>OX336393.1:50961264-52161264 GCA_946902985.2 Meconema thalassinum
TGAATGAATGAATGAATGAATGAATGAATAGATAAATAAATGAATGAATAAATAAATCTAGGCAAATGATAGGAGACAGAGGAGAATTCAGTAATAAAATTAAGATTAAAATATTTAAAGCAAATGTAAAGTTGAAGACAAGAACATTGTGGACAGAACAAAGGAAACAGGAGCACAGTCAAAGGAAGAAGTGAGAGAAGTGAAAATTGTGTCATCATGAGATTTAAGTTCAAACACTGTCCATAAGGGCAAAAATGATGTAATAATATTAATGAATAAATCAAGGACTCAACTGAGATCGTGTGTTCACCAACTCTCGTCCCACTCGCTATGATTAGGGGCAGAGGACCTCGTAGTTCTGCCCCTAAAAACAGCAATAACTAACTAACACTAGCTATGAGCCCCTGGGGGATGATGCCACTGTCATCTTAGTGCTTGCAGCGTCACCGATTAATAACGCAGGAGTTGGCCCACTTGTGTGCGATATTTCTGGCTCCGTTCCCAACATGTGGTACTTGGGTCGCTCACCGGTCGTACTAACTCCACAAGATTTGCCAGGTAAGCACATATTCAAGGAGCGGACAATGAATGTCTTAGGCTACTAGAGGCATATTTAAATACGCCTCCTCACTAAAAGTCAGGAATAACTGGATAATCGATATTGAAAATGACCTTCAAGAAATCAACAGACGAAATATGATGGAACAGGCTCAGCTTCAAAACATCGGCGAACAAACATAAGTTGCAATCGTTTGATGCTTTTCAGTCGGCCAACACGATTGTATCGAAATGAGATGGTTTATTCCCCAATCCTGAATTACATGAGATTAATAAATACAGGTGCCAGGGCATTCTCATTACTGTCGACCAAAGTATTATGTGCACTCGAGTTTGAAGGTTGTTTGTGAAGTAACCAATAGGCCTACATAAAATCCAATACCATCAACATTTTCATCGTTCTATTTTACGTTAGTTCATATAGGTTTGGAGTTTTTAATTTATATTTTAATATTTTTTATCGCAGTTGGAACACAAAAAGTGCAGGTTTTTAAGCGTGTTTCAACCATACGTCATATTTAAGAATTATTATCTCAATAACCCGTCATCAGATCGAATCCATATTTTAACATAATATACATTGGAATGGTGTATAACTGGTTTATTAATTTCAAAATTGTGTGTGTCCAAGAAACAAAGTTGTTATCATTATTGTAAGGTAACTTTTTCTCGGCTCGGGGTGGTTGGAAAATGTAGTTCTTGGTTGCGTTGTAATCGTTATACATCAAAAGGTTATGCTGTATGACTGTGAAATACGTAAATTAATTCACTTATTTTATATCGGTTTGTATTTGTACGAGGAAATAAAACATGGTTCACCAGCTAGCCGCGCCGGGAACAGCTGTACAGCGTTGCCGAAAAGGTGCTCACACGCACCATGGCGCGTCTCGCTCGGCGGTGATGGGCTCCATCTCGGCAACGCTGTACAGCTGTTGCTGGAGCGGCTAGCTGTTGAACCATGTATTATTTCCTCGTACAAATACAAACCGATATAAAATAAGTGAATTAATTTACGTATTTCACAGTCATACAGCATAACCTTTTGATGTATAGCGATTTTAACGCAACCAAGAACTACATTTTCCAACCACCCCGAGCCGAGAAAAAGTTACCTTACAACAATGATAACAACTTTGTTTCTTGGACACACAATTTGTGAAATTAATAAACCAGTTATACAACATTCCAATGTATATTGTGTTAAAATTTGGATTCGATGTGATGACGAGCTTTTGAGATAATAATTCTTAAATGTGACGCATGGTTGAAACACGCTTAAAAACGTGCACTTTTTGTGTTCCAACTGCGATAAAAAATATTAAAATATAAATTACAAAATCCAAACCTACATGAACTAACGTAAAATAGAACGACGAAAATGTTGATGGTATTGGATTTTATGTAGGTCTATTGGTTACTTAACAAACATCCTTCAAATTCGAGTACACTTAATACTTTGGTCGACAGTAGTACGTTTGCGCTTAAAGAGGGTTATTTAGCTTATGCGAGGCGACTTTGAAACCAGGCCTTAATAGTTGAAGATTAACCTGAATATAGTACCTTACACAACATTAGAGAGACTAGATTTGGCAGCTTAAAGGTACATTTGTACGAGAAACACATGGCATTTAGGAATGCGAGAGGGGGAATAGCACAACGAGATAAGGGACCCTCACACACAGGAATTTCCCTTCAGTCGACCGCAGAAAGTAACCAAGTTAACTGCTCTCAACAGGACTGCGCAAGACTTGTAACATTTTTAATATAAGTCTTTCAAACGTGGTGATGACTATTGTGGTTCAATAATACAAACATGATAATAATAAATAATATACACTGTGGTGTGACCTTACCTGCGATAGTATAATATAATAAGTTGTTGTTGAGCGCCAGATTCCTATTTAAGACAGTGAATCGAAATTTATTGATTTAACCTCGGCTATCAGCAGTAGAGTTCGAGACCACTTACCCGGGCCGTAGTGTAACTGAGTTAACTAACCATTCAATATTTATTTATAAGGAGTAGTTAATTTGCCTATAGTATTTACTAACCACTATGAAAGAAATAGGCATTACGTTAAAGGAAATGAATTTATTTACTCAAGAACAAAATACTAATAGTTACAAAAAAGAATTTAATTTACCAACTGCGGTTTAATTATTTAAAAGAAACTGAACATTTAAAATGAATTGAAAGTTAAATGAACTTAAGTTATAATAGAGACGATAGTTTTATTGAATTGTTTGCTCACCCAGTCGAAGATTCGTCATATTTAAGAAATGATCGATGATCTCGATGTTACGTCGCTTATGTTTAAAAAAATGATGTGATATCTCAATTGCTATGAAATATCCTCATTAAATACGTTGCCATCTGTAGAAAGACTCTGGATCAGGGATATTACCCATTATGTATTGATATAGATTTCGGCAAGACATCGTACTGTGCCAACTCTGTATGCTCAGTTCCTTAAGACCCAGAAAGCAAGGTTACCACTTCCTCCCTTCATTGAGAGCTGTAGATCAATGTATGTCTTGTCGAGTGCAGGTATTAATAACTTCCTTGTCACGTGGTGTCACAGCCCCCACTCTAGAAGCAAGCTACCCTCTCTCTTCATTCTTGACGCGTACGTACATTAGAAAATGGCGTGTTGTTGCACCATGAGTGAAATATCAAGCTTCTATTCCTTCCAGAAGGAACTCGATTGTGCGCACGTGATGGTTACTCATGACAATGACGCAGTTTGCCGTGGTGAAATTATTACTACGTCGTTCAGTTTGTGACGCATTGGGTTGATCCTATTTGGCAATCTTGTTGCATTATATATTTTACTTCGTCTCTTTACAAATAATTGTTAATAAAAATATTTCTGACTAAAATAATAAAAACCGCTTACAATTATCTGATATAAAAATCATCTCATTGATGTACTAATTAATAAGAATAATAAATATGATAATTATAAATGAATAATCCTTTAAATATAACCGCTATGGGATCGAATCGTTACAGACTCAGCCAGATAAGTATCCTGTACAATACAGTCTTAATTGACCATTTACAACAACCACATATTCACTCCAAACAAGCAAATTTCGGAGGTCAATCACCACTTCCAGTATCTCAACAAAACATCACATAGACCACAACTACCAAATACTGACGAGTGTATATATTGTAAATACTTTCCCCATACTTTCAGACAGATTTTATAGCCTAAGTGTAATGGATCTGATGATGATCGCTTGACGATCAAAACTGGTCATCCAAATGTTTTTATTAATCTCATGTATTTTTTTCAGGATAAGGGAATAACCATCTCAATTGGGTACAATCGTATTGACCGACTGAAAAGCATCCCACTTTTGTATACTAAGGCAACACTGAAAATGGCTTCAAACACCATAATGATTAATAAGTTGACTGCAAACCCCCGGGTGATGGCCACCACTGCATAGACAGCAGAAAGGGAGAAATGTGATACTGAGAGGATGAAGAGCATTTGGGAAGAAAATTCATATTCATCTGTTAAAAGGGTTCAACCGTGCTCCTTAGATAGACATAACGTTAAAATAATAATATCGTATTTTGGTATGCACTTTCTGTGGTACGTTTTGCAACAATAATCGCAAACAACACTGTCGTGAAGATCTATTCTTCGCTTGCAGATGTAACATTTGACACATGCTTTCATTTGAGTGCTTTGTAAAAAGAGTCTTCTCTTTGCGTGGTCGTAATTTAAATGTGTCGGTGAATTGTCTTGGTGTGGAGAAACTTTACCTGAGGTTTCGTTTGTTTCGAACATGGAAGACACTGATGGATGGTTATTTGACTTCTCTGTGTATTTACCTCTAAAGACTGGCCTTCTGTAGGTGAATATTCCTTCCCTATTGCTGGTTCGCTACGTCTTGATGCTTCAGCTGTAGTTCTACGTGATTTCTTTGCTTTGCTGGGCATGCGGTTCTTCTCTTCCCGTTTTCGTTTCCTTTCTTCTTTATCTTGTTGGGCTTTCATTTTCGCCTCTTGTTTATTTTTATACATGAGTTTGTATTTTAGGGATGTAATTGCAAATGGAAATCTCTCAGACACGTGCTTGCCTTTCCTTTTAGGGGTTTCAGGCCAAACTAAAAATTCACCCATGTGATCATTTTTAGCCACTCTTATGACAGATGATTTATTGGATTCTTGCGAAACACTTCCCTGGATAGGATTGTTGGAGATGTTGGGGTTACCTTCTAAATGAGGTGGTGTTACTCGAAGTCGTAGGTAGATTAACTGCTATGTTTGCAGGAATTTCCTCTGATGTCTGGGAATTAGCTTGTACTGATTCATACCTACCATCCGATTCCCCATTTTTGGCTTGAAACTTTCTCCATATACGGACAAGAATGATGAACTCCTCATTATTTGTCTCCTGACCCATAATATCCTGAATTGTTTCAAACTCTTTAATCTTTTCTGCTCCAACAACTTCACAGAATTCTTTGTAACTTATAGATGTGGTATCTAGTTGTAAAGAAGGCAGTAGGCCTATTGCTTCTCTCGCACTTCTTGATGACCGTAGGCATTTGGTATAATCCACAGTGTCGTGGTCAAAAGGGTACAACCCACATACACGAAATCCATGGTGGCGCAGCGGTCAAGCTGTTGGCCTCTCACCACGGCAGACCGGGTTCGATTCCCGGTCAATGCATGTGAGATTTTCAAAGTGAAATGCCACTTCCTGTGGTTCGGATTCCATGTAAAACGGAGATCCCATGGCTTATGATCTTGCGATTAACGGTCACGTAAAATTACAATCTTCTTTCCTTCTTCATTTGACAGAACTGTAGAGGGACCAAATGTATCTTTATGGCCTGGATTTTTTATTCTGAACTGAAGACTAGATCTCGGTACACCAAACATTGTAGCCACAGCACGTACAGAAGCATTATTTGACTGAACGTAAGCCAGTGCTCTCTCAATTGCCTCTGCACTATAAGCCTGCTTGGGAGCCTTGGGCATGATGGATAGGCCCTATTTAAATGTCTGCACCTGTGTTAACACTTGGACACAGTTATTAGCCACTACGAATGACAGTGATTGGCCACTTGGCCAATAACTATTTTTCCACAATTATTCACACACAGTTATTGGCCACACCAAAACGGTGCGTAATATTGTGATTGATGGCATTTCAATTAGGTTAAACATCATTCCATGCCTTAAACTTCATCTACGTACAATATAACTATTTCAGAACAATTCATTCTCCTATGAGATGGCTGAACAAATTGCTCAATCCTTAACAAATATGTAAGACATACCTTAAAATTAGGAGGGAGGTTCACATCAACAAACACAATACGCCATTACTCAACAGTCACGCTCCTGGTGACAAGGAAAGCAAGCTGGTATCAAAGGAAGGTACACAGCTGCTATCTAGTGGCATCAGCTGTAGTCAAGCCGTAACCAAAGAGTACAAGAGGCAAAGATATCACAAGATGGCTAATCACTGTATGGTTTACCCTATTCCTACAAGAAATCATCTTCAATTTGTCGTTCTTTGGTGTGAAAATACTCATTATATCATATTTGCTGAAAAAAAATACGATACCGTACATTAAATCCTCATACTTTTGCTTTATTCTCATTTAATGTAAGCACTCGATGTACTGTTGGCCATGTGGCTGTGTGGAATCTATATCGCATCAACAAACACTCCAAACAACGTAGGAATTCAGTATATTAACGCCAACTACTAACAATAATTGAAACTTCGTTGGTCTAAACGTGTCACTGTGAAAAACACATTTAATATACCTTCTGCACACCTAATTTTTTATCGCGCCTATACTTGGCAGTGCGCTCTATCGGAAAAAAGAGGCCATTTTCAATAATTACGCTTGCATGGGTTCACTAACTGGTCGGTATAAAGCGCAGCTCGCATCAAGTGGGCAGTGGATTGCTTCCGCCACGGCCGACTGGATGCGAGCTGCGCAGAACGCAGGTAGATTTCACTACCGCAGATCCATTGGAGAACTTTGTTTTTATTAAATATATATCTTCCATTGTTAAATGCACAATATAACGCTCAATTGTATAACGCCTCATTACTCAAAAAACAATAAATATGAAAAAATCAAGCAAATAAAAATACAACTCTGTTAGGATTAGAACCCCTGCCGGCCGGTTGAGAGACCAACGCTGTAACCACAGACCTAAATATGTCCTCCTAAAATGAATGTTATCAATCGATTAAGATACAACGTCTTAGCCAATAATGACTTTGACTAAACGATTACTTCACTGGAGTATATTTCAAACAAAGTTCATTTCACACAAAGTTCCTATTATTTTTATATCTGTAAGCTATATTGCATGCAACATACTCAAATTAGTGAAATATAGTTCAGAACGAGAGATCAGCTGCCATCTTGTCTGCAACCGAGACGGCTCAGCTTTTTAAAGCCACTTCTACACTATAATATACACTTTTAATTTTCCATTGCAAAATGCACAATATGTTATCAATCGATTAAGATACAACGTCTTAGCAAATAACAATTATGATTTATTATGGTCTGGATTTGGCACTGGAGTTTTACAAGTAGTTATTTCAATGACCAACAGAGTTCACTGTTAATAAGGGATTTGCGCTCCCGGGACACACATAGTAGGATAACATGTCACATGTTACACATCATATGCGACTACTGTAAGGCTCGTATATTATTTTTTTATATACTGCTCAAAAAAATTAAAGCACCACTTTTTTCAAAGGCCACCAAATTTGGAAAGTTGACTGCACAAGGTCGAAATCTCAGTACGACGTTTGCCCCGACGCCTACCAACCACATGCTTCAGCACAACTCCCCAACTTGTGTAGTTTCGGGATAGCGCCCCCAAAACCAGCCCATTTTTGAAAACCGTAAATTGAAGTTTGCGAAAAACGCTGTAGGACTTGTCGCAGGTTGCCAAAGCAGTTGAAAATGAATGAGTCTTGCTCTTAAGGTTCCACGAACACGTTGAAATCGTTACATTTGACGCTTGGGCATTTTCAACCCCCTTCATCATCCCCTAAACATGGACTATCATTGGGGGCGCCTGAGAAGGTACCGGATGTGTTTAACTACCTGAAAACCTGCACACCGTCCTCAGTTGCTGATTGCAGTAAGTTTTTAAGGCCTCCGGCAATGTTCACCCCTCCTAACACCCTCAACTGGCAAGGGACCAAACCACCCCGTCTTGATTCACCCCTAAGGAAGGTTTAAATCGAGATTTTTATCAGTGCTGCTAATGGGGGGGATCTTCCCCTAACGTTTCCAAAGAGGACCTGCGCCTGTGTCGCCACCCCTTCCCTTGCTACCCCCTTTTGTATGATTTTTCGAATCAGGCCCTTTTTAACGGCTGAAATGAGGTCTTAATCGCTGAAAGGGCTGTAAAGGTCCTTAGAAGTAGTGGTGACACGAAATCAATCCCTTCCGATGTTTGATTGACATTCCATCCCCCAAAGTTGACATTTTTGCACCCTCAACCCTCTCTGTCTGGACGCGTAACGCGTCATGGCAGAGTTTTCAGAGTTGGATCAAAATGAAGCTTATGGCCTTAAATGGAGCCCAAAACAGCAGGTTGGATGAAAATTCATCGGTAGGGTGGGAAACGGGACCAAAAAGTTTTCAAAAAAGTTAACAGGCTCTAGTAAGTACACCAATGCATAGGCAACCCACATCACGTCATTTTTCTCCCATTGCCAAACTTTGTAACCTATTGCCGATCATAGGCAACCCACACGCACGGACGTGATGTGGGTTGCCTATGCATGGGCGTACTTACTGTAGGCTGTACATTTTTTTTGAAAAATTTTGGTCTCGTTTCCCAACCTACCGATGAATTTCTATCCAGCCTGCTGTTTTGGGCTCCATTGCAGGCCATTAGCTTCATTTTCATCCAACTCTGAAAACTCTGCCATGACGCATTACGCATCCAGACAGGGAGGGTTGGGGGTGCAAAAATTTCGAATTTGGGGGACGGAATGTCAATCATCGATCGGAAGGGGTTGATTTCGTGTCACCACTACTTCTAAGGACCTTTACAGCCCTTTCAGCGATTAAGACGTCGTTTCAGCCCTTAAAAAGGGCCTGATTCGAAAAATCATAAAAACGGGGGTTGCATTGGAAGGGGTGGTGACAAAGGCACAGTTCCTTTTTTGAAACGTTAGGGGAAGACCCCCCCCATTAGCAGCACTGATAAACATCTCGATTAAAACCTTCCTTAGGGGTGAATCGAGAAGGGGTGGTTTGGTCCCATGCCAGTTGAGGGTGTTAGGGGGTGTGGACATTGCCGGAGGCCTTAAGAACTTACTGCAATCAGCAACTGAGGACGGTGTACAGGTTTTCAGGTGGTTAAACACACCCGGTACCTTCTCAGACGCCCCCAATGGTAGTCCATGTTTAGGGGATGATGAAGGGGGTTGAAAATGCCCAAACGTCAAATGTAACGATTTCAACGTGTTTGTGGAACCTTTAAGAGCAAGACTCATTCATTTTCGACTGCTTTGGCAACCTGTGACAAGTCCTGCAGCGTTTTTCGCAAACTTCAATTTGCGGTTTTCGAAAATGGGCTGGTTTTCGGGGTGCTACCCCTAAACTACTCACGTTGGGGAGTTGTGCTGAAGCATATGCTTGGTAGGCGTCAGGACAAACGTCATACTGAGATTTCGAGCTTGTAGGTCAACTTTTCAAAATTTGGTGGCCTTTGAAAAAAGTGGTGCTTTAATTTTTTGAGCAGTATATTTGGGGGAATGGATCAGTGAAGACCTCAGGAACAATAAAGCATTTGAAGAAAGGATTTTGAAACTGAATATTGAATACAATCGATGCAGAAAAGTTTACCTGAAAAAATCCATATCCATCAATGCGAAATTTCGGCACTATAACTCTGTAATCAGGCCTGAGGTCCTCTGGGCAGCTGAAACCCTAACCATCAAAGGGGCATAACTGATACAGAAACTAGAGGTCAAGGAAAGAATTATCTTGATGAAGATCTTAGGCGCAAGTATCATAAATGGAGAAAGGTATCACAGGCCCAACGATGATCTAAACCTAAAGCAAGAACCTCTAATGGACACAATCATCAAGAGACGCCTCCAATTCTACGGACACCTTGAGAGAATGAACGAGTCAAGATTGACCTTCGTAATCCACAGAGCCAGCTCCTGCAAGAAAACAACATCACTGTGGAACCAGCAAGTTAAACAAGATCTGCAAACCTTTAACATCTCTGAATCCGTTATACAAGACAGATAAGCTTTCCGGAAAATTAAACATAAAAAAGGGCAGAGACCAAAGAGGTCAGAAGCAGCTAAAAACTACAAAGTCAGAAAATGAAGGAGATCTAGGAAGAAGGCTCTTAAGAACGTGAAACCAATCCCAACTCATCAAGCTGAAAACCATTTTGGTTAACCTACTGTACGAGTCCATGGTTGGCTCATTCTAAGATATAATAATAATAATAATCTTAAAAGAAAAGGCTTGGACGACTAAACACGAGCAATTATCCAGCAGACCTTGGCTAACACAAACTCCAGAGTGAAATTTAGAGGAGAAATTTCGGACGCTTTCAAAATCAGGACGGGTGTGAGGCAGGGAGATGGACTGTCACCTTTACTTTTCAACTGTGTACTGGAGAAAGTAATTCGTGAATGGCGCAAGGAGATGGGGAAAGAATTGATAGAAAATGGTGTGAGAATGGACTGCAGGAGCTTGGACCTGACAATTGACTGCCTACCTTTCGCAGATGATCTAGCAATCTTTTCTGATTCCCTAGATACAGCCGCAAAACAAGTCAACCAACTCAGAATACAAGCGGCAAAGGCAGGCTTACAAATTTCTTTTGAGAAGACCAAGTTTATAACTAATATTAGCCCTGCAGTCAAAAAATTAAATGTTGAACATGGAAAGATCCGTCAGGCAAAAAAGTTTAAGTACCTAGGGGAATGGATCGAGCCCAACATATCAGAGAAGGAAGCCTTCACGTCAAGAATGAACAAGATGGAAATGGCCTACCAGCTAACGAATGGAGTGTATAACAAGCGAACAGTGTCCCGCAATGTCAAACTAAGACACTATCGTACAGTTATCCGACCTGAGGCGCTGTACGCAGCAGAATGCCTGGCAATGAATAGGAAGGGTCTTGTTGTGAAGTTGGAAGCCAAGGAAAGGAAGATCCTCAGGAAGTTCTGAGGTCCGTTGAAAGACGATGGTGAATACAGGAGACTGCATAACAATGAGCTGTACCATCATGTAGAAAGGATATCTCAAGTAATTCGGAAGAGAAGAATATCTTTCTATGACCACTTAACCCGTATGAAACCCGAGAGAATCACCAATCGAATATTTACCTATTTTCTTAACAAAAAGACCAAGGGCCCCTGGTTTTGTGAGGTAGACAAGGATTTACACGAAGTAGGGATCACCATCGCAGACATTATGGAACGTGACTTTTGAAGGAAAAGCTTGGAGCACACCACCAATTCCAAGAAAAAGCGAAATTAAAAACCGGCAAGAAGTGGTCTGAAGAAAGAAAGGAGTCTCACAGGCAGCGAATGCGTGAACACTGGGTTAATATCAAGGCCCAAAGACGGAAGCAGTTGAAATGACGTGGTCCATAGCTGGCCTAAACGAAGAAAGAAGAAGAAGAAGAATGAATCGTGTCCTCAGGGGCTCACACCAAGTGGGACGAGTGTAGGTGAACACGATGAACGAGCATTTGAGATCAGATTGAATTTCTTCCTTGTCGTCCGTGGGGAAAGCGTCGTGCGATAACTTTTCTTTAAGACTGTACCTATCCTCCCACGAAACAGAGCTGTGCACTTGGATTATCACCTTGGGCTGGTAAGCTACAAATTATCCACGACTCCTGCAGTACAGTTCATTAAGTTAGTCTTTGTTAACCGCTCATATAACTGATGGCCACCAATTCTCCTTCACAACAGACGCATTGTTCAAGGTATTAAAGAAAAATAAACCCATTGGTCTATTGACGTCTGAATAAAGCGAGATAATGGGAGAGAGCCCGACCTGTCGACACCCTGAGCCCGCTTCACTGTCTGGTGACCTCATTGAACCTCTCCGTCATTTATCAAGCAAGGTAGCAGTTTATACTTGTCACCCTCTAACATCTGGTTTTATATTTCCAACTTTTTTCCCACTCTTTTATTTATAAGCATGTCTCACTATCGTCTTCTCGCGTTGAAAAGAAGATGTTCCGTTCCTTTTTTCTTCTTCAAGCCTCGTGTTTTGTTCTGGTTTCACTTTTCAGTCTTCCCTTTATTTTTGAATACATTTATAATCCCATTCTGCTGTCAGTGGGAGATGCTCATATCGGATTACAACAACAGTATCTACACAGCGCAGCCAGCAAGAGGACAATGTACTTTTGTGATAGAGATAGCAGAGAAAGAGCCAGCACATGCACAGGCTGTATCGACACCACCACCTCAGTATGTACTGCACAGACATTTAGAGAGAAAGTCTGTTGTTGTTTGAGTCTTCAGTTTTTTGACTGGTTTGATGCAGCTTTCCATTCCTCCCTATCCTGAGCTAATCGTTTCATCTCTACTTAACTACCACACCCTACATCCGAGGCAATCTGTTTAACATACCCTAACCTTGGTCTACCGCTACAGTTCTTGTCCTCGACCCTTCCTTCCATAACTAAGCTTGCTATTCCTGGGTGTCTTAGTATGTGTCCTACTAACCTATCTCTTTAAGATCGTTAAAAATCCCTCAGTATGCCTTCCTTCGGAGGGGAAGTAAAGCCGGCGGTTCCATGTCATAGATTTATGGCATGTTAAAGAACCGTCCACTAATTACACCTGTGTGAAGCTAAATTGGATAGCCTAGGTTAAGAATGTAAACAACGCTCTTAGGTTTCTACGTTCGTTGCCAAGAGCCGACTGCGGTGGTGTCTAGTAGCTAAGTTCTGACCTAGGCCTAGTAGTTGTTACAGTGGCGTTTGGCGGCAAAAGTAGGAACTATTTGAAAAATCTAAGTTGCAGTCTGTACTTAAATTAAGAAAGAGATACACACACTAATACAGCCATCACAATTAACACCGGTTATCAGACAAATTCTTCACACACAGAAACTACACGGGGCTACATGACCGCGTTGTCGCAGCCCCTAAACTGAGGAACCAACCAACCAACCTATCTCTTCTCTTCATTAGCAGTCACTAGAAACATCTCTCCTCTCCCACTAGTCTTAATACCTCTTTGTTAGTAACCCTATCTACCCATCTGATCTTCATCATTCTCCTGTTACATCACATTTCAAATGCTTCAATTCTCCTTTTTCTGCTGCACCAATAGTCCAAGTTTCACTTCCATAGAGCGCCACGCTCCAGACAAAGGCTTTAAAATATGACATCCTAATACCTAAATCTATATTCGATGTCAACAGATTCCTTTTTGTAGAAATGCTTTCCTTGCCGGAGCCAACCTACTTTTTATATCTTCTTTGCTTCGCCCATCACTGGTTAATTTGCTTCCTAAGTAACAGAAGTCTCCTACTTCCTTCAGCTTTTCACCTGCCATTTTGATGTCCATAGAGGTTTCTGATTGATGTTTAAGGATTTTCAGTCGGTACACACGATTGAACCCTTTTACAATGGGTGTTTCCCTAAACCTGAAAATATTACATGAGACTAATTACCGTACACCCAAGTTTCGGTCGTCAAGCGAGTATCATCAGATCCTCTTCTCAGGCTATTAATCTATGTCTACAAATGTGTCGGTTAAGAAATATTTACACTATTTTAGTTACATACGTTTATTGTATGGAGTACACTGCTCTATGGAAGTGAAAGTAGGACTCAGGGTATATTGGAAAAGAATCGACTTGAAGCTGCTAAATTGTGGATATGGCGGAAAATGACAAGAACTAGATGGATGGAGAGAAAAACCTACCTGGAAGTCTTCAGGGAGGTCAAAGAAGAAAGAAGATTAATTATTTATTTAATCGTATGGTGATTTATACAATATACAGCTATACATAAAAAGGTATATTCAAACTTTAAAAGTCCATCCTTCTCAACCATTCGGTTAAATCGGGTGTGAGAGCGAACAAATCGTCAGGAATGCCAGGGTACGAATAAAGCGGACAGCGTTTGACCAGATGTTCGATCGTCTGTTCTTCCAGGTTACACTCACACATTGGTGAGCTGATCCAGCCCCACTTGTACCTGAAATAATTGCAGCAACCATGTCCAGTCCTCAGCCTTTTGATGCGGCACCAGAAGTTCCTCGGTAAGTCAAAGCCGTTTGGTTTAATGAAGGAAATGGGAATGAGAAAAACAAATTTTATTGGACATGTCATCAGACACAACACTTTCTTGAAGGGAAAATGTTGGGAAAGAAAGGGAAAGGACGGCCTAGGACGAAGTGTTTGGAGATATCAAGAATAGAATGGGATGTGACAATTACACGGAACTGAAATGAACCGCCAACGACAGAGGAGTGTGGTAGCATCGACAAGGCATTAGTCTTTAGAATATGGTGGTGACGTCTATTGTTAGTGTGTGTTATTGTTTCGATAATGTTACAGTAGTGAAAAGCTGAAGGAAGTAGGAGACTTCTGTTACTTAGGAAGAAAAATTACCAGTGTTGGAAGAAGCAAAGAAGATATAAAAAGTAGGTTGGCTCAGACAAGCAAAGCATTTCTACAAAAAAGGGATCTGTTGACATCGAATATAGATTTAGGTATTAGGAAGTCATTTTTGAAAGCCTTTGTCTGGAGCGTGGCGCTCTATGGAAGTTAAACTTGGACTATTGGTGCAGCAGAGACGAAGAGAATTGAAGCGTTTGAAATGTGGTGTTACAGGAGAATGATGAAGATCAAATGGGTAGATAGGGTTACAAACGAAAAGGTATTAAGACGAGTGGGAGAGGAAAGATGTTTCTGGTGACTGCTAATGAAGAGAAGGGATAGGTTGGTAGGACACATATTAAGACACCCAGGAATAGCGAGCTTAGTTATGGAAGGAAGGGTCGAGGACAAGAACTGTAGGGGTAGACCTAGGTTAGAATATGTTAAACAGATTGCCTCGGATGTAAGGTGTGGCAGCTATGTAAAGGTGATACGATTATCTCAGGACAGGGAGGCATGGAGAGCTGCATCAAACCAGTCAAAAGGCTGAAGACTCAAACAACAAGAAAATCCTCAGCTATAATTAAATTGAATAAAAAATTAAACTATAAGCATCATATAGGGCTAATATAAGCGTTATCAATCAATAATTAAGCACTAAAATAAATTAAATCACTATTTTTTGCAGTATCTGTCGAATTTTAATAAAAATATAGTAACCATTACAGTAGTCTATATACTGACATATTCATGTCAAACTTCGATGGTAGGATTAGAGCCAAACTTTCTCCCAAATGTATGATACTAGGCCACACTAGCCAGCGTCTGAACGTACTGAGATGTTGTCGGTAGGACTTAGCATGAAGCCAGACCACCGCGAGGCTCATTAACAGCGATGTGCAAGTGTTTAACATTCTCACACTAATTGCTGGACCAGCCAATCTTTTGTTTGAACACGTGAAGGTCGCAAACACAAACCATGGTGACTTGCAAAGCCAATGAGGCTCGTACTTTCCGTCTTCGCCAAGGCACTAGCGACCCCAGCATTCGCCCTAATGGTTTTAATGGTTTTAGTCGTATCATGTCCACCTGAGATACCAGTCACTCCAATAAATTTTGCACATGGGAAAGTTTGCTTACTGTAGACTTGCTGAAAAAATCTGTCGTTTGTACATAATTATTTATTAATCAGAAAGTCTATGCCCTGAAGCAAACTTTCCCATGTGCAAAATTTATTGAAGTTATTGATATCTCAGGTGGATGTGGTGCAATGTCATCGTTTCATTTACGGTTGCAATATCAATGTCCGAGTATTTCACACATCCTATAATTATTTATTTATTTTATTTTGTGACCTTTCATTTATTTGAATTAATGAATTTCTGTATGGATATCCATTTTTTTTTGGTCTTTGTTAAGATAGTTTCTAAGATTTTTTCACGCTGACGATGTTCTCATTGATATAACGAAACATGTACGTGTTAATTTAATTATTAAACTACTTTCTAGTGATTGACAAGGCGGCTTTTATAATTTGAGATTTTGTAAATGAGTACGAACAATACGATAAGAGGATTATTATGGGAGAAGACTTGTTGGTCGCACTGTGTTGTGTGTGATCAGGGACCAATCGATATCACTCTCGTATATCGAAAGACTTCCCCTTTGCATTGTGTAGCAGTTGGCTCCATATTGCACCACTTCACTTCAATGCTGAACAGAAACGATGCATGGGAAAGCAATCAGTGACGTGCATCTAAAGTGCATAGCGAACTTCAATAACAGGGATAAGATCTCAAATACACATGACGTCCGTGCACTTCAATGCATTGCATCGCTTTTCATTCTGTCTGCTATTTAAAGTACAGTACTGTATTCATAAAATACGTTTTATGCATTCATTCTTTCATTATTACATTTATTTACCTGTTCAATTACGTAATTATGTATTTATAGATTTTTATTTGTTTAATTCAATTATTCTTTTATTTTTATTATTTATACATTTGTTTGTTAATTTATGTATTTTATTGTTTATTTATTTTATTGTTTGTTTAATTCATTCATTCGTTTATTATTTCTTTATTTATTTGATTATTTGTTTATTTATTCATTTATGGAGGTATTTATTTATTCATTTATTCATTCATTCATTTATTTATTAATTTATTTATTTATTCATTTATTTAGTTATTCATTTATTTGATTATTTATTAATTTATTAATTTATTTACTAGAAGACCCGTGCTGCTCCGCAGCATTCACTTCAACAATCCTACAGCACTTCCGTCCATATGACATTAGCATGTCTTCATGCTAGTGACCTGAACAGACATTTACGGTACCGACACTTTTGGGTAAATGATGAAGTAGACTTATGAGATCAACTGTGTGGGTGTCTGCCTGTCCTCTATGTGTGTGTCCCACTATTTACCCTGCGTAAGCTTAAAAGGCGCACGGACGTCAGGCCGAGGTGAACAGCTAACTCCAAACACATAAGCTATACTCTTCTCTGAAGAATTAACTCGACACGACACGCAAGCTCGTAAACTCACTCTGAGGCTAGTAATTTAAATTTCCATTGTATGGAGATTGCTGGAAGAAATGAAAACGTAAAGACACAGTGGTCGATGTGGGAGCTGTCGCGAATTTTCTTGCAGAACTTTTCATGCTGAACAATTCTCAGAGAATATCGATATGTTTAACGGTTTACCCAGTGTAAGCTTAAAAGACACATGGACGTTAGGTTTTTCTTCAACTCAATTCACTGAAATCGTAAATGCTCGGCTTTTTTTGGTCATAAATAAATGTTTTTCCACCTAATCCTTCATCGAGAAATCCTTTACAGAATGGTGAAAACCGCATCAAAATCCATCAAGTTGCTCTCGAGATTACCCGTTACATCCAAGAATTGGGAACTTTGTGTAATACTAAGCAGATAGAGATATCCACACAATTTAAGGCTACAGCGGTACAATTTTGTGTTTTGTCTACTTATGAACAATGGTATAGATTTAAAATTAAAGATGGGTCTCTTATATTTGAATTTAGAGATGTAACTCTTGGTTAACATATAGAGGTGTGCAAATTAATAGAATTAAATAAATAATTTTAATTAGTCATAATTACTTTTATTCAAAATCATTTTATTGACCAACTTCTTTTGTTGTCCTACTTAGTAGTGTTTCCTCTCCCGTGGAAATACACCTTTTCCCACAAGGAATTGCGTCTGGAAACTTTCAGATTATTGGATTCCGAGGGATATCTGAGCTGGGTCCAATTTCAATTTTTCATTGACTTAAGATTTCAAGTCAGGTGATTTCAATGCATAGTTCATGAATCTTTGAATAGTTCAATAGCGTTCATCAGTTAAAAGACCCCAAATTCCTCCGCTCTAAATTCACACGTAAAGTAGAGTGAAGTAATACAAACGAAACGTGTGGCATTTTGCATTTGCAAGGCTCCTCTGTTAGTGGAAATTCTAAAAAATAATTTTAATTTGAGTTTCTTAAATGAAAATATAATTAAGAGTCTTTGTTAAACATTTGAAGTAATTTCTTCGCCTTGTACACATATTTAGTGCATTAAACCGTGAAAAGTAAAAATGCAATTGTGGAAAACTGACATCGAATCTAATAATTTGTACATCTCTGTAAAGACAGCTATCGCCTCCACCCCTACAGATAGAATAGTAAGTAAGGGCGATTGATGAGAAATGAAATGATAACTCACACAGAAGGAATTAATATTTATTAAGCTGTACACTTGATTGAGTATATCTTTGTTATAAAACTGAGGGAATGAAATAACAGGATGTAGGATAGTAATCACCGATGTAGGACAATAGTAATTTTTTTTACCAGTACCACAGGACAGTTATTGTATTAGGGATGCGGACGTCCTTGTATAATTGTTATTTAATCTGTGCCCCGTTTGCTGAGGTCTGTGCTCCTCCGCAACATTCGTTTCAAAATTCAAATAGTACTCCTTTCAATTCGACATTTGCTGTTCGCTTGCCTTTTGTTCTATTTGAACTTTGACGTCATCAAAGGATTTGGTCGCGATAGTGCAGCATACAGTAAAGTTGTCCGTGGCTAAACACCGGTTGACGTAAATAAATGCCTACTTGATCTAGTGTTTGACCTTGAGCTTTATTGATAGTTATACAAAAAGCCAAACGTACTGGAAACTGCCTCCTTTTGAAGGAAAATGGCATAGAAGTATCTGATGGCGTAAGGTCAAGGCGAGGGAGTAGGACATTGTTTCCAACATTTACGCCAGTAATAATTTCCAGGTGTAAGCAATCGTCATGCATCTTCCAAACCAACGGTCTAGTACCGTTCAACAGACCTTGGGTAACATTAATATTTCCCAACAAAATCACAATTGAGCCTTCTTTTAGTCGAAGGATATGAGGTGGCAATCCACTTATGCCTATGCTGTCTAAAAATTATATTTGGAATTATAGAAGTTCACTCTCAATTCAGTAATCAAATTATTCACTCTGATGTAAGTTCATGATGATCCTGGGATTAGGTCTAAAACTTTGTCATTGATTTCTTTACAATGTTCATTTTTAGATGCTAAAAAGATACTTTTGAAGAGCGTGAAATATTTTTCATCGTGGGACTAATTCTGAATTTTCTCCATCGACGTGAGGGTATTCACCGTTACCAATTTGTATCAAGAAGTTTGCAAAGTCACATTGATCTGTAACCGCTTGCATCATTTTGTTGAGTTTAAAAATTTGGAATAATGGCCACAACTGATATTGGACTGATGCTGCTTGAGATGCATGAGGCACAACAGGCAATACCTGCCTAAAATCTCCGCCTAAGATGATAATTTTTCCTCCGAAAGGCACATCGTTATTCATGATGTCCTTGAGCAACCGATTTACACACATCAACGCGTGCTTATTAGCCATAGGGGCTTCATCCCAGATGATAAGTTTTGCTGAACGAATATAAAAAGCTTCCTTGCTGTTAACTTTTATTCCTGATACAGAACTTTCATGTAAATGTAGAGGTAACTTGAACTGGCTGTGTACAGTGCACTCCTGAGGTAGTAACATTGCTGCAATACCAGTCCATGCAACAGAAACTAGATTTAACCCCAAATTTGTGCAACTGTGAATCAAGCATTGGTAAAGAAATGTTTTCCCGGTGCCCCCTGGACAGTCAATTAAATATGCATTACTCATCCTTTCATTGCTCTTTTGTACTAACCCCAAAATTTCTGTAATTATAGCCGTTTGGTTTCCATTTGCTTGGTTTATCATCCGACTTAATTGATCCTCATTAAGTTTTGGATAATGCATTGGTAAATTTGTCTGAGGGAAATTATTAGGAATAGCTGGCAATTCGAGAGAAGTAATGGGAAGACCATGGAGCTTTAATGTATTAGAAATATGTATAAGAGTGAACTGATGTGCAATGTTAGGTTCGTGAAACTGCAGATAATTTTCTGATAAAGAATTCTTGAAAATGTCCCATAACTATCTTACATTTGAAGGGGTCTGTAAGATACATATGTAAGAAAACAGTTGTCGTAACTGAGAAGGCATCTGAAATTGTGACACTTCTGCCAAATAACGCTGCCATTCGGAATCGGCAATCAGCAAACCTCGTTCCTTAACTGTTTTTTTTAAAGTAGAATAGACAACTGCTTTGTATGTTCGTAGATCCTAGAAGCTGGTAGCACCTATGATGTGAAGCAATAACAGGCGTAAATAATACCTTTCTGTTTCTCTAGGCGAAACATAATAAATTCTGCCTATAGTTTTTGAAACATTTTTTCTTTTTTTTCCACTGGCAGTTGCTCTTATTCCAGACATAATGTACTGGTGTTTCAGGATATATATATATATATACGGACTTCTGGCTTGCGAATCTTGATTTAACTTGAACCTCGCTTGTAATTCCGTGTTGCGCAACTGTGCTTGAAGTAAAATATCAGGAGCGTTACCATTTTTTAAAATAGATATTTTGCAAGTTTGGCAAGTGAACTGGTAATCGCACGATAGATTGTGACTATTCGTGCATGTGAAATGAAAATATCCTGAATGCGCCTTCTGTTGGACCAACATATCTAGCATTTAGGAAAGAAGTAATTTCATTGTTGTTCACCGTTTCGCCTTCAGGACATATTTTAACAATGCAGCAGTCATGACCTTTATACACATACTTGTGGATTTATATATATAAGATATTTGTGGATGTATTAAACACTCCGAACACTTGAGCATATTTCAACATTAATATGAGCTCGCAAGTAAAGTAAAAGAAATGGATTGTAGGGAACAATGAATCGACTATCGATTTCAATTGTTTTTATAATAATCCGTCCATTATTTCTTCTCCTATACGAAAGATAACCATTGGCATTATCTTTGGTCTCTTCCTGAAACTGTTTAGGGAAATCTTTCTTACATTCGCCATCTTTCACACAGACTGAAGAAGGATTCAAAGATCCGCGAGGACATTGTACCACATGACGCCTTACCAACTCGTACAGCGCTTCATCCTCGAGATCTGGTATTTCGGCTGACACCACACTGTCAATGTCAGAAATATCTCGAAACTTACAATCTTCCGTTAATGTTAAGAGTAAATGGATGTGCGGGAGACGTCGTTTTTGAAATTCCGCTGTATACAGATATGCTTTTACCGAAAATTTCCTTAACATTAATCAATCGTATCAATTCCTTTACTTTGCAATGGAAAACTCTCACTTCAATATCAGGCCTATTATTAGCCGTTTCCCAGAGATGAATGCTGTTAAGTATTTCTGGCCAGCCCGCATTATAGGTGAACGTAATGAATAAATCTGGCTTTCCAAACTTCCTCACTATCGCCATCGTATCCTGATAATTTTACAATATTTTCCTTGGGCTACCTGTAAAAGAAGATGGCAAAACTACAATACGACCCACTCTGAGATTTTCATTTTCTGCTCGTACATGCAAGGTGTCTGCTAAACCGGCATACGTATCAACTCGTAACTTCGTTTGTTGATGACGTATATATTTTAACCGGTCACCTTCCATACGACAGTAGTAATCCACGAATAAATATCCATTTTGCAAACTTGAGCAGCGACAACTAATTCAACATGACCTCCATGAACACCATTCATAGACATATACATTTTGTAATCATCGCTCGTATTGATATCGCTGTTGCCAACAATAAAGGAAGAATAATTATTCCACTTGTCTGTAACATGTTTTACAATTCGCTTTCTAACCTGTGTAAATGAACTCTGATTGTTGTAGTCACAATATGCCAATGACCTGAACAGACAATTACCGTCACCTTTAATCTTTATAACATTTGTAATTAAGTGTCGCCTCTCATTCATAATATGATTCATTGTATTGATTAAGCACACAACCTATAAGGACGAATGATGAAACGAAAAGAAGGCAGTTTGTAGCTGGTGAGACCAAATACTATATAACAGAAAGATCGGATACACAATACAAAATGGCGGTTCCAACATTCGACTGTAGCGGCATCTTCGTGAAATTAGTTGTCTTTCGTATACAGTATTTGTTGTCATTCAAAGAGATGTTGACATGACAGTGCCATTAGTAAAATGACTGCTGATTGTGCATGAGCATTTCAGTCTCAAAGTAATCCATTCTTTGAGAAGTTTTAATTAAATTATGTGCACCGAATCCCCTTCTACTTATTGTATGGATACATGCGACATTAGCGCCCGAGTGGAACAGGTAGACGTTAACGATATCATGTATGGATATATGCGACATTAGCGCCTGAGTGGAGCAGGTAGAAGTTAACGATATCAAGTCGTAATTAGGGAACTCTCTGTTAATATCAAGTTAGATTTATTATTGGGGCGGCGTTGATTATCATAATACAGTGTTAGTCGTTGTCGCCTAGCGACAATATGTCCGTCAAGTCATTCTATTCTATTTTCGTGAGACCTTGAAGGAAGTAATATTCGCTATTATTTTAATACTCGAATGATATAATCAAGTAAGGTGGCTATCAATCGACGGTGCTTGACGGGCATTACATTTTAAGACAACAAACGTCGTCATAGCGCAAATACTTCCCGAGATATTTCAGTTTTAGTAAAGGGTGAAATTTTTTGAAAACTATTTTAATATATAAGATCTATTTATTTATTCATTTATTTATTTAGTTATTCATTTATTCATTTATTTATTCATTTATTTATTTATTCATTCATTCGTTGATACGTTTATTTATTTATTCATTTATTCATTCATTCATTTATTTATTCAATTATTCATTCATTTATTTATTTATTCAATTATTCATTTATTTATTTATTTATTCATTTATTCGTTGATACGTTTATTTATTTATTTATTCATTTATTTATTCATTTATTCATTCATTTATTATTATTATGTGCGTATGGACCCTATTGGATCACGCATTACATTTATGATTCGCCTTTCTAACAGACCATATTGCTTTCATTCTTTCACTGTGCGCTTGTTTCCTTTCTTCTGACCACTTAGTCCCCGATCTTCTGGGGACTTCATTCTCTGGCTGTACCACCCATTTATTTATCTTCTGACGGTAGACATTTCTGTCTAGTATTTCTGACGTTTCTATCCGGGGCTTTTCCAGGTCATTTTTAACATCTTGTATCCAAGATACGTTCTTCAGTTTTCCAGAGTATGTCAAAATCTTGTGAGTTAACCTTGAAGATGAGTCTGTGAACGTGTCCATAGAATTTCAGTCTTCGTTTCCTGATGTCTGCGACGAGGTTGGATAGTTTTTCCGTGGCTTTGCGTGATTTGAGTCTATACCCTTCTTCACTTTTCTCTGGGCCCAGAATTTTCCTCAAGATCTTTCTTTCCTCCTTCAAGATATTTTCCAGATCACCTTTCTTATTAAGTACCAAGGTTTCACTTGCATTCAGCACTTCAGGTTTAATCACCGTATTATAGTGTTTGATTTTTGTTATGTATGGACATGCATTTCTTGTTATAGATGTCACGGGTTCTCCAATACGCTCTTTTGAGTTTTTGTAATCGAACATTCTGAGCTTCCTTTTCCAATCCTGTTGGTTCTAGGATCTCACCGAGATATTTAAAGTGTGGAACCCGTTTGATGTGCCCGTATTTTGTTTGTAGTTCCTGGATGTCGAACCTAGTGCAAATAAACTTGGTCTTCTCGAATGAGATTTGCAAACCAGTTTTCTCAGCGCATTCCTTGAGGACTTCGATCTGTTTGATCGCTAAAATATCGCTGTCTGCTAGTATCGCTAGGTCGTCTGCGAAAGCTAAACAACTGACCTTGATGTCATCATACGTTCGTCCAAGTTGAATGGGTTTCCAGAGCTTCTGGGCATTCATTCATTTATTTATTTATTGATTTATTTATTCATTTATTTATTCAATTTTTCTTTTAATTATTTATTTATTTGTTGGTTTACCGGTATTTATTTTCGAGCGAAGAACAGGGGAATCACTCCCTTGTTGCCTACTGTCAGCGTAGGGACTCCATTACCTGATCTCCAAACTACTGCAGCTTTACTTCGCACTTGTCTAACCTGCTCGTCACACAGCATTTATGCCGCTCACTAACCAAAAGCATTTACAAACCTTATATTAAATAATTGCAAGACTCCTTATTTATTCACTTACTGGTATACAAAGTATAAAACAATAATTATGTGCATGTGAAAATATATTCAAACAAAAAAACTAACAATTTTACGAAGTAATTCATAGCATATTAAAAGAAAACATGAGGAAAATTAAAAAAACAAGAACATTCGCCCAAGAAAGGATTCAAGGATTTAAAAGAAGGGAATCATTACATGCATCTAGAAAAAAAATACAAAATAAAATAACATATGACGATAACGTGTGAAAACTTACAGTATTCAGAGTTTAAAAACAATGTAAAATGGGCTAAAGAAGCCTTACCTAATATGCAGACGTGTTTAAATTATTAGAATAATTATGATATTTGCATAAAGACATTCCAGGTTTACCAACCAGTACCGTTAAAGTAGTCAGAGAATAATGTTTTCTTGCCTGTATATTCATAATTCAGTCCTCAAAATTAAAGTGGTTGGTAGATTACATTTTGAGAGCAAATTGGTAAAAATGCTCAATGTATTATTGGTTTTACATAATCATAAATATATCTATATACAGTCAGGGGTGCTCGTAATTTTTAGCTTATTTTCAGTTTTGAAAAAATAGGCTTATGAGATCACCTTTTGTCAGTGTGTGTGTGTGTGTGTGTGTGTGTGAGGTGTGCGTGTGTGTCCCCTAATAACTTCTAAACGGCTGGAGCGATTTCAATGAAACTCGGTTAGATCATAGCACTATTCCGGGCGACCACAACCGTGCCATTCAAATTTTGTTACGTCTCACCAATCCAACATGACGGCTGTGCGAAATATTTCACCAGCATTCAATAACTCCGAAACTATTACCGATATCACCCTGGAATTTGTTACGGTGATAAAGGGAACTACTAGAAGTCCACCTATGTGACATTTGAAAAACTTACAACTACAAAACCAACATGGCGGCCACGCGAATTTGCGACATTTAAATAGACGTTTCTCGCAATTTAACCAACCAAACGTAATAAAACTTGGCACAGTATATGTTTATACACATTGTAATGCACCGACATCTAAATTCGTTCAATTGTTTACATAACCACAAGATGGCGGATGTGCGAAATATTTCACCGGCATTCTATATCTCTGAAACTATCAGCGATATCACCCTGAAATTGTGTACGGAGATAAAGGGCGCTACTAGAAATTCATCTATAAGACTTTCAGGAACCGGTTAACTACAAAACGAACATGGCGGCCAAGCGAATTTGAAAATTTAAAATAGACCTTTCTCGCGATTTAATGTTCCAAACGCAATGAAATCTGGTACAGGAAATGTATATACACATTGTAATGCACTGGTGTCTAATATAGTTCAATTGTTTACATAACCTCAAGATGGCGGCTGTGCGAATTTTTAAATTAAGTTTTTATTTCTTGTGTCGTAATCATGCGATCGAAGTGAAAATTTGAATAATGAACCTACGCAATAATTTTCCTTTAATGGTACATGACTCTATGGCCTCTACATTTAACAATCCAACATGGCGACCATCCGAAATATTTAGACGGCTCTAAATATCTACGAATCTATTGTAGTAATCAAACTGAATTTTTTAATGTTCATAGGGGCTATGAACTTAAGTTCACCTATAGGACTTTAAATAACCTGGTGATCGCAAGTCCAACATGGCGGCGAGGCGAAGTATAAATATTCACATGGACGTTTCTTGCAATTTAACCTTCCGAGTGCAGTGAAACTTGGTACAGTAAATCCTTATACAAATGTTAATCCACTGGCATCTAATTTATTTCAATTGTTTCCATAACCACAAGATGGCAGCTGTGCGAAATTTTTAAATCTCCTTGTTACTTCTTGTGTCCTAATCATGCGATTGAAGTTTGAATGCTAGACGTACACAATAATCTTCATGTAACAGTACATAACTCTAGGACCTACATATATAAAATCCAACATGGCGACCATCCGAAATATTTAGTCGGTTCTCAATATCTACGAATATATTACAGCAATCAAAATGAAATTTTGTATGTTGATAGAGGCAATTAACATAAGTAGGATATATGAAAATAGGCTGTATAGTTCTTCCCGGAAGTACTTGTTTAATTATTGAAATATTTTGTTTATTCTGTTATCACCAGACAGTGTCGCCAGATTTACAATGATTTGAGGTGATGTGGTGTTCTTCATTAAACAACATTCAACAAAGTGAAATACTTTTTGACTCATTAGAATTGAAAATAGAAAATAGCTACAGGAGAAACATTTTTTTTTACAAAAATCAAGATGTTCAGT
Organism: Meconema thalassinum; assembly: GCA_946902985.2. Lineage (NCBI taxonomy): Eukaryota > Metazoa > Arthropoda > Insecta > Orthoptera > Tettigoniidae > Meconema > Meconema thalassinum. The sequence goes on from OX336393.1 coordinate 50,987,357, forward strand.
AAAGAACATATAGCCTACACTCTCCTAAATGCATGGGTACAGTCATAACTCTTTGCCCTTTTCAAGGAGTGTAATTGATTGTTGGTTGTAGTAGCTTGTTGAATAACGACGTGCTAAATTATATATTGATTGATTTAATCGTCACCTAAAATATGGGTTAGCGAGCTAACAATAGCCTCCATTCAGACCCAACGGGACGGCTCAGCACGACACGGTCGGCTTGAACTGTTGATCATTCTATTATAAGATGTTAATATCCTACAGGTTCACCTCCTTGAGGACAGTTTAAACCACCCTCTGTACGATAAACGGATTTGGTGAGACCGGGCCTTGTTGAATCGTAAGTTACGGTTAGGTAATAATAGGTGCATGATTTATACGTCCATCATCTTAAAACTGTATGACAGATGACCTTGTAGTTAAGGTGAATGACACTTCCCATATTAAGGTACATTTTTGTAAAATTTGGTAGAGATCGGATGATTAGATTAGTTGTAATTTGATTTAAGCTTTGATCATTAGGGTGGCCGCCATTAGGTTTCCGTCAATATGGCGGTGATATAGGCTAAAACATGACACTAAGGTGTCCTTTCTTAGTACCACCTCTGTACAAAATTTCGTTCAATTCGGTTTCGTTGTGTTTGAATTGATAGGGGGAGACAGATATACACATTCACACACACACAGACTGAAAACTTTTGGCCCATGTAGATCTATTATGTCTACTTTCAATTCATGCAAATATCGAAAATAGGCTAAAAATGTATAAATAAAACATAAAAAATGTGGGAATAAATCTTCAAGTTTGGCAATAGATAATAAATTTGGTAAACAAATGTTCACTCTGATAATTAGACTATCAATCAACGAAAGATATTTACCACAAAAAATCACTCCCAGAAAAACAAATCATAAAACAATATTACAGTACAACAATGCCATAAAAACGGAATACTTTATACAGCGGAATGTTTAGTATTAATCAAAACAACAGAAATCGAAGAGTTGGAAGAAATGGAAAGGAAATTGCTAAGGAGATATTCGGAACACGGAAAGTTGGTAATACTTGGATAAAGTAATTTATACCTAAATTAGGCGGGAAAACAAGTATCTCATGAGGTATTTCTTTCAGATTTGGGTGCTTAATTACTTGCTTTCCCGCGTAATGTAATTGGGCACAGTTTCTGTTGACCGACTGAAAAGCTTTCTAAAATAGAGCTAGGCAATATGACAGTTCCTCATTCTGACCTGGAGCAACAGTTCTTTGGGACTGATTGATCATGACTACTTAAGAATTGTCACTCTTCTCCGCTCTCATCACTCTCTCCACTTTCGTTACTCTCTGCGCTCTCATCGCTCGTCTCTGACTTAGTATCGTTGTCATTCGAACTTAGGTCGAGAGATCGTGTGCTGTTTTTCGGACAGTCGGATATGAATCGTGGCAAACACACACGCCAACGCGGACTGAACTCAAAACCCTTCCAGCAAGACTTGACGATATGTTTCCTGATCGGCCCGATATAAATACATACATGGTATTTGTCGCAGTGGGGAGGAGCTGAGTATCTTCCGGTAGCAGGACATGTGAAGTTGCCCACATCGACAGAAGTGAGGAGATTAGGTTGTATGTGAACAAGTTTGGTTTCAGAATCACCAGAAAATATCGCATTCAGACTTGTGTGCAGTGTGAGGAAACCCGATTGGACATTGTCGACAGGGGGATATTGAGCTGTGAATCCCAGATCTGGACTTGAATTCCATAGTAGACCTACATCAGCAATTTCCTGTTGCTGATTGACACCTGTCTGAAAAACATCCATCAGTTCATTTGGACTCGGTTGTTGCTGTTGTATAGATTCAGAGACATCTTCAGGAACAGTCTGCGTTTCGTCTCCTTCACTTGTTTGCTCTTCTGAAAGCAATAGTCCTTGGGTCGTCACGGAATAAGTTGCTCGAACTGTTTGCGAGATCTCGGTTGCTATGGTTACTTGGGGCTCTAAACAGATGAAGACCGATTCGTCAGTGCACTTGAGGCCCGAAGGACAGGCCTGCAGTTCTCCATGTTGACTCACGAGACCAGAAGCTTCCACCACACATGTATGGAAATGAGATTCGTTGAAACATGTGTAGCCGAAAGATTTACATCCAACATCGCTAATCGCACTCACTTCGTAGGTGAGAGCAGCCAGCAGCACTAGAACCTGTGGGCAAAAATCAGTTGCGTTAGAACATAGTCCATTTTCTGGAATATAATATACAAGATGCTCATAAGTAGATAATAGATATCCGCCTATCAATACTTTGGCTGGTTGGTTCCTCAGTTTAGAGGCTGCTACATCACGGTCATGTAGCCCCGTGTACTTTGGGTGTATAGAATCTGTCTGATAACCGGTTTTCTTTAAATATTTATCTATTTATTTATATATCGTATAGTCTCGGGTGCCGGGTAAAAGCATTGTTATTTGACGCCCGTAAGGCAGCATGCATGTCGAATTTTTTTCGCTGTTCCTTGGAGCGCTATGAAAGTCGAGGAGGTTAGTTATCTAAGCTTCTTGACACTATAGCGCATTCTAATAGAGGAAGGAGCAATTTTGTGTTAGCGGAAAATCCCGAATGAATACGGCCTACTGAATTCAAATGGGTTCTTTAACATGCCAAAAACGTATGACATGCATGTCGTGATTTTTGTCGCCTATCAAAAATCACTTATCACGGCCAGGAGTGAACCTGCAAGCTTGGGTTTGGTCGTCCGACACGGTAAACACTCACCCACCGTGGCAAGCTACTAATAGAGCGTTAATCAAATATAACCTCGAAATTTAGCTTCACACAAATGTAGTTAGTGGAACGTTCTTTTACATGCCACAAATGAATGAATGAATGAATGAATGAATGAATGAATGAATGAATAAATAAATAAATAAATATATTACATGGGCTTTACTTCCCCTCCGAAGGAAGGCATACTGAGGGAGTTTTAACGGTCTTAAAAAATCCGACGACTTCGGCCGGGTTTCAACCCGCGATCTTGGGCATAGAAGCTAAGCATGCTACCAACTACGCCACCGAAGCAATTTGTTCATCAGTACGGGTATCTACCCCTAAATAACAATTAATCAGAGCTTTTTACATCTGAAATTAAATAACTTAAGCATTACGCATACAGAAACAAGTGAGAAAAATAGTCAAAACTGGTAGAAGACCAATCATCATATTCTAGAAACATCATATCATGAGAATATGAAACTTGTGAAAACTCCTATACAAATACGAGAATCTTGTGTACTATAAAAACCAATATCTTTCATTTAAACGCCAATAGTATCCTGAAATATATTTTAAAAAATAATCCCAAATGAAGGAAGAAGGTGGGAATCAAACCCGGAATTCAGTTGTTGTTAGAGTCTTCAGTCTTTTGAGTGGTTGGGTGGAGCTCTCCATGCATCCCTGTCCCGAGCTAATCGTTTCACATCTACATAGCTACCACACGCTATATCCGAGGCAAACTGTTTAACATATTCTAACCTTGGTCTACCCCTACAGTTCTTGTCATCAACCCTTCCTTACATAACTAGGCTTGCTATTCCTGGGTGTCTTAGTACGTGTCCTACAAACCTATCTCTTTTCTTTATTACCATTTGCCAGATACATCTCTCCTCTCCCACTCGTCTTAATACTTCTTCATTTGTTTCATTTGTTTTTTCGCGACCGGTGTCTAGTTTATCGTCTAGGCTTACAAGATAGAGCCGCGTCGTGAATCGGTGATCTTGATTGTTACCCTATCTACCCATCTGATCATCATTCTTCTGTAACACCACATTTCAGAGGTGTCTTTTCTGCTGCACCAACAGTCCAAGTTTCAGTTCAATAGAGCGCTACGCTCCAGTTGCGAGAGGTAGCGTCATCAGTTTAGTTGGCAGCACGGTGTCCTTGATAGAAGTTTACTGTTTGTTTGTTTGTTTGTTTGTTTGTTAGGACACAAGCGACAGCCGTGCTGCCAACGTAACTGGTGACGTAATCTCTCGCAGCAGCTTGTAGGCACTGCGGAGAACATTCCCGGACTCCCTGTATGACTGTAGCACTGGACAGGGATGAGATAGGTTCCCCAGAACTTGAAGTAATACCTCCCCCCATGTTTGTGTGTTTAGTGATAATTAATAATAATTCATGTAATATTTCATTCAGGTTAGAGTTTTTAAGTACAGGGTTATTCAAAATGAAGGAACAGATTTCAAACAATTATTTCTTCCAAACTTCAAAAGATAGAAATATATTCCAACGTTCCTGGCGAGAGAAAAGTTCAATTTTCACTTTTTATGCATTCAATATGAGCATCATGTGTTACGCGACAAGTATCAAAACGGTGGTTCATTTGTTGCCACACACGAATCAGCTGGTCTCTGGTTATCGAATTCACAGCTTCAACAATTCGATGTCCCAGACTTTCATGAGTGTCAAGCATAGGGGGATAAAAACACGGTCTTTTACATAACCCCACAGATAAAATTGACATGGAGTGAAGTCTGGAGACCAGGGTGGCCACCGGTGATGAAGTTGATCTTCTTCTCCTCCTCTTCCAATCACGTCTGGGAATGATGTCACTCAGGTAACATCAGACGTGAAATAACCAGTTTTGAAGCATTTATAGATAGGTTAGTCCTGTCACAGTTTTCTCCATGAAGAAGAAGAAGAGATGTCCTAAACTTACTTTAGAGATATGGCATAGAAGACGTTAATCTTCGGCGAATACCGTTCATGTTCAATAACTGCCATAGGATTTTCTCTTGTCAAAATTCAAACGTTATGGTGATTAACTGTAGGTACCGGAAAGATGAAAAGTGGATTCATCGAAAACAAGAAGTTCCGTGACGAACTAGAGAGCCTACTTTTCTTAAAATTTAAGATTCATGCCAATGATTAATCTATATGGACCTATCTAGAATAATGACGAAATTAAGTTGGTAATATCGAAATTTCTAATTAGTTCGAAATATACCTGGTATAATGTAGCCTATTAGAACACTACAGTTGGCAGCCCTGGTGACTGAATATATTCTTGGTTCCATCTCTTAAGGTACGGAATACAAAATTTGGTTGAATTCCAATGGATAGCATGGACGTTACATGCAGTTATACATTGGATCTATAAGCGCGCGTAAAATCATGTTGGCAACAATGCCATGCATGTGTTGGTCAGAAATAATCTGAAATATTATGGTCTCTTGTTGTGCCAATTTTGGATGAATTCCATTTGCTAGTATAGAAGTTACATGTATTTTAAAATTGGGCCTATCAGCAGGATTTGAATCATGTTGGCAGCACTGACGTAAGGTAGTTACTCCAAATTAATCTAGAATGTCAGGTAGTGTACGTGTGCATTGTTTAAAGCTGTCGGCTTGCATACTTTCTGATATATTGGTATTTGGATGAAAAAATAGAGAGAGCATTTATTAACAGTTGGCAGCCCTGGTTGCTCTTAAGAATACGCTCAGTTAAATCTGTTTATGTACACATAGTGCATACGAAATATGGTTGAAATCCAATTGATAGTGTAAAAGTTACATGCATTTAAAAATTTGACTTATCAGCATGCTTAGAATCATTTTAGCAACACCGCCATGCATGGCCTCCTGGAAATTAAACTAAAATATTATTATCTATATGTGTGTCAATTTTGGAATAGCTCCCATGTATACCTTACAAGAAATCCAACATGGAGCTCAAATTTCAATTGCGGTTTTTTAGCAGTTGGTAGCACATCGTTTTCAAATATGGGTTTGAGATATTGAGGTAAAGATCTTTACTCATACCAAATTTGGTTTCAATAGCTGCAGTTGTTTAGGAGTTGATATGGGGGGGGGGGGGGGGGCACACGTGAAAAGTAGGCTAAAAATAATAATCGTTCACATGTTACTTTTGCTTATCCAGGAACGATGGAATTATGGTTCTACCTTTCGCAGTTTGGACGAAATACATGTTTGAAATCTGTTCCTCCTTTTGAATAGCCCTGTATTTGTACTCCCTGCATTATATAATTGGGCTCAACTGGAAAGCATTCTATAATAGATTACTAGACAACACTGGAAAATGCCTTCTGATACTTAAATAATTCCAAACTCAAAACTCAAACGTCGTAGCCATTTCCAGCAATAAACATAATAAAATGAATATTTAAAGAAAGCAAAATAATCTCACGTTCAGAAACACAGGACTGAACTAATCTGATGACTCTCCGGCAATAAACTGTGTGTGTTCATGTTAGTACCGCACTTACATCTTGTGAAGGCATGTAATTAGTCCTTGCTGCTATTGTAAATAACGTTCTAAGTACCCAATTAAAATGAAGACACGGGCACTTAAAGGAATCCAGGTCATCCGAGACGTATTTCTGAAATTCATTCCGCTTGAGTACCATCAAACGGTTTATGATTCTACACCTGCGCTTTATCAGCTCCAATACTCCAGTAAGCACAGCCCCTCATCAATCTTGTGTGTGTTTGCAAGAACCAGGCGCAGTGTCACTAATGCTCTCGCTGTACGTCTCCAACAGAGGCTTACAGCAGCTCGCACCTCCATTCTGGCCATTGAAATATCGCACCTCCAATGCAACACTAACCTCACTCAAAACATGGCATGTTCTAGTTATTTTATGAAAGTGCAGACGTTACTCGTCCATAATATACAGGGGGGGATGTAATTAAGTAATTTGCATTGGAACAAGAACATAAATTCATTGTCCAAACTAATTGTCATTTGTTGCTCTTCAATCGGTCAACATGATTGTGGGTATAAGATATAAATATAACCCCCCCAGGGCTCAGACCTTGTGGGACGTTGGTTGGCGACCACGGGAACCAAGCTGAGTCCAGCATTGCTTCCACTTACTTGTGCCGGGCTCCTTTCAATTCTCTTTCCTGTCAGCCTCCCTTGGTCAAGTCTTGTTCTCTTCCCACCCCGACGGTATTAGGGTATCTGAAGAAAAGGGAGTCTTTCACTTTCCCGCCTTAATTGGCCCTTTCTTTCCTCATACCTTCATTCTTCGAGGGTCAGCCTTTTTTTTTTTCTTTTCGTGTTATCTCCTGCCTTCTGCTCAAGGCCCTCAAGGAGGCAGGGAGTATGTAGCTCCACACTTCTGGTGCACCCTGGATAGTGCTACAACCACAGGGGCTCACGACTGGTGAGTTCGGGAGTTGGCGACCCCTTGGGATTCCTGAGCTGGGTCCTTTTTTCTCCTCCTTCCTTTGCCTTTGGGCCCTCTCCTCTTTCACTTTCCTATCTGCCTTTCTTGGCTATCCTTCCTTCCAAGTCCCTCAGTCCTCATTCTTCGAGGGTTGAGGGCATTTATTTCCTTTCTGTCTTTTATTTCTCTTCTACCTATCTTTTGACCTTCTCTGCTTCTAGCAAGTAACTTTTGTAGTTAGTTTTTAGTTGTAGTTTCATTTTCACGATCGCAAAAACCATTAGGGGCCGATAACCTAGATGTTGTTATCATCATCATAAATATGTAAAAATTTTCTTGTAGATTATCTCACTTAATGGGGCAATTTAGGATTACGCATTTCGACACTCAAGTGGGCATCATCAGATCCTGATCACTGTGTTAAGGTTAAGGTTTATACTAAATAATTAATTAATTTATTTAGTTTGAATTGCTACTGCAGTATTGTAGTAGTTCGTCTTGGTTGTATTAATTCAAGGTAAATTTTGTTTTTGTCTTAACGGTTCTTAGCCTACTTTCCACATTTTGTAACAAGATGTTCAGTAAAGAACATATAGCCTACTTTCTCCTAAATGCATGGGTATAGTTATAACTAGAGCCCGGATGTTGATGACATGTCATATTTTTACTGAGCTGTCTAAAACAATGCTGAAGTACATAGAAACTCTGGACGGGCCACCCCGTCTTCAAATATGTCATTTTTATTTTGCATCATTTTGTATATTTTGCTATTTTTTCATTTTAAAAGCATTTTCTTAAGTTTGATAGATTTTTTGGTCTTATTTTAGATAAATCTGCCTTTTTAGGTCATCTCTTTCCAATTTAGTTATGTCACAGCTTTATATGATGGAGTTAACTCTCTCAGAGTTGAGGAGAAGCTAGTAGCTGATACAAGATAATTTAAAATATAGAAATATTGATTCCATTTCCTTAATCAACCGGGCGGAAGCTAGTCTTAGCAACAATCGTGGCGAAATTGCTGCGCGTATTGCATCAAAACTGAAAAAAGTGCTGGACAAAAACACCGGGTATAAAACATTATGCAAAATCTCAGGCATTCTTTCTGGTGAAAACTACTGCATGGATAGGTTTGAGGAGGATTTAGCAGCAAACGACTTTCGTTACTTCAACTACGATCCGATCACATCAGTTGATGTTGAACGCAGCTTTTCGAGATATAAAACTTGTTGGCTGATAACCGCAGATCATTTACATTTGACAACATCAGAATGGCATTCGTAGTGCAGTGCAACTCAGACTAAAGTGAACATAAACCTTTTATTAAGTGCTTGAAATCTATTTTGATTGACTTTTCAGTTTGAGCTTAAGATGTCATTTTTGAAATATTGGTGAGTTTATTATTATTAGATAATTTTATAGTGTATTTTTCGAATTTTTGAAATATGGCTGATTGTAATATTATAAAATCATTTTCTCCATTTTATAGTGCAGTTTTCGAATTTTTAGGTCATTTATCACATTCATTTTTGAAAATTTTAGGTGCATTTTTTAAACTTTCTTACCACATCAACATCCGAGCCCTTCTTATAACTGTTTGTCCTTTTCAAGAAGTATAATTGAAATGTTGTTTGTAGTAGCTTGTTGAAATACAACGTGCTATACGGATATTATACGTTGATTGATTGAACCCTCACCTGTATTATATATACACACACTAATACAGAAGAATGTTAAACAGAGATTGGGACAAGAGGCAACAAAGGCCATGCTGTTTGCAGATGATATAGTGATATGGGGCGAGGATGAAAAGGAAGTACAAAAACAACTAGATGTATGGAATCAAGAAATAGAGAAATATGGGATGAAAGTAAGCACAGAGAAGAGCAAGACAATGGTAATGTCAAGAGGAAGGAAGGAAGGAAGAGGAAAGATAGAATTGAATGGGAAAATTCTAGAAGTGGTTAAAAGTTTCAAGTACTTGGGAAGTGTGATCGCAGAAGATGGAAGGATAACTGAGGAAATTGGAAAGAGAATACAACAAGCGAACAGTTTTTACCAGAGCATAAGGGGTATTCTGTGGAACCGAGATGTCCCAAAGAAATGTAAAAATGTATTATATTCAACCTACTACAGACCCATACTAACATATGCAGCTGGAGCGTGGACTACTACAAAAAGAGAGGAGAGTAGAATACAAGCCACGGAGATGAAATTCCTAAGAGGTATAGAGGGCAAGACCAGAAGAGATAGAGTTAGAAACGAAGAGATTAGAAAAAGGACAGGAATCTTGAAGCTGCAGGACAGGATAGAAACAACCAAGTTAAAGTGGTATGGACATATGATGAGAATGGGAGAGGAGAGAGTACCAAAGAAAACTTTCTGTGAAAAGATGACAGGGAAGAGACCACGAGGAAGGCCCCGAAAGAGATGGGCCGATACAGTGTGGGAGTGTGTAGAGAAGAGAGGAGGAAAACCTGAAGAAGTACTAAAAACAGGAGAGGAGTGGTGGAGAGACAGTAAACGTTGGAGGTCCTTAATTCACAACCCGACCCAGGAAGCTGGAAACGGGAAATGAAGATGATGATGAATACAGCCATCACATTAACACAGGTTATCAGACAAAATTCAACACTCGCCCAGTATGAAAATGAAAATCCACAGCCTGCTTCCAGTCTCCGACCGGGTCAGGAATGGAATGAATGAGGCCCCCATCTAGCGGCGAGGATATGAACTGTGCCGGCTGCCGAGGCCTGACGCACTCCTCCGGGGAATTGATTAAATGAATGACAGATGAAATGAAATGATAGTGGAGAGTGTTGCTGGAATGAAATGTTGACAGGGAAAACCGGAGTACCCGGAGAAAAACCTGTCTGCCTCCGTTTTGTCCAGCACAGATCTCACATGGAGTCACCGGGATTTGAACCACGGACCCAGCGGTGAGAGGCCGGCGTGCTGCCGCCTAGGCCACGGAGGCAACCCACTCGCCCAGTATACGTTTTTTAATAGCAAGGTATAGACGACGCTACTGACCTAGGAAATGGAACATTCTTTCTGGATGATATCGAATCGCTCTTCAAGCTACACAACACGGCTGCCTTGGACGCGGTCTTGGAAGAGAGGAAAACTAAAGAACGTTAAATTCCTAGAGAATTTTTCGATACTGAAGCAATGAAGAATCACGCATGGAAAGGACCAAACTTCATGTTACGTCACGTCTTCACGCGTTACGCTGCACGTGGTTTTCATAGTAAGATATGTTCAAATCCGAGAAAACTGCATGTGTCGCCTCTGTGGGGAGCTGCTCTCTGTATCAACTTGGAAACTGTGCTGAAAGATCACAACGGATCAGCACATTTGCTAAACACTGATACAAATCAGTATTATCTTATTCATTCAATTTTCTTTCTTTGTACACATTGTGTTTAGTAATAATAATAATAATAGGTGACAAACAATTGTTTCCTTCGTTACCATGGTGTCAAACAATAAGAACCACTGCTTTAGTACTCTGTTACTCTGCAGCAGAATATGCATGTCCTGTGTGGTATAGGTCGTGTCATTACAAGCAGGTTGATACTGCATTAAATGAAACGTGTAGACTGGCTGCCTGAGACCCACGCCATGTTATAAACTGTATTGTTTAGCAGGCATTGCACCCCCAGATATCAGAAGAGAAGTTGCAGCTAAATGTGAGAGATCTAGGGTTGATGTGTCTCAAGCACATCCATTGTATAGCCTTCAACCAGCCCACTCTCAACTAAAGTCCAGAAGAAGCTTTCTTAACGCAACTGAGTGCCTAATTGATAAACCTCAGGTTTTGAGGATTACATCTTGCTTGATCAGAAGCCCCCACATTACTCAGTGGATGGCTCCATCTGAAAGGCTCCCAGCAGGACATACAGAGGCTTGGACAACATATTGCGGTCTGGGGTTGGCAGATCCAAGTCCAACATTCATAAATGGGGTTTTGCTGCGACCCGGTCCTTTGTGAATGCGATGAAGAACAGACTATGGGTCTTCTGCTTCAGTGCAGTCTGTGTCCTATACTGTGCACCATGGAGGATCTGGTGAAGGCTACACCAAATGGTCGTGACATGGCAGACTATTGGTCATGCATTATTTAGAACCTTAAATGTTCAAGTTTTGTCATTTTTGTTGCCCATTTTGTACATAATTTCTTATGTAATATTTTTGTTCCTGACACGAGTAAATAAATGGTGTCAAGGAATTAATAACGTTAATTCCAGATAGACCACCAGCTCAAAAACATATCCATAGTACGAAGGGCGTACTATATTGATTTAAACTTTATTTTATTCTACCCAAATGAAGTACATTACACGACAGTTGTAACGTCCACCTTCTCAACATAATCTCCTTGTAACTCTATGCACTTTTGGCATGGGTGTATCTGTCTCTCCAGACCTTCCTGAAACCATTCTTTCAAAATGCTGCGTACCCATTCATTGACAGCTGATTCCAGAGGTTTATTCATGTTCCCAAACAGCTGGTAATCACTTGGTGCCGAGTCGGGAGAGTATGGTGGATGTGGCAGCAGCGTGAATGCCATTGGATCAATGGCAGCAGTGGTCTATCGACTAGTGTGGGGGCGGCCATTGTCATGTTACAGAAGCACACCTTTAGCCCATTTTCTTGGCCGCTTAGTTTGAATGGCACGACGTAAGCGCTTGAGGGTTGCCACATATGCTGCACTGTTATTAGTGGCCCCCAATTCCAGCCAGTCAATGAGGATGATGCCCCTTTGTGTCCCAGAACACTGTCGCCATTCGCTTGCCAACTGATGACACTGTGTGACAGTTCTTTGGCGGTGGACTGTCCCTCTGCTTCCATTGCATCGATTGTTGTTTCGTTTGTGGCTAATGGTAATGGAGCCATATCTCATCACCAGTCACAAGCCTAGGCATGAAGTCGGCTGGTTCTTTTCCGGAGAGACTGACACATCATTGGTAAAAGTGCATAAAGTTACAAGGAGATTATGTTGAGAAGGTGGACGAAGCAACGAATCTGTCATGTACTTAATTTAGGTAGAAAGTGATAAATTGTAAAACAACATAGGCTAGTACGCCCTTTGTAATATTATTAATGAAACACGTACCCTTGATATTACCGTAGTTTTACGAATCCCCGCAGGTGACGCTTCTAACTATTCTCATGGCCTACATTGTCCCTGCACCCCATACTTACCTTTTGTGGTGACATTGCTTGCTGAAGACTTGTCTTACACTGCTTCTTCTCCCACACCTCTCACGCTTATTAACAATACTCACTATCTGCGAGCAAACACCTTACTTTATGGCGGGATATAAATTATGCGCGCCCCACATTCTGGGAAATGAACGCGTTCCTCTTCCCATACTAAGTACGTCATAACTGTGCTTTCAATTTCCTCTCGAGTTTATATCACAAGTATCTCATAGAGTGATAATACCCGATCTTGAGTCATGACAGCTTCTGCAATTCACCTTCAGTGGATTGTTATAATTCTGAAGTGGGTTTATATTTTACGGTTTGGTTTGTTCAAAAACTAGCAACCCGCCCCGGCTTCGCCCGGGAACAGTTATGAATGCATTACGTGATAAGCGCTTTTTTCCGATATCAATGAACTATGACCGTTATCCGTTTTACGTCCCGACATGATGGCTTAAAATCACTGACCGGACTATTAATTATATTATCATGGACATACATGTGCAACGAATTCTTGTCAGACGTAATTTAAGAATGTCGAGGTGCATGAAACTCAAATCCCCCTCCCGCCCAATCTTAACTTGACTGTGTATTTTTAGGAACCAAAAGTTCACAGACGAAATGAAGGAAATACGAGTTGCACTTCCAGGGAAACTCCAAACACAACCACTCTTCTCTGAAGTCTTAACTCAATACGACTCGACAGTTTGCTACTGGCTGTATCTGGGGTGATAGACTCGCCCCTAGCTAGCTCGTTAACTGTCGCCTAAGTAATTGAATGGAGATTGTTGGAGGAAATGAACACGTAAAAACACTTATATGGGCGATGTATTGAAGATAGAGATATGGTCTCGTGTACTTTTTTGTAGAACTTTCCATGCTGAACAATTCTTACACTCATAGTATATACCTAGGTAGATATTTTTTACGGTAGGCCCAGATTAAGCTTAAAAAGCGCACGGACACCAAGGTTTTATGATCGACGTTTTCACTGAGATCGTTACTGCTTGGCTTCCTTTGATCATAAATAAATTATTTTCTACAGAAACCTTCCTCGTGATATCCTTTATAGAATGGTGGAAACCGCAGCAAATTTCATCCAGTGGTTCTCAAGAATTGGGGACTTTGTTTTACACTAAGTAGAGATGTTGGATAATTCCAACATATGTTTTTTACCGAAAATATGATAATATATTCTCGTTCATGCCCAAATGTGCTACCCCAGAAGTGGTCAGGGCAAAGTGAACCAAGATCCGGCTGATGTGTCTGATTTGGTTCACCTCGGTGATACCCTCATTCTTCGAGGGGCCAGCCATTTTTTCCTTTTCGTGATATCTCCTGTCTTCTGCACAAGGCCCTCAAGGAGGCTGGGTATATATAGCCCCACCACTTCCGGAGCACCCCGGATATTGCTACACCCTCAAGGGCTCACGGCTGGTGATTTTGGGAGTTGGTGACCCCAAGGGTTCCTGAGCTTGGTCCGAATTGTCCCCATTTTCCTCTGACCTTGGGGTGGGCCCTCTCCTCTTTCCCTTTCCTATCTGCCTTTCATGGCTCTCCTTCCTTTCAAGACCCTCAATCCTCATTCTTCGAGGGTTGAGGGCATTTCTTTACTTCCTGTCCTTTATTTGTTTACCATTTGTTCTTGTAGTATGTATGTCTGTAGTTAGTATTAGTTATAGTTTTCATTCTCATCTCATCTCTCGCTATCACCGAAGCCATTAGGGGCCGATAACCTAGATGTTAGGCCCCTTAAAACAACAATTATCATCATCATCATTAAACAGTCACATGAGTTGAAGTCACTGAAGTTAGAGTAAGTAAGACAAGACGGATGGACCAGGAAGACGCCGGGTCGCGTCGCGCCACGCAAAGTAAATGGTGGGCTCTAAACTTGGCTGGGACAAGGAGAAAGTGCGGTAGTGTTTTATTGTACAGCAGGCAGTTTACAAGAAACTTTACTGCTCATTCCCCAACAGCTGCGAGAGAAGCGCACGAGCCATCACTGCTCATCAGTCACACAGACACATCGCGTCACTCCTAACACAGGGACATGCGAAGAAAGAAGCAGCCTTAAAAATTGGATGATTCGAGTCCCAGCTCAGTCATCCTAGAAAAGAATTTCAGTGGTTTTCACTTCTACTCCAGTCAAATATCGGGATGGTTCCTTGCTTAAAGCCAAGGCCGCCTCTTTCCCAAAGTTATCCTCAATTACATATACATACTCTGAATACCACAGGATATCAGAACAAGGAGTTCCGTGACGAACTAAAGAGCCAACTTTTCTTAAAATGTTAGATTCATGCCAATGATTAATCTATATGGATCTATCTAGAATAATGACGAAATTAAGTTGGTAATACCGACATTTCAAATTAGTTCGAATTAGTTAGAAGCGTCACCTGCGGGGATTCGTAAAACTACGGTAATATCAAGGGTACGTGTTTCATTAATAATGTAGCCTAATAGAGAACTACAGTTGGCAGCCCTGGTGACTGAATATAGGCTATTGTTAGTTGCATTTCGTAAGGTACAGAATACAAAATTTGGTTCAAGTCCAGTGGATAGAATGCACGTTACATGCAGTTACACCTTGGATTTATCAGCGCGCGTAAAATCATGTTGGCAACAATGACAAACATGTATTGGTCAGAAATAATCTGAAATAATATGACCTATTGTTGTGTCAATTTTGAAAGAAATCCATTAGTTAGTATAGAAGTTACATGCATTTTAAAATTGGACCTATCAGCAGGCTTAGAATGATGTTGGCAGCACTGGCGTAGACCTATATTAGTTACTCCAAATTAATCTAGAATGCCAGGTACTATACGTGCGCAAAGTTTAGAGCTATTGGCTTGCATACTTTCTGATATATTGCTATTAGGGTAACAAAAATTGAGACAGTATTTATTAACAGTTTGCAGCCCTGGTTACTCTAAAGAATCGGCGTAGTCAAATCTGTTATGGTACACATAGCACACACGAAATTTGGTTGAAATCTAAATGATAGTATAGAAGTTACATGTATTTAAATTTGGACCTCTCAGCAGGCTTAGAATCATGTTGGTAGCACTGACGTATAAAAGTTACTCCAAATTAATATAGAATGTCAGGAAATATACGTGTGCATGGTTTAAAGCTGTCGGCTTGCATACTTTCTGATATATGAGTATTTGGATTTTAAAAATTGAGAGCAAATTGAGAGCATTTATTAACAGTTGGCAGCCCTAGTGGCTCAGTCATATCTCTTTATGTACACATAGCACATACGAAATTTGGTTCAATTCCAATTGATAGTGTAGAAGTTAAATGCATTTAAAATGTGGACCTATCAGCAAGCTTATAATCATTTTGGCAACACTGCCATGTATGGCCTCCTGGAAATTAAACTTTAATTTTATTATCTATACGTGTGCCAGTTTTGAAATAGCTCCCATTCATATCTTCCAAGATATCCAACATGGAGCTCAAATTTCAATTGTGATTTTTCAGCAGTTGGTAGCACTGACATCATTTTCAAATATGGCCGTGAGATATTCAGGTATAGATCTTTATTCCTACCAAATTTTGTTTCGATTGCTGCACCCGTTTAGGAGTTGATAGGGGGACACACACACACACACACACACACAGCTAGACCGACAGACAGAGAGACAGACAGAAGGACAGACAGACAGACACACATTTGCCCGATCTCATAAGTCTACTTTTTCCTCATTTTTGCAAAATGTGAAAAGTAGGCTAAAAATTCTGTATACACACAAACAACTACTAGGGGCCATCACATTTAACGCTCGGCTAGCGTGCTAGACTGTCGCTCCGGAAGTCCGGGTTCAATTCCCGGTTCTGCCAAGATATGTAATTCTGGTCTGAGGGCTGCAACAGGCTCGTGAGGCAAAACTGAGGATAGGCGGGTTGGATTCCAGCCTTAGCAGGCCTGAAAGTTGTTTTCCGTGGATTCTCACTTCTACTCCAGTCAAATGCCACGATGGTACCGGTACCTAATTTAAGGCCACGGCCGCCTCCTACCCAAACTTCCAACTGAATGACATTAGTACAGACATCGGTTGGTTGGTTCCTTAGTTTAGGGGCTGCGACAACGTGGTCATGTAGCCCCGTGTACTTTGGGTGTGTGTAGAATCTGTCTTATAACCGGTGTTAATTGTGATGGCTGTATTAGCGTGTGCTATCTGTTTTTAATTCAAGTAAGGACTGCAGACAATAATTTCAAGTAGTTCCTACTTTTGCTACTGTCAACGACACCTAGCTGTGAACTTGGCTACTACTAGATGGCACCTAACCTACAAATTTTGTTCCACACAAGTTTAGTTAGTGGAAGGTTCTTTTACATGCCATAAATCTATGACATGGGACCACCGGCTTTCCTTCCCCTCCGAAAGAAGGCATACTGAGGGATTTTAAAGCTCTTACAAAATCTGACGACTTCGGCCGGGTTTGAACCTGCGACCTCGGACATAGAGGTTCAGAATGCTACCGACTACGCCACCGATGCCACTAGTACAGACATCACAGTGACACAGGTTATCAGACAAATACTATACATATCGGAGTACAAGACCGTGATGTCACAATGCCTCTAAATAACAACAGCCTAGGGGGTTTGGTTAGCTTTCGCCCTTTGTGAGTTCTACTGTAGCCCAGTTTCATCACGTGACTGTACTACACATGCTAAACTCATGTTTACGGCAGGTGTTTTATGTCCGTACCAGATGTTCAGACCATATATCACGAGTCGCAATGCGATGTGACGTGTAATGGATGCTAGCAACGTACATTCAATTCCTTTTATTGAGCAGAAAATGTCGGCCAATTTCATGGTCCATGCAGCAAGGAGAATGACAAACGCACGGGTTCCTTGTTCGATATCCGTCAAGGAAATGACAATAGCAAGACTGCTAGTAAATATAGTGCTTACACATGAAAATAGGTTATAAACCATAAGACAAGGATCTGGCATCACTTTATTTGAAATGTTTGTTTTCATAGCGGTAATAAATTCTACCATTATACCAAACGATCCAGGGGGTGAAAAAGAAACTAGGAGAGACGGGAGGAGTACAGAGCAATAACTCTGGAAGGACATGAAAATGACCAATTTGCCCTGTTCGTTATAATAACCTCTCTTTCTAAGCCATCCATTTCGACTACAATCTTTAGCTTCTTAGCAACACCGTTACCCCAAACATTCCTTGCCCTAACTATACCATACCTTGACCGGGTGAGTTAGCCGTGGTCGTTACGGCATGACTGCTGGCAGTTGCTCACATCCGGGAGGCGAGGAGGTTCCAATCCCCCGCCGGCAACCTTGAAGATGGTCTTCTGTGGTTTCCCATCTTCCTTCCAGGCAAATGCTGGGGTTGGTCCCTAACTATAGGCCACAGTCGCTACCTTCCAACTCCTCGTCCTTACATTCAAAAACTTTCCTCCCCAGACAACACTCAACACGCGACGGTACGTGTAGCTCACCCATTGGGTGTCCGCCTCGAAGCAGCTACAAAACTGGCGAGCCGAACATGTCCTCGGACACTCCCGGCACTAAAAGCCATACGCTAAAAAAAAAAGAAAAAAAACATACCTTGGATTACTTATTTTCAACTGTCATATTCCATAGTAAGTATTTTTCTACTGTCATGAATTAATTCAGGCTATAAGATATTTACAAACGCCAGCAAAAATAAACTGTATAAACACTACTTAAACGGGATCGGTGAAGAACAGAATGGTTTCCGGAAAGGAAGTTCAAGTGCTGATGGTTACTTCTCTCTCAAAATGTTAATAGAGAAGCATAGAGAAATCAACATACCCACACACTTGGGATTTGTAGATTACAAAAAGGCATTTGACAGGGTAAACAGAGTAAAATTATTACATATTTTGCATAAAGATGATGTACCACAACAACTGATCGCAACAATATCTAAACTATATTCAAGCAACTTGATTACAGTTACACCATGGAAACCAATCAACAGAGGAGTACGACAAGGTTGCGGCTTTTCCTCCCTGCTTTTTGTCATGTAAATGAATGCCCTTATAAATGATAGGAGACGTCTCCCCCACGGCAGCATCAGAAACAACAGAAACCTGAAATTAGACACGCTTCTGTACGCTGATGACCATGTACTATTTGCCAGCACATAGGACGACTTACAACGTTCCATACTGAACCCGAGGGGGTCATGCTGACTGATATCGAACGTGGATCTCAGAGACTGTGATCTCAGTATAAAAGGTTCCACCAGGGAACGAACCCGAGGTCTGTTGAGGGAGTTTCATTGTAAAAACCCCTAGAGAAAAGTGTATATTTAATCACTGGTGTGATTTCAGTTGATAATGACATTATTTATTAAAATAATGCAGGGAAATTGAGCGGAATACAGCATTATTGGACTACTTGGAGTAGGCTATGCTGGACTTGGAGCACAGTAGTGCAGAGTTTGACGTTTTACTAATAGGCCCAGAATAGTAGGAGGAGACTCTTGGAGCCGTGTCAATCTTGCTGACCTAGTTATGTCGTCTGGAAGAGGTTGGGGAGTTGAATAATGACCCAGTTTTTCCCCGACTGAGAATAGGACGAAGAAGAGTGGGGAGAGATCCCAAGGAAAATCATTGATTATTCGTGATTGGAGTAACGCAATGACATGAGAGTTGCACACAGGTGAATCTTTAGCCAGGAGGCTAATTTTAGAGCCTTTAATCTGCGAAATTGACGCATATTTAATGGAGTGCGGAAGGACATAGAACTATGGATGTTCGCGGCTGGGTTTGACGATGTCGCCAGGGATTCCCACAGGAACAGCGTCCCCACGCTATGGAGAAAACAATTAATATTAATTAATTGGCTGAGCGATCCTTCAGCACGCAGATAGTTCTGGGATCAGTGAAGAAAAAGGAACCCGATGAGCATGGTTTCGAGACCAGAATCATGCTGGGAGAGGAGTCGAGATAGCGCGGGAAATTTTAGCTCTACTTTTTGTGTGAAACCAATATAAGGGAGTCGACCCTTGGCAGAGCACAGTCGTTGCCACACAGTTTTTTTTCAGACAGTCAGAACACAGTTGTCAAGCAGTTGTTGAGGCGGAACGTATGTCGGTCCGGCTCGGGAAAGGACGCTCAAACAAAGACTTGTACATTTGAGTGAACCATTATATTCACCGCACATCGTAATGCACCAAGTGAGAAGATAATAATGTATAGTCAGGAATTAATAAGAAGTACGGTAATCAACGAACATTATTGTGTGAAATGTGTATTACCGAAGGCAAGGAAGGAGGCCCGTACTTCGATTGGGGAAGCCGTGCAGTAAAACTTTTAGAAAGCTTTTATTAAGGATAGCCGTGCTGCATGTGTAGTCAGCAGTACGAATACTGGTTTGTGTTCACTTAGGAAGCACCGGGTGAGATAAGTTGCAGAACTATTGAAAATAATAATCTGTGTAAGGTTATGTACAATGTTAAGCGCAGTGTAGAATATATTGACTAGTTATACATGTCTTATTACGCTGGAATGCGCTGGGAGAAACTTTACGAAGCATTTGGTAATGTCTTAAGAATACCAAATAGTAACGCTCAGGACGGAAGTTAGCATATTTATGCAAATCAGGAAGCTTACCGTAGGATTATTGATAGACTGTTGGTGAATTCCGGGGGCAGATGAACCAGACTTTCAATCAGGAGTTGGTAGGAGCACGGAAGATGTCGTCGACGCCTGCAATTTTGATATCTTTGCCAGGGAATTTCAACCAATGAAAAGTGTAAAAAGTGACGTGTGTTATGTATAAATCATATGTGAAATGTCTTTTAAATTAATGGTTTAATAAGTGTTATAAAGTGTCATGTGTTTTGGAAGCAATAGCTTCTTTATAGAAATGCAAAGTGTCGTGTGGTTAGCGGAAGATATGTATCATAAAATGTGTGTATTCAAGATGCAAATGTCGCACTAAATCTGCATATGGCAGGCGACCCGGAAGGATATAAGTGGTCGTAGCCACCATGATGAGCCGATATATGTGAGTACCCCACAAATTATGTTGATGTAGAAGTATAGGCCACTGCATGTAATGTGATTTCAGAGTTATAAAGATGCCAGTAAGAATCAGTATTAGGAGATAGACCCTCCAGGTTTAATCATTATTGTGTTGATTTTAATAGAGTTGAGATGTTATTTTGCATCAGTGAGTGGATTAATCGTTACCACTATTAATTAAAAATGGTAAATCAGTTATGTAAACGTAACGAACACGGTTGTTCGATTTTTAAGATGATTAAGTTGTGTCGGATTTTGGTAATTTATGTCAGTGAGAATAATAATAATAATAACAATAATGAATAATAAAAGGTCTGAATGAATGCATCAGGTAAATGTTGTAAGCAAGAAATATTTACGCTAAAGGGGAAGACTTATCGATCCAAGCAGTAAGATTATACAGTAAGATTACATTAAGGGATTAAGGAAGTAATTTATATCAGAATATATTGTATTAATGGGAATATAATTATGCCAGGAAATGGAAGAGCTTTCTAGTGAATTGAATTTGCAGCTTGTGTAAAAGCTTATAGAGTAATTGATGGATTTCTCTTAATAATTATAGGACGAAGGTCATAACATTAGGTTAGGAACCAGGTGGTCTATTCGACGTATGAAATCTCGTATGCCGTGGGCATACTGGTAGATATGCTTTGTGCCAGAGTGTATTTAGTGATTGGACCCTAACTCTGATGATGGATATGGAATGTTCCGGGTTCGAATCCCGTGATAGGTGAGAGGCAAACGATGGACATCTCTGCACTCTATCTGATTCCCCGAGAACTTATTGTTGAGTGATTCGGCTCGTTGAAGCGAATCTTATGACGGCAGCATGTGTGGCTGACCGCAGCATTTATTTAAGATACCGGTTACCTACTAGACCAATGTTTTATGAACCTCGTGCCTTCATGTTGAAATGGGCCTATTTGGTGCCAGTTATTATTATCCTCAGGGTAGGAATAAATGTTAAAGCTCATCCAGTACCTGTTTGCATAATATTCAGTTTAAATCCATTGAGATATGTGTGTCACTGGGACCACGGTATTTGTCTTGTAAAATCTTATACTGCTTGGGGAGAAAGCCATGAGACAGGAAGCGAGGGTCGAGGTAATGTTGGAACCTCACTCCACTCCTATTGTATACAGGCCGCTCGGAAGAGGGTCTGGGACGGTCAAGCGAACCGTGAAAGAAGGTTTAAAAAGGGCAGATTTTAGACCCTAGTTGTAGTGTGAAATGAAATATTGTTATATTGAGTAATGAAGTCATGTGGTTTAAGAACACATTGATAATTATAGATCACCCTGATGGTTCATGATTTTAGCAATCTAACGAATGGTTAGACGTTGCATTTGTACTGTCACTGACAACTTTTTCAGAAGTTGGTTACTCGACGCCACAGGCTACGCGCGCAAGGTAGTTTAATTGTACCATCCGACACAGCAATAACTTAACGTTTTTAAGATGAAATCACAAACGGCATGCAGTGGAACTATATAAATAGAGGAAGTGTAGGGGTAGCTTACATAATTATGGAGTTGCACGTAGACTGCTGTGCAACACCTGAATAGGCTAATGCATGTAAAGCATTTGGTGGGAAGAGAAAGATCAAACACACACGGTGCACATAATTGTTAAATTAAGACGAGGTTTAAGGAATAAGTAATTTTGTGAAATTAAAGAAGTCACATTGGATGACAGTAGAATCAAAGTACAGTTTGTTTCTGAAATTTTATGTGCATCAGCGCACTAGAGAATTTTGTGAAGTTGATATAAGGGTAAAGGTTTGTGTTATGATATGATTTTATTATGATAATATTATGTTCATATTAGTGGATTGTGGAAGTAATTTTTGTTTGATTTTTGTTTTATGGTTGTGGGGATTGTTTTGTTTGTTTGAAGCCATGATGTTATTACTGAATTAAAGTTTTAGAATAGAGTTGTGCCTTATCATTGTAGAGTTGATACCTTTTAGCCTCAAATCCAATATATGCAACTGCTCAATGGGGGAACGGTACACGCCCGAGTCCTGACGCTAGCTGGAGGCGGAAGCATATTTTCCATCGAGATTACTCACATGGGTACAATACATCATCTCAGTACAATAGCCACTGAATATGACATGGAAATATCTTCAGAAAAGAACTTAAGTACTCGCTTTCAAAGGCAAAGAACCAATTCCGAGTAAGATCTGCCTCAACAACACACTGTTGGAAAGAGTAAAAACCTTCAACTACCTAGGCTACTCTTTATCATTCGACAATGATGCAGATATTTCTAATAAGATCATAAAGTATAATAAAACCATAGGCACAGTGAACTCAGTAATGAAACCATCCTTAGTCCAGAGGGACACAAGAATACGAGTCCACAAAACACTAGCTAGACCAGTCCTCACTTATGGAAGTGATGGATGGACAATATGAAAACGAGATAAAACTAGGATCACTGCTGCTGAGACGCACAGCAGGATACACATGTTGGGACCACAAAAGGAATGAGGACGTGATGAAAGAACTGAAGACAGAACCTGTATTAAACTACATATGAACCTGTAGGAAGAACTGGAGAGACCACGTCAACAGAATGCCTAGGGAACGAGTCCCAAATCGGATTGTACGATACCAACCAAAGGGGGTTCGATCTATTGGACGTCCAGCTAAAAGATGGAATGAGACCGTAACGGGCCACCTGGTCTAATACTTGACTGGCAGATGATGGTGATATTCAAGTATATATATTTCAACATATAGGCCTACTTATTATATTGTTTGTTTATTCTCTTCATACAGGTTCCTTCATTATTACGCATATTTTTACCCATATATTTACTCAATCTTAACGTAACAAATTCCGCATATACAGTTGACTACTAAATCCACGTAAGTGTTCTATGGTTTATACTTTCCTTTCTGAGTTTCTAGTATTCGTTTCTCATTTCTTTATTAATTTTCTTTCTAGATCTCTCCTACTTCAAGCTGGTTTTGAATCGAGACTAACATCTTTCTTATTTAATATATTATTATTATTATTATTATTATTATTATTATTATTAATGATCTTGATTGGCCACATTGGACCACTTGAGTCATTCAACAATCATTTCTTCTTTGAAGGTAGTACTGATTGGTTCTTTATCTCTTTCCAGTACTTTTTCATTCTTTCAGATCGGGATTTTCTCAACTCATCTGAAATCTCCATAGGCCTTCTATGTGTCATTTCTGCAGAAAATTGGTGAGATTATTATTAATTTTATTTTTCTCCTCGGCATCTGTTATCTTGAGTCCAACTGCTTTGAGATTTTGGTGGATTTCTTGGATCCATTTTCCTCCAGTTTTCTATCCTAGATTTCTCATCACTAGCTGGCGTACAATTCTGTTTTCTGGAAGCCGTAAGATGTGAAAAAAATATGAAATTATTTTCTTCTTCGTTTTGCTGGTGATTGGATCAATCTCACGATAGACTTGTTTCATTTGGGAGACTCCTCCTGACTCCCTCAACCTGATAATTTTTATTTATGCACGTTCTAATGATTCTTTTTTCCGTTTTGAGGATCTGATCAGTTCTTTGTTCATTTTTATTTTGGAACAGTGTTTCACAAGCATAAGTGACTTCAGGGAGAGTTACAGTTTTATAATGTTGGATCTATATTATATATTATTGTAACAAAACTGTTTTATTTTTATTTTAATGTGTTGTTTTTAACTAGTAGAAGATTAATATTTTAGAATTATTTTTGACAAAAACTTCTGTTTGGTAAATTTGTTAAATGCAAGTTCTTGCACCTTTTCTTATTATAATTTGCGCTGAGGAAGGCCACAATGTACAACATTAAAAGTAAATCATTACATTGACTTACGGTCAATTAGTCTGGCTGAGATATGCAGGTGACCTCCCTGTTCTGGATGACAGTGAACAAAATAGAAAAAGTCCTCTCGGCACGCCGGAAGGCGGAGGTAGATTTCACCGGACAAACTTGGGGATAGGCGAAAATAGGCAGAATATGCAGGTTTTCGTAGAAGGATCAGACCTCATTTATTGTGAGAAGATATTTTATAATTGGAGCTTAATTAACTTTGTTTTTCGTCATTTTATGCATATTTTAAACATTTTATTGTCTTATGGGAACGGTAACCTTCTTGTCATTTGGGGTCCATTTTTAGCCTACTTTTCACATTTTGCAAAAATGAGGAAAAAGTAGACTTATGAGATCGGGCAAATGTGTGTCTGTCTGTCTGTCTGTCTGTCTGTCTGTCTCTCTGTCTGTCTGTCTGTCTGTCCTTCTGTCTGTCTGGCTGTGTGTGTGTCCCCCCCTTTCAACTCCTAAACGGCTGCAGCAATCGAAACAAAATTTGGTAGGAGTAAAGATCTATACCTGAATATCTCACGGCCATATTTGAAAATGATGTCAGTGCTACCAACTGCTAAAAAAACGCAATTGAAATTTGAGCTCCATGTTGGATATCTTGGAAAGTATGAATGGGAGCGATTTCAAAATTGGCACACGTACAGATCATAATATTTCAGTTTAATTTCCAGGAGGCTAAACATGGCAGTGTTGCCAAAATGATTATAAGCCTCCTGATAAGTCCAATTTTTAAATGCATATAACTTCTATACTATCAATTGGAATTCAACCAAATTTCGTATGTTGTATGTGTACATAACAGGATATGACTGAGCGTATTCTTAAGACCTAACAGGGCTGCCAACTGTTAATAAATGCTCCTATTTTTTTTTATCCAAATACCAATATATCAGAAAGTATGCAAGCCGACAGCTTTAAACTATGCACACGTATAGTACCTGACATTCTATATTAATTTGGAGTAACTTATATACGTCAGTGCTACCAACATGATTCTAAGCGTGCTGACAGGTCCAACTTTAAATACATGTAACTTCCATACTATCATTTGGATTTCAACCAAATTTCGTATGTGCTATGTGTACCATAACATATATGACTATGCGTATTCTAAGGAGCAACCAGTGCTGCCAACTGTTAATATGTGCTGTCCCTATTTTTGTTACTCTTATATCAATATATCAGAAAGTATGCAAGCCAATAGCTCTAAACTTTGCACACGTATAGTACCTGGCATTCTAGACGAATTTGAAGTAACTAATATACGTCAGTGCTGCCAACATGATTCTAAGCCTGCTGATAGGTCCAATTTTAAAATGCATGTAACTTCTATACTAACTAATGGATTTCATTCAAAATTGGCACAACAATAGATCAAATTATTTCAGATTATTTCTGACCAATACATGCATGACATTGTTGCCAACATGATTTTACGCGCGCAGTAAGATCCAATGTTTAACTACATGTAACGTCCATGCTATTCATTGGACTTCAACCAAATTTTGTATTTTGTACCTTAAGAGACGGAACTAAGAATATATTCAGTCATCAGGGCTGCCAACTGTAGTGCTCTATTAGGATACATTATGCCAGGTATACAGTATTTCGAACTAATTGGAAATTTCGATATTAGCAACTTAATTTCGTCATTATTCTAGATAGGTTCATATTCTGTAGAATAATCATTGGCATGAAAAGTAGGCTGTATAGTTCTTCACGGAACTTCTTGTTATACTTGTGGTTACACTGTCCTTACGCAAGGTTTGGACACTGATGTGTGACTATGTAACGGTCTGTTACTTCTTCACGCAAAATTATATCTCCCGCAGAGATTTTGGTTGGTTGCTCAGTTTAGGGGCTGCGACAACGCGGTCATGTAACCCCGTGTACTTAGGGATGGCTGTATTAGTCTGTAATTCAGGTAAGGACTGCAGGCGGTCAATTTCAAGCAGTAGTTCCTAATGTTGGTACTAGGTACTACCGTCAACGACACCTAGCTGTGAACTTGGCTACTAGATGCCACCGCAACCAGCAACTCGCAACGAACGTTGGAACTTCCCCTCCAAAGGAAAGCATACTGAGGGATTTTTAGCGCTCTTAGAAAATCCGACGACTTCGGCCGACTTTGAACTCGCGACCTTGGGCATAGACATTCAGCATGCTACCAGTTACGTCACCGAAGCCGCTTCACACTTAGTCAGAGGAAAATCTGAATCTGATCTCGTGCAAGTGCGTTATCTTGGCAACGTCTGATGGCTCATCCCTCATCAATTTAGTAGTGTTGCCATGGCAACCTCTGATAGCTCTTGGCATTTTCTTATAATTCCGAAATCATATTTCTCATCCCTTGGCGTAATGGTGGGTCATATCAAAAGTTCTTTCAGACAAAGGTTTTAGGTAATTATTAGGGGAATATTGTCTATTTTGTACTGTTTTGATATTGTGCCTATTAAGAGAGATATGATTAATGTTTCCCGAAAAACCCACTTTTTCCCACCCCTTTGGTCAATGGTTGGTGCTATAAAAAAACTCTTCAAACATAAATTTTTGGGCTTTATCCGACACATAGTATGAACGTTGAACGGATTCGATATGTCACATATTAAGAGAGTTATAGCAATATTTCACTTTTTCGAAAAAAGACCCCCATTTTCACCCCCTTCGACCGATTTAGCCCAGTAACGAACTCGACCGAAATTTTATAGGTATACATATTCGGTAAAAAAAATTCAAAGGGATTGGTGCAAAATTACGGCAGTTATCGTGTCCACAAGAAACTGATATATATATATATATATATATATATATATATATATACATAAATTATATGTAAACTTTTGAACTGACGGTGGTTTTGGGGTCTAGAGGATGTGAAACGCGAAGATGTGTCGAAATTTTCCGGAAGTCGAAACATGGTACCCATTGCAATAGTTAGCTTTCTAATGAAATCTACCTCTGGTTGGTTCCTCAGTTTAGGGGCTGCGACAACGCGGTCATCTAACCCCGTGTACTTTGGGTGAGTGTAGAATCTGTCTGATAAACGGTGTGAATTGTAATGGCTGTATTTGTCTTAATTCAGGTAAGGACTGCAGACGGTCAATTTCAAGCAGTAGTTCCTAATGTTGCTACCAGGTACTACCGTCAACGACACCTAGCTGTGAACTTGGCTACTAGATGCCACCCCAACCAGAAACTCGCAACGAACGTTGGAACTTCCCCTCCAAAGGAAAGCATACTGAGGGATTTTAGCGCTCTTGGAAAATCCGACGACTTCGGCCGGCTTTGAAACCGCGACCTTGGGCATAGACATTCAGCATGCGACCAGTTACGTCACCGAAGCCGCTTCCCACTTAGTCAGATGGAAATACTGAATCTGATCTCGTGCAAGTGCGTTGTCATGGCAACAATGATGGCTCATCCCTCATCAATTTAGTAGTGTTGCCATGGCAACCTCTGATAGCTCTTGGCATTTTCTTATAATTCCGAAATCATTTTTCTCATCCCTTGGCGTAATGGTGGGTCACATCAAAAATTCTTTCAGACTAAAGTTTTAGGTAATTATTAGGGGAATATTGTCCATTTTGTACGGTTTTGATATTGTGCCTATCAAGAGAGATATGAATAATGTTTCCCGAAAAACCCACTTTTTCCCACCCGTTTGGTCAATGGTTGGTGCTATAAAAAAACTCTTCAAACATAAATTTTTGAGCTTTATCCGACACATAGTATGAACGTTGAACGGATTCGATATGTCACATATTAAGAGAGTTATAGCAATATTTCACTTGTTCGAAAAAAAGCCCCCCCATTTTCACCCCCTTCGACCGATTTAGCCCAGTAACGAACTCAACCGAGATTTTATAGGTGTACATATTTGGTAAAAAATTCAAAGTGATTGGTGCAAAATTACGGCAGTTATCGTGTCCACAAGAAGCTGATACACACACACATATATATATATATATATATATTTTGTACCCATGCGTATAATCTCGATGGAAAATATGCTTCTGCCTCCAGCTAGCTTCAGGTCTCAGGCGTGTACCGTCTCCCCCAATTGAGCAGTGCATATTTTGGATTTGAGGCTACAAGGTATCAATTCTACAATAATAAGGCACAACTCTATTCTAAAACTTTAATCCAGTAAATAAAATCATGGCTTTAACAAATAAAACAATCCCCATAACCATAAAACAAAAGCAAACAAAAATTTACTTCCACAATCCACTACTATGAGCAAAAATACAATCATAATAAATCATATCATACCACAAAGCTTTACCCTTATGTGAATATCACAAAGATATTCTAGTGCGCTGATGCACATACAACTTCAAAAACAACTTTTACATTGACATACTACTGTCATCCAATGTGACTTCTTTAATTTCACAAATTAATTATTCCTTAAACCTCTTTAGTTTTGACAAATATGTGTACCGTGTGTGTTTTGATCTTTCTCTTCCCACCAAATGCGTCATGCAATAGCCCATTCTGGTGTTGCACCGCAAACTACGTGCAACTCCATATTTATGTAAGCTACCCCTACTCCACTATTTATATAGTCCCACTGCATGCTGTTGTGATTTCATTTTAAAGACGTTAAATTATAGCTGTGTCGGGTGGCACAATAAGACTACCTTGCGTGCGTAGCCTGTGGCATCTGGTAACCAACTTCATTAACTTGGCGTCAGTGACAGTGCAAATACATCGTCTAACCATTCGTCAGATAGCTAAAATAATGAACCATCAGGATGATCTATTATTATCCATGTGTTCTAAACTACATGGCTACGTTACTCAACATAACAATATTTCAATACATGTCATTACAGGGTCTCAATCTGTTCCTTTCAACTTGCCTTGACGGTTCGGGTGACCGTCCGCAGACCCTCTGCTCGAGGAGTCGGCACACAATAGAATGTGGGATGGGGGTTCCACCAATTATCTCGACCCTCCCTAAAGGTTTGAATGCTTTCCTTCACTAAGCAGTAGAAGATGTACAATACAAATACTGTTGTCTGAACGACACACATATCCCAAAGGATCTTAATTGACTATTATGCAAACAGGTATTGAATGAGCTTTTTTAAATTACTCCTACACTGAGGATATAATAATTACTGGCCTCACACAGGTCCATTCAACATGAAGGTTCGGGGTTCGTAATACATTAGTCTGACGGGTGACCGGTGTCTCAAATAAAATAGACGCTCAGTCCAAGCTGTCGCCATGAGTTTCGCTCCCACGAGCTGAGTAACTCATCAATAAGTTCTCGGGGATCCATAGAGTTTCGAGGTGTCCTCGTTTTCCTCGTCTCTACCACAGGATTCCAACCCGGAACACTTTCATATCCTTCCTCAGAGCTAGGGTACCACACTAAAACTCTGGCATAAATTATATCTCCACTTATGCCCATGACATAGGAGATTTCATACGTAGAATAGACCACCTGGCCCCTTTAACTAATGTACGACCTCCGCCCTCTAATATTAAGAGAAATCTATCAATTACTCTATAAGCTTCTCATATAAGCTGCAAATTCAATTCACTAAAAGCTCTTTCATTCCTGGCCTCATTATTGAATATATGCAATATTCTGATATAAAACTTCTTTCCTTAATTACTGTAATGTAATCTTACTGTATCATCTTACTGCTTAGATTGATAAGTCTTGCAATTAGCGTAACTATCTCGCTTACAACATTTATTTGTTTCCTGATGTGTTCATTCATACTTTTAATATTCATTATTATTATTACCATTAATCTCTCTGACATAAATGACCAAAATCATTCTTTATTATTATTCTCACATAAATTACCAAAAATCCGACATAACTAAACGTCTTAAAATTCGAACAATCGTGTTCGTTGCATTTACATAACTGATTGCCATTCTTAATTCATAGTGGGAATGATTACTCCACTTAATGATGCAAATTAACATCTCAACTCTATAAAAATCAACACAATAATGATTAAACCTGGAGGATCTACCTCCTAAACTGATTTTTACTGGCATCTTTACGGAAATCACCGCATGCAGTGGCCCATATTTCTACATACTCATAATTTGTGGGGTACTTACATCTCTATAGGCGTCTTATGGTGGCTCCAACAAATCATATTTCTCCATGTCGCCCGCCATCAGCAGTTTAATGCGACATATTTATCTTGAATACACACATTTTATGACACATAATTTTCACTAACAACACGGCACGTTGCATTACTCTCAGGAAGCTATTGCTCCCAAACATGTGAAACTTCATAACACTTATCTAATCACTACTTTAAAGGATATTTTACATAAGCTTTACACTTCACACACGTCACTTTATACACTTTTTATTGCTGAAATTCCCTAGCAAAGATCAAAATTGCAGGTGTCGACGGCATCTCCCGTGCTCCTATCAACTCCTGATTGAAAGTCTGGTTTACCTGCTCTCGGAATTCACCAACAGTTCTTATCCATACTCCTACGGTAAGCTCCCTGCGTTGCATAAATATGCTAACTACCGTCCTGAGCGTGGTTATTTGGTATACTTATGACATTACCAACTGCTCCGTAACGTTTCTTTTAGTGCATTCCATCGTAATTACACATATACGATCAGTCAATATTTTACACATTGCGCTAACACTGTGCATAACTTTACATAGATTATTATTTACAATAGTTCTGCAACTTATTTCACACGTTGCTTCCTAAATAAACACACATTGTTCATACTGTTTACAAAACTGTGTAGCGATTACTATTTTCAACTCTCGGTGACAAACTATGTCCAACTTTGTAAACTGCGTTAAGACTGGCTGCAATACTGGCGTGCGCCTGGCATGATGACTGCGTAAAACTGAGTAAGACTGACTGCCAACTGAGCGAGACTGACTTCAACTGAGCGCTCCGTCAAGGGTCGACTCCCTTATATTGGATTCCCACGAAAAGTAGGGCGAAATTTTCCCGCGTCATCTCGGCTCCTCTCACAGCGTGATTCTGGTCTCGAAACCATGTTCATCGGGTTCCTTTGTCATCACAGATCCCAGAACTACCGGCGTGCAGAAGAATCGCTCGTCCAATTAATTAATATTAATTCCTTTCTCCATGGCTTGGGGACGCTATCTTCTTGGGAATCCCAGGCAACCTTCTCAAAACTCGCCGCGAACAATGATAGTTCTACGGTCCTTCCGCACTTCCTTAAATATGCGTCAATTTCGCAGATTAAAGGCTCTAAAATTAGCCTTTTGGCAAAAGATTCACCTGTGGACAACTCTCAAGTCAATCCGTTACTCCAATCACGAGTAATCAATGATTTTCCTGGCTATCTCTCCCCTCCAAACTCAATGCTATTCTCCGTCGGGGAAGAACTGGGTCATTATTCAGGCCCTCACCCTCTCCCAGACGACATAATGAGGTCAGAGAGATGGACGTGGCTCCACTGAACACCTCCCACAATTCTGGGCCAATTTGTAAAAATGTCAACTCTGCACTTGCAGTGTTCCAAGCCTCGTATAGCCTACACCAAGTAGTCTAATAATGCAGTATTCTGCTCGATTTCCCTTCATTATTTTAGTAAATAATGTCATTGCAACTGAAATCACACCAGTGATTTAATATACACTTCTCTCGAGGGGTTTTTACAATGAAACTCCCTCCTCAGACTTCGGGTTCGTTCCCTGGTGGAACCTTTATACTGAGATCACAGTCTCTGAGAACCACGTTCGATTCCAGTCAGCATAACCTCCTCGGGTTCAATATATATATATATATATATATATACATATATATATACATACATAAATTATATATAAACTTTTGAACTGACGGTAGTTTTGGGGTCTGGGGGATGTGAAACGCGAAGATATGTCGAAATTTTCCGGAAGTCGAAACATGGGACCCATTGCAATAGTTAGCTTTCTAATGAAATCTCCCTAAAATACGTCTATCACTAGAAAATAAGAACATCTATTCATTGAGGTCTTCAACAGCCAAATTACTGCAACTTGTGTAAAAAAATATTCATAAAACGAAATGGATTTCCTTACAATTTTCATTTACATTAACGTTCCTTTTCCATAAATTCTTCGAGTGCTAATGCTTCTAAAACTGTGTCCATGACGATTGCGATGGGATGTGGTGAATTTGTTAATATTGACAGAATGAAGTTGAGTTGGTCAACACGCCTGACGATTTGAATGAGTTTTTGAATGGTATGGACTCCGTCTTGAGGAAAGATTTCATGATGAAAATTAATAAATGTAAAACAAAAATATTGGAATGCAGCCGAAATAAATCAGAATCCTCTATGGACATCAAATTGGGAGGTGAAAAGCTAAAGGAAGTAGTAGACTTCTGTCACTTAGGAAGCAAAATAACCAGTGATGGACGAAGCAAAGAGGATATAAAAAGTAGGTTAGCTCAGACAAGGAAAGCATTTCTACAGAAAAGGAATCTGTTGACATGGAATATAGATTTAGGTATTAGCAAGTCGATTTTTGAAAGCCTTTGTCAGGAGCGTGGCACTCTATTGGTGCAGCAGAAAAGAGGAGAATTGAAGCGTTTGAAATGTGGTGTTACAGGAGAATGATGAAGATCAGATGGGTAGATAGGTTTACAAACGAAGAGGTATTAAGACTAGTGGAAGAGGAGAGATGTTTCTGGCGACTGCTAATGAAGAGAAGAGATAGGTTGGTAGGACACATACTTAGACACCCAGGAATAGCAAGCTTAGTAATGGAAGGAAGGGTCAAGGACAAGAACTGTAGGGGTAGACCTAGGTTAGAATATGTGAAAGAGATTGCCTCGGACGTACGGTGTGGTAGCTATGTAGAGATGAAACTATTAGCTCAGGACAGGGAGGCATGGAGAGCTGCATCAAACCAGTCAAAAGACTGAAGACTCAAACAACAACAGAGGTATTTATACTAATCAACGTGAGGTTTGATGACACGACGGTTATCTCATCAATATAAACCAGGTTCTATTGTGATGAGATCATAAAGGTCAAATCACTTCCAACGGTACCGGGTGAGTTAGCCGTGGTCGTTACGACGTGGCTGCAGGCAGTCGCTCACATCCAGGAGAGGAGGAGGTTCGAATCCCCCCAACGGCAAACTTGAAGAAGGACTTATGTGGTTCCCCATCTTCCTTCCAGGCAAATGCCGGGGTTGGCCCCTAACAATAAGCCACAGCCGCTACCTTCCAATTCCTCGTCTTTACATTCACACAGTCCTTCCCAGACAACACATGCGACGGTACTTGTAGCTCACCCCATGGGTATGCGCATAGAAGCACCTACCGAACATGTCCTCAGACACTCACGCTACTAAAAGCCATATGCTAAAAAAGAAAATACTTCCAACGGTTCTGATTCTACGTAAAAAGGAAATTCCATGTCTTAAGATCGCAAGGTTAAAAAGTGGGTAATTGCCCCAGGAATTGAACCACTAGAATGTTCGTGCACTCCGCGGTGTTTAGTACCACAATCACTTACAACAGTTGTGCACCTGTTAGCTCACATCAGTCACGAAAAGCGAGGACCCAAATATTCTGCGGTCAACTGAGCGTAACACGAGACCAGAAGAATTCCATGGATCAGCGCCAAATTGGACATATTAAATGAACATACTTAGCAAACTAGAGGACGGGATTCACAGGTACCACGCTTGAGCATAGGACGTACGATTTTATCTTACTAAAGCTGAGAATAACTCGTAACCCATTCAAGGGCAAAGTCCAGCCGTCACGAGTTTTAAAGCTTGTCATGGTTAGCTGATTTGTTGTTTTCACATTCAGAAGAGTGATGGTCTAGCTACTGTCCTCTCGCCAAGGTGTATCAGGTCCGGTTCCTGTACAACCTTTTTACGCGGCTTCGTTGGCGTAGTCGGTAGCATGCTGAGCTTCTCTGTCTCAGATCGCGGTTTCAAACCCGACCGAAGTCGTCGGATTTTTTAAGAGTGTTGAAATCTTTTAGTATGCTTTCCGTCGGAGGTGAAGTAAAGCCGGCGGTCCCATGTCATTGATTTATGGCATGTAAAAGAACCTTCCATTAATTAAACTTGTGTGAAGCTAAATTTGCCGGTTACATTTCGTTGAATCGCTCTATAAAAGTTCCAACTTTCACCACTAGGTGTCAGTGACATCTGGTAGTGAAAGTTGGAACTACTTGAAATTGAACGGAACTTGTAGCTCACCCCATGGGTGTCCGCATTGAAGCAGCTACAGCCTCTGGCGAGCCGAATATGTCCTGCACTAAAAGCCATACGATAAATTAAAAAATCCGTATCCTGGCTCAGTCAGCTGGCATTTGAGGGTGCGCAAATGCGAGGGAGCCGTGTCAGTAGATTTACTGGCACGTTAAAGATCCCCTTCGGGGCTAAATTCTGGTACCCCCGGCGTCTCTAAAAGCCAGAGTAGTTAAAAGGGATGTAAAACGAATAACATTAAAATTAAATGAATACATAGTGCCAGGTAACCGATATATGAGCCCCGTTTGTTAGACTATTAACATTTATGAAAAAATAGGCTTATGAGATCTCCTTTTGTCCATGTGTGTGTGTGTATGTGTGTGTCCCACCCCACCCCACCCCTAATAACTTCCAAACGGCTGGAGCGATTTCGATGAATCTCAGTAAGGTCATAGCACTATTTTGGCCGACTCGGATCGTGCCCTTCAAATTTTATTACGTCTCACGAATCCAACATGGCGGCTGTCCGAAATATTTCACGACCATTCTATATCTCCGAAACTATTACTGATATCACCCAGAAATCTTGTACTTTGATATAAGGTACTACTGGATGTTCACCTATGAGACCTTCAAAAACCTGTTAGCTACAAAACGAACATGGCGGCCAAGCGAAGTTCAAACTTTTAATAGACTTCTCTCGCGATTTAACCATCCAAAGGCAATAAACCTTGGTACAGTAAATGTTTATACACATTGTAATGAACCGACATCTAATTTAGTACCGGGTGAGTTAGCCGAGGTCGTTGCGGCATGACTGTTGGCAGTCGCTCACATCCGGGAGGCGAGGAGGTTCGAATCCCCTCGCCGGCAACCTTGAAGATGGTCTTCTGTGGTTTCCCATCTTCCTTCCAGGCAAATGCCGGGGTTGGTCCCTAACTATAGGCCACAGCCGCCACCTTCCAACTCCTCGACCCTCCCTTCCAACTTTCCTCCCCAACGGTACTTGTAGCTCACCCATTGGGTGTCCGTCTCGAAGCAGCTACAAAACTGGCGAGCCGAACATGTCCTCGAACACTCCCGGCACTAACAGCCATACGCTGAAAAAAATCTAATTTAGTTCAATTGTTCACATAAACACAAGATGGGAGCTGTACGCAATTTGTAGCATATTTTCAGTTTTGAAAAAATAGGCTTATGAGATCACCTTTTGTCCGTGTGTGTGTGTGTGTGTGTGTGTGAGGTGTGTGTGTGTGTGTGTGTGTGTGTCTGTCCCCCTAATAAATTCTAAACGGCTCGAGTGATTTCAATGAAACTCGGTAAGTTCATAGCACTATTCCGGACGACCTCGACCGTGCCCTCCAAATTTTGTTACGTCCCACCTATCCAACATGGCGGCTGTGCGAAATATTTAACCAGCATTCAATATCTCCGAAACTATTCCCGATATCACCCTAGAATTTTTCACGGTGATAAAGGGAACTACCAGAAGATCACCTATGTGTCTTTTGAAAAACTGGTAAGTACAAAACCAACATGGCGGCCACGCGAATTTGCGACTTTTAAATAGACGTTTCTCGCGATTTAACGAACCAAACGCAATAAAACATGGTACAGTATATGTTTATACACACTGTAATGCACCGACATATAACTTTGTTCAATTGTTTACATAACCATAAGATGGCGGATGTGCGAAATATTTCACCGGCATTCTATATCTCTGAAACTATTAGCGGTATCATCCTGAAATTTTGTACGGAGATAAAGAGCACTACTGGAAGTTCATCTATAAGACTTTCAATAACCGATTAACTACAAAACGAACATGGCGGCCAAGCGAATTTAAAAATTTTAAATAGACCTTTCTCGCGATTTAATGTTCCAAACGCAACGAAATCTGGTACAGGAAATGTTTATACACATTGTAATGAACTGGTATGTAATTTAGTTCAATTGTTTACATAACCTCAAGATGGCGGCAGTGTGAATTTTAAAAATTAAGTTTTTATTTCTTGTGTCGTAATCATGCGATCGAAGTGAAAGTTTGAATAATGAACCTAGGCAACAATTTTCCTTTAATGGTACATGACTCTATGGCCTATGCTTTTAACAATCCAACATGGCGACCATCCGAAATATTTAGACGGCTCTGAATATCTACGAATCTATTATAGCAAACTGATTTTGTTTATGTTCATAGGGGCTATGAACTTAAGATCACCTATAGGACTTTAAATAACCTGGTGATCACAAATCCAACATGGGGGCGACGCGAAGAATAAATATCCACATGGACGTTTCTCGCAATCTAACCTTCCGAGTGCAGTGAAACTTGATACAGTAAATCCTTATACGAATGTTAATCATCTGGCATCTAATTTATTTCAATTGTTTCCACAACCACAACATGGCAGCTGTGCGAAATTCTATAATCTCCTTGTTACTTCTTGCGTCCTAATCATGAGATTGAACTTTGAATGCTACACGTACACAATAATCTTCATGTAACAGTACATAACTCTAGGACCTACATATATAAAATCCAACATGGTGGCCATTTAAAATATTTAGTGGGTTCTCAATATCTACGAAACCATTACAGCAATCAAACTGAAATTTTGTATGTTGATAGTGGAAGTTAACATAAGTAGAATATATGAAAATAGGCTGTATAGTTCTTCACGGAACTACTTGTTAAATTTAGTTTTCATTTATTGTGTATTAATCATGGGATCGAAGTGACCGTTTGAATAATGAACCTTCGCAATAATCGTCATCTGATAGTAAATAACTCTATGGTCTACATACTGTATATAAAATCCTACATGGAGACCAACCGAAATATTTAGACGGTTCTGAATATCTACGAATTTATTACAGAAATCAAATTGAAATTGTGTACGTTGATACAGGCTATGAACATGAGTAGGATATATGAAAATATACTGTATAGTTCTTCACTGAACTACTTGTTTTTAGGTAACACTACTTGGTGATGCATTGCGGAATTTAGAGGGAGGGAGCCGGATCTGCTTGAAAACCTCTAAGGCACCACCTTAGCCGACACGCCTGAGGATTTGAATGAGTTTTTGAATGCTATGGACTCCGTATTGAGGAAAGAATTCATGATGAAAATCAATAAATGTAAAACAAAAATATTGGAATACAGCCAAAATAAATCAGAAACCTCTATGGACATCCAATTGGTAGGTGAAAAGCTTAAGGAAGTAGGCGACTTCTGTTACATAGGAAGCAATATAACCAGTGATGGACGAAGCAAATAGGATATAACAAAGTCCTCTCGGCACGCCGGAAGGCGGAGGTAGATTTCATTGGGCAAACTTAGGGATAGGCGAAAATAGGCAGAATATGCACGTTTCCGTAGAAGGATCAGACCTCATTTATTGCGAGAAAGTACTTTATAATTTGAGCTTAATTAACTTTGTTTTTCGTCATTTTAAGCATATTTTAAACATTTTATTGTCTTATGGGGACGATAACCTTCTTGTCATTTGGGGTACATTTTTAGCCTATTTTCAATTTTGAAAAAATAGGCTTATGAGATCACCTTTTGTCCGTGTGTGTGTGCGTGTGTGTGTGTGTGTGTGTGAGGTGTGTGTGTGTCCCCCCCTAATAAAATCTAAATGGCAGGAGCGATTTCAATGAAACTCGGTAAGTTCATAGCACTATTCCCGGCGACCTCGACCGTGCCCTTCAAATTTTGTTACATCTCACCAATCCAACATGGCGGCTGTGCGAAATATTTCACTTGCATTCAATATCTCCGAAACTATTACCAATATCGCCCTGAAATTGTGTACGGTGATAAAGGGCACTACTAGAAGTTCACCTATGAGACTTTCAAAAACCTGGTGACTACAAAACCAACATGGCGGCCATGCGAAATTGAGACTTTTAAATAGACTTTTCTCGCGATTTAACTATCCAAACTTAATGAAGCTAGGTACAGCAAATGTTTATACACATTTTAATGCACTGGAGTCTCATTTAGTTCAATTGTTTACATATCCTCAAAATAGCGGCTGTGTGAAATATTTCACTGACATTCTATATCTCCGAAACTATTACAGATATCACCCTGCAATTTTGTACGGTGATAAAGGGTACTGATACAAGTTTACCTATGTATATTTCATAAACCTGTAAAGTACAAAACTAACATGGCAACCAAGCGAATTTGAAATATTTTAATATACTTTTCTCGTGATTTGACTCTCTGAGCGCAGTGAAATGTGGTACAATAAATGATTTTGCAGATTTTAATGCATTGCCATCTAATTTAATTCAATTGTTTACATAACCTCAAGATGGCGGCTGTGCGAAATTTTAAAATTAAGTTTTTATTTCTTGTGTCGTAATCATGCGATCGAATTGAAAGTTTGAATACTGAACCTCGGCAATAATTGTCCTTGAATGGTACATAACTCTATGGCCTATACATATAACAATCCTAAATGGCGAGCTTTCGAAATATTTAGACGGTTCTCAATATCTATGAATCGTTTACAGCAACCAAACTGAATTTTTTTATGTTCATAGAGAAAGAAGGAAGGAAGGAAGATTGTAGTTTTACGTGACCGTGAATCTGGTGCTTATGAGCCGCGGGACCTTCTTTTTACGCGGAATCAGAACCACAGGACATGGCATTTCACTTTGAAAATCTCACATGCATTGACCGGGAATCGAACCCGGACCGCCTTGGTGAGAGGCATACAGCTAGACCGCTGAGCCACCACGCCCCTGTTCATAGAGACTATGAACATATGTTCACCTATAGGACTTTCAGTAACCTGGTGAGCACAAATCCAACATGGCGGCGACGCGAAGTATAAATATTTAAATGGACGTTTCTCGCGAATTAACTACCCGAGTGCCGTGAAACGTAGCACGTTAAATGCTTATACAAATGTTGATCCACTGGCATCTAATTTATTTCAATTGTTTGCATAATCACAAGATGGCTGCTGTGCGTAATTTTAAAATCTCGTATTTACTTCGTGTGTTCTAATCATGCGATTGAAGTTTGAATACCACACGTACACTATAATCTTGATGAAATAGTACAAAAATAAAAATCCAACCAGGCGACCATCTGAAATATTTAGACGGTTCTCAATATCTACGAATCTGTTACAGCAATTAAACTGAAATTTTGTATGTTGATAGAGGCAATTAACATGAGCAAGATATATGAAAATAGGCTGTATAGTTCTTCACGGAACTACTTGTTATACTTGTGGTCACACTGTCCTTATGCAAGGTTTCGACACTGATGTGTAACTATGTAACGGTCTGTTACTTCTTCACGCAAAATTATATCTCCCGCAGAGATTTTGGTTGGTTCCTCACTTTAGGGACTGCGACAACGCGGTCATGTAATCCCGTGTACTTTGGGTGAGTGTAGAATCTGTCTGATAAACAGAGTGAATTGTGATGGCTGTATTAGTCTGTAATTCAGGTAAAGACTGCAGACGGTCAATTTCAAGCAGGATACCACCACAACCAACAACTCGCAAAGAACGTTGGATCTTCCCCTCCAAAGGAAAGCATACCGAGGGATTTTTAGCGCTCTTAGAAAATCCGACGACTTCGGCCGGGTTTGAACCCGCGACCTTGGGCATAGAAGTTCAGCTTACTACCAGTTACGTCACCGAAGCCGCTTCTCACTTAGTCAGATGGAAAACTGAATGTCATCGCGTGCAAGTGCGTTGTCATGGCAACGTCTGATGGCTCATCCCTCATCAATTTAGTAGTGTTGTCATGGCAACCTCTGATAGCTCTTGGCATTTTCTTATAATTCCGAAATCATTTTTCTCATTCCTTGGCGTAATGGTGGGTCATATCAAAAATTATTTCAGACAAAAGTTTTAGGTAATTATTAGGGGAATATTGTCAATTTTGTAGGGTTCTGATATTGGTCCTATTAAGGGAGATATGATTAATGTTTCCCGAAAAACCCACTTTTTCCCACCCCTTTGGTCAATGGTTGGTGCTATCAAAAAACTCTTCAAACATAAATTTTTGGGCCTTATTCGACACATGGTATGAACTTTGAATGGATTCGATATTTCAAATATTAAGAGAGTTATAGCGATATTTCACTTTTTCGAAAAAAAGCCCCTCATTTTCACCCCCGTTGACCGATTATGCCCATTAACGAACTCGACCGAGATTTTATAGGGGTACATATTATGTAAAAAAAATCAAATTGATTGGTGAAAAATTGCGGTAGTTTTCGTGTCTACAAGAAAGTGATATATGTTTATATATATACATATATATATACATATTGTGACCTTGATGCATCTCTGATAGCATAAAGTCTACATATTATTCCAACAAAATTTATTTCATGTCTCAAAGTCGATGTGAGAATAGAAGTTGCTTGTGAAACTAGAATGACAAAAGGATGGTTCGTACGTGACTTGAAGCAGCTTTCTCCCAGACGGACAAAGGTAGCAGGAAAGAGAAAATCCACATCTGGACACCAAATGCGCCAGACAACGCGCGGAGGTCGTTACACTACGCGGGTAAATGCAGAAAACATCAACGATTACCTACCAAATAAACCCCGCCCATTTGAAAGGAATTAGAGCAGTAATTAGAATACAGAAACCGGAATTATACCATCGTATGGGGGATTATCCCAGCCTCTCAGAAATATCGTCAAAATTTAAATCGGATTATTCTGTGATTTTTGCCAGAATTAAAATGAAATCAGGGGGTGGATTTGAAACGACCAATGGCAGTGAGAGACGCTTGACGCGACCGAATCCCGCCGAAATTAAGGGACAATGAAGCAAATTACGGAGCTCATAATATAAGGATCCAACGATCGGATTTTGAATAAAAAGGAGTCATTGAGACATTGGAAATGAGGACGTTCTAAGGAGCTAGTTCGCATATTCATGTGAGTGTTATTTTGGAAATAAATTCTGAAACTCCCCTACTCCACGTCCCTTTAAGAGAAATCGTATAAATAATGGATCGAAACACAGCGAAGTCAGTCTACTTTGGGGCATCACGGGAGGCGGAAGCCTTGGCCCTGAGCGTTCAGAAAGTACAGTGATTTTTACAAGTTCTATAAGTCTACTTTGGGGCATCACGGTAGGCGGAAGCCCGTGCCTCGAGCCCTCAGAAATTAACGTGATTATTACAAGTTTTATAAGTTCTTAATACGCGCTGTAGAGGCGAGAGCCTGCGATTGAGGCATAAGCATAATTAACATTTTTAAAAGTTTATAAGTAGGAGCAAGTATACCTCCGAAATTCGAACATCGCTAAGTATTCGCGAGTGCGAAGTAGAACAGTGCATATCATAACAGTATGACGCAGTTGTAATGATAGGTATAGCCGCCCGAGCTATTAACAGCTAGACCAGTATTCTAGGAAGCTATGAACTGTCGGCCGAACTAAATAAGTTGATGATAGCTATATGAGATAGGAGCTTCATGTGCGAGAACCGTGCATTGTGTTAATGGTAATAATTCACAGTGGACCTTTGTTTTGGTGAAATTTTGAGAAAAACCGTGTGTAAATTATCCTCCTATCAAGATGAACCAACTAATGAAGAAGACTGATATCAAGGACCAGAACCGCATCAGGAAATATGAGAGATAAGTAAATATTGTATGGGGCATGTGGGTCATAATGTTTCCCATTATTGGGGTCGGATAAGTTTATCTCGATCATAAGCAGTTATGATAAAAATAGATATTTTAGGCATACCGGGCATGTTTGTGTAGATTTGTGTGTTTATCAGTAATGAGTATTTTTGTGTGTTTTATAACGTAATAAGTATATGAGCATCAAAGTGTTATTTTAAATATGGTTTTGTTTGGGATGTCATTAATCTTGTTGAATGCACAGTCAAGGGAATATTTGTTTGATAGTGCTTATGCACAATGTGATTGTAAAAGCTAAATGGGGAAGACCGCTCGATATTGTGACAAGACCAGTAAGTGACACTGAAATTATGAGATTAATAAGTATGGTAAGTGATTATCACGCGAAGGTAAAAAGAGGTAAGACAAGAATGGCTAGAGGGTATTGTGAGATATATTAAAGCAAAATTAAAGCGGAGGTGATATTCCCGCGTTCTTCGATGATATAATGGTGAGTGAAAATAATAGCGGAGGTGATATTACCGCATTCTTCGACGATATATAAATGGTAAGTAAAATGATTGAATTCATTATCTGATGAGAGTCCACTTTAGCTCCGTCGGAAAGGTATTGCATTGCTCGAACCCAAGGCAGGTAAAAGGGAGTCTTTAAGAAACAGGTAGAAATATGGTTAGCCGTCTGAATTCTAAAGCAGCCAGGAAGGTTGTGCCGGCCTGCTGGTTATTACGGTGAAAGTGTGTCTGTCACAAGGTCGAGTCTGTCATTGTATTCTATGAAGGGAGGTAGTCCAACTTCCCGGGTTTTTTTTTTGTGTACCGCTTCAGGAAGCGATGTATTATATTTGTCATTATT
The DNA here is from genome assembly GCA_946902985.2 of Meconema thalassinum. NCBI lineage: Eukaryota > Metazoa > Arthropoda > Insecta > Orthoptera > Tettigoniidae > Meconema > Meconema thalassinum. The sequence goes on from OX336393.1 coordinate 51,030,352, forward strand.
TTTGGAGTGCATTCATTATGTTGTTGTTTATTAATAATCACGGCGCACCGGCCGCCGAAGTATTTATTTGATGCTTCATGTATGCTGACTTGTTTATTTTACTATAATTAACGGAGTTATAGCTCTGAGTGAATTAATTGTTTTAAAGTTATAAAAACACACATGCCCGTAACCTAGAATAAATCTATTGCCTTCATTATCTGACTCTTGTGAGGAAAGATGATGATTGTACGAGTAGACATGTCCGATTTCCCAAAGAACAAGTTTTGCAAGTTATAAAAATGAGTGCGCAATATTTATTGTGATAGAATGGCTGGTTTATTTAAGCCATAGTTATTTGAATTAAGTCTGTTGACAATAACTCTTGGACTTGAAGCAGTGGACTGCAGTAAAATAGACTATTTTCTATTCCTGGTTTCAGCCAGTGTGAAACATTATTTTTACATTTTTTTGATGTTGTTGATTTCAGTAATTTAAGGGAGTTGATTTTGTTTTTATTTGTCTATGGTTGGGAGAAAAGGGAGATGATGTTTTTGTGAAATAAATTATTTTATATTAGGAGTTCTCTGACCTACTGATTTTAAGATAAGCCTCCTGTGATCCTGTGACTATATTCCTAGGATGTTTAGAATAAGTTAGAGCCACCCGGAACAGAGCACTACCCGAGTAAGAGTCGGCATCCTAGAAGAACGCGGAAGGGTATATATGGATTGGTGATAATGATGTAGTTATTCATGTCCATATTAGTTTTTCTTTTATTAATTTGTGGATCACAGTGATGGAGAGTGTCAGAGAGTTAATAGCCGGAGCCTACTGAAGTCTATATGCCGCCTTGAGGTCATGTAAACAGATGTAGAGCATCCCCTGTCATATCACCCTGTAGTGGGGCTTGATGAGCTAGATAGCATCATGGCGCCCAACGTGGGGCCAAATTAACAAGTAATTCAGGGGAAAGTAAAGCTAGGAGTTTGTTTAAAGTAAATAATCGAAAATGCTGAGTTTATTTTGCATAGTTAGGTAGAAGCAACGTTTTCGTGGCGCACTTATATTTAAATAATTAGTAGCAAACTCCAAATGTATGTTCTAGGACGGCATGAACCGTAAGAGTGATGTCAGTACTTTATTGACAGAACTGGGAAGTTAAAATTAACAGAAGGGTAAACTGAAAGTTTATTCACAAAAGCAAACATCAAATAGGCAGCTCTTCAAGCATATTAAAGTCATTAATGGGATTAACGTAAATTGGGATTAAGCGACTCATTTTATGATTGCAAAAGGTGGGAACGTGAGGCTCCATGTCCCAGTCTTCTCAAATAAGTATTATATTGTGTGATATGGCGTCAGTGGAGGAAATTCGACTTATCATTGAGAGTTCAGTAGCTAGAACAATGGAACAGTTCGAACACTTTAAGAGGGAATGTAGGGAACAGAGTGAATTAAACAATGCACGTATTGCGGAACAAATTGCAGAACAGAGTGAATTAAACAATGCACGTATTGCGGAACAAATTGCAGAACAGAGTGAATTAAACAATGCACGTATTGCGGAACAAATTGCAGAACAGAGTGAAATCAACAATGCACGTATAGCGGAGCAGAACGAAATCAACAATGCACGTATTGCGGAACAGTTAGCGGAGCAGATAACGGAACACAGTAAGACAAATAATGCACTACTCGCGGAACAAAATACAGTTACTAACACACAGTTAATGGAACAAATTGCAGAACAGGGTAGGCGGAATAATGAAGTATTAAAAGAGGAATTAACGGAACAAATTGCAGAACAGGGTAGGCTGAATAAGGAAGCATTAAAAGAGGAACTGACAGATAAATTAGCAGAGCAAATAGCTAAAATCACGCTTGAGACTACCACACAGTTAGGTCAGATGGAGAAGAACTTAAGGCAATCAATAGCATTCAGTGAAGAAAAGACGGCAGCGAAACTCATACAGCTAGAGGAAATATGTAACGCTAATACAGAAGGGATAAAGATAGAACAATTAGCAATCCAAGCTACCATAAAAGGAGTAGACAACGAGGTTAAGTCTGCGGCAAAACAATTGCACAGCTTAGAAGGAGAGATGATAGAGATTAGAACGGAAATAGACAAGGCAGCTTTGACTTCAGCAGAACGATGGAGCATTCAGGAGAACGAGAATGATGCACTTAAAGAGAGTATCCGTGAAAGCAATGAGATGATAGGAGGCAGGCTCGATCAGCTGGAAAGCGAGAAGAAAGAGGGAAAGAGAAAAGAGGAAAATAGATATGAGGCAATAAGAGTGGAAATAAACAAGACATGCCAACAAATTGGAATTGACGGGAAAGAGGATAGAAAGAAACTCATAGAACAAATGGAAGAAAACCAAAAGAGGATAAAGGAGGTCGAACTGCTGTTACTGGGAAAAATGGAGGTACAAGAACGAAAGATTATTAAGACAGAAATACAGTCTTTGCAACAGCAGGAAATGCTTCTGGAACTAAAAGCCCACAATAGCAGTAAAGGGACAAGCAGTGTGGTTAATCATTTCAACACAAGCCAGACTCAGGTAGAAGGAATGAATGAACTCAGTCCGGGCCGTGCGACCACAGGTAGCGAGAATAATGAAGGGTTTCAAACATTTAGAGGACTTGCTTCAACACCTCAACAGCCGACTGGCAATAATAATAACAATAGCCCAACTACACAGTATGTCCAAATAATTAGAATGCAGGAGGATCGCCCACGAAAATTTAACAATGATGGTTCACAAACGCCGAAAGCTTTTCTAAAAGACTTAGAACACTACCTTACAGACAATAACATTCCTGAGAATAAGAAACTCAGAATAACAGAGAAATTACTTGCGGATAGCGTTCTGACGTGGTTCAGAAGTTTTCGCTACACCTTTGAAGATATGGACACCTTCAAGCATGCATTTTTACGTCGTTACTGGAGCATGTCTATACAACATAATTTAAGGATGGAATTATATAGTAGGAAGTATCATGCGTCACAGCCAACACGTTATTCAGAATATTTTTCGGCTCAGCTACTCAGACTGAAGGATATGGATATTTTACCACCGGAGTCAGAACTGGTGATGACAATTGGAAAGCAGCTTCCGTTGCCAGTACAACAGTTTTTAATTGCGGCAAACGTCTCGAGCGCACTGCAAGCAGAGGAGGTGTTACGTCAGTTGGATGAGACGTCATTAAATAATCAAAATAGACACGTCAGAGCGAGTGACAGCGCAGCGCTGGTACACCAAGCCGAGCTAGTCAAAACTAGAGAGCAGAGCACCAACACGAATGTTAGCCATAGGAGCGGGAATAATAACGGAAGGTCGGACTCGCCGAAAGAGGAGCAAAGGAGATATGAACCAAGGAACGAGAGGAACTGGCAGCCACAACAGTACAGGAGAGATGAATGGAGAGGGCGTGGTCGCGAAGGTCCATATCATCATCGCAGTGGAACCGAGGACGAGATGAGAACCGAGGATATACGGAAGACAGTCGACGGGAATTGCAAAACAGGCATGAGGCATCACAACGATACCTAGATGAGTTGCATCGCAACCAAGAGACGGAAAAGGATCGCTGGCGAAGGACGATGGAGAATCGCGAGAACCCAGATATGGAAATCACTGGAGCAGAGAGTGAATTAGCGCAACAGCATCGCGAAAGCCAAAATGAGAAGAGGAACACAGGGGCTATTAAAAAAATGTATTAGAGGGTGAAGAAGATAGGCTAGATTTCACGCCAGATAAGACACAGTGGTTGATAGCGAACATCGAGGAATGGGTCGCAACTCCTGAGGATTTTACACGTGAAATTATTCAACCGGAACAACATTGTTTGAGGAAATTACCAGTCATCATTACGAGGATAGAAGGACTAAGAGTATAAGGATTAGTGGATACAGGGGCACAGCTATGTCTAGTATCAGAGGCATTAATTAAAGCTCTAAGCGAGAAACAGAGAATACCTACGATTCCAGTACCACAGGTCAAAATTAGAGGAGTAATTCCCGAAAAATCAGCCGTATGCAAATTTCAGGTACAACTGGATCTAGAAATATTAGGACACACTTTCTCACACGTATTCATGGTGATGAACAAGATGAATGTAAATTTGATTCTGGGGGCGGATTTCCTATATGAGCACCAAGCAGTGATTGACCTGCGCAACAATGTAATTAAATTCAGAAATATGGAAGGATTATCAGCAGTGGGACTGAACATGAATAACCACGGCTTAGATAGAGACGTTGACATTTGGAAGCTGGAGACCATTCCTGAGGAAGAAGAAGAAGAAAGTCAAGCAGATGAAGAGGACTCGAACACAGGACTCCTGGAGGGAAAGCAAGAATTGGAAGATGAAATGTGGTCCATGGCAGTAGAAGAAGATGGCAACAAAGACAGTTTTGAGGCACTTTTGAAAGAAAAATTAAGAGAGGCAAAGCTAAATGATGATGAAAGAAATTGCTTGGCACAAACGCTATGTAAACACTCAGCAGCATTTAATACATTACCGGGAAAAATATTAAATTTCAAGTACGCTATGCAGGTAGATGACTGGACACCATTTAAGAGCCGACTCTACCCAATTCCAGAAAAGCAGCGTGCAGCAGTTAGAAAAATTATAGGTGAGATGCTTAGAGGGGGCATAATTAAGAAAGCTCCAACCCCATATTTGAACGCCATATTAGCGGTGGTGAAGCCAAATGGTTCAGTGAGGTTGTGTCTCGATGCTCGCACCCTCAATGCCAGATTAATAGATGAAACCGACCGGGCACCACTAATTAAGGATGTACTCAAGAAGTTCCATAAGAAGAAAATATATTCGTCTGTCGACCTTGTGAATAGCTATTGGCACATCGAGTTAGAAGAGAAATCACAGCTGTTAACTGGATTTCTATTCGACAATCAGAGTTTCACCTGGTGTCGTTTACCATTTGGAGTTAAGACAGCCGGATCTGCACTAATCCGAGCATTGGATCGAAATTTAACAGAAGAAGTGAAAGACATGACTGTTAGATATGTCGACGATATCTTACTAGCATCAGAGAGCAACGAGGAACACATGCAAAATTTAAGCAAGTTGTTAGAGAACCTAGAAAGGGCAAATTTCAAGATCAATCTAAAAAAATCACACTTTTTTCAGCACGAAATTTTATATTTAGGACATATTGTTGATGGAGAAGGGATCAGGCCCAATCCAGTGAAAATCGAAGCCATTAAAAATTTTCCTCGACCAACCAGAGTCAAGCACATAAGGATGTTCTTGGGAGCCACCAACTTCTTTCGTGAAAACTGTCCAGGATACACCGAAGTAGTAGCACCATTACAAGAGATGCTAAAAAAGAACAACCGTTGGTGTTGGAACGAAGAGTGTGAGAGGTCATTCACAGCCACGAAGGAATTACTGTCAAATAACATCAAACTGGGTTACCCAGATTTTTCGAAGGGGTTTATAATTCAAGCAGATGCATCTTTAGTGGGCATCGGAGCAATGCTTTTCCAAGAAGACGCAGAGAGAACAGCAAACCGCTCATACCTAGCATTCATCAGCAGGAAATTAAGAAAACATGAGAAAAGTTATACCATCTCAGAGCTGGAGCTTTTGGCGATCATATACGCGCTACAACAATGGCGTCGTATTATCTATGGTTTCTCCATAACAATCCGCACTGATCACAAGGCGCTGACTTTCTTATTTAAGACCACCATGGTAAGTGAACGCATCAACAGATGGGCCATTTATGCGCAGCAGTTTGATATACAAATTGAGCACATATCAGGAAAATTGAATGTAATCCCGGATATTTTGAGCCGAAATCCAGAAGAAGAGGCACAGCAGGAGGAAATGTTAGTGCAACACATTGAGCTGACAAACGAAGATCAAGATTTCTTACAAGAACTGAAGAGATTACCGCAGGAACAAGAAAAGGAGCCATGGATGATGCAGATGATTAAATTCCTCAAGAGAGAGATAACACCTGATACCCCATCATATCGAGAGATTGAAGCTCAAGCGAGAAGTTATTCATACTTCAATAATATGCTCCATAAATTTATAGATGAGGATCATGTCAAGTTACGGATATTGTTACCAGCTTCGTTACAGAGGAAAGTAGTGTGGCATACTCATTATACGCTTGGTCACATAGGGTTAGACAAGACACAAGCAACAATAGGTGAAGCTTTCACTTGGCCACGGATGAGGATTACTATACGCGATGTCCTGAAGACATGTGATATTTGCCAGCGCGCAAAACCCAATAACTTCCTCATGAGACAATACCCAAAGCCAATACTGCCACAGAAACCGTTAGAGCTCATTGCTACGGACTGTCTTGGTCCATTGCCAAAAGGACGTAGAGGAGTGCGACATGTCCTTGTATGTGTGGACGTCTTTTCTAAATTTGTTGTTCTATGTGCTATCCAGAAAACAACTTCGAAACAGGTCCTGAGCCGCATCAAGAATCGAGTTATACCTATAATGGGAAAGCCTGAATTTATCCTTTCTGATCATGGAAGTTATTACACATCAGCAGAATTTAAGCGCGGATTAAATGAGCTAGACATCAAGCATGTACTATCTAGCATACGCCATCCACAGGGAAATCCGAGCGAAAGAGTCTTACGTGAGGTCTCGAAGCACATACGCATGTTCATACCTACAGAACATCACCGTTGGGCCGATACATTGAAAAATATTGAGATTTGCATCAATATGACACGTCATGAGTCAACTGGACAAGTACCATACACGTTACACTTGAACCAGCAACCACCGAGATCTTGGACAACAGTACTAGATTGCCCAAGAGATCCGCAGCCAGCACCACAGCTGAGAGTCGAACGGACGATCACCTACATGAGAGAACAAGCTGACAGGAGGCTGAGAAGACTAAAAGGAAAACGCTTTCACAGGGAATTGAACGTCAATGAACTAGTTTTATTGAAGAGGCCACCTATCTCTGATCCAGCAAACAAAGTATTTCATAAATGGTGTTTCCCATACATAGGACCTTATCGGATCATAAGAAATTTGGGGAATAATGCATATAAGATACAGGACGTAAACGGCGGAAGCACATCAGTTGTAAATTGCTCAAACCTCAAATTATATTACAAAAGGGAACCGTTTGATCAACCACGGAATACCGCGGGTGTCAACATTATGGAAATCGAATAAAGATGAGCCAAATGCACGTGGAACGAGGAAGTAGCCAGTCATAAACGGACTCGGTGTTTACAGTGGAAGACCGTGAAGTAAGAGGACTGGGCGAGACAGGCGGACAATAGCTAGCTACCTGCACCAGACAGCCGAGACACTAATCTTAGCAATAATGTGGAGAGGGAGACAAGGATCGTACCAAGGGAATCCCTGCGCGCGACAGCAGTGGCGAACCAAATAAACAATATAAGGAGTGACGACGGAACCTTGCAGCATCCGTGAGGCGGATCGAGATTGAGAAAAAAATCATACGTTCCATATCGATTTATTTTCTTTGCAGAAGGGTAATGTGACCTTTATGCATCTCTGATAGCATAAAGTCTACATATTATTCCAACAAAATTTAATTCATGTCTCAAAGTCGATGTGAGAATAGAAGTTGCTTGTGAAACTAGAATGACAAAAGGATGGTTCGTACGTGACTTGAAGCAGCTTTCTCCCAGAGCGGACAAAGGTAGCAGGAAAGAGAAAATCCACATCTGGACACCAAATGCGCCAGACAACGCGCGGAGGTCGTTACACTACGCGAGTAAATGCAGAAAACATCAACGATTACCTACCAAATAAACCCCGCCCCTTTGAAAGGAATTAGAGCAGTAATTAGAATACAGAAACCGGAATTATACCATCGTATGGGGGATTATCCCAGCCTCTCAGAAATATCGTCAAAATTTAAATCGGATTATTCTGTGATTTTTGCCAGAATTAAAATGAAATCAGGGGGTGGATTTGAAACGACCAATGGCAGTGAGAGACGCTTGACGCGACCGAATCTCGCCGAAATTAAGGGACAATGAAGCAAATTACGGAGCTCATTATATAAGGATCCAACGATCGGATTTTGAATAAAAAGGAGTCATTGAGACATTGGAAATGAGGACGTTCTAAGGAGCTAGTTCGCATATTCATGTGAGTGTTATTTTGGAAATAAATTCTGAAACTCCCCTACTCCACGTCCCTTTAAGAGAAATCGTATAAATAATGGATTGAAACACAGCGAAGTCAGTCTACTTTGGGGCATCACGGGAGGCGGAAGCCTTGGCCCTGAGCGTTCAGAAAGTACAGTGATTTTTACAAGTTCTATAAGTCTACTTTGGGGCATCACGGTAGGCGGAAGCCCGTGCCTCGAGCCCTCAGAAATTAACGTGATTATTACAAGTTTTATAAGTTCTTAATACGCGCTGTAGAGGCGAGAGCCTGCGATTGAGGCATAAGCATAATTAACATTTTTAAAAGTTTATAAGTAGGAGCAAGTATACCTCCGAAATTCGAACATCGCTAAGTATTCGCGAGTGCGAAGTAGAACAGTGCATATCATAACAGTATGACGCAGTTGTAATGATAGGTATAGCCGCCCGAGCTATTAACAGCTAGACCAGTATTCTAGGAAGCTATGAACTGTCGGCCGAACTAAATAAGTTGATGATAGCTATATGAGATAGGAGCTTCATGTGCGAGAACCGTGCATTGTGTTAATGGTAATAATTCACAGTGGACCTTTGTTTTGGTGAAATTTTGAGAAAAACCGTGTGTAAATTATCCTCCTATCAAGATGAACCAACTAATGAAGAAGACTGATATCAAGGACCAGAACCGCATCAGGAAATATGAGAGATAAGTAAATATTGTATGGGGCATGTGGGTCATAATGTTTCCCATTATTGGGGTCGGATAAGTTTATCTCGATCATAAGCAGTTATGATAAAAATAGATATTTTAGGCATACCGGGCATGTTTGTGTAGATTTGTGTGTTTATCAGTAATGAGTATTTTTGTGTGTTTTATAACGTAATAAGTATATGAGCATCAAAGTGTTATTTTAAATATGGTTTTGTTTGGGATGTCATTAATCTTGTTGAATGCACAGTCAAGGGAATATTTGTTTGATAGTGCTTATGCACAATGTGATTGTAAAAGCTAAATGGGGAAGACCGCTCGATATTGTGACAAGACCAGTAAGTGACACTGAAATTATGAGATTAATAAGTATGGTAAGTGATTATCACGCGAAGGTAAAAAGAGGTAAGACAAGAATGGCTAGAGGGTATTGTGAGATATATTAAAGCAAAATTAAAGCGGAGGTGATATTCCCGCGTTCTTCGATGATATAATGGTGAGTGAAAATAATAGCGGAGGTGATATTACCGCATTCTTCGACGATATATAAATGGTAAGTAAAATGATTGAATTCATTATCTGATGAGAGTCCACTTTAGCTCCGTCGGAAAGGTATTGCATTGCTCGAACCCAAGGCAAGTAAAAGGGAGTCTTTAAGAAACAGGTAGAAATATGGTTAGCCGTCTGAATTCTAAAGCAGCCAGGAAGGTTGTGCCGGCCTGCTGGTTATTACGGTGAAAGTGTGTCTGTCACAAGGTCGAGTCTGTCATTGTATTCTATGAAGGGAGGTAGTCCAACTTCCCGGGTTTTTTTTTGTGTACCGCTTCAGGAAGCGATGTATTATATTTGTCATTATTTTTGGAGTGCATTCATTATGTTGTTGTTTATTAATAATCACGGCGCACCGGCCGCCGAAGTATTTATTTGATGCTTCATGTATGCTGACTTGTTTATTTTACTATAATTAACGGAGTTATAGCTCTGAGTGAATTAATTGTTTTAAAGTTATAAAAACACACATGCCCGTAACCTAGAATAAATCTATTGCCTTCATTATCTGACTCTTGTGAGGAAAGATGATGATTGTACGAGTAGACATGTCCGATTTCCCAAAGAACAAGTTTTGCAAGTTATAAAAATGAGTGCGCAATATTTATTGTGATAGAATGGCTGGTTCATTTAAGCCATAGTTATTTGAATTAAGTCTGTTGACAATAACTCTTGGACTTGAAGCAGTGGACTGCAGTAAAATAGACTATTTTCTATTCCTGGTTTCAGCCAGTGTGAAACATTATTTTTACATTTTTTTGATGTTGTTGATTTCAGTAATTTAAGGGAGTTGATTTTGTTTTTATTTGTCTATGGTTGGGAGAAAAGGGAGATGATGTTTTTGTGAAATAAATTATTTTATATTAGGAGTTCTCTGACCTACTGATTTTAAGATAAGCCTCCTGTGATCCTGTGACTATATTCCTAGGATGTTTAGAATACATAAATTATATATAAACATTTTAACTGACGGTGGTTTTGGGGTCTAGGGGATGTGAAACGTGAAGATATGTCGAAATTTTCCGGAAGTCGAAACATGGTACCCATTGCAATAGTTAGCTTTCTAATGAAATCTACCTAAGAGTAGGTTGGCTCAGACAAGGAAAGCATTTCCACATAAAAGGAATCTGTTGACATCGAATATAGATTGAGGTATAGGAAGGCATTTTTGAAAGCATTTGTCTGGAGCGTGGCGCTCTATGGAAGTCAGTCAGTTATTGTTAGTTATTGTTGTTTTAAGGGGCGGAACTACGTTTTGGTGCAGAAGAAAGGAGGAGAATTGAAGCGTTTGAAATGTGGTGTTACAGGAGAATGATGAAGATCAGATGGGTAGATAGGGTAACGCATGAAGAGGTATTAAGACGAGTGGGAGAGGAGAGGTGTTTCTGGCAACTGCTAATGAAGAGAATAGATAGGTTGGTAGGACACTTACTAAGACACCCAGCAATAACAAACTTAGTTATGGAAGAAAGGGTCGAGGACAAGAACTGTAAGGGTAGACCAAGGATACAGTATGTTAAACAGACTGCCTTGGATGTAGGGTGTGGTAGCTATGGAGAGATAAAACGATTATCTCAGGACTGGGAGCCAAGGAGTACTGCATCAAACCAGTCAAAAGACTGACAACTCAAACAATAACAAGCATGAAGAAGATCTGTTAGACAAATTGTAAGATAGTTCATGTCCAATCAATGGTCAGAGTGTTGCAATGCGACCAAAATGATTCTTCGAAGTAACTAGGCCTATCTCTACTTATTATAAAACCATGTACCCGATTTGTGTTTGTTACGAGTAATCTCGAGAACCACTGGATGGATTTTGATCCGGTTTCCACCATTCTGTAAAGGATATCTTGAGGATTATTTTTGTACAAAATAATTTATTTATGATCAAAGGAAGCCGAGCAGTAACGATTTAAGTGGAAAAGTCGGAAAAAAACTGGCGTCCGAGCGCTTTGTAAGCTTACGCTGGGCAAACCGTTAAAAAATATCTCAGTACTATGAGTGTAAGAATTGTTCAGCATGAAAAGTTCTACAAAAATGTCCGAGAGAGCATATGTCTATCTTCAATACATCGCCCACTATAAGTGTTTTTACGTTTTAATTTCTTCCAAACATGACCATTCAACTACTGAGGCGACATAGTACGAGCTAGCTAAGGGCGAGTCTATCATCTCTGTTACAGCCTAGCTAGCGGGCGAACCTATTGCCCCAGATAGAAGCCAGCAGCAAACCGTCCAGTCGTGTTGAGTTAATACTCCTGAGAAGGGGGGTTGTGTTTGGAGTATCCCTGGAAGTGTAACTCAGGTTTTCTTCATTTCGCCTGTGAAACACAGTCAAGTTAAGATTGAACTGAAGGGGGAATTGAGTTTCATTCAACTCGCCATTCCCTGGAAGTGCAACTCTCATTTCGCCTGTGAACTTTTCGTTCCGAAAAATTCAGTCAATTTAGATTGGACGGAAGGAGGATTATATTAAATTAAATTATACAAATTGGCGTATAATCTCTACTTAGTATAAAACCAAGTCTCCGATTCCTGGATGTTACGGGTAAACTCGAGAACCACTGGATGGATTTTCATGTGGTTTTCACCATTCTGTAAAGGATATCTCGAGGATGATTTCTGTAGAAAATAATTTATTTATGATCAAAGGAAGCCGAGCAGTAACGATTTCGGTGGAAAAGTAAAAAAAAACTGGCTTCCGAGCACTTTGTAAGCTTACGCTGGGCAAACTGTTAAAAATATCTAAATACTATGAGTGTAAGAATTGTTCAACATGAAAAGTTCTACAAAATAGTCCGCGAGAGCATATGTTTATCTTCAATACATCGCCCACTATGAGTGTTTTTACGTTTTAATTTCTCCAACCATTTCCATTCAAATACTGAGGCAACAGTTTACGAGCTATCTAAGGGCGAATCTATCATCCCTGTTACAGCCTAGCTAGCGGGCGAACCTATTGCCCCAGATACAGCCAGCAGCAAACCGTTGAGTCGTGTTGAGTTAACACTTCTGAGAAGGGTGGTTGTGATTGGAGTTTCCCTGGAAGTGCAACTCGGGTTTTCTTCATTTCACCTGTGAACTTTTCGTTCCGCAAAATTCACAGTCAAGTTAAGATTGGACGGAAGGGGGATTTGTGTTTCATGCACGTCGCCATTCTTAAATTACGTCTGACAAGAAATTGTTGCACATGCATCTCCATGATAATATAATTAATAGTCCAGTCAGTGATTTTAACCCATCATGCCGAGACGTAAAACGGATATTGGTCGTTGTTCATTGACACTGGAGAAAAAAAAGCTTATCACGTAATGCATTCTCCCGGGCGAAGCCGGGTCGGGTTTCTAGTACAGTATAAGAAAGAAATGAAAGCATGGTAATTGTGAACCTATTTTTTGAAAAAATAGTCATAAAGTAAATATAAAATGAACAAGTAGTTCCGAATACCAAGATTAACGGCCGAGGGGACCCGACGCGCCGATCACGCGTCACCCCAATATCTGCAGGCCAAATGGCTGGGCAGCAGTCGCTTGGTCGGCCTTAGCCCGTCATGGGCTGGATAGTGCCAGGGGTTGACTAAGTAGTTCCGTGAAGAACTATTAAAAATTAATCGGTATTCTGCTCGAGGGTAGGTCCGAGCCTCCGAAGAGGCTACCCCCAGCCGGAGTTTACTTGCGGTAGGGTGGCCAGGGCCTTTCCGCTCCTCCTTATGTTGGCCAACAGCGCGCAGTGCCTAGAACCGGCATACCATCCAAGTTCCGACTGCGCCCAATGTTGATTAACTGCGGAGTTCTCATGGGATCCGGTGTTTCAACACGGCTAGGCCGTTACAGCCTATTTTCATACATCCTCATTTTAATCGCCTCTATCAACATACAACATTTGAGTTTGATTGCTGTAATAGATTCGTAGATATTGAGAACGGTCTAAATATTTTAGAGGGTCGCCATGTTGGATTTTGATGTATGTAGACCATAGAGTTATGTACTATTAGATGATGAATATTGTGTACGTTCATTATGCAAACATTCACTTCGATCGCATGATTAATACACAAGAAATACAAACTCAATTTTCAAAATGTGCACGGCCGCCATCTTCAGGTTATGTGAACAATTGAAATAAATTAATGCCAGTGCAGTATAAACATCGCGAGAAAAGTCCATTAAAATGTTTTACCTTCGCTTGGCCACCATGTTCGTTTTGTATTTTACAGGTTTTTGGAAGTCTCTAAGCTGAACTTCTAGTATATCACCGTACAAAATTTCAGGATGATATGAGTGGTATAGAATGCCAGTGAAATATTTCGCACAGCCGCCATGTTGGATTGGTGAGACGTAATAAAATTTGAAGGGCACGGTCGAGTACTATGACCTTACCGAGTTTCATTGAAATCGCTCCAGCCATTTAGATACACACACACGGACAATATGTGATCTCATAAGCCTATTTTTTCATAGTTGAAAATAGGCTAAAATAAAAATAGGGCCACACCTACCCAATCGAATAAGATATGATCTGAGTATTAACACTCAAAGAATGACTTATTAACGGGCCAATTAATTAATTAATATCATATGGCCTTGGGTGCCGCGTGCAAGCTTTATTATGCTATTTGCCACCCAGAGGGTAGCTTGCATGTCGAATTTCGTTGTCCCTTGAAGCACTATGAAAGTCAAGGAGGTTAGATATCTAAGCTCCTTGAACACTATGCCGCTCTGTAGTAGAGAAATGAGGAACTTTGTGTGGCGGAAACTCCCGAGATTAATTTTGCCATTATGAACACGGCCTACTGAATTCAAATGGATTCTTTGACATGCCAACATTGTATGACATGCGTGTCGTAATTTTGCCGCCATTCAAAAATCACTTACTGCGACCAGGAGTGAACCTGCAAGCATGGGGTTAGTAGATCGATACGTTAACCACTCACCCGCCGTGGCAAGCAACGGGCCAATGACCTTAATGTTATGTTCATCAATTTCCAGCAAACCACCCCACGAATCATTTCTCAGTTTTAATACGGCGCCTGCTGCTTCAAACAATGCTCGGACCGAGACCTCCCAGGTAACGTAATGTAACATATGAAAGAGCAAAATGAAATGTAAAAGCCATCCATATGCTAATGAGTTTTAAATGTTAGCTCGGGGCATAACATGAAATTAATTAAAATCTTCTCTTGGAGAGGCAGCTCTTGCCCGCCAACATACGAATGTTGCCTCGTTGGATGTGCATTTGTTATTGAATTATATATTAAGTTATAACTATTAGTCTGTTATTTATTATTGAGCTGGCCCTGAATATTCATCCATCAGCGTAGTCCAGCGAGATAAAATATCATAGAGCGTCAATACAGTCCGGAGAAACCAAAGTTTGATGCCCGACAAATACCGCTGACTATCACTACGATCGGAATTAAGTACGGGGATAGGAGGGTGATCTACAATCTAAATACAGAAACCAGGCAGCAGCCATTCGAGCAGAAGGACATGAGAGAGAAGCTGGTATTCAGAAAGGAGTCAGGCAAGGCTACAACTTATCACCCATACTTTTCAATCTTTACATTGAACAAGCAATGAAGGAAATTGGAGAAAAATTTAAAGTGGGAGTGAAGATTCAAGGAGAAATAATTTCAACTCTGAGATTTGCTGATGACATCGTCATCTTGGCCGACACGCCTGAGGATTTGAATGAGTTTTTGAATTGTATGGACTCCGTCTTGAGGAAAGAATTCATGATGAAAATTAATAAATGTAAATCAAAAATATTGGAATGCAGCCGAAATAAATCAGAAACCTCTATGAACATCAAATTGGCAGGTGAAAAACTAAAAGAACTAGGAGACATCTGTTACTTAGGAAGCAAAATAACCAGTGATGGACGAAGCAAAGAGGATATAAAAAGTAGGTTAGCTCAGGCAAGTATTTCTACAGAAAAAGAATCTGTTGACATCGAATATAGATTTAGGTACTAGGAAGTCATTTTTGAAGGCCTTTGTCTGGAGCGTGGCGCTCTATGGAAGTGAAACTTGGACTGTTGGTGCAGCAGAAAGAAGGAGAATTGAAGCGTTTGAAATGTGGTGTTACAGGAGAATGATGATCAGATTGGTGGATAGGGTTACAAACGAAGATGTATTAAGACTAGTGGGAGAAGAGAGATGTTTCTGGCGAGTGCTAATGAAGAGAAGAGATAGGTTGGTAGGACACATACTAAGACACCCAGGAATAGCAAGCTTAGTTATGGAAGGAAGGGTCGAGAACAAGAACTGTAGGGGTAGACCAAGATTAGAATATGTTAAACAGATTGCCTCGGATGTAGGGTGTGGTAGCAGAGATGAAACCATTGGCTCAGGACAGGAAGAATGGAGCGCTGCATCAAACCAGTCAAAAGACTGAAGACTCAAACAAAAACAGTCATTTCGTGAGGTCTTCTGTTCACTCTTAGCCGGTATGATACCTTATTTCAAGGGGGGGGGGGGGTCAAGCCTCCAACCAAGGTGGACAAGAACTGTCTTCAAAAACTTTCCGTAGTGGTTAACGTAAGGTTTCACCGGTTGTAACAAATATGCTAGCGCTATAATGCAATAATTATCCTTCAGTGCCCGTTGATGTCCCTCCTTAGAGATTCAAATGAGGCGCTTTAACCAGCCAGAAGCAATAAAACTTGGTACAGTTATGTTTATATACATTGTAATGCACCGACATCTAAGGTCGTTCAATTATTTACATAACCTCAAGATGGAGGCTGTGCGAAATATTTCACCGGCATTCTTTATCTCTGAAACTATTATCGGTATTACCCTAAAATTTTGTACGGAGATAAAGGGAACTACTGGAAGTTCATCTATAAGACTTTCAAAAACCGGTTAACTACAAAATGATGTTTTTTTTTTTTTTTCGTGTAGCCTCCTGAGAGGCCGAGTGCAGGTCTTTCTAGTCGACGCCCGTGGGCGACCTGCGCGTCGGGATGAGAGATGGAATTGATGAAGATGAATGAAACTGGGCAAGGATGTGGAAGGAAGCGGCCGTGGCCTGTCAGAAGGTACTGTCCCAGCATTTGCCTGGTGTTGAAAATGGGAAACCACGGAAAACCATTTCAAGGACAGCCGACGGTGGGGCTCGAACCCACGCGTCTACCGAGTCAGCAGAGAGCTTGGCCCCTTGACCTAACGCAGCGCTTTAGCCCGCGCAGCCACTACTGTCGGTAAAATGATGATGATGATGATGATGATAATTGTTGTTTTAAGGGGCCTAACATCTAGGTTATCGGCCTCTGATGGTTTGGGTGATCGTGAAGATGAAAATGAAAAGCGAACTTAAAACTAAAACTAACTACTATCCTACATACTAGAAGAAGAAATGGAAAACTAAAGGAGAATAAGGCAAATAAAAGGACAGAAGGAAAAGAAATGCCCTCAACCCTCGGAGAAGGCGGATTGAGGGACTTGGAAGGAAGGAGAGCCATGAAAGGCATATAGGAAAGTGAAAGAGAAGAGGGTCCGCCCCAAAGGTAAGGGACAAAATGGGAAAACGGACCCAGCTCAGGAATCCCTCGGGGTCGCCAACGCCCGAACTCAACAGTCGTGAGCCCCTGAGGGTGTAGCATTATCTACGGAGCACCAGAAGGGGTGGGGCTACATACACGCTGCCTCCTTAAGGGCCTTGAGCACAAGGCAGGAGGTAAAAGGAAAAGAACAAGAAGGCTGACCCCTCACAGAAGGAGGGTATCAGGAAAGATGAGACAAGGGCCAATTAAGGCGGGAAAGTGAAAGACTCCCTAGGCCTCGGATAACCTAATACCGTCGGGGTCGGAAGAGAACAAGAGTTGACCAAGGGAGGTCGACAGGAAAGAAGAAAGAGAGGAGCCCGGCACAAGTAAGTGGAAGCAATGCCGGACTCAGCTGGGGCCCCGTGGTCGCCAACCCACAACCCACTAGATGTGAGCCCCTGGGGGAAACTACAAAATGAATATGGCAGCCAAGCGAAGTTGAAAATATTTAAATACACCTTTCTTGCGATTTAATGATTAAACGCAATGAAACTTGGTACAGGAAATACACATTGTAATGCACTGGTATCTAATTTAGTTCAATTGTTTACATAACCTCAAGATGGCAGTTGTGGGAATTTTAAAATTAAGTTTTTATTTCTTGTGTCGTAATCATGCCATCAAAGTGAAAGTTTGAATAATGAACCTACGCAATATTGTTCCTTTAATGGTACATGTCTCTATGACCTACACATATAACAATCCAACATATAACATCCGAAATATTTAGGTGGATCTCAATATCTACGAATCTATTACTGCAATCAAACTGAATTTTTAAATGTTCATAGGGGCTATGGATCTAAGTTCACCTATAGGACTTTCAATAACCTGGTGATCACACATCCAACATGGCAGCGACACGAAGTATAAATATTCACATGGACGTTTCTCGCAATTTAACCATCCGAGTGCAATGACACTAGGCACAGTAAATCCTTATACAAATGTTAATTCACTGGCATCTAAGTTTTTTCAATTGTTTCCATAATCACAAGATGGCAGCTGTGCGAAATTTTAAAATGTCGTTTTTACTTCTTGTGTTCTAATCATGCGATTGAAGTTTGAATGCTACACGTACACAATAATCTTCATGTAACAGTACATAACTCTAAGACCTACATAATTATATAAAAATCCAACATGGCGATCATCCGCAATATTTAGTCGGTTCTCAACAACTACGAATCAATTACAGCAATCAAACTGATTTTTTTGTATGTTGATAGAAGCAATTAACATAAGTAGGATATATGAAAATAGGCTGTATAGTTCTTCACGGAACTACTTGTTGCTAAGTATGATCACTATGTGATCATTGGTGGGACATGTTTCGAGGTATAATTCTTTTTTGATCCCTTCATGAATGAACCAATAAATATCAGACACACAAGATAATTGTATAGCGTAACACTAACAAGTCCCTTGTCATCAAACCTTTAATGGTGCACCATAAGGATGGATGGGAAATTGAACGCCTAAATCAAAACAAAATGTATGAAAATATGAATAAAATAATCATTTGAATCAAATTTGAAACACATATTAAAACTGTAAGAAATGCCTGATTTTCTTGCAGATTACTGCTAGTGGATAAACATAAAGTCTTATAAACTACGAACACTTTCAATACGATGAAACTGTGTAGTTCAAATCTTCAGAAGTGTTCATCGACGACACAAATTTTGAAAATAAAGACACGCTTCACTGTGGTCAACAGATGTTATGGAATAAAGCCTTCAATTAGAATACCTGGTATGTGATTTATTATCTCATTGCCGTAACGAGCTTCAGATGTGAATGTTGTCTATACTATTCTATTAATTTATGTATCTATTCAATGTAGCCATTTTGACAGCAAATTTTTAATATCTGATGGCGCAAACTTTCGCGAACCGTGAGCATAGAGGAGAACGGAGGAGAAGGCATGTAGTGAAGGGGATCACTGCTGCTGTGCTCGTGGGAGACACTAACTTGAAATACTGTTACTGTGAACATTTCCGTAACAACGAAGTGAACATTCCTCCCCTCTCGCTCACGCTGTAGCACATGGACGAAACTCTTTCCGTACGCATGTGCCATCAGGTAATAGACCTGGCGCCGTTCTATAATGTGGTTAGTTAGGATAATACCTGCACAAATACACAACTACAAGTACACTAGAATTGAGTAAGGTTGTTATGGTGTTTCAGTGTTGCCTTAGTAATCGAAATTCGATGCTTTTCAGTCGGTCAATGTGATTGTACCCTATTGTGATGGCTTAAAACAATTACAGTTTCGATCATCAAGCGATCATCATCAGATCCATTACACTAATTCGGCTATTAAATCTATGTCTAAAAGTATTGGTGAAAGTATTTGCAATATGTACAATATGTACGCTTTGTTGCAATTTGCTCCTACTGGTAGAAAGTGCGTGCCATATAACTGCTTGGTCGCAACATAAGGGCAATACAACCACGCTCCAAGTAGATTTAAGAATTTTTATGAACGGAAGGTGACCCTCTTTCCTTATGCTAAAACCACCCCTGTAAATAGATAGACCGCTCGTGGACAAAAGCAAATTTCGAACCCAGAAATGTCATTACAAGATTGAGAGTTCACGGTTTTCACCACCTACTCTGCAAATCAAAACACGTCCTAGACACAAGTATAGACTGTGAGTGCTCATTATGTGGGAAAATGTGTGAACGTTACCACATAGAATTCTGCACAAGAAGATCAATGTCTATAAGTGATTATGCAAGTATGTAACCCATCAATGTAACCTATATTTTCAGTTATGGATATTTGGCTGCGTTAAATATACGAGGAACGTCCAGAAAGTAAGCTCCGTTTGGTAATAAAATTAAATTGTGTACTGATACAGAAAAAATATTTTTGCACAACATTCTACACCTCTTAAACTACTTTTCCACATAACTGCCGAACTTTTGCAGGCATTTGTCATAGCGTGGCACAAGTTTTTGGATACCTTCTCCATAGAAGTTTGCCGCCGACCCGTAAACGAAAGTGAAGACACCCCTTAAGATATCCTACTGTTTGTACATCACTGTTAGACAAATTGCGTATGTGGTCAGGAGAACTCCTAAACATACGCAGTTCTCCTGGTAAGCACGCAATTTGCCTAACTGTGATGGCCAAACAGTAGGATATCTTAAGGGGAGTTTTCTCTCTCGTTTACGGGTCGGCGGCAAACTTCTATGTAGAAGGTATCCAAAAACTTGTGCCACGCTATGACAAATGCCTGCAAAAGTTCGGCAGTTATGTGGAAAAGTAGTTTAAGAGGTGTAGAATGTTGTGCAAAAAATATTTTTTCTGTATCTGTACACAATTTAATTTTATTACCAAACGGAGCTTACTTTCTGGACGTGCCTCGTATTATTAAAACCATCTCTGTTCTGGAAAAAACGACCCCCACAGATCGAACGGAATCCTGTCGGTCCAGCAGTGTGACAACATCTAACATGCAGAGACTGATATTGGAAGGATATTTCTCTTCCCCGTTTCCTCCGCGGACAGGAAGCAGTATCTCCGGCTCAAAGAGAACTCGAGATATTTGTTCAGCCGCGTTATGTTTTGTCTCATTGTCTACCGACTGCGACCCACTTAGCTTCACATCGCTTGTACACATGGCATGAATTATTATAATCCTCCCATTATTGTACCAACCTGGGGATGGAAACCAGAGGCGTAAATTATTATGATGATGATGATATCAGTAATAATAATAAATACTAGCATTATCCTCCGCGGCTTCGCCCGCGAATATTCTAGTCGTAAAGAGTACACTTAGCAAATTCTCAATGATGAATGCTATGACTGATTTATTCTTGGTATGAATAATCAGAATTTATCAATTCAGCTACTGGTGCAGTGATTAGGGGTTTGTCATTCCCCTATAGGTATATCAGAGCGAAGTTAGTTTTCTGGGAATATCACAGACACTGTTAATTTAAGGGCCTTTAAATGTGCTTTTCGGAGACCCTTTATAGTCGGGTGAAAATGACCTTTCGTACCACACTCACACGTGAAAATTGCGTGAAAAATATCTAGAGTGCCCCTTGACCCCCTTAAGCGCATTATACTGTATGTATTGATGAATTTTACAGCTTAATTTGGTTCAGTGATAACCTTATAACCGTCTGGAAACTTTCACAGTAATGTAATAATTGGAATTGCATTGCGTCTTACAGAAATAGATGGGCATGTGAGATTCTGTTACCATGGTTACCGTGTTACATTCTTTCATTATGTCATTGTAAATATACATGTTTTAAGGTATTTATTTAATTGTGAGGCATTTAAAGAGTAAGTGAGTGCGTTTCGCTTACGCATTGGGTTATGCTGAACCTGTAGGTACCCCATATGTGTAGGTTGGTGTTAATGGGACCTAATTGTCGGTACAAAACTGGAATGGGACCTTAGCAGAATAATATAGGGAGGGATGAAAATTGATATACAACGCCTACCAATACATTTACTATCACAAAAACTTAATTAACAAGTAGTTCCGTGACGAACTAAAGAGCCTACTTTTCTTTAAATATTCTAGAGACCATATATCAACAGTTGGCAGACCTGCCGACTCTAAATATATTCTTAGTTCCATCTCTTAAGGTACACAATGGAAATGCAAAATTTGGTTGAGGTCAAATAGATAGTATGCACGTTACCGGCAAGCGTAAAACCAGGTTGGCAACACTTACATAAATGTGATGCTCAAACTTAAATTGAAGTATTATGATCTATATTTGAGCCAATTTTGGAAGAACCTCATTTATCAATAGGGCTCGGATGTTTAGGAATAATCATATTTTTTTTTCTTTGCTTGTATTTTCATGCCCGATTGGTTTCTGATGCAAATCAAGTGATTATCGTCACAATACAGTGTTTTTTATTTGTCATATAAATGCATATTTCGAACATTTTCTTACCATTTGGTCATATTTTGAGCATTTTTGGTAAGAACGTCATATTTCGGTAGTTTGACGGCAGCTGTAGGTGTGCAATCATCCTCAACTTACCGAACGAGGACTAGTGTTTACAGAAATAGACAGTAAAGAACCACTTAAGGGGGCTCATACACCGTCAGTGGTAATGTTCGCAACAGTTACGAATCATATCATAGCTTCACTGATATGTAACATAGAGTTATGGTGTATAGTAAATACATAGAGCTTACATCTAATTTAGAGAGAGGAACACTATATAAAGTATTTCGTGATATATTGAAAGGATAATATTCGTGATATTTTAAACTACGTGAATCACAAAATACACGATTTCACAAGAAATACCAGTCTGAATGGAATGAATTTTATTTCATGTAAAATAAACGCATAAATATCGAGGATGAACCACCATGAGTGTTATATTGTAAATAGTATATTTAAAAAAATAAAAAAATGTTTTTAAAAAATGAACAGTTTTTGTTTAATTATCCAAGTATATCTCAATTATTTTTTAAGATAATTTCATAAATGAGGTTCACCCTCTAGGGATCATATGTTGAATGTATCTACCGAGTTTCATCCAGTTTCATCTCATAGTTCACGAGATATTGTGTTTTTCCTTCCAAAAAAGGAACCTTTCGAAGGGATTGTCGGTTGGATTTATAATTAAAAAGCGGACGTATTTAAATCAGACATTTGCAGTTCATATTTTGTCTTTTGTAGTCATATTTCGTCAGTTTTAAGGTCATACTTTTAGATCTTAAACATCCGAGCCCTAGTTATTAGTATGCAAGTTGGATGTGATTCAACATTAAACGTATCATCACGCGTAGAATCGTGTTGGCAGCACTGTCGTATATCGTTTACTGAAAATTAATCTACATTTACAGGTACTGTTTGTATGCAGAGTTTAGAATTGTTGGCCTGCATACTTTCTGATATATAGAGATTAGGATAAAAATGTATAGAGTGCATCTTTCAACAGTTAGTAGCCCTGTTGACACTAAATAATGCATATTCATATCTGCTCCGGTGCGCAAATTACATACCAAATTTGGTTTAAATCCAATAGATAGTATGGAAGATTGGACCTATCAGCAGGCATAGAATCTTTTTGAATGTATGGACTCCTGTAAATTAGTCTGATGTAATATTACCTATGTGTTTGTCAATTTTAGAACCGTCCCCATGCATATCTTGCAAGATATCCAACATAGACCTCAAATTTCAATTGTGATTTTTCAGTAGGTGGTAGTGGCCAGCCCCATGGTATTGGAGTAGCGCGCCTGCCTCTCACCCGGGGGAAACGGGTTTGATTCCCGGCTCTGTCAGGGATTTTAGAAACTGATGTGAGGGCTGGAACGGGGTGCACTCAGTCTCGTGAGGGCAATTGAGTAGCTGTCTGACAGTGAGGCAGCGCCCTGATTACGAAAACCAAGGTTAACGGCCGAGGGGACCCGATGCGCTGATTACACGTCACCCCAATATCTGCAGGCCAAATGGCTGGACAGCGGTCGCTTGGTAGGCCTAGGCCCTTCAGGGGCTGCAGTGCCAGGGTTTTTTAATATATTTAGTAGTTGGTAGCACTGACGTCATTTTCAAATATGTCCGGGAGGTATTTAGGCATAGGTGTTTACTCATACCAAATTTGGCTTCGATAGCTGCCGCCGTTTAGGAGTTGATAGGAGGGGACACACATACAGACAGACAGACAGATGGTGAGGAAATGTTTCCTAATAACTTCGCCACACATATTCCAAAGCTTTTCTCTACAATACCTGGCAAATGCACATCAAGCATCATTTTTATAACCTACAAGCTGTACCCGGCATGCGTTGCAATGCCAATCAAAGAAAGTGTTGGCGTTGAAATTCTGTTTCTTGAAGTGCTTTTGGATACACAACATGTTAACTGCCTCTAAGCTATCGTAAAATGGATTTTCTAATTTAGAACCATTCGTGGGTGCGTGCACAACAACTTTCAAAAGTTTCATCGCTGTCACTCATTTGTTGAATCTACTCGTACGCTACCTATTGTGAAATGGATTTACTAAGTCGAAACCCTTCCCTGGCGTGTACACAATAACTCATCAATGATTCATCGCAATCGGATGAATGGTATATGCACGTATAGGGGTTTTTGTTTAAACGATTCGTGCGCTGTCACTCATTTGTTGAATCTACTCGTGCGCTACCTATTGAGAAATGTATTACTAAGTCGAATCCCTTCCCTGGCGTGTACACAATAACTCATCAAGGTTTCATCGCAATCGAAGAATGTTATATGAACGCAATAGGGGATTTTGTTGAAACGCTTCGCGCGTCGTCACCCATTTGTTGCATCTACTCTTGCGCTACTTATTGTGAAATGGATTTACTAAGTCCCCTTCCCTGGCGGGTACACAATAACTGATCAATGTTTCATCGCAATCGGATGAATAGTATATGAACGCATACCTGATTTTGTTTAAACGATTCGCGCTCCGTCACTCATTTGTTGAATCTACTCGTGCGCTACCTTCTGTAAAATGTATTTACTAAGTTAGAAACCGTCACGTAAGTGTCCACAACATCTCACCCAAGTTTCATCGCTATCGGACTAATGGGATATGAAGACATAGGTGACTGTATTGAAACGCTCCGCGTGTCGTCGCTCATTTGTTGAATCTACTCGTGCGCTATCAACTGTGAAATGTATTCACTAATTTTGAAAGCTTCACGTAAGTGTACACAACATCTCACCCAAGTTTCACCGCTATCGGACGAATGGTATATGAACACATACGGGACTTTGTTGAAACGCTTCGCTCATCGTCGCTCATTTGTTGAATCTACGCGTGCGCTACCTATTGTAAAATGGATTTACTTTGTCAGAAACCTTCCTTGGAGTGTACTCAACATCTCACCCAAGATTCATCGCAATCGGATGAATGGTATATGAACGCATAGGAGACATACACACCCACAGACAGACAGACAGACAAACTATCACGTAAAATTGATTTTTATATATATAGACAAGCTGTACCCGGCATGCGTTGCAATGCCAATCAAAGAAAGTGTTGGCGTTGAAATTCTGTTTCTTGAAGTGCTTTTGGATACACAACATGTTACCTGCCTCTAAGCTATCGTAAAATGGATTTTCTAATTTAGAACCATTAGTGGAAGCGTGCACAACAACTTTCAAAAGTTTCATCGCTGTCACTCATTTGTTGAATCTACTCGTACGCTACCTATTGTGAAATGGATTTACTAAGTCGAAACCCTTCCCTGGCGTGTACACAATAACTCATCAATGATTCATCGCAATCGGATGAATGGTATATGCACGTATAGGGGTTTTTGTTTAAACGATTCGTGCGCTGTCACTCATTTGTTGAATCTACTCGTGCGCTACCTATTGAGAAATGTATTACTAAGTCGAAGCCCTTCCCTGGCGTGTACACAATAACTCATCAAGGTTTCATCGCAATCGAAGAATGTTATATGAACGCAATAGGGGATTTTGTTGAAACGCTTCGCGCGTCGTCACCCATTTGTTGCATCTACTCTTGCGCTACTTATTGTGAAATGGATTTACTAAGTCCCCTTCCCTGGTGCGATACCTATTGTAAAATGTATGTACTACGCCAGAAACCTTCCCTGGAGTGTACACAACATCTCACCCAAGTTTCATCGCTATCGGATGAATGGTATATGAAATTATATGGGACTTTGTTGAAACGCTTCGCGCATCGTCGCTCATTTGTTGATTCTACTCGTGCTCTACCTATTTTTGAAGGGATTTACTAAGCAGTAACATACACCTTCCCTGGAGTGCACACAAAATCTCAGCCTAGTTTCACCGCTATCGGACGAATGGTATATGAACGCAAACGTGACTTTGTTGAAATGCTTCGCGCGTCGTAGCTCATTTGTTGAATCTACTCGTGCGCTGCCTATTGTAAAGTGGATGTACTAGGGCAGAAAATTTCCCTGCAGTGTACACAATATTTTACGCAAGTTTCATAGCTATCGGACGAATGGTATATGAATGCATACGGGACTTTGTTGGAACGCATTGCGTGTCGTCGCTCATTTGTTGAATCTACTTGTGCGCTATCTACTTTGAAATGTATTCACTAATTTTGAAACCTTCACGTAAGTGTACACAACATCTCACCCAAGTTTCATCGCTATCGGACGAATGGTATATGAACACATACGGGACTTTGTTGTAATGCTCCGCGCATCGTCGCTCATTTGTTGAATCTACGCGTGCGCTACCTATTGTAAAATGGATTTACTAAGTCAGAAACCTTCCTTGGAGTGTACTCAACATCTCACCCAAGTTTCATCGCAATCGGACGAATGGTATATGAACGCATACGAGACATACATACCCACAGACAAACTATCACGTTACATTGATTTATATATATATAGATTTATTATTTATTTATCGCATGGCTGTTAGTGCCGGGAGTGTCCGAGGACATGTTCGGCTCGCCTGAGTCTGCAGCTGCTTCCAGCGGACACCCGTTGGGTGAGCTACAAGTTCCGTTCAATTTCAAGTAGTTCCAACTTTCGCTACCAGATATCAATGATACCTAGTGGTAAACGTTGGAACTTGGATAGAGCGTTCTGACGAAATCTAACCTAACAATTTTGCTGCACACAAGTTTAGTCTGTGGAAGGATCTTTTACATGCCATAAATCTATGACATGGCATCGCCGGCTTTACTTGCCCTCCGAAGGAAGGCATACTGAAGGATTTTAACGCTCTTAAAAAATCCGACGACTTCAGCCGGGTTTGAACCCGGTATCTTGGGAACAGCAGTTCAGAATGCTACCAACTACGCGACCGAAGTTTTTAACTATTCAACATACTTACTTTCACCTACACATCTCTTCATTTCTACGCTGTTTTTCAAGACAATTTTTATGCTTTACTAACAAAATTATTGTAACAGATCTGTGTGAACCTTTGGAATGGGGCTACACAGTTACTCATCCTATACCGCGCTGAAGATGGTCATAGTGTGACCGAAACCGGTACAGTTCCAAAGTACTAAATATTGACTTTAGGTAATAAATAGTTTATGAAATAAAATATTGATTATACAACAGTAGATGAAGGTAGCTCCAGATTAAGATATGATGATAATTGTTGTTTTAAAGGGGCCTAACATCTAGGTTATCGGCCCCTTATTGTTTGGGTGATCGTGAAGATGATAATGAAATGTAAACTATAACTAAAACTAACTATTAACTTATAAACTAGCAGAAGGAATGGAAAACAAAAGGAGAATAAGGCAAATAAAGGACAGGAGGAAAAGAAATGCCCTCAACCCTCGAAGAATGCGGATTGAGGGACTTGGAAGGAAGGGGAGCCATAAAAGGCAGATAGGAAAGTGAAAGAGGAGAGGGTCCACCCCACAGGTAATGGATAAAAGGGGGAAAACCGGACCCAGCTCAGGATCCCTCGGGGATTGCCAACTCCCGATCTCACCAGCCGTGAGCCCCTGAGGGTGTAGCAATATCCAGGGTGCACCAGAAGTGGTGGGGCTGCATACACCCTGCCTCCTTGAGGGCGTGGAGCAGAAGGCAGGTGATAACAGGAAAAGAAAAAGAAGGATGACCCCTCGCAGGAGGAGGGTATCAGAAAAGATCAGTCAAGGGCAAATTAAGGCGGGAAAGGAAGAGACTCCCTAGGACTCAGATACCCTAATACCGTCAGGGTCGGAAGAGAACAAGAGTTGACCAAGTGAGGTCGACAGAAAAGTAGACGGAGAGGAACCCGGCACAAGTAAGTCGAAGCAATGCCGGACTCAACTGGGGCCCAGTGGTCGCCAACCCACGTCCCACTAGATGTGAGCCCCTGGGGGGCTCTAGATTAAGATGAGTAGGAATGCTCAAGACGGATATAGGTCACAGTTTATTGCTGCGATGAATGAGTCTGAGTTTCTGCACCTCCAAAGTGCAATGTGTGATGTCTCGGGGTGATGCTGATGCTCAAATACAAAGGAGCCGAGGTTTTTTCTTGTACAACGAGTTTATAGCTGTGCTCAAAAGAAAGCCTCTTCTCTGACGTCACCGTGTTACATTGTGCTGTTTCCTTTTTGTGCGCCACGCTCTCGCCGGCTTCTCAACATCACGGTAAATACACCCCAGCACAGTGGAGATAGAACTAATACTACTGACCTGCTTTCTCAAGTTGGTAGGACTGATTACACTGGGCAGGGCGTATTAGCTTCTGCGTGGCGAGAATGAAAACTGGCCTTTAATACACTGGTCAAAAAAAGTTTTGCATATTGCATGTTTATGTATTTGTTGACCAAATATAATACACGTGCTTTACCCGATAACTGTTTTATTTATTTATCTACTAGCAGTAGTGCCCGGCTTCGCCCGGTGGATTTATTTGTTTTACAGAACTGGAGCGCTCAAGGATAAGGATCGGAAAGCACCAACGCTTATTGCAGCTGATAACCTCAGTATACTGCACCAACACCATCGCCTTTATACAGAGGCATACTATTGTTATGATGATAACTGTTTTAAGGAGCCTAAGAAATCTTTTTGCACTAATTACTCCCCGTGACTGCAATTAAGCAGCTCGCAATTCTGCACCATAACACTGGTAGGGGCGACGTGATGCAGCTCGCATTACCAGGCAACAATATACTCGTCGGTATTATTGAATCTACAGAAGCCTCCGTGGCTTAGCCGGCAGCTCGCCGGCCTCTCACCGCTGGGTCCATGGTTCAAATCCCGGTCACTCCATGTGAGATCTGTGCTGGCCAAAACGGAGGCAGACAGGATTTTTCTCCGGGTACTCCGGTTTTCCCTGTCGACATATCATTCCAGCAACACTCGCCACTATCATTTCATTTCATCTGTCATTCATTTAATCATTGCCCCAGAGGAGTGAGTGCGTCAGGCCTCGGCAGCCAGCACAGTTCATATCCTCGCCGCTAGATGGGGGCTTCATTCATTTCATTGCTGACCCGGTCGGAGACTGGAAGCAGGCTGTGGATTTTCATTTCATTATTGAATCTACAGCCTCCGTGGCTTAGGCGGCAGCACGCCGGCCTCTCACCGCTGGGTCCGTGGTTCAAATCCCGGTCACTCCATGTGAGATCTGTGCTGGCCAAAACGGAGGCAGACAGGTTTTTCTCCGGGTACTCCGGTTTTCCCAGTCAACATTTCATTCCAGCAACACTCTCCACTATCATTTCATTTCATCTGTCATTCATTTAATCATTGCCTCAGGGGAGTGCGACAGGCCTCGACAGCCGGCACAGTTCATATCCTCGCCGCTAGATGGGGGCTTCATTCATTCCATTCCTGACCCGGCCGGAGACTGGATGTAGGCCGTGGATTTTCATTTCCATTGTTGAATCTGTTCTGGAGCGCTTGTTCTTCCGACTTAATGAACAAAAATCAATCTTTAAGGTTACCTGAGAGGTGTGGCCTGATGCTACATAGCCTAAACTATTCCTCGTGAATCAGGCTATCATATACAAAAAGATGTTTTCGAATCCGACTGGTAGTTACACAGATTAGCGCGTTTAAACACACAAACAAAAAACACTTCAGCTTTATTATATTAGTATAGATGAAGCGTATGGCATTACACAAGAAACACAATAAGTCACATGAAACTATACCTTAATACAGAAGGAGTCGTAGCCCTAATGAGAAAAGGAGAATACAGTTTTATGGACACTTGGTGAGAATGAACATTACCAGATTGATGAAGAGGATTTTTGATTTTTTCAGGAAGAGGAAGACGGAGCCGAAATGGTTTCGGGAAGTGAGATTAGACTTGGATCGGATGGGAGTGAAAGAAGAAGACACAATGGACAGAGAGCGATTTAGACGGCTGGTTAAGGAGTTTGCAGGTTTCCAGGAGACAGGGGAGTTGTCAGTGAGGAAAGGAAGATCTTATACCGAGGAACAGAAGAAGGAAGTGGGTGAGAGGATGAAGAGATATTGGCAGAGAGTGAAGACAAAAAGTAATGTAAAAACTGTCAAACGTGGTCCATAGTTGGCCGTAACGAATCTCTACTTAGTATAAATCTAAGTCCCCGATTCTTGGATGTTACGGGTAAACTCGAGAACCACTGGATGGATATTGATGCGGATTTCACTATTCTGTAAAGGATATCTCGAGGATGATTTCTGTAGACAATAACTTATGATCAAAGGATACCGAGCAGCAACGATTTCAGTGGAAAAGTCGAAAAATAACTGGCGTCCGAGCGCTTTGTAAGCTTACGCTGGGCAAACCGTTAAAAATATCGAAATACTATGAGTGTAAAAATTGTTCAGCATAGAAAGTTCTACGAAAAAGTCGACGAGAGCATATGTCTATCTTCAATACATCGCCCAATATAAGTGTTTTTACGTTTTAAATTTTATTCCAACCATGTCCATTCAACTACTGAGGCGACCGAGTACGAGCGGGCAAACCTATTGCCCCAGATACAGCCAGCAGCAAACCGCTGAGTCGTGTTGAATTAAGATTTCTGAGAAGGGTGGTTGTGTTTGGAGTTTCCCTGGAAGTGCAACTCGGGTTTTCTTCATTTCGCCTGTGAACTTTTCGTTACGCAAAATTCACAGTCAATTTAAGATTGGGGGAAAGGGGGATTATATTATATTAAATTATACTGATTGGCGTATAATCTCTACTTAGTATAAAACAAAATCCCCGATTCTTGGATGTCACGGGTAATCTCGAGAACCACGGAATGGATTTTGATGGATATCTCGAGGAAGGTTTGTGTAGAAAATAATTTATTTATGACCAAAGGAAGTCAAGCACTAACGATTTCAGTGAAAAGGTCGAAAAAAACTGGCGTTCGTGCGCTTTTTAAGCTTACGCTGGACAAACCGTTAAAAATATCTATATAGCTTACTATGAATGTAAGAATTGTTCAGCATGAAAAGTTCTACAAAAAAAACGGGAGGGCATATCTCTATCTTCAATACATCGCCTAGTATAAGTGTTTTTAAGTTTTAATTTCTTCCAACAATCTCCATTCAGTTACTGAGGTGACTGTTTACGAGGTAGCTAGGGGCGAGTCTATCACCCCAGTTACAGCTTAGCTAGCGGACGAGCTGATTGACCCAGATACAGCCAGCAACAAACTGTCGAGTCGTGTTGAGTTAAAAACTTTAGAGAAGAGTGGTTCGTTCCGAAAAATTCACAGTCAAGTGAAGTTGGACGGAAGGGGTATTTGTGTTTCATGCACCTCGCCATTCTTAAATTACGTCTGACAAGAATTTGTTGCCCATGCATCTCCATGTTAATAGAATTAATAGTCCAGTCAGTGATTTTAACCCATAATGCCGAGACGTAAAACGGATATTGGTCGTTGTTCATTGACATTGAAAAAAAAAAGCGCTTATCATGAAATGCATTCATAACTGTTCCCGGGCGAAGCTGTGTCGGATTGGTAATAAATATATAATAATAACACGTACATACTAGCACAGATAGCAACCTTATTACGACCTTATGTCCAGACTATTTCTCCAGTGCAGGCTCGATGGTGTAGCACTGAAAAAGTTGTTAGGGTCAATTTAAGATTGGACGGAAGGGGGATTATATTATATTAAATTATACTGATTGGCATATAATCTCAACTTAGTATTGAACCCATGTACCATGGCCTCAAAGGGAGTCGAATCCATGTACTTTGAGAAAGGAATGAAAGAATCATACAGTCTCTAAGGGAACGGAGAGAGATTTCAAGCCAGGATTATAGCCTAACATTGTGCAAGCGCTGGGGCCAGGTGTTCCTAAGATGAGCTCATGCCTCTTGACATTTATAAGGAGCTAGTCATGGATATTATTAGAACGAGTGGAAAGTTTGGACTGTAAGACGAAGAAGCTTGACTCGGAAATTGCCCTTACGTTGCAGGAAAATGGCAACCTCGCTGCTGAGTCAGAACAGGAATAATTAAATTTAACCCGTTTACGAGTATAAAAATAAGTAAACAGATACAGTACGGTGAATCATTTTGGATTAGAGATTTTTGTGTAAAGAAAAACATTGTAATAGTTGCACAGAAAAAAAACTGCAAACGCAAGTATACGTCATTGGGGATGCACCTGGACACAAAGAGTGGGAGAATTAAAAATGAACAACACCACCCACACAGTTGAGGACGAGAAATTAATTAATATCTCGGAAATGCACGATCGATTTCCATGCACAAGAAGATTATTTTACGTTTGGAAGACGAGCTTTCTCGAGATATGATTTTTATAATTGTGCGACAATTAGTTCAAAAGTTGGTCACGAAAAGGACTAGGATTTTATCTTTTTGTGACTGAAAGGTATAAAACTCCTGGCCTCACCAAGCCAATCATGCAGTCTACGAGCATTCCGTGAGCGGAAGTGCTGCATCGCATCGTACAGGCAGTTACTAATCCGTCCAGGGGGACGTTAAGCTGTATCAGACATCGATCCAGAACCTGAGGGAGGTTACTTTGATCCCAGCTCGTCGTAGCACGTCTTGAGGTAGGCAGTTCGCGCTACAACTTCAAGTAGTTAATTCAGAAACACAGTTCGACAAGAGACTCCTGTGGGAGGCTATGCTACAAGTTCGCCGAGTGTAGACCAGTTACGATATAAGTACGCTACGCTGATGGTTAGCAGTTCGAGACTTTGAAGAGTCCTAAATTATAAAGAACATTAAATATACGGACTTTAAAGCAATATCGCCAAAGTAAGATACAGCGATCAGTAGGGAACTTCGAGTTCCAGAAGAACACTAGTTCGATACAGTTACGAAGTTATAAGAACTCCAACAAAGAAACGGCGTTATGTCCAGTAAAGACATTGTTAAGGACACTAAATCCTGTCAAGGACAAGAATAAATAGTAATTACGATCGCGAAAGAAAGAAGTTCTAGCAAAAGGAACTTAGGAACTTAGGTTCGAAACCAGAGGGAAAACGTACTCTAGTGAGAAAACGTCAAAATATGCGATAGACAGTATACGGTCCTCGAAGGGAGGCCAAGATATAGAAACTATAGGGTACGATAGACAGTGTACGGTCCTCGAAAGGAGGCCAAGATATAGAAACTATAGGGAGCGATAGACCACCATATATAAATAGAGGTGACGGCAAAGTAAAGACATTTATCGCCTAGTTAAAGCAGATAAAGTAAAGCCGAGTAATAGACAATAGAAGCGGTTTTGAGAGACTGAAACCAGTAGTTTCCATTGTAGGAGAGAGAAACTTTGAACGAGTAAAATCACACGTCCAATGCAGGTCGATAGGATTCACATCAGGGATCGTCAACAGCCGACAGAAATCGTCAAAATCGTTGAGATACGTCCGTGTGATAGAAGTGAAGTGTAAATATTGTAAGAAAAAAATTAATAAGAGTATCATTTTAAGTGTTTTAGGTAAAGTGAAAGCGTTTTATGCAAAGTGATATGTGTTATAATATGTACCAGAGTAATATTTTTTAGTGTTTTAATATGTGTTCAAAACGGATACACCAGTGTATTAAAAAATGTTGTCAGTGTTAAATATAGTGAATATGTGTCAAGAAATTTCTGTACATAAGATGATATTGTACAATATGGAGTAAGTCAAGAAGGTGGGCCAAAATGTCACATCAAACGAGAATAAAGGTCAGAAAACGACCTTAGACATGTGAGTAAAGATTTTCATTATGTTTTGGTGTCGGGAAAAATTTTGTGTACAATTCCACCGGAGTTTTGAGTAGAAGGGATGTTTTTAAAGAAATAATAACTAAATAAGAACGCGATCTGAACGAAAATAAAGTTTTAAGAAATAATTATGTGAAAGAATAAATCCGGTAGAGGAAATGCATGGAATAAAATGTCAGTGTATTTAATGAATGTTATAAAAGCAAGCATAATAATAATAATTATAACAAAGATATTTACATAAAGGTAAATTTGAATTATATGGAAGAAATAGCTTTTGAGCTTTTGTAAGGAATGTAATCATA
The DNA here is from genome assembly GCA_946902985.2 of Meconema thalassinum. Classification (NCBI taxonomy): domain Eukaryota; kingdom Metazoa; phylum Arthropoda; class Insecta; order Orthoptera; family Tettigoniidae; genus Meconema; species Meconema thalassinum. Next base: position 51,064,227 of record OX336393.1, read on the forward strand.
ATAATAACAAGGTAAAGAAATCTAAATAAAGATTAAATTGAATGATATAAAAATATAGAGCGTTGAAGCCTTAACAAATGTATAAGACATGATGTGAATGCATGTTCTTAAAAATGGAGCGATTTATTGTCAACGGAAAAGATTAATATAAGAATTGAGATATGTATCAATTGTTACTATGAAATTTATCAGTTCTTTGGAAGGCATTCAGCCGCAAAGTAATGTGTAGCGTAATGGAACGCAATTAAATAAAAAGTCACGCTAGGAACGCGTAAAAGTTAAAGTACTTGGTAAGTTACTTATGGAGGGTAGTTGATTGCAGTGAATTGAGATATGTTGTAAGTCCTCTAAATTGTGACGTAGATCACGAGGCCATGTGTGTGTTATATTGAAAAGGGAGCTAATGTATGGTATTATTGAGCGTAGGTCATGTGGGCCACGGCCGACCTTAAATCGCATTTTGTATAAGTCCTCTGATGTGGAAATGTTCCCGAGGCATGTTAAGAGATTCGAACCTAGAGTCCTCTTGTTGTTAAAGCCCCTAATTATTCGTCGTAGAATGTGTATTACTCTTCCCAATCAATGAGGACCCTCTCATAATTAATAAATGCCAAGGTTACGAAAGTTGGTTAATGAACCAATAATATTGTTGAATGAAAAGCCAAGTCTCCCCAAGGAACTGAAAATAAAATGAATGTTTGTTTTAAAAGCATTGAAGAGAGCTCCAACCGTAGGCTAGGCAGGGAGCCGCTCTCCCTGTCATAAATCACGCTCGAGTATAATGGCCTGACCCTCATAGTACGAGGAGGGGTAAAGATCGTTTTGTAAGAATTGTTAAAAACACCGTGAGTGTTTAAAGTTGTTAATGACCCGGGCGTTGAACCGAGGTCCTTGTAGATTTATATTATCGCTTGCCAGTTCAGATCGTAGTTTTCTTATGTGATAATGGTCTTATAAGACAAATGAATTAAATAAAAATCCCTATTGTAATGTTGTATGGAAAATGAGGAATCCACGAGTTTTGTGAAGATAACTAGATTCGGGAGTAATCATAGTTTTTGACTTTGTCAAGTAATCTTTATAACTCTGGAGTACACAGATGGTTTCCCGATCACCGTAGTGAATTTGCAAACTTGAGAGAGATAGTAAATACTGAGAATATGTGAAATGCCCAAATATTGAAGTGAATAATTAACATGTAATTTTAAATGTAATTATATATTTGATTTGATGATAAGAAAAGATAAAAATAAATTCTTGAAGTGTACAAAAGTATGACACCATTATTATGGGAAAGTATCGAGCCAAAGAAGCTCGTAGTTATATGGAACTTTAAGATAAGTACTTTATGGAAGTGAAAATAATCGTGAATTGTTGGTTTTAAAGAAAACCATGTGTTTTAATTTAATATTTGTTTTATTTTTATGCTATTCCTTGTTCACTTTGGACAAGTAGAATGATATTGGTCAGTAGTTTATTTGTTTTATTGTTTGTAGCGCCATAATTTTGATTAATTAAATGTGTTAAAATGGGAGTTGATTTTGTTGTTATTTTTGCAAGTGTATCCTCTATTTAATCCAAAATATGTAAGTCACAGAGTGGGAGAACTTACCGCAGCCCCGAAAAATCCCGAATTGAGCAATGCTGGCATACTGTGATTTGCATATTTCTTGCTGCAAGGGCACAGTATAAAACAAAGTCCCCGATTCTTGGACGTCACGGGTAATCTCGAGAATCTCCTGTGAAAAGTAGATGCGGTCAATTCGTGATGAGGAGTTGTGACTTATACAGGTGTAATGGGGCAGGGGCACCCTTAAAATATCCACAGCATCAATGAGGTGTAGGGAGGTAAGAAGGGTCCTGAGAGCCGGGTTGACACCTTGGTATGGACTAGTGGAATCCTCTGGGCGTTGAATACAATTGAAATCCCCTGCAAGAATAAGTTTTTCCTTAACGTCGTGCAGCGAGGCAGTACACTCTGTTGAAAGAACATTTTCCGTTCCACACGTTTATTGGACCCGGATGGGGCATATACATTTATCAGGGTGGTATTGTTTATGTGTCCAGATATTATGCGTCCTGATGGATGACATAGCACACCTTCGAGTGGGATATCATGTCTTATGAGGAATCCGGTCCCTCTATTCGTATTACCGGTATTGATGTATTGTTTGTAGAAGGCAGATATGGGCAAACAGGGTATAGCAACTTCTTGAATGAAGGCAATGTCAATGTCTGCATCTCGAAGGAATCTCTCCAACAGTTGAAATTTCAGAGGGCATTCTATTACATTGATATTCACAGTGGCCACAGTGAGAAATTGCGCCATTAAGAGAAGTATAAAAGCTGTGCTAGACATACTGGAAGGTGGACTCGAGAAAAAAAAAGAAAAAAGAAAAAAAGACACAGGTGAGAAATATACTGGTGCACTATGTCAAATTAGGTTGAGATAGTTCCTTATGACTGCCATTCATAGGCCGGCTGTCAGCGTTTGAGAGCGTTCGTGGGTCCCTAGATGACGTAGAATGAAGATTTTGTTTCTTTTTCACAGCTGCGGGAACGTTTGTAGAGCCAGTTTGATTCTTCGGGGCTGGTACGGCAATCGAGGCATTTGTTTTAATCTTCTTAGATACGTTCTCGGATCCCCGATCAACCTGCTTAAGTGAGTTGGTAGGTACCAGAGAAGGTGGGGGCAGTGAAGACAAAAATTCTGTGGCAGCTTGTAGTTGCGGCATAGTTGGTTCTAAGGCTGCGATACAGGTTGCCGATAGCACAGGGGCACTCTGTGGCTCGCTGATCTGGTCAGTGCAAGGTACCAGTTCTGCGTCATGTGTGTCCGAGGCCACTTCTGGTGTTGTCCCAGCTGACTGATCAATAAGCATGTTTTCATGTGACGTTTGCTGTGTCACAACTTCCGAGTATTGGACACGTCGTTGTTGTGTAGGAGTTATACCGAGGGGAATCATTTTCTTTGGGCAGTTGATGCATAGATGTGTGTTAGCATTGCAAATTAAACAGGTCTGTTTCTGTCCATTATACGATATATAGCCAGAATGGCCACCAAAAGTCTCAGTGGAGGGGATATCTTGTTTGATTTCCATAGTGACTGCACGTATTCCATTATACACCGGGAACTGATAAGCAGAAGACCATTGTTCTTTCCTGACGTCACTCACAGTGCCATATTTCGACAGGACGGATTTGAAAATTTCAGGGGGAACTTCGAGTGGGACATTAAATATACGCACTGTGGTAAAATTGGAATCCGCTGTGGAGAGCTTAACATTTGTCATTTCGCCTGAGTCATACTGAAATTTAATAGGATCTGCAAAAGTATTTAGCAATTTCTGATAAGTAGATATGCTGATTACCTTGATGTACATGGTTTTTTCTTGCGCATTTAACTGGATGGCTTCTACTTGGTCGACAGTCAACCGGAGGGTATCGCTAATCCAGCGGTGAATTTCTCCTGGTGTGGGGCGAGAACTCTGCCTGTCCCATTGGCAGCGTACGGTGTTTTTCCTCTGGTATCGGGACATTATTTTCAGCGGGTTTTTCTAGGTTTCTGGTTTTGTTGTCCTATCTGGGACACTACTTGAAAAAGTATTGTCCGAATGACACACGGAAGGTCAGTACACCCGTGAAACTCGGAAGCACCGGTATTAGGAAACGTACACTCTTCCAATGCGGTCACACAGCGCGCACACACGTACCTCACTCGGCCACGACTAGTGACCAACTGTTACCACTCACCCACCGTGGCTACTTTATTGTACTCTTGCCCTTTGGAATGACATTCCTTAGTGCATAGGTGGCAACGTTCTCTTCCGCTGTCAGCTAATTCACTATGAATGTAGTCGGTAAACAGGCCACGAGCGCCGAAACAAGTTGTAATGCAACATATAATAGTGCACTCTGTTGATGGAAACCGAAACTAAAAGAAAAGAACGACCGCAGTGCGCAGTATGACGAGGTACACGAACTACGAAAGAGAGAGAGAGGGGGGGGGGGCGTGCCCACCAAAAGAAAATTGTTAATATCTTATACAAGAATTAAAATTTTAAAAAAGTAAATGTGTGGTTCGGTAACCGGATTCAAAATAGACAATAACTTTGTGTACAGTAAGTGTAGAAATGGTATATCATGAATAAACCGTAATAATGGAACTGTTGGGCACGAAATACCCCCCTCCCGTTGGTATTGCTAGGGATAAAGGCGATAGCTTCCCAGACCATGATATCCAGAGTTGGCCCTGTGTGCTTCCCGACAATACAGTAAGGATTGGGCGGTCCCTCTCCCCGGTACGATCCAAACACGATCACTGCAGGAAAGTCAGAAGCGTGATTAGTTACTATGCCGTTTGTCGACTCACGCTGACCTTTGTCATTAGCACGCAAACCTTCCACGTCGATGTTGTGGGGTCAATGGAACACCTTCTGAAGGAACACTCGCTTGTAAGCTATCTGCATGCAGACAATCCCCAACTGTTTGCTGAGTGCCACGGTTGCTCTAATTTGCGTGACTGTTCCGCGAGGATCCATCCGAGCTCTGATGAGGTGATCCCCTCTCACAGTTGTCCAAAGAGTCCGGTCTGCGCTGGATCTACGAGTGCACAAGTTAAGTTTCTGGTTTGCGTCCACTAGTTTTGAGAATGGCTGCAGGCTTTCCAACTCTCGGAGAGAAATACTCGACTATGGAACTGCACCATAATAATTTATTCTCAAGTTCCCACAGTCATGCCTTACAAGATGGTTGTGAACGCTGATGCGGATATTTTATAGTGGCGTGAGTGAAAAGGGTCATTCGGACATGTTGCCCCAAGGGAACAATGCAATAACAAGGTTAACAAGTAGATCCGTGGCCTATTTTCATATTAATTGCCTCTATCAATATACAATATTTCAGTGTTCTATTGCTGTCATAGATTAGTCGATACTTTTATATATGTAGGTCATAGAGTTATGTACTATTAGGTGACGATTTTTGCGTAGGTTCATTATTTAGAAAAAAAAGATACGACCCTTACAGTAGTCGCATATGATGTGTAACATCTGATATGTTATCCTACTATGAAATTGAGATGAAATGTATGTGAAGTTATCTGACATGTTATCCTACTCCTATACTACACAGCTTGGATATTCTTAAAATGTTAATTTACCCTCCGTTTTCATACTGTGCAACCATTCTGATTGCAAGGAGATTGGGTTGGGAAAATGGCGCTTGCTGGGAGGGCAGTTTGCATCTCTGTGTGGCATGGCAGGTGGCCTTGCCTATGAAGTTAGATGTTTTGTATATTCTTTTTATATTTCCATTTACGAAGCTGTTTTGTTTTTGTATATATCTATGTTTATTCTTGTAAAAGTCCATACTGCTAGATTTTGTATTAGAGTATCTGTCCGTTTGATCTTTCGAGATTATAGGAAGCCATGGTAGTATCTGTTGACTTGGTCGGATTGCGTGATAAGATCGCGAGAAGTGAAGTGTTAGTGATTGATGCTTAGTGTTAAATGAAAAGGAATAAATGGAAGAGATGTTTCTTTTTAATTGCTCTCCCTCATTGTGAGTATAATCAACCACAACCCCGGTTTAGTGAGAATGAACGGTTACATTATGGCGCACCAACGTGGAGCACGAATCGGGGATGTGAACAATAAGTTGCTCCAAATGTTACTAAGTAAATTCACCGGTATGGAAGAGTCTTTAGGATCAGTAAGAGAGTCTTTAAGTACGGAAATAGGATCAGTGAAAGAGTGTATGAGGAGACGTTAGGCAGCAAGGAGAGTCTATGAAAGCGCAAATAGAATCCATAGGTAATCTGGTAGAATCTGTAAAGGTGTACGTAAACGAAGCAATAAAGAAGCAGGTTGAAGCAACCAATGCTAAGATTGACGAGTTAAGCAAAGAAGTACAAGAACATAAATCTGTGATGAGAGAAGGAATAGCGAAAAATAAGGATAGCGTGGATAGCCTTAAGGAGGTTCAGGTGACATTTATGGAGAGGAATGAGAAGCTCAAGGAAGAGAGAGAACGATGTGAAGAAGAACAAGGTTATATGGAGAAAGTGAATGAGCTATGTGCGATTAAGGAGCAGGGAAATTATCCGAGATGTGGGGGGCGTGAGAAAGCATGTGATTTGGAAGAAACTGAAGGAAAGGAGGCAGGTGAAAAACGGAAAGGGTACAAGAGAAAGGCGAAGCGGATAACGGAGAAGGTGAATTGGAAGAAACTGAAGAGAAAGGAGAATCAGATGAGGTTGGTAATGAAGACAGTAGCAATCAAGAAAAATAGGCTAAAGATGAGGATGAACGTGCAAGAGTGAGCCATGGAGAAGACAACATACTAGAAGAAGATAAGGTGAAGAAGAAACAGGGGAAACAAAGTGGAAGAAGAGAAAGGAACTGTTGAGTAAGACAAGACAGACGAGGAAGAGGTGGAAAATGTGGAAAGGAAGAAGAGAGAAGTGGTTGAGAATGAAGACAAAGAGGACCAGGAGAATAGATAAAAGAATGAGTTGGAAAGCAAAGAGAAGGAGTAGGAAGAAGATGAGATGTCAGGGAAAGGAAGATAAGAGAGTGAAGGATCAGACCAAAGGAAGAAGAAGAAGAAGAAGAAGAAGAAGAAGAAAGGAAAATATTATACTGAATCAGAGGAGACAGACCAAAGGAAGGAGAAGAAAAAGAGAGGTTTGGAATACAGGAGACGGGGAGGCAGGAATCATCGTAGAAGATGACGAGGAGAAAGGCGTGGGAGATGCAATAATTACAGATGACGAAGCAGGCGTGGAGGCAGGAGGAGAAAAATGTATTATTTTCATTTGTGTGTTTTAATGTATGTGATCTTCACGTGCTTCTCACTTGAGAATCACATAGAGGGGCGATTGCAACCATTCTGATTGCAAGGGGATTGGGTTGGGAAAATGGCGCTTGCTGGGAGGGAAGTTTGCATCTCAGTGTGGCATGGCAGGTGGCCTTGCCTATGAAGTTAGATGTTTTGTATATTCTTTTTATATTTCCATTTACGATGCTGTTTTGTTTTTTATATATCTATGTCTATTCTTGTAAAAGTCCATACTGCTAGATTTTGTATTAGAATATCTGTCCGTTTGATCTTTGGAGATTGTAGCAAGGCATGTTAGTGTCTGTTGTGATGGTTAGATGGGAAAAAGAAGTGTGTTGGGTTTGGATTATAAAAGTGGATTGCTTATATATAAAGAAAAAGCTGTATAGTGGGAATTATTGATGAATTAAATGAGTACCTGTGTTCTTATGGTGAGGTGCAGGTTCCTTTATGCTTTAATTGATGGTGATCTGAGTGATTGGCGGTTAATAGAGGAATGTCCATCGCATTTATCGGGTATGTGTGCTATATGTCTGCCCTGTTGTTGAAATGAAATGTCCCTTTTGAGTATAATCAACCACAACCCCGGTATAGTGAGAATGAACGGTTACAACTGGTACTATAATGAATGTATAGATTGAATTGGAAATATGCTATTGTCACACTTGTTTGAACAAACATCACATATTATATTGTAAATTAAGAGGAGGAATGAGACCATAGTCTCTAACCTATCTATAGACTACTAGAAATAATCTTCAATACAATCAAATTTCCCAACTCCTGCTTGGTGCAAACTATTGTAAATAAAATTAGATAAATCGTAATTTAATGTAGATTCTGTTAAAATGACGCATAGTGTTATGATAGATATCGTTCAAATCGATAATACGGTAGCAAAAATTATTGCCGGGGCTGGGGTTCGAACCTGAGACCTCATGATTCGCAGACCAAGATGATATCCGCCCAGCCATTACATTCGCAGAAATTTAAAGTATAAGACAGTTACTTATTTTCACGTGCCGGTAATAATATGGAAGTATTTTTTATGCTCCATTAATATTTTGCTTTTTATAGATGATGTTCCTGCGTGGAATTGAGTTTTAAATTAGTTATGAACACGCCTAATTGACAGTAAAGGGAATTCATATAGTGGTCCACGAAAGGCTACCTCAGTTCCCATATAAAAACATCGATATATATAACATTGATCACTGCATTACCGCAATGTGGGTTAATATCTGAATAGCCATTGTGCTGAAACATAATACCGGCTGTTCCGACCAGTTACAATGTTTCATATTAGAGCATATCATCATTTAAATACTGATACGAAAACTTTTAACATGTGGTTTGTGTTTCAATCAGTTGGCACCAGAGTTCGCATGAGCGTTTACCATTCAGTACGAAAGTGTTGAACAAAGTAATTCGGGGAGTAGATGCCCATCAATTTTATCCAGAGATTGCAAAAACAGACTCTTAATAAATCATAATTGTTTTCAGGAAATATGATAATACCATGAATATTTTTACACCGTAGAACGACAACTTGAAGATGATTTATTGTAGAAATATTTGCAATGACGCCTCCAAACCTTGAAGTAATCCGTATGTGATATACATTCCACAAGGCTGTCAGTGCGTCATGGTACAAATCTCCGACACCGCACACTCATTGTTTCCTCATACACACTTCCGTCCGATCCACTGCCGTCCGATCTACTTCCGTCCGATCCACTTCCGTCCCATTTTTCAAAATCACTCCCACACAAATATTCAGCAACCAAGTGGAAAGATGTTACACATCCAAAAAAAACATTCACTTCGATCGCATGATTAATCCATAAGAAATACAAACCTAATTTAAATATTTCGCACAGCAGCCATGTTGGATTGGTGAGACGTAATAAAATTTGAAGGACACGGTTGGGGTCGACAAAATGTTGCTATGACCTCACCGAGTTCATTGAAATCGCTCCAGCCGTTAGGTTTCATTATGGAGGACACACATATACGCACACACACATTAACACACACACGGACAAAAAGTAATCCCTTATGCCTAATTCTTTCATAAATGAAAATAGGCTAGAAAGGACAAGACGTAGCCAAAACCTAAATAACCACGTGTTCCCTGAAAGTTTCAGCGGTGATGCACATATCAGTAGACACGGAAAACATTGCATTCCGGGCTCCGTATAGTCCTTGTGAACATGACAAGATTATGTCTCTGTACTTTCTTAGAATTGAAGTCTAGTTTCCTCAACCGATATTGCTTCAGCAACGAAGGGCTGTTCTTGATGCTGTTTGTGGGGAATATAACTTGGGTTTTTTCTTTTAACTACTGCTAAAATATTTGTTGTCAACTACCGTAGATGCCAGTCGATCATATCAATTGAAATATTGCATTGAACATGGGACCAACTGGAACCCCCCTCTGAGCTGACCATGGGACCAACTAGAACCCCCCCCCCCATGAGCTGACCATGAGACCAACTGGAACCCCCGTCTGAGCTGACCATGGGACCAACTGGAACCCCCTCTGAGCTGACCATGGGACCAACTGGAACCCCCCTATGAGCTGACAATGGGACCAACTGGAACCCCCTCTGAGATAACCATGGGCCAAACTGGAACCCCTCTCTGAGCTGACCTTCGGACCAACTGAAAACCCCCTCTGAGCTGACCATGGGACCAACTGGAACCCCCTTCTGAGCTGACCATGGGACCAACTGGAACCCCTCTCTGAGCTGACCATGGGACCAACAGGAACCCCCCACTGAGCTGACCATGGGACCAACTGGAACCTCCCTCCAAGCTGACCATGGGACCAACTGGAACCTCCCTCTGAGCTGACCATGGGACCAATTGGAACCTCCCTCTAAGCTGACAATGGGACCAAATGGAACCCCCATCTGAGCTGACCATGGGACCAACTGGAACCCCCTCTGAGCTGAACATGGGACCAAGTGGAACACCCACTTAGCTGACCATGGGACCAACTGGAACCCCCCTCTGAGCTGACACTGGGACCAACTGGAACCCTCTCTGAGCTGACCATGGGACCAACTGGAACCCCCCTCTGAGCTGACCATGGGACCAACTGGAACCCCCTCTGAGCTGGCCATGGGACCAACTGGAACCCCTCTCTGAGCTGACCATGGGACCAACTGGAACCCCCCTCTGAGCTGACAATGGGACCAACTGCAACCCCCTTCTGAGCTTACCATGGGACCAACTGGAACCCCCCTCTGAGCTGACGATGGGACCAACTGGAACCTTCCTCTGAGCTGACCATGGGACCAACTGGAACCCCCCTCTGAGCTGACCATGGGACTAACTGGAACCCCCCTCTGAGCTGACTATGGGACTAACTCAAACCTCCCTCTGAGCTGACCATGGGACCAACTGGAACCCCATCTGAGCTGATAATGGGACTAACTCGAACCTCCCTCCGTGCTGACCATGGTACAAACTGGAACCTCCCTCTGAGCTGACCATGGGACCAACGGGAACCACCCTCTGAGCTGACCATGGGACTAACTGGAACACCCCCCCCCCCTGAGCTGACCATGGGACTAACTCGAACCTCCCACTGAGCTGACCATGGGACCAACTGGAACCCCCTCTGAGCTGACCATGGGACCAACTGGAACCTCCCTCTGAGCTGACCATGGGACTAACTGGAACCCCACTCTGAGCTGACTATGGGACTTACTCGAACCTCGCTCCGAGCTGACCATGGGACCAACTGGAACCCCCCTCTGAGCTGACCATGGGACCAATTGGACCCCCCTATGAGCTGACCATGGGAGCAACTGTAACCCAATCTGAGATGACCATGGGACAAACTGGAACCCCCCTCTGAGCTGACTATCGGACCGACTCTAACCTCCCTCTGAGCTGACCATGGGATCAACTGAAACCCCCCACTGAGCTGACTATGGGACCAACTGGAACCTCCCTCTGATCTGACCATGGGACCAACTGAAACCCCCCACTGAGCTGACCATGGGACCAACTAGAACCTCCCTCTGAGCTGACCATGGGACCAACTGTAACCACTGTCTGAGCTGACCTTGAGACCAACTGAATCCCCCCTCTGAGCTGACCAAGGGACCAATTGGAACCTCCCTCCAACCTGACCATGGGACCAACTGGAACCCCCCTCTGAGCTGACCATGGGACCAACTGGACCCCCTCTGATCTGACCATGGGACCAACTGGAACCCCCCTCTGAGCAGAATATGGGACAAACTGGAACCCCCCTCTGAGCTGACCATGGGACCAACTGGAACCCAATTCTGTGCTGACCATGGGACCAACTGGAACCCCCCTCTGAGCTGACCATGGGACCAAATGGAAACTCCCTCTGAGCTGAGCATGGGACCAACTTGAACCCCCTCTGAGCTGACCATGGGACCAACTGAAACCCCCCTCTTAGCTGACCATGGGACTAACTGGAACCCCCCTCTGAGCTGACCATGGGACCAACTGAAACCTCCATCTGAGCTGACCATTGGACCTACTGGAATCCCCCTCGGAGCTGACCATGGGACCAACTGGAAACTCCTTCAAGCTGACCTTGGGACCAACTGGAAACTCCCTCCAAGCTGACCATAGGACCAACTGGGACCCCCTCTTAGCTGACCATGGGACCAACTGGAACCCCCTCTGAGCTCACCATGGGAACCACTTGAACCCCCTCTGAGTTGACCATGGGACCAACTGGAACCCCCCTCTGAGCTGACCATGGGACCAACTGCAACCCCCCTCTGAGCTGACCTTGGGACCAACTGAAACCCCCCTCTGTGCTGACCATGGGACCAACTGGAACCTCCCTCTGAGCTGTCCATGGGACCAACTGGAACCCCCTCTGAGCTAACCATGGGAACAACTGGAACCCCCCTCTGAGCTGACCATGGGACCAACTGGAACCTCCCTCCAAGCTGACCATGGGACCAATTGGGACCCACCTCCGAGCTGACCATGGGACCAACTGGAACCCACTCTGAGCTCACCATGGGACCAACTGGAACCCCCTCTGATCTGACCATGGGAACAACTGGAACCCCCCCCCCCCTGAGCTGACCATGGGACCAACAGGAACCCCCCCCCTGAGCTCACCATGCGACTAACACGAACCCCCTTCTGAGCTCACCATGGGACCAACTGGATCCTCCCTCTGAGCTGACCCTGGGACCAACTGGAACCCCCTTCTGAGCTGACGATGGGACCAACTGGAAACCACCTCTGAGCTGACCTTGGGACCAACTGGAACCCCCCTCTGAGCTGACCATGGGACCTACTGGAACCCCCCTCTGAGCTGACCATGGGACTAACTGGAACCCTCCTCTTAGCTGACCATGGGACTAACTGGAACCCCCCTCTGAGCTGACTATGGGACTAACTCAAACCTCCCTCTGAGCTGACCATGGGACCAACTGGAACCCCATCTGAGCTGATAATGGGACTAACTCGAACCTCCCTCCGTGCTGACCATGGTACAAACTGGAACCTCCCTCTGAGCTGACCATGGGACCAACGGGAACCTCCCTCTGAGCTGACCATGGGACTAACTGGAACACCCCCCCCCCCCTCCCCTGAGCTGACCATGGGACTAACTCGAACCTCCCACTGAGCTGACCATGGGACCAACTGGAACCCCCCTCTGAGCTGACCATGGGACCAACTGGAACCTCCCTCTGAGCTGACCATGGGACTAACTGGAACCCCACTCTGAGCTGACTATGGGACTTACTCGAACCTCGCTCCGAGCTGACCATGGGACCAACTGGAACCCCCCTCTGAGCTGACCATGGGACCAACTGGACCCCACTATGAGCTGACCATGGGAGCAACTGTAACCCCCTCTGAGATGACCATGGGACAAACTGGAACCCCCCTCTGAGCTGACTATCGGACCGATTCTAACCTCCCTCTGAGCTGACCATGGGATCAACTGAAACCCCCCACTGAGCTGACTATGGGACCAACTGGAACCTCCCTCTGATCTGACCATGGGACCAACTGAAACCCCCCACTGAGCTGACCATGGGACCAACTGGAACCTCCCTCTGAGCTGACCATGGGACCAACTGTAACCACTGTCTGAGTTGACCTTGAGACCAACTGAATCCCCCCTCTGAGCTGACCAAGGGACCAATTGGAACCTCCCTCCACCCTGACCATGGGACCAACTGGAACCCCCCTCTGAGCTGACCATGGGACCAACTGGACCCCCTCTGATCTGACCATGGGACCAACTGGAACCCCCCTCTGAGCAGAATATGGGACAAACTGGAACCCCCCTCTGAGCTGACCATGGGACCAACTGGAACCCAACTCTGTGCTGACCATGGGACCAACTGGAACCCCCCTCTGAGCTGACCATGGGACCAAATGGAAACTCCCTCTGAGCTGAAAATGGGACCAACTTGAACCCCCTCTGAGCTGACCATGGGACCAACTGAAACCCCCCTCTTAGTTGACCATGGGACTAACTGGAACCCCCCTCTGAGCTGACCATGGGACCAACTGAAACCTCCATCTGAGCTGACCATTGGACCTACTGGAATCCCCCTCGGAGCTGACCATGGGACCAACTGGAAACTCCTTCAAGCTGACCATGGGACCAACTGGAACCTCCCTCCAAGCTGACCGTGGGACCAACTGGGACCCCCTCTTAGCTGACCATGGGACCATATGGAACCCCCTCTGAGCTCACCATGGGAACCACTTGAACCCCCTCTGAGTTGACCATGGGACCAACTGGAACCCCCCTCTGAGCTGACCATGGGGCAACTGGAACCCCCCTCTGATCAGACCATGGGACCAACCGGAACCCCCCTCTGAGCTGACCATGGGACCAACTGCAACCCCCCTCTGAGCTGACCATGGGACCAACTGAAACCCCCCTCTGTGCTGACCATGGGACCAACTGGAACCTCCCTCTGAGCTTTCCATGGGACCAACTGGAACCCCCTCTGAGCTAACCATGGGAACAACTGGAACCCCCCTCTGAGCTGACCATGGGACCAACTGGAACCTCCCTCCAAGCTGACCATGGGACCAATTGGGACCCACCTCCGAGCTGACCATGGGACCAACTGGAACCCACTCTGAGCTCACCATGGGACCAACTGGAACCCCCTCTGATCTGACCATGGGAACAACTGGACCCCCCCCCCTGAGCTGACCATGGGACCAACTGGAACCCCCCCCTGAGCTCACCATGCGACTAACACGAACCCCCCTCTGAGCTCACCATGGGACCAACTGGATCCTCCCTCTGAGCTGACCATGGGACCAACTGGAACCCCCTTCTGAGCTGACGATGGGACCAACTGGAAACCACCTCTGAGCTGACCTTGGGACCAACTGGAACCCCCCTCTGAGCTGACCATGGGACCTACTGGAACCCCCCTCTGAGCTGACCATGGGACTAACTGGAACCCCCCTCTTAGCTGACCATGGGCCCAAACGGAACCCCCCTCTGAGCTGACCATGGGACTAAATGGAACCCCCCTCTGAGTTGATAATGGGATCAACTGGAACCTCCCCCCTCTGAGCTGACCATGGGACTAACTGGAACCCCCCTCTGAGCTTACCATGGGACACCAACTGGAACCCCTCTCTGAGCTGACCATTGGACAACTCGAACCTCCCTCTGAGCTGACCATGGGACTAACTGGAACCCCCTCTCAGCTGACCATGGGACTAACTGGAACCCCCTCTGGGCTGACCATGGGGCCAACTCGAACCTCCCTTTGAGCTGACCATGGGACCAACTCGAACCTCCCTCTGAGCTGACAATGGGACCAACTCGAACCTCCCTCTGAGCTGACCATGTGACTAACTGGAACCCCCCTCTGAGCTGACCATGGGACCAACCGGAACACCCTCTGAGCTGAATGTGGGACTAACTGGAACTCCCATATGAGCTGATAATGGGACCAACTGGAACCTCCCCCCCCCCTCTGAGCTGATCATGAGACTAACTGGAACCCCCATCTGAGCTGACCATGGTACTAACTCGAACCTCCCTATGAGTTGACCTAGGGACCAACTGGAAACCTCCTCTGAGCTGACCATGGGACCAACTTGAACCACCTCTGAGCTGACCATGGGACCAACTGGAACCCCCCTCTGAGCTGACCATGGGACCAACTGGAGCCTCCCTCTGAGCTGACCATGGGACCAACTGGAACCCCCTCTGAGCTGACCATGGGACCAACTGGAGCCCCCCTCTGGGCTGATAATGGGACCAACTGGAACCTCCCCCCCCCCTCTGAGCAGATCATGAGACTAACTGGAACCCCCATCTGAGCTGACCATGGTACTAACTCGAACCTCCCTATGAGTTGACCTAGGGACCAACTGGAACCCTCCTCTGAGCTGACCATGGGACCAACTTGAACCACCTCTGAGCTGACCATGGGACCAACTGGAATCTCCCTCTGAGCTGACCATGGGACCAACTGGAACCCCCCTCTGTACTGACCATGGGACTAACTGGAACCCCCCTCTGAGCTGATAATGGGACCAACTGGAACTTCCTCCCCCCCCCCTCTGAGCTGACCATGGGACTTATTGGAACCCCCCTCTGAGCTGACGATGGGACCAACTGGAACCTCCCTGTGAGTTGACCATGGTTCTAACTGGAACCCCCCTCTGAGGTGACCATGGGACCAACTGGACCCCCTCTGAGGTGACCATGGGACCAACTGGAACCCCCCTCAGAGCTGACCATGGGAACAACTGGATCCCCTCTGAGCTGACCATGGGACTAACTGGAACCCCCCTCAGAGCTGACCATGGGACCAACTGGAACCTCCCTTTGATCTGACCATGGGACCAACAGGAACCCCCTCTGATCTGACCATGGGAACAACTGGAACCCTCTCTGAGCTGACCATGGGACCAACTGGAACCCCCCTCTGAGCTGTCCATGGGACAAACTGGAACCCCCTCTGAGCTGACCGTGTGACCAACTGGAACCTCCCTCTGAGCTGACCATGGGACTAACTGGAACCCCCCTCTGTGCTGACCATGGGACTTACTCGAACCTCCCTCCGAGCTGACCATGGGACCAACTATAACCTCCCTCTTGGCTGACCATGGGACCAACTGGAACCCCCTCTGAGCTGACCATTGGACCAACTGGAACCTTCCTCTGAGCTGACCATGGGACCAACTGGAACCCCCCTCTGAGCTGACCATGGGACTAACTGGAATCCCCTCTGAGCTGACTATGGGACTAACTCGAACCTCCCTCCGAGCTGACCATGGGACCAACTGGAACCCCATCAGAGCTGATAATGGGACTAACTCGAACCTCCCTCCGTGCTGACCATGGTACAAACTGGAACCTCCCTCTGAGCTGACCATGGGACCAACTGGAACCTCCCTCTGAGCTGACCATGGTACCAACTGGAACCCCCCTCTGACCTGACCATGGGACCAACTGCAACCCCCCTCTGAGCTGACCATGGGACCAACTGAAACCCCCCTCTGTGCTGACCATGGGACCAACTGGAACCTCCCTCTGAGCTGTCCATGGGACCAACTGGAACCCCCTCTGAGCTAACCATGGGAACAACTGGAACCCCCCTCTGAGCTGACCATGGGACCAACTGGAACCTCCCTCCAAGCTGACCATGGGACCAATTGGGACCCACCTCCGAGCTGACCATGGGACCAAATGGAACCCACTCTGAGCTCACCATGGGACCAACTGGAACCCTCTCTGATCTGACCATGGGAACAACTGGAACCCCCCCCCCCCCTGAGCTGACCATGGGACCAACTGGAACCCCCCCTGAGCTCACCATGCGGCTAACACGAACCCCCTTCTGAGCTCACCATGGGACCAACTGGATCCTCCCTCTGAGCTGACCCTGGGACCAACTGGAACCCCCTTCTGAGCTGACGATGGGACCAACTGGAAACCACCTCTGAGCTGACCTTGGGACCAACTGGAACCCCCCTCTGAGCTGACCATGGGACCTACTGGAACCCCCCTCTGAGCTGACCATGGGACTAACTGGAACCCTCCTCTTAGCTGACCATGGGACTAACTGGAACCCCCCTCTGAGCTGACTATGGGACTAACTCAAACCTCCCTCTGAGCTGACCATGGGACCAACTGGAACCCCATCTGAGCTGATAATGGGACTAACTCGAACCTCCCTCCGTGCTGACCATGGTACAAATTGGAAACTCCCTCTGAGCTGACCATGGGACCAACGGGAACCTCCCTCTGAGCTGACCATGGGACTAACTGGAACACCCCCCCCCCCCTCCCCTGAGCTGACCATGGGACTAACTCGAACCTCCCACTGAGCTGACCATGGGACCAACTGGAACCCCCCTCTGAGCTGACCATGGGACCAACTGGAACCTCCCTCTGAGCTGACCATGGGACTAACTGGAACCCCACTCTGAGCTGACTATGGGACTTACTCGAACCTCGCTCCGAGCTGACCATGGGACCAACTGGAACCCCCCTCTGAGCTGACCATGGGACCAACTGGACCCCCCTATGAGCTGACCATGGGAGCAACTGTAACCCCCTCTGAGATGACCATGGGACAAACTGGAACCCCCCTCTGAGCTGACTATCGGACCGATTCTAACCTCCCTCTGAGCTGACCATGGGATCAACTGAAACCCCCCACTGAGCTGACCATGGGACCAACTGGAACCTCCCTCTGATCTGACCATGGGACCAACTGAAACCCCCCACTGAGCTGACCATGGAACCAACTGGAACCTCCCTCTGAGCTGACCATGGGACCAACTGTAACCACTGTCTGAGTTGACCATGAGACCAACTGAATCCCCCCTCTGAGCTGACCAAGGGACCAATTGGAACCTCCCTCCACCCTGACCATGGGACCAACTGGAACCCCCCTCTGAGCTGACCATGGGACCAACTGGACCCCCTCTGATCTGACCATGGGACCAACTGGAACCCCCCTCTGAGCAGAATATGGGACAAACTGGAACCCCCCTCTGAGCTGACCATGGGACCAACTGGAACCCAACTATGTGCTGACCATGGGACCAACTGGAACCCCCCTCTGAGCTGACCATGGGACCAAATGGAAACTCCCTCTGAGCTGAACATGGGACCAACTTGAACCCCCTCTGAGCTGACCATGGGACCAACTGAAACCCCCCTCTTAGCTGACCATGGGACTAACTGGAACCCCCCTCTGAGCTGACCATGGGACCAACTGAAACCTCCATCTGAGCTGACCATTGGACCTACTGGAATCCCCCTCGGAGCTGACCATGGGACCAACTGGAAACTCCTTCAAGCTGACCATGGGACCAACTGGAAACTCCCTCCAAGCTGACCATGGGACCAACTGGGACCCCCTCTTAGCTGACCATGGGACCAACTGGAACCCCCTCTGAGCTCACCATGGGAACCACTTGAACCCCCTCTGAGTTGACCATGGGACCAACTGGAACCCCCCTCTGAGCTGACCATGGGACCAACTGCAACCCCCCTCTGAGCTGACCATGGGACCAACTGAAACCCCCCTCTGTGCTGACCATGGGACCAACTGGAACCTCCCTCTGAGCTGTCCATGGGACCAACTGGAACCCCCTCTGAGCTAACCATGGGAACAACTGGAACCCCCCTCTGAGCTGACCATGGGACCAACTGGAACCTCCCTCCAAGCTGACCATGGGACCAATTGGGACCCACCTCCGAGCTGACCATGGGACCAACTGGAACCCACTCTGAGCTCACCATGGGACCAACTGGAACCCCCTCTGATCTGACCATGGGAACAACTGGAACCCCCCCCCCCCTGAGCTGACCATGGGACCAACTGGAACCCCCCCCTGAGCTCACCATGCGACTAACACGAACCCCCTTCTGAGCTCACCATGGGACCAACTGGATCCTCCCTCTGAGCTGACCCTGGGACCAACTGGAACCCCCTTCTGAGCTGACGATGGGACCAACTGGAAACCACCTCTGAGCTGACCTTGGGACCAACTGGAACCCCCCTCTGAGCTGACCATGGGACCTACTGGAACCCCCCTCTGAGCTGACCATGGGACTAACTGGAACCCTCCTCTTAGCTGACCATGGGACTAACTGGAACCCCCCTCTGAGCTGACTATGGGACTAACTCAAACCTCCCTCTGAGCTGACCATGGGACCAACTGGAACCCCATCTGAGCTGATAATGGGACTAACTCGAACCTCCCTCCGTGCTGACCATGGTACAAACTGGAACCTTCCTCTGAGCTGACCATGGGACCAACGGGAACCTCCCTCTGAGCTGACCATGGGACTAACTGGAACACCCCCCCCCCTCCCCTGAGCTGACCATGGGACTAACTCGAACCTCCCACTGAGCTGACCATGGGACCAACTGGAACCCCCCTCTGAGCTGACCATGGGACCAACTGGAACCTCCCTCTGATCTGACCATGGGACTAACTGGAACCCCACTATGAGCTGACTATGGGACTTACTCGAACCTCGCTCCGAGCTGACCATGGGACCAACTGGAACCCCCCTCTGAGCTGACCATGGGACCAACTGGACCCCCCTATGAGCTGACCATGGGAGCAACTGTAACCCCCTCTGAGATGACCATGGGACAAACTGGAACCCCCCTCTGAGCTGACTATCGGACCGATTCTAACCTCCCTCTGAGCTGACCATGGGATCAACTGAAACCCCCCACTGAGCTGACTATGGGACCAACTGGAACCTCCCTCTGATCTGACCATGGGACCAACTGAAACCCCCCACTGAGCTGACCATGGGACCAACTGGAACCTCCCTCTGAGCTGACCATGGGACCAACTGTAACCACTGTCTGAGTTGACCTTGAGACCAACTGAATCCCCCCTCTGAGCTGACCAAGGGACCAATTGGAACCTCCCTCCACCCTGACCATGGGACCAACTGGAACCCCCCTCTGAGCTGACCATGGGACCAACTGGACCCCCTCTGATCTGACCATGGGACCAACTGGAACCCCCCTCTGAGCAGAATATGGGACAAACTGGAACCCCCCTCTGAGCTGACCATGGGACCAACTGGAACCCAACTCTGTGCTGACCATGGGACCAACTGGAACCCCCCTCTGAGCTGACCATGGGACCAAATGGAAACTCCCTCTGAGCTGAAAATGGGACCAACTTGAACCCCCTCTGAGCTGACCATGGGACCAACTGAAACCCCCCTCTTAGTTGACCATGGGACTAACTGGAACCCCCCTCTGAGCTGACCATGGGACCAACTGAAACCTCCATCTGAGCTGACCATTGGACCTACTGGAATCCCCCTCGGAGCTGACCATGGGACCAACTGGAAACTCCTTCAAGCTGACCATGGGACCAACTGGAACCTCCCTCCAAGCTGACCATGGGACCAACTGGGACCCCCTCTTAGCTGACCATGGGACCATATGGAACCCCCTCTGAGCTCACCATGGGAACCACTTGAACCCCCTCTGAGTTGACCATGGGACCAACTGGAACCCCCCTCTGAGCTGACCATGGGGCAACTGGAACCCCCCTCTGATCAGACCATGGGACCAACCGGAACCCCCCTCTGAGCTGACCATGGGACCAACTGCAACCCCCCTCTGAGCTGACCATGGGACCAACTGAAACCCCCCTCTGTGCTGACCATGGGACCAACTGGAACCTCCCTCTGAGCTTTCCATGGGACCAACTGGAACCCCCTCTGAGCTAACCATGGGAACAACTGGAACCCCCCTCTGAGCTGACCATGGGACCAACTGGAACCTCCCTCCAAGCTGACCATGGGACCAATTGGGACCCACCTCCGAGCTGACCATGGGACCAACTGGAACCCACTCTGAGCTCACCATGGGACCAACTGGAACCCCCTCTGATCTGACCATGGGAACAACTGGACCCCCCCCCCTAAGCTGACCATGGGACCAACTGGAACCCCCCCCTGAGCTCACCATGCGACTAACACGAACCCCCCTCTGAGCTCACCATGGGACCAACTGGATCCTCCCTCTGAGCTGACCATGGGACCAACTGGAACCCTCTTCTGAGCTGACGATGGGACCAACTGGAAACCACCTCTGAGCTGACCTTGGGACCAACTGGAACCCCCCTCTGAGCTGACCATGGGACCTACTGGAACCCCCCTCTGAGCTGACCATGGGACTAACTGGAACCCCCCTCTTAGCTGACCATGGGCCCAAACGGAACCCCCCTCTGAGCTGACCATGGGACTAAATGGAACCCCCCTCTGAGTTGATAATGGGATCAACTGGAACCTCCCCCCTCTGAGCTGACCATGGGACTAACTGGAACCCCCCTCTGAGCTTACCATGGGACACCAACTGGAACCCCTCTCTGAGCTGACCATTGGACAACTCGAACCTCCCTCTGAGCTGACCATGGGACTAACTGGAACCCCCTCTCAGCTGACCATGGGACTAACTGGAACCCCCTCTGAGCTGACCATGGGGCCAACTCGAACCTCCCTTTGAGCTGACCATGGGACCAACTCGAACCTCCCTCTGAGCTGACAATGGGACCAACTCGAACCTCCCTCTGAGCTGACCATGTGACTAACTGGAACCCCCCTCTGAGCTGACCATGGGACCAACCGGAACACCCTCTGAGCTGAATGTGGGACTAACTGGAACTCCCATATGAGCTGATAATGGGACCAACTGGAACCTCCCCCCCCCTCTGAGCTGATCATGAGACTAACTGGAACCCCCATCTGAGCTGACCATGGTACTAACTCGAACC
This sequence comes from Meconema thalassinum, assembly GCA_946902985.2. NCBI lineage: Eukaryota > Metazoa > Arthropoda > Insecta > Orthoptera > Tettigoniidae > Meconema > Meconema thalassinum. The sequence continues at coordinate 51,085,851 of OX336393.1, forward strand.
TCCCTATGAGTTGACCTAGGGACCAACTGGAAACCTCCTCTGAGCTGACCATGGGACCAACTTGAACCACCTCTGAGCTGACCATGGGACCAACTGGAACCCCCCTCTGAGCTGACCATGGGACCAACTGGAGCCTACCTCTGAGCTGACCATGGGACCAACTGGAACCCCCTCTGAGCTGACCATGGGACCAACTGGAGCCCCCCTCTGGGCTGATAATGGGACCAACTGGAACCTCCCCCCCCCCTCTGAGCAGATCATGAGACTAACTGGAACCCCCATCTGAGCTGACCATGGTACTAACTCGAACCTCCCTATGAGTTGACCTAGGGACCAACTGGAACCCTCCTCTGAGCTGACAATGGGACCAACTTGAACCACCTCTGAGCTGACCATGGGACCAACTGGAATCTCCCTCTGAGCTTACCATGGGACCAACTGGAACCCCCCTCTGTACTGACCATGGGACTAACTGGAACCCCCCTCTGAGCTGATAATGGGACCAACTGGAACTTCCTCCCCCCCCCCCTCTGAGCTGACCATGGGACTTATTGGAACCCCCCTCTGAGCTGACGATGGGACCAACTGGAACCTCCCTGTGAGTTGACCATGGTTCTAACTGGAACCCCCCTCTGAGGTGACCATGGGACCAACTGGACCCCCTCTGAGGTGACCATGGGACCAACTGGAACCCCCCTCAGAGCTGACCATGGGAACAACTGGATCCCCTCTGAGCTGACCATGGGACTAACTGGAACCCCCCTCTGAGCTGACCATGGGACCAACTGGAACCTCCCTTTGATCTGACCATGGGACCAACAGGAACCCCCTCTGATCTGACCATGGGAACAACTGGAACCCTCTCTGAGCTGACCATGGGACCAACTGGAACCCCCCTCTGAGCTGTCCATGGGATAAACTGGAACCCCCTCTGAGCTGACCGTGTGACCAACTGGAACCTCCCTCTGAGCTGACCATGGGACTAACTGGAACCCCCCTCTGTGCTGACCATGGGACTTACTCGAACCTCCCTCCGAGCTGACCATGGGACCAACTATAACCTCCCTCTTGGCTGACCATGGGACCAACTGGAACCCCCCTCTGAGCTGACCATGGGACCAACTGGAACCTTCCTCTGAGCTGACCATGGGACCAACTGGAACCCCCCTCTGAGCTGACCATGGGACTAACTGGAATCCCCTCTGAGCTGACTATGGGACTAACTCGAACCTCCCTCCGAGCTGACCATGGGACCAACTGGAACCCCATCAGAGCTGATAATGGGACTAACTCGAACCTCCCTCCGTGCTGACCATGGTACAAACTGGAACCTCCCTCTGAGCTGACCATGGGACCAACTGGAACCTCCCTCTGAGCTGACCATGGGACCAACTGGAACCCCCCTCTGAGCTGACCATGGGACCAACTGCAACCCCCCTCTGAGCTCACCATGGGACCAACTGAAACCCCCCTCTGTGCTGACCATGGGACCAACTGGAACCTCCCTCTGAGCTGTCCATGGGACCAACTGGAACCCCCTCTGAGCTAACCATGGGAACAACTGGAACCCCCCTCTGAGCTGACCATGGGACCAACTGGAACCTCCCTCCAAGCTGACCATGGGACCAATTGGGACCCACCTCCGAGCTGACCATGGGACCAACTGGAACCCACTCTGAGCTCACCATGGGACCAACTGGAACCCCCTCTGATCTGACCATGGGAACAAATGGAACCCCCCCCCCCTGAGCTGACCATGGGACCAACTGGAACCCCCCTGAGCTCACCATGCGACTAACACGAACCCCCTTCTGAGCTCACCATGGGACCAACTGGATCCTCCCTCTGAGCTGACCCTGGGACCAACTGGAACCCCCTTCTGAGCTGACGATGGGACCAACTGGACCCCCCTATGAGCTGACCATGGGAGCAACTGTAACCCCCTCTGAGATGACCATGGGACAAACTGGAACCCCCCTCTGAGCTGACTATCGGACCGATTCTAACCTCCCTCTGAGCTGACCATGGGATCAACTGAAACCCCCCACTGAGCTGACTATGGGACCAACTGGAACCTCCCTCTGATCTGACCATGGGACCAACTGAAACCCCCCACTGAGCTGACCATGGGACCAACTGGAACCTCCCTCTGAGCTGACCATGGGACCAACTGTAACCACTGTCTGAGTTGACCTTGAGACCAACTGAATCCCCCCTCTGAGCTGACCAAGGGACCAATTGGAACCTCCCTCCACCCTGACCATGGGACCAACTGGAACCCCCCTCTGAGCTGACCATGGGACCAACTGGACCCCCTCTGATCTGACCATGGGACCAACTGGAACCCCCCTCTGAGCAGAATATGGGACAAACTGGAACCCCCCTCTGAGCTGACCATGGGACCAACTGGAACCCAACTCTGTGCTGACCATGGGACCAACTGGAACCCCCCTCTGAGCTGACCATGGGACCAAATGGAAACTCCCTCTGAGCTGAAAATGGGACCAACTTGAACCCCCTCTGAGCTGACCATGTGACCAACTGAAACCCCCCTCTTAGTTGACCATGGGACTAACTGGAACCCCCCTCTGAGCTGACCATGGGACCAACTGAAACCTCCATCTGAGCTGACCATTGGACCTACTGGAATCCCCCTCGGAGCTGACCATGGGACCAACTGGAAACTCCTTCAAGCTGACCATGGGACCAACTGGAACCTCCCTCCAAGCTGACCATGGGACCAACTGGGACCCCCTCTTAGCTGACCATGGGACCATATGGAACCCCCTCTGAGCTCACCATGGGAACCACTTGAACCCCCTCTGAGTTGACCATGGGACCAACTGGAACCCCCCTCTGAGCTGACCATGGGGCAACTGGAACCCCCCTCTGATCAGACCATGGGACCAACCGGAACCCCCCTCTGAGCTGACCATGGGACCAACTGCAACCCCCCTCTGAGCTGACCATGGGACCAACTGAAACCCCCCTCTGTGCTGACCATGGGACCAACTGGAACCTCCCTCTGAGCTTTCCATGGGACCAACTGGAACCCCCTCTGAGCTAACCATGGGAACAACTGGAACCCCCCTCTGAGCTGACCATGGGACCAACTGGAACCTCCCTCCAAGCTGACCATGGGACCAATTGGGACCCACCTCCGAGCTGACCATGGGACCAACTGGAACCCACTCTGAGCTCACCATGGGACCAACTGGAACCCCCCCCCCTGAGCTCACCATGCGACTAACACGAACCCCCCTCTGAGCTCACCATGGGACCAACTGGATCCTCCCTCTGAGCTGACCATGGGACCAACTGGAACCCCCTTCTGAGCTGACGATGGGACCAACTGGAAACCACCTCTGAGCTGACCTTGGGACCAACTGGAACCCCCCTCTGAGCTGACCATGGGACTAACTGGAACCCCCCTCTTAGCTGACCATGGGCCCAAACGGAACCCCCTTCTGAGCTGACCATGGGACTAAATGGAACCCCCCTCTGAGTTGATAATGGGATCAACTGGAACCTCCCCCCTCTGAGCTGACCATGGGACTAACTGGAACCCCCCTCTGGGCTTACCATGGGACACCAACTGGAACCCCTCTCTGAGCTGACCATTGGACAACTCGAACCTCCCTCTGAGCTGACCATGGGACTAACTGGAACCCCCTCTCAGCTGACCATGGGACTAACTGGAACCCCCTCTGAGCTGACCATGGGGCCAACTCGAACCTCCCTTTGAGCTGACCATGGGACCAACTCGAACCTCCCTCTGAGCTGACAATGGGACCAACTCGAACCTCCCTCTGAGCTGACCATGTGACTAACTGGAACCCCCCTCTGAGCTGACCATGGGACCAACCGGAACACCCTCTGAGCTGAATGTGGGACTAACTGGAACTCCCATATGAGCTGATAATGGGACCAACTGGAACCTCCCCCCCCCCTCTGAGCTGATCATGAGACTAACTGGAACCCCCATCTGAGCTGACCATGGTACTAACTCGAACCTCCCTATGAGTTGACCTAGGGACCAACTGGAAACCTCCTCTGAGCTGACCATGGGACCAACTTGAACCACCTCTGAGCTGACCATGGGACCAACTGGAACCCCCCTCTGAGCTGACCATGGGACCAACTGGAGCCTCCCTCTGAGCTGACCATGGGACCAACTGGAACCCCCTCTGAGCTGACCATGGGACCAACTGGAGCCCCCCTCTGGGCTGATAATGGGACCAACTGGAACCTCCCCCCCCCCCCTCTGAGCAGATCATGAGACTAACTGGAACCCCCATCTGAGCTGACCATGGTACTAACTCGAACCTCCCTATGAGTTGACCTAGGGACCAACTGGAACCCTCCTCTGAGCTGACCATGGGACCAACTTGAACCACCTCTGAGCTGACCATGGGACCAACTGGAATCTCCCTCTGAGCTGACCATGGGACCAACTGGAACCCCCCTCTGTACTGACCATGGGACTAACTGGAACCCCCCTCTGAGCTGATAATGGGACCAACTGGAACTTCCTCCCCCCCCCCCTCTGAGCTGACCAAGGGACTTATTGGATCCCCCCTCTGAGCTGACGATGGGACCAACTGGAACCTCCCTGTGAGTTGACCATGGTTCTAACTGGAACCCCCCTCTGAGGTGACCATGGGACCAACTGGACCCCCTCTGAGGTGACCATGGGACCAACTGGAACCCCCCTCAGAGCTGACCATGGGAACAACTGGATCCCCTCTGAGCTGACCATGGGACTAACTGGAACCCCCCTCTGAGCTGACCATGGGACCAACTGGAACCTCCCTTTGATCTGACCATGGGACCAACAGGAACCCCCTCTGATCTGACCATGGGAACAACTGGAACCCTCTCTGAGCTGACCATGGGACCAACTGGAACCCCCCTCTGAGCTGTCCATGGGACAAACTGGAACCCCCTCTGAGCTGACCGTGTGACCAACTGGAACCTCCCTCTGAGCTGACCATGGGACTAACTGGAACCCCCCTCTGTGCTGACCATGGGACTTACTCGAACCTCCCTCCGAGCTGACCATGGGACCAACTATAACCTCCCTCTTGGCTGACCATGGGACCAACTGGAACCCCCCTCTGAGCTGACCATGGGACCAACTGGAACCTTCCTCTGAGCTGACCATGGGACCAACTGGAACCCCCCTCTGAGCTGACCATGGGACTAACTGGAATCCCCTCTGAGCTGACTATGGGACTAACTCGAACCTCCCTCCGAGCTTACCATGGGACCAACTGGAACCCCATCAGAGCTGATAATGGGACTAACTCGAACCTCCCTCCGTGCTGACCATGGTACAAACTGGAACCTCCCTCTGAGCTGACCATGGGACCAACTGGAACCTCCCTCTGAGCTGACCATGGGACTAACTGGAACCCCCCTCTGAGCTGACCATGGGACTAACTCGAACCTCCCTCTGAGCTGACCATGGGACCAACTGGAACCCCCTCTGAGCTGACCATGGGACCAACTGGAACCCCCTCTGAGCTGACCATGGGACCAACTGGAACCCCCTTCTGAGCTGACCATGGGACCTACTGGAACCTACCTCTGAATTGACCATGGGACCAACTGGAACGTAAAACAAGCAGTTCCATGAAGAACTACACAGCCTATTTTCATATATCCTACTCATGTTAATTCCCTCTATCAACATACAAAATTTCAGTTTGATTGTTCTGATAGGTTCGTAGATATTGCGAACCGTCTAAATATTTCAGATGGTCGCCAGGTTGGATTTTTATTTATGTACTAATTCATGAAGAATCTTGTGTACGTGTGGTATTCAACACTCAATCGCATGATTAGGACACAAGAAGTAAAAACGAGATTTTAACATTTCGCACAGCCTCCATCTTGAGGTTATGTAAACAATTGAACTAAATTAGATGCCAGTGCATTGCAATATGTATAGTCATTTAGTATACCACATTTCACTGCGCTCAGATGGTCAAATTACGAGAAAAGTGTATTAAAAGTTTCAACTTCGCTTGGTCCCATATTCGTTTTACACTTCACAGGTTTTTGAATGTTACATAGATAAACTTGTAATATTGCCTTTTATCACTGTAATTTATTTCAGGGTGATATCATAAATAGTTTCGGAGATAATGAATGCTGGTGAAATAGTTCGCACAGCCGCCATGTTGGATTGGTGAGACACAGTAAAATTTAAAGGGCACGGTTGTGGTCGGCCAGAATGGTGCTATGATCTTACCAAGTTTCATTGAAATCGCTCCAGCCGTGTAGAAGTTATTAGGGGACACACACACACACACACAGTGACAGAACACGAGAAATGCAAACGTCCGGCTAAGGAATTGACTGTGTTGTTTAAAGTGGGAAAAACTCAAATTATTTTATGGTGATCATATACGATAATACAGTAATTCTTCCTAGTGTATTTTGTCTTATTAAAACTCAACCCTTTGTAAAACGGAAACCTGTGAAAACGGGAAAATAAATCCAGAACGATTGCTTTCCGCTTTAGGTAGGTCTTCCTGTATTACTTAAATAATATGGTTATTTGAGTGCAGTATAATCCACCCTGTCACTATTATATATGTAAAATGTGCTTCGTTCTCACAGGAATAAGACATGTACAACTATTTTCTCCATAATAGAAAACTTCTCCGTAATCTGCACAGATTTATACGAAAATCTCAGCACGTAATCGAGGTTTTTCCGTGTCTTTTCACTACCCCTTTGGTGTTCCAGGTACTGTCAACAAGAGTCCGTTTATGAGCCTGACTTGGCGCACTTAAGCTAAACCCCAAAAACCACACGGCTTAACCCTAGGAGATTTGGTGAATTTTAACTACTGGGCCAATATTCCATCTGTATGGTAACCTCTATAGGGAGTTAGTTATTGATATTTAAAGGGGTGTAACTACGAGTTCATCTGCCTCCACTATAGGGAGGAATGAGGCTCTCAGCCTGCAGCAAGGAAAGGCAAATGTTGTTTAGGCACTTGTCGCTTTGTGAGATGTGTTTGATTATTCCCTGTCCTTGCGTGTTCAGCTCCGAAGTGTTTCACCTTCTCGTATGAAGGTAATCGTCGTCCTCCTAGTTGCTCCTTCAAGTGAGCAAACAAGTGAAAGTCGCTTCGAGCGAGGTCAGGGCTATAAAGAGGGTTGTCAATTATATCCCTGCGAAACCGCTTAAACAGCGTGGTGGTCTTCTGGGCTGTATGAGGTCATCCGTTGTCATGAAGGAAGATGATGCGTACGGTGAGAAGTCCAGGCCGTGGTTACATGTTTCGCCCACCAAAATCGAATAACTGAGTGGATATCTTCGTGAGACCTGTTTTCCAAACGAGTCGCCATTCATTAGTTGTTTACTTACAACTAGCGCTGTAGGTGGCGGGTGACTGAAACTCTGCTCAGTTACCAACCGTATGTATTCGAATTACCCCATAATACTAGTATCTCTGTAGCAGATGAAACTCCAGGAATATCGGCCTTGTAACCTTAGTTACTAGGGGCCGATGACCTCGCTGTTCCGCCGCTTCAAACTCCAATAAATAAATAAATAAATAAATAAATAAATACATAAATAAATACATACATAAATAAATAACCTTACTTTCTGATCCCACCTCAGAGAGCTGATTATTGCGGACTGGAACTCAGTTACTCCGGCTATTTCACTGCCAACGCTGTTAACCAGTAGCGTAGCCAAGATCGACCAATGGGAGGAATTACATAAGGTGCGTTCAAAAAGTAACGAGCCGGAGGCTGGATGGCGCAAACCGGTGACGACATTGGCTAATTGTGGCGTGTGTAACGAGGTGTGGTTCCGACCAGAGCGTGGAAGGGCACAGCCCGTCGCTAGAGGGTACGCGTGCACATCACGTGACGATACAACGTGAGCAGCAGCATGCATCAATCGTCCAACGCTACCAGTCGCATTGCAAACAGTGACATGGGGGCGTCAAACGAAGAGCAAAGAGGTGTTGTTCGGTTTCTGACAGCGAAAGAAGTAGGGGGAACGGACATTCATCGCCGAATGTCACAAGTGCACGGCGAACACTGCATGTCACGACCAAGGGTCAAGGCGTGGCACAAGCGCTTCAGGAAAGGACGGGTGTCGTTAGCCGATGATGTCCGGTCTGGGGCACCCCCCCTGCAGTATCGATGACAACGTCCAGCTGGTTGATGCACTCATTAACCAGGACCGCCCAGTGACAGTCAACGCCATAGCCGCCGTGGTCGGATTAAGCCTCGGAAGTGTGAACACCATCATGAAGGAACGACTGTACTTGCGCAAAGTGTGTGCCCAATGGGTGCCCCACAGTCTTCAACCACACTAGGAAGCATGTCAAATGGCCTACTGGCTTGGTCTTGGTTGGACGATTGATGCATGCTGCTGCTCGCTTTGTATCGTCACGTGACGTGCTCGTGTGCCCTCTAGCGACGGGCTGTGACCTTCCACGCTCTGGTCGGAACCACACCTCGTTACACACGCGACGATTAGCTGATGTCGTCACCGGTTTGCTTATTCCTGCCTCCGGCTCGTTACGTTTTGAACGCACCTTATAGTAACTGGGCGATAACCGTAATTCGAGACATAGTAATATGAAGCAACTCTGCTCTCACACTCAGCAAGTTGACAACGATCTCCAAATAAGTGTTAACTTACTCATAGAATTTTCTAGTTTCCTATCCTCACGTATGGCTCTGAGCCCTGGACCATAATGCTGCATACCGTAGGAGAATCGAAGCTTCGAGATGACGTGTTATCGAAGCATGCTACGAATATCGTGGGTAGCAAGAAGAACAAATGAATCTATTCTGAAGGAGCTAAGGATTGCTCCTAAAGCACGATTACTCCTAAACATCCAAAGGCAAATGTTGAAATTTTTCGGCCATGTCATCCGGCGAGACGGCATTGAGAAGTGTATCGTCCAGGGTAAAGTGGACGGAATACAGCTGAGGGGACGCGCCCCGATCCGGTACCTTGACCAGATAAAGAGTCTGACTAATCTGCCACTTCAGAAATTAATGCACACAGCAGAAGACCGCGATGTATTGTGGGGTATTGTTAACAGAATTGCGTGAAGAGTCGCGACGTTCGAAATCGAACTAGATTCATTCATATACAAATTCCCTGAAAATCCACAGCCTGCATCCAGGCGACCGACCGGGTCAGGGAAGGGAATGCATGAAGCCCCCATCTAGCGGCGAGGATATGAACAGTGCCGGCTGCCGGAGCCTGTCGCACTCCCCTGGGGAAATGATTAAATGAATGACAGATGAAATGAAATGATAGTGGAGAGTGATGCTGGAATTAAATAGTTGGCAGGAAAACCGGAATACCCAGATAAAAACCTGTCTGCCTCCGCTTTGTCCAGCACAAATCTCACATGGAGTGACCGGGATTCGAACCACGGACCCAGCGGTGAGAGGCCGCCGTCCTGCCGCCTAAGCTAATTGCCCCCTTAGGAGGTATTTAACATTATCTGGGGCCAGGCTCAGTGTGAAAAAACCTATAATTGGATGGGAAAAACCAACCTATATTGACAACCCTCGGAGGACGGAGTTTATTTATTTATCGTAAGGCTTTTAGTGCCGGGAGTGTCCGAGGACATGTTCGGCTCGCCAGAGGTTGTAGCTGCTCCCAGCGGACACCCATGCGGTGAGCTACAAGTTCCGTTCAATTTAAAGTACAGGTAGTTCCAACTTTCACTACCAGATGTCACTGACACCTAGAGGTGAACGAAAAAAAAAAAAGGAAGGAAGCTTGTAGTTTAACGTGACCGTTAATCTCGCGATCATAAGCCACGGGACCTCCGTTTTACGTGGAATCCGAACCACAGGACATGGCATTTCACATCGAAAATCTCACATGCATTGACCGGGAATCGAACCCGGACCGCCTTGGTGAGAGGCATACAGCTAGACCGCTGAGCCTCCACGCCCCGAGTGATGAACGTTGGAGCTTTGATAGAGCGTTCCAACGAAATCTAACCTAGAAATTTAGCTTCACACAAGTTTAGTCTCTGGAAGGATCTTTTACATCCCATAAATCTATGAAATGAGTCCGCCGTCACTACTTCCCCTCCGAAGGAAGGTTTATTGAAGGATTTTAACGCTTTAATAAAATTCGACTACTTGGGCCGGGTTTGAATCCGCGATCTTGGGCACAGCAGTTCAGCATGCTACCAACTACGCCACAAAAGCCACTAGGACGGATTTACACGTTGTTATGAAGACGAGTTTAGCCGAAAGGTGACAACAATACATCACTAAGTACAGTAGACACAAATCACAACCACACCGATTCCCCACAAAGCATGAGTTATAGAGCAAGTGTCATGAGTTAATTTGTTGTTGTTGTGTGAGTCTTCAGTCTTTTGACTGGTTTGATGCAGCCCCCCATGCCGCCCTGTCCTGAGCTAATCACTTCATCTCTACATAGCTACCACATCCTGCATTCGAGGCAATCTGTTTAAGATATTCTAACCTTGGTCTACCCCTACAGTTCTTGTCCTCAACCCTCCCTTCAATAACTAAGCATGCTATTATTGGGTGTCTTAGTATGTGAACTACCAGCATATCTCTTCTCTTCATTAGCAGTCGCCAGAAACATCTCTCCTCTCCCACTAGTCTTAATACCTCTTCGTTTGTAACCCTATCTACTCATCTGATCTTCATCATTCTCCTGTAACACCACATTTCAAACGCTTCAATTCTCCTCATTTCTGCTGCACCAATACTCCAAGTTTCACTTCCATAGAGCACCACGCTCCTGATAAAGGCTTTCAAAAATAACTTCCTAATTCCTAAGTCTATATTCGATTTCAAATAATTTAATTTAAGAAATGTTTATTTAAGTGCCGGCCCCGTGGTGTAGGGCTAGCGCGCCTGCCTCTCACCCGGAGGCCCCGGGTTCGACCCCCGGCTCCGTCAGGGATTTTAAAACTGACTTGAGGGTTGGAACGGGGTGCACTCAGCCTCGTGAGGACAATTGAGTAGCTGTCTGACAGTGAGACAGCGCCCCGATCACGAATACCAAGATTAACGGCCGAGGGGACCCGACGCGCTGATCACGCGTCACCCCAATATCTGCAGGCCAAATGTCTGGGCAGCGGTCGCTTGGTCGGCCTTAGCCCGTCATGGGCTGGATAGTGCCAGGGGTTGACTTTTTTTTTTAATGTTTATTTAACGTATTAATTAGTATCAATTCCTGTTTCGATTTCCTTTGAAAAATTCCAAAGGGGGGACAGGGGAGGGGGGTAGGGCTCTAACCCCCAGTAAACCCACTTGGCTACACCACTGCCGAGCACTCTAAAAGCGGCTGCTTGAAGATATTGTTTGTTTAAGTTTTATCGTGGCGCAACGCACAGACGGACGGCCTCGAGCCGAGTTATGGTTTTCAAATGAAAAGAGATATTTTAAAGCTGTCACCGGGTGGAAGTAGAGCTTCTGCTGCCGAGATCATTTTCTCGCGACATGAATAATGTTCCGGGCAGAAAGAAATCCTTTACAGTTCCTGACTGCTAGGATCAACCAATGTATCACTTAGCGTTAATAGTGTTTCAAAGTATACCATTTTTAGCCTACTTTCGATTTTTGCAAAAAATGAAAGTAGACTTATGAGATCACTACAGGGCGAAAAAAACTGTGTCTGTCTGTGTGTGTGTATGTGTGTGAGTCTGTGTGTGTGTGTGTGTGTGTGTGTGTGTACTCAGAATGTCGGTCCCCCCCTATCAATTCGAACACGGTGAGCGCAAATTGAACGAAATTTGGTACAAAGGTAGCACTAGCAAAGGACACCTCAGTGTCATGTTTTATATCGCCGCCATCTTGACGGAAACGTAATGGCGGCCATACAAATATTCAAAGCTTAAATCAAATTACGATTAACCTAATCATCCGATCTCTACCAAATTTTGCATCAACATACCATTATGGAGGGAGCATCCTTTGACCAAACTAATAGGTCATTAGCCTAATATTTTGCGGATGGCGGCCATCTTTGTGTGAAAATCGATTCCCCCTATTAATTCGAACACGATGAAACCGAATGGAACGAAATTTGGTACAGATGTAGCACTAGAAAAGGCCACCTCAGTGTCATGTTTTATATCACCGCCATCTTGACGGAAACGTAATCGCGGCCACCCAAATGTTAAAGGCTAAAATGTAATTACGACCAACCTAATAATCTAGTCTCTACCAAATTTTGCAACAACAAATCTTTATGTGGGAAGCATATTCTGACCAAACTGCTAGATCATCAGCCCAATAGTTTGCAGATGGTGGCCAAGTATGTGTGCAAATCGATTCCCCCTATCAATTCAAACACGGTGAAACCGAATTGAACGAAATTTGGTACAGAGGTAGCACTAGCAAAAGGCACCTCAGTGTCATGTTTTATATCGCCGCCATCTTGACGGAAACGGAATGACGGCCACCCAAATGTTAAAAGCTTAAATCAAATTTCGACCATCCTAATAATTTGATCTCTACCGGATTTTGCAACAACATGCCTTTTTGTGGAAAGCATCTTATGACTGACTACAAAGTCATCAGCCCAATAGTTTGCAAATAGCGGCCATGTATGTGTGCAAATCCATTCCCCAGATCAATTCAAACACGGTGAAACCGAATTGAATGATTTTTTTTTTTTTTTTTACAGAGGTAGCACTAGCAAAGGGCACCTCATATTCATGTTTAATATCCCTATAGCTCGTTGTATTTCAACAAGCTACTACAACCAACATTCAATTATACTCCTTGAAAAGGACAAAGAGTTATAACAATACCCATGCATTTAGGAGAAAGTAGACTATATGTTCTTTACTGAACATCTTGTTATTCAGTATTTTTGTTTATTTATGAGCCAAAATACGAGGATATCCGACATGTTGTTGTGAGAGTCTTCAGCCTTTCGACTGGTTTGATGCAGCTCTCCATGCTTCCCTGTCCTGAACTAATCGTTTCATCTCTACATAGATACAACACCCTACATCCGAGTCAATCTGTTTAATGTATTCTAACCTTGGTCTACCCCTACAGTTCTTGTCCTCCACCCTTCCTTCCATAACTAAGCTCGCTATTCCTGGGTGTCTTAGTATGTGTCCTACCAACCTATCTCTTCTCTTCATTAGCAGTCGCCAGAAACATATCTCCTCTCCCACTCGTCTTAATACCTCTTCATTCGTAATCCTATCTACCAATCTGATCTTCATCATTTCAAACGCTTCAATTCTCCTCTTATCTGCTGCTCCAACAGTCCAAGTTTCACTTCCATAGAGCGCCACGCTCCAGACAATGGCCTTCAAAAATGACTTCCTATTACCTAAATCTATATTCGATGTCACCAGATTCCTTTTCTGTAGAAATGCTTTCCTTGCCTGAACCGACCTATCTTTAGCCTATTTTCATCTTATGGAAAAAATATGCTTATGAGATCACCTTTTGTCCGTGTGTCTGTGTCTACCCCCCCCCCCTAATAACTTCTAAACAGATGGAGCGATTTCAATGAAACTCGGTAAGAGCATAGCACCATTCTGGCTGACCCAGACCTTGCCCTTCAAATTTTATTGTCTCTCACCAATCCAACATGGCGGCTGTGCAAAATATATCACCAGCATTCAGTATCTCCGAAACTATTTCCGATATCACCCTGAAATTGTGTAAGGTGAAAGAGGCTGCTGCTTGTAGTTTAACGTGACCGTTAATCTCGCGATCATATGCCACGGGACCTCCGTTTTACGTGGAATCCGAACCACAGGACATGGCATTTCACATCGAAAATCTCACATGCATTGACTGGGAATCGAACCCGGTCCGCCTTGGTGAGAGGCATACAGCTAGACCGCTGAGCCACCACGCCCCGAGGTGAAAGAGGACACTACTAGAAGTTCACCTATGAGAATTTCAAAAACCTGGTAACTACAAAACCAACATGGCGGTCAAGCGAATTTGAGACTTTTAAGTACACTTTTCTCGCGATTTAACCATCTAAACGTAATGAAACTTGGTGCAGAAATTGTTTATACACATTGTAATGCAATAGCGTCTACGTTAGTTCGATTGTTTACATAACCTCAAAATGGCGGCTGTGCGAAATATTTAACTGGCATTCCATATCTCCGAATCTTTAACAGATATCGCCCTGAAATTTTGTACGGTGATAAAGGGCACTGGTACAAGTTAATCTATGTAACTTTCATAAGTCTGTAGAGTACAAAACGAACATGGCGGCCAAGCGAACTTGAAATATTTTAATAGACTTATCTCGAGCTTTAACTCTCTGAGCGCAGTGAAATGTGGTACAGTAAATGATTATACATATTGTAATGCACTGGCATCTAATTTAGTTCAATTGTTTACATAACCTCAAGATGGCGGCTGTGCGAAATTTTAAAATTAAGTTTTGATTTCTTGTGTCATAATCATGCGATCGAAGTGAAAGTTTGAATAATGAAGCTACGTAATAAGTTTCCTTTAATTATATATAACTCTATGGGCTATACATATATCAATCCTAAATGGCAAACATCCGAAATATTTAGACAGTTCTCAATATCTACGAATCTTTTACAGCAATCGAACTGAACTTTTTTATGTTCATAGAAGGTATAAACATAAGTTCACTCATAGGACTTGCAGTAACCTGGTGATCACAAATCCAACATGGCGGCGACGCGAATTATAAATATTTAAATGGACGTTTTTCGCGATTTAAACATCCGAGTGCAGAGAAACTCTGCAGGTTAAATGCTTATACAAATGTTAATACACTGGTATTTAATTAATTTCAATTGTTTTCATCACCACAAGATGGCAGCTGTGCGAAATTTTAATACCTCGTTTTTACTTCTTGTGCTCTAATCATGCGATTTAATTTTGAATACCACACGCACACAAGAATCTTCATGTAATCTATATATATAAAAATCAATGTAACGTGATAGTTTGTCTGTGGGTGTGTATGTCTCCTATGCGTTCATATACCATTCATCCGATTGCGATGAAACTTGGGTGAGATGTTGAGCACACTCCAAGGAAGGTTTCTGACTTAGTAAATCCATTTTACAATAGGTAGCGCACACGGTAGATTCAACAAATGAGTGACGATGCGCGAAGCGTTTCAAACAAGTCCCGTATGTGTTCATATACCATTCGTCCGATAGCGATGAAACTTGGGTGAGATGTTGTACACACTTACGTGAAGGTTTCAAAATTAGTGAATACATTTCACAGTAGATAGCGCACGAGTAGATTCAACAAATGAGCGACGACACGCAAAGTGTTTCAAAAAAGTCCCGTATGCATTCATATACCATTCGTCCGATAGCTATGAAACTTGCGCAAAATGTTGTGTACACTTCAGGGAATTTTTCTGGCTTAGTAAATCCACTTTACAATAGGCAGCGCACGAGTAGATTCAACAAATGAGCTACGACGCGCGAAGCATTTCAACAAAGTCACGTATGCGTTCATATGCCATTCGTCCGATAGCGATGAAACCAGGCTGAGATGTGTGCACACCAGGGAAGGTTTCTGGCTTAGTAAATCCCTTTAAAAATAGGGAGAGCAGGAGCAGAATCAACAAATGAGCGACGACGCGCGAAGTTTTTCAACAAAGTCCCATATAAGG
Source organism: Meconema thalassinum (assembly GCA_946902985.2). NCBI lineage: Eukaryota > Metazoa > Arthropoda > Insecta > Orthoptera > Tettigoniidae > Meconema > Meconema thalassinum. Next base: position 51,101,502 of record OX336393.1, read on the forward strand.
TCATATACCATTCATCCGATAGCGATGAAACTTGGGTGAGCTGTTGTGTACACTCCAGGGAAGGTTTCTGGCTTAGTACATACATTTTACAATAGGTAGCGCAGCAGTAGATTCAACAAATGAGCGATGACACGCGAAGCGTTTCAACAAAGTCCCGTATAAATTCATATACTATTCGTCTGACAGTGATAAATGTTTGGTGAATTGTTGTGTACACTCCAGGAAAGGTTTCTGGCTTAGTTAATCCATTTTACAATACGAAGCGCACGTTTAGATTCAACAAATGAGTGACTACGCGCGAAGCGTTTCGACAACGTCCCGTATACGTTCACATACCATTCATCTGATTGCGATGAAACTTGGGTGAGATGTTGTGTACACTCCAGGGAAGGTTTCTGGCTGAGTACATCCATATTACAATAAGTAGCGCAAGAGTAGAATCAACCATGTCCCGTATGCATTCATATACCATTCGTCCGATAGCTATGAAACTTGGGTGAGATGTTGTGTACACTTCATGGAAGGTTTCTGGCTTAGTAAATCCACTATACAACAGGCAGCGCACAAGTAGATTCAACAAATGAGGGACAACGCGCGAAGCGTTTCAACAAAGTCCCGTATAAGGTCATATACCATTCTGCCGTTAGCGGTGAAACTTGGGTGAAATATGGTGGACACTCCAAGGAAGGTTTCTGGCTTAGTAAATACATTTCACAGTAGGTAGCACACGAGTAGATTCGACAAATGAACGACGACACGCGGAGCGTTTCAATACACTCCCCTAGGTCTTCATATCCCATTATTCGATAGTGATGAAACTTGGGTGAGATGTTGTGGACACTTACGTGACGGTTTCTAACTTAGTAAATACATTTTACAGTAGGTAGCGCACGAGTAGATTCAACAAATGAGTGACGGGGCACGAATCGTTTAAACAAAATCCGGTATGCGTTCATATACTATTCATCCGATTGCGATGAAACATTGATCAGTTATTGTGTACACGCCAGGGTAGGGTTTTGACTTAGAAAATTCATTTCTCAATAGGTAGCGTACGAATAGAATCAACAAATGAGTGACAGCGCACGAATCGTTCAAACAAAACAAAATCCCGTATACGTTCATATACCATTCATCCGATTGCGATGAAACTTTTGAAAGTTGTTGTGCACGCTCCGACGATTGATTCTAAATTAGAAAATCCATTTTACGATAGCATAGGGGCAGTTAACGGAAATTGAAAAACATGTTGTGTATCCAAAAGCACTTCAAAAACAGAATTTCAACGCCAACACTTTCTTTGATTGGCATTGCAACGCATGCCGGGTACAGCTTGTAGTACATAAATCAAAATCGAACCCGGCAACCATCTGAAATATTTAGACGGTTCTCAATATCTACGATTCTATCACATCCTAGAAACTGAAATTTTGTATGTTGATAGAGGCAATTAACATGAGTAGGATATATGAAAATAGGAACTACTTGTTTATATCCTATTTGCCTCCTATGTAACAGACGTCACCTACTTCCTTTGGATTTTCACATGCCAATTCGACATCCATAGGGGTTTCTGATTTCTTTCGAATGCATTCAAATATTTTTGTTTTACATTTATTAATTTTCATCATATCCGACATATCCCAAATATTTGAAAAGTGTAATATTGCAGCACAATTTTATTGTTGATTCGTTTAGGGACTAAACGATATCGTTCTCGTGTCGCTGTGTGTTTATAATGTAGACTTTGATTTGGAAGAAGGCAGCAGTGGCCTTAAGTTAGGGACCATCCCAGCATTTGTCAGGAATAGAAGTAGGGGGGAGGGGCTCAGAAGAGGAACACTCACTAATGACCTGAGCCAGTTTCAAATGAATACAAATATAATCACCACACCCAGGATTCTATTTTATTCCTGATCTCTTACTCTCCAAATGGCGGTTTATTATAACCCTATATGGGATAGTAGTCTCTATATTAACCACCTATCATTAGGACAGTTTAAGCTTTCAAAAATGCTGATAGTTGAATCTCTCAGCCAAATTTTAGAGACTTTTCATGCCGAAGTGCTAGTATTTCTAAAAATCAAATTTTATATACGTAGACCTAATGAGTTGGATAAAATTTAAAACAAAAACTAAGACACATTAACAGTTAAAGTTAGAAATCATAAAATTAAATTACAATACTAAAGGAAACATAAAAATTAAAATAATAAACATAATTATAAAACAATTATGAAATTAATTATAACAAGAAGTTCCGTGACGAACTAAAGAGCCTACTTTTCATGCCAATGATTATTCTACAGTACATATGAACCTATCTAGAATAATGACGAAATTAAGTTGGTAATATCGAAATATCTAACTAGTTCAAAATATACCTGGTATAATGTAGCCTAATAGAGCACTACAGTTGGCAGCCCTGGTGACTGAATATATTCCTAGTTCCATCTCTTAAGGTACAGAATACAAAATTTGGTTGAAGTCCAATGGAAGTTACATGCAGTTAGACACTGGATCTATCAGCACGCGTAAAAGCATGTTGCCAACAATACCATGCGTGTGCTGGTCAGAAATAATCTGAAATATTTTGATATCTTGTTGTGCCAATTTTGGATGAAATCCATTTGTTAGTATAGAAGTTACATGTATTTTAAAATTGGACATATCAGCAGGCATATAATCATGTTGGCAGCACTGCCTTGTATTAATTACTCCAAACTAATCTAGAATGTCAGGTGCTATTGTGCCCTTTCAGCATGAAACATGCAAATCACAGTATGCCAGCATTGCTCAATTCGGGATTTTCGGGGTTGCAGTATGTTCTCCCACTCTGTGACTTACACATTTTGGATTAAATAGAGGATACACTTGCAAAAAATAACAACAAAATCAACTCCTATTTTAACACATTTAATTAACCAAAATTTTGGCGCTACAAACAATAAAACAAATAAACGACAGACCAAAATCCTTCTACTTGTTCAAAGTGAACAAGGAATAACATAAGAATTAAACAAATATTATATTAAAATACATGGTTTCCTTTAAACCAACAACATATAATTATTTTCACTTCCATAAAGTATCTATCTTAAAGTCCCATATAACCACGAGCTCCTTTGGCTCGATACTTTGCAATAATAACGGTGTCACTCTTTTGTACACCCCAATACTATTTTTATAGTTTCTTATTATCAAACAAATATATAATTACATTTAAAGTACATGTCAATTCTCTACTTAAATGTTTGGGCATTTCACATGTTCTCAGCATTTCCATCTCTCTCAAGTTTTACATATTCACTATAGTGATCGGGAAAATACCTGTGTACTCCAGAGTTATAAAGATTACTTGACAAAGTCAAAAACTATGATTACTCCCAGAATCTAGTTATCTTCATTAAACTCATGGAATCCTACGTCCATGCAACATTACAATAGGGATTTTTATTTATTTATTTGTCTTATAAGACCATTATCACATAAGAAAACTACGATCTGAACTGGCAAGCGATAATTTCATCTACAAGGACCCCGGTTCAAAGCCCGGGTCATTAACAACTTTTAAACACTCACGGTGTATTTATTTACTTCTTACAAATGGCCTTCACCGACCCTCCTCCTACTAGGGTCTGACCGTACACTTGAATGAGATTTATGACTGTGAGGGTAACTTCTCGTCTAGTCTGCGTGTGGGAGCTATACTCAATGCTTTTAAAACAAATCTTTCTTTCTTTTCAGTTCTCTGGGGAGACCTGGCATTTTACTTCAATTATTTACTTTCAACAATATTATTAGGATCATAAACCACTTTCGTAACCTTGGCATTTATTAATTATGAAGGGTCCTCATTGATTGGGAAGAGTAATACACATTCAACGACGAATACTTAGGGGCTTCAACAACAAGACGATTCTAGGTTCGAATCTCTTAACATGCCTCGGGAACCATTCCCACATTGGAGGACTTATACAAAATGCGATTTAGGGTCGGCCGTGGCCTACATGACCTACGCTCATACTACCATACATTTGCTCCCTTTTACAATATAATAACACACACATGGCCTCGTGATCTACGTCACTATTGGAGGACTTACAACATAGCTCAATTTACCGCAATCAACTACCCCTCATAAGTAATTTACCGAGTGCATTTAGATTCTACGCATTCCTAGCGTGACATTTTATTTTAATTGCGCTCCATTGCGCTATACATTATTTTCCGGCCTAGCGTCTTCCAAAGAACTGATAAATTCCATATTAACAATTGATACATATCTCAATTTTTATATTAATCTTTCCCTTGACAATAATCGCTCTATTTTAAGAACATGCATTAACATCATGTCTTATACTTATATTAGGGCTCCAACGCTCTCATTTTCATATCATTCAATTTGATCTTTATTTATATTTCCTTTATTATTATTATTATTATTATTATTATTATTATTTATTAGTACGCTTGCTTTTATAACATTCGTCAAATACACTGACATTTTATTCCATACATTTCCTCTACAGGATTTATTCTTTCACATAATTATTTATAATTTCTCAAATTTTATTTGTTCAGACCGCGTTCTTATTCTGTTATTAGTTATTTTGAAACATCCCTTTACACAAAACTCCGGTGGATTTGTACACAAACACTTCCCCGACACCAAAACATAATGAAAATCTTTACTCACATGTTTTAGGTCGTTCCCTCACCTTCCTTCGCGTGCGATGCGTCATTTTGCCCACTCTTTTAAATTACTCCATCTTGTACAAATTCATTGCATGTACAGACATATCTTGACACATATTTAACACGTATACATTTAACACTGATAACATTTTAAATACACTGGTGTATCCGTTTAGAACACACAATAAAACACTGAAAATATATTACTTTTAACACAAAATCTTGATATATTTACACTTCACAAATTCTGATCACTAGGCTGCTATTAAGCCTATCACACGTGACCTCTTGACCTCCCGTCTCCAAAGGTGAAATTTAGTAATGTCGGCTGCCTATCCTCTCCGAATATGAAAGTCTCGAATCATCTACTTCCTCCCTGCAATAGCACTCCTTCAAATCCCGTTCCTGACGATCTGCTATTTCTCTGACTCGAACGGCTCCCTTTTAGATCCTATTGATTGATCTTAGCGAAAGTCTGTTCTGTTCACGGTCCCCTCGATAATCTTTCGGTGACCTATGGATTTTTAGCAACTAATACTTCTCGTAACTTAGTGCCTTTTTAATAGTTCGTCTGCTTTCTTGAACCAAAGTCTATAGTCCCCTTCTCTTCTTCGCTTATTCGGTTCTCGAATTTCTAATCTTCTAGAATACTTTGCGAACCTTATTCTGTTTGTCCCTGCTCGGGTTCTTTAAATTTGATAAAATGTTTATCTCGCTGTTACGGCACTTCCGTACGTTATGATACTTTTGGTCATTTAATTTTAAGACCTATCGCCCTGAGTTCTAAGTTCACAGCCTGCTTTGACTGTATTTTATGTACTTTTCACGGTAAACTTTATACTGTCGGACGTAAATCCTGTAACTAGGATTTTCCTAATTCTCAACACGGCGATACTGTAATATTACTTCTTTGCAACTCCTTCCGGATGCACGTAAGTTATTGATACCGCGACGCCCTTGGCAGTCGTATATTGTCTATGCGATGTGATATAGCCTCTCCCCTCAAGGAGTACTGGTAAACTGCCTTCGATGTGTTACAGCGTGACGCCCCCTCACGGACTGTCGGAATACTGCATGATTGGTCTGGCTTGGCATGGACTTTTATACTATTTAGTCAAAAATAAATAAAATCCTAGTCCTTTTCGTGACCAACTTTTGAAATAATTGTCGTACAATTATAAAAATTATATCTCCAGAAAGCTCGTCTTCCAAACGTCAAATGATCTCACTGCGCATAAGAATCGATCGTGCATTTCTGAGATATTAATTAATTTTTAGTCTTCAGCTGCGTGGGTGATGCTGTTGATTTTTAAATTCCCCACTCCTCGGGTCTCAGTAATTCCCCGATGACGTATGCTGCGTTTGCATTTCTTTCCTGTGCAATTATTAAAAGCTTTTTCTTTACACAAACATCTCTAATCCGAAATGATTCACATTACTGTATTTATTTACTTATTTTTATTCTCGCAAATGGGTTAAATTTAATTATTCTTCTTCTGGCACAGCGACGCTGTTGCCGTTTTACTGCAAGGTAAGCTTGATTTCCGAGTCGTGCTTCTCTGTCTTACAGCCAAACTTTCCACTCATTCTATTAATACTCATGACCGGCTCCTTATCGATGAGTCAAGAGGCATGATCTCATTTCCTGAACACCTGGGTCCAGCTTCTTGCGCAACGTTATGCTAGAATCCTTGCTTGAAATCTCTCTATGTTCCATTCGAGACTGTATGTTTCTTTCATTCCTTTCCCAAAATACATGGATTCGACCCCTTTTGAGCCAATGGTACATGGGTTCATCTCTCCCCTCCTTAGGTAAATAAATTTTCGAAAAATTTTGAGGAAATTTATTTCAATTATTCATAAAAATCTTATTTTTCTTTTAATTGTCGAAACCATCATAACGTTCATCCGTACCTTCTTATTTTTATTCCTTTAGAATCCCACGATAATTTGGTTTTTCCATCTTTTTTAGTCATATCCGGTAATTGTGTAGGTTGGGTACGCTCTGTCCCTACCCTTTCTTTCCTTTTTTAATTTGTCTGGACTACAAGTCTCCAGAACCTCATTCTTCTTTACGGGTGTGGTCTATCCCTACCCGTTTCTTTATTTCATCATTCTCCTTTCTTAAATTGAAATTTTCTTCTTCAACAAAATCAATTATTTCTTTTATTTCCCAATGCAATTTCTCCAATTCGCATTCGCACTCGAATGGTTGAGCTCTGTTTCCTTTTTCTACCTTATTCTCGTTTCTATCAAAAGAGGATTCCCCATCTCTAAATTGTTCCATAACCAGGGCTTGTTCATTGGCTTCATCGAAGTCTTCGGGAGGGTAATACACTTTTAAATTCGCTGAGTTCATGGTCACTTCGTGATTCGTTTCACAGTGCCGAATTCTACACGCATTATTTCTCAAATCTCTTATTATTTGATACGGTCCGTGGTACATTTTCTGGAACTTTTTGTACACGTGGTTCCCTGGATCCGAAATGGCTGGTCTTTTTATTAACACCATTTCCCCTGCTAATAATGGCCAATGATACCTCTTGTGCCTATTTCTTCTTTGCCTCCTGTCGGCTTGAGCTTTTAAATGCTCAAAGGCTCTTCTAATACGTACATCACTTCCAGGCTGAGCGTCGGCTGGCCTAGGAATTACCAGACTCCAAGGTCTCTCTGGTTGCTCATTCCGATGTAACGTTATTGGTATCTCTCCCGTAGATTCATGGATTGTGTTGTTTATACAAAATTCGATAATATCCAAGATATCTATCCACTTCCAATTTTCTTCGGCACAGTATATTCTACAATACTTGGCCGTCTCCCTCATCACTCTTTCTACAGGATTTGCCTCAGGACGGCGAATACTTGACAAAATCTGACGTATTCCAAGTCTTTCTAATTCCTGTCTAAACTCTACACTGGTGAAACAACTGCCGTGATCCGACAACAAATTCTCGGGTTTTCCCAGAATCGGTATCACATTTTCTTTGAGTCGTTTCAACACCTGTATGGGAGCAAGGACAACCATTTTTGTGAAGACATCCATAGCCACCATTATGTGTCGATTTCCTCTTCTTGCCTTGGGCAAAGGTCCGAAATTATCAATCCAAATGATTTGACCTGGCCTCTCGGCTTTTGTCTCATCAGAAATGCATTTGGTTTAATCCTTTGACATAAATCACATGTCTTTAACTTGTCCCTTACAGTTTCTCTCAGTCTCGGCCATACAAATGCTTCTTTCAGCATCGAGACTGTTTTGTCGACTCCCATATGTCCGAACGATCTATGGGCTAACCATACCATTTTTCTCTGCAAAATCACAGGTACAACGATCCCTAATCGTGTATGGTCAGAGTCCACAAACTTATATAATAATCCATTATAAAATGTGTAATCTTGAGCTATCTTATTAGCTTCCGTGTACGCCGGTGTTCCCCTTATCAAACTTCCTTCAAGGAAAGGTATGAGCATGTTCATCCATGGATCCTCACGTTGCCGTTTACTAATGCTTCTTAACTCATTCAGAGTACGCTGATCCCTGTCTTCCAAATCAATAGCCATTACTTCCTCTTCTGTTGACTCTAGCTGTCTACTTAAATAATCTGGAACTACATTTTCTTTTCCTGGGCAGTATTCTATCTTTACGTCAAATTGTTGAATGTATAAAGCCCAACGCATCAACCTTTGACTGGATAAATCAGTCTTCATCAAAAAGGTTAAGGCTTTATGATCCGTCCTTAAAGTGACTTGAAACCCATATACGATCTTTCGCCAATATTGCAGCGCGTGCAATATCGCTAACAGCTCGATCTCGCTGATCGTATAATTTTTTTCGTGTGGTTTCAGTCTCCGACTTGTGAAAGCTAGATATTTTTTCTTATCAGGGTTATCCGGGTTTTCCTGATATAGCATTGCCCCTATTCCAATCTGGGATGCATCTGTTTGAATGATAAATCTCTGATTAAAATCAGGATACCCTAGCTTCACATAGTTTAAAAGCATTTCCTTGGCCTCCACAAATGCTTTTTCTGTCTCCTCCGTCCATTTCCACTTGCCCCCCTTCTTCAGAAGGTCCTGTAGTGGTGCAACAGTTTTTTTGTATGATGGACAATGTCCTGAGAAAAATCCAATTAATCCCAAAAACTGGCGAACGTTCTTCACTTTCAAAGGCCTGGGAAAATCTCTTATCGATTCTAATTTGCATGGATTTGGTTTAACACCATCCTTATCAATCACATGCCCCAAGAATGTTACTTGTCTTTGACAAAAATTTGACTTCTTTAAATTGATTTTAAAATTAGCCCTTCTTAAGTCTTCCAATAATTTCTTTAACTTTTCTAAATGTTCCTCAATGTTCTCCGAGGTAAGCAAAATATCATCCACATAACGGATAGTGCAATCTTTCACTTCCTCTGACAGGTTTTGATCAAGCGCTCTTATTAAGGCAGATCCCGCGATCTTCAATCAAAACGGACATCTCCTGAAGCAGTATGTTTGTTGGTCGAACTGAAATCCAGTTAACAGGCTGGCTTTCTCTTCCAGTTCGGGATGATGATACGAAGAAGTCATGTCAATATTTGTGAAAATCTTCATGCCTTTGAATTTCCTCAGTATTTCTTTTATGGGTGGTGCCGAATCATTTTCTGGTATGATTTTTGCATTCAAATTTCTGGCATCTAAACACACCCTTACTGAGCCATCCGGTTTACTCACAATCACTAATGGACTAACATATGGTGTCGCCATCTTTTCTATAACACCTGCATTCATCATCTCCTGCAGTGTTTTCTTCGTTTGTGGGTAATGTTTTTCCGCAACCGGATATGGTTTTTGTCTGAACGGTGCCCAATCATTGACTTGGAATGCGTATTTAAAATTTTCAATCTTCCCTGGCTTGGAATCAAATACGTCCCTAAAATTTAATAATAAATTCTTTAATTGTTCCTTATTTTCTAGGTTAATTTTAGCTTCCTCTATTTTTCCTGACAGGTTGGTCTCGAACTCAGTTTCCAAATTATCTTCGAGTTCTATGTTGAGGACTTCAAATATCTTTTCTATGTCCTTATGACCTTCCTCAGTTACTTCTTCCACATGCATTACCTGTTCTCCTATTTTCGCATCCTGTTCCTGTAGGTTAATGTTTTGTTCATCCACATCCTTTCTTTGAATTCTAATGCAGTTTTACGCTAGGATTATGGTGACTTTGTTCTCACGGATAAAGTCAATACCTAATATGACATTATACGGTAATTGATTTACCAGCAAAAAGCATTGCGAAATTTCAGCGTTACCCATGATCAGATCAATGTAAACCTGAAATTTACATGTTAAAGATTTTTCAGGAATAATCCCCTTAATCTTTATACTTGATGTGGGAATTTTTAATACGCGGCCTTTTGTTTCCAATTCATTTAGAAGGGTTTACGTAATTAAACTTATTGTGGATCCGGTATCAATTAATGCCCGGACCAGTAATCCTTCTATCCTTAGCATAATTATGGGTAGTTCTCTTTTAATAGGTGGGATTCCTTCCACATCCTCGTTAATCAGCTCATCTGGTCTTGCTATCCAATTTACAATCTCTATCTCCTCCCAGCTCCTGGTATGTTTCCACTTTTGACGATTTAAATTTGAAGTTCTTTTAAATCCTGAGGGCTTCCTTTCCCCTCATTCTTCAATTGAGCTTGTAGCTCCAGGCTTTGAGCTCCGTTTAGTCGGTCGGGTGATTTCCGGTTCTTTATTGCCTCACTCCAACGGACTTTTTGCCTTTCAGGTTCGTCTGGTCGTTCATTCATGTAACGAAGACTTTCCTGATATCTTTCTTCTATTTCGGCCCGATATTCATCATCCCTATCCTCTGGCCTTACGTTCCTTCTGGGATAATTCTCCCATTTCTTTCGGTTTTCTTGCCTCTGATGGTTATTGTTATAGGGTCGGCTCTCTTGTTGCCTATAACCCGTATTCCTAGGATTTCTTCCTCGATATCCTCCTCTGTAGTATGGCTGTATTCCCCTAGGCTCTTGGTGTCCATACTCTCGACCCAGTCCTTGAGTATCAGTACTAGTGGACTGATTTCTGGTCGATGGTTTTTCCCTGTTTTCCTGACTGCTGGCCATATGTACCTGTTCAGTCTGTCTTTGATGCCTGGGAGTAACGTGCGAAGTCGTCATATCTAATTGACGTAATACACTCTCCACTTCCACAGCACTTCTGGCTTTGGATGAGATTAACAGCCTCTGGATCTCATATGGAAGTTGTCTTGCAACGGCGGCACACAGGTCGTTCTCAGCTGGAGCAATGTCAAGTTCGCGGAATTTACACAGCTGAGCGGTGAAAAATTCTGAGTACTTAGTTGGTGCATTTGTGCTGTACTTCCTAGAGTACAGATCTAGCCTCAAATTCTCTTGGACATCTGCTGCCCAATATCGTTTCAGAAATGCTTCTCTAAAGCCTTCCACCGTATCAAAGATGTACCTGAAACTTCTGAACCAGGTGAGACAATCACCGGCCAACAGCTTCTCAATAGCTCTCAGTCTCCGATCCTGAGGAACCTTCATTTCGTTCAAGTACTCCGCGACTTCCTTTAACCAGTATTTTGGAGTAATTGACATATTATTACCCGTAAACTTCACCGGTCTGTCCTCATTCGACTTGATGATATTTATTATCTGTCCATTTGCCTGATTCATGTACGGGGTTGACATCGCCATCGGATATCCTGGGTTCTTATAAGGGCTCTCCCCTCCTAAGTCCCTATCTTGTTCTGTGCCTCGTTCATGGGGATCAACCCATCCTGTCTTTGGAAACTCATCCTGACTCTCAAATTCTAATTTCCTTTCCCTTCGGGCACTTTCTTCATTAGCCATGAGTTGAATTTCCATTTGACTGTTCTTATGTTCAGTCCTCTCCAACCGGGATCCTAATTCATTTTGAATTCTTTCCTGATTTTTCTTACTGATTTCCAGTTCTCGTTTGAGTTGGTTTTTCTCGTCCCTGAAGCTATCCCTGATTTCATTTAAGTGTTCTTCTACCTCTTTCTTGATGACCATGACCTGTTCTGTTATAATTTCTGGTTTAACGTCACCTCTGGTATCTAGGTCTTCTCGTATTTCCTTTATTTTCTTCTCCATTTCTCTTTGTCCTTTGACCATATTTACTTTAATTCCTTCAAGCTTTTCCTCAGTTTTCCCTTGACTCTTATATAATCTCATCACTTCATCTTGGACCTGATTTACTTCAGTATGAGTTCTTCCTACTTGGACCTTTAATGTTCCGATGGTTTCCAGAACCTCATTAATACCCTGACTTATTTCATCTATCTTATGGATACATTCCTTATTTTCGTCCTCTCGTTGTTTTCTTTCACTCTGGAGATGCCCCTCGTATATACCTAATCTTCGATTTATTCCATCCTCGTACTTCTTTAAGTTCTCATCTACCTGCCCGGTAAACCGCTCAAATTGACCTTTCATGTCCTGCGCATCCTTTTGATTTTGATTTTTCATCTCAGTTACTTCGGTTTGAACCACACCGATTTTTCCCTAGAGTATTTCTACTTGGTTCTCAACCTTTTCAAATCGGTTTCCTAGCTCCCTAACACTTTCTTTTATCTCATCCCGGGATGTTTTACATATATCGCTGTTAGATTTTATCTGAGCTTCTAATGCTTTCTGCACACCTTGGATCTGGGTTACAAGTTTCTTTTCACAATCATCACCCTTTTTTTCCATATTACTTAATTTAGTTTCCATGGAACTCAAACTTTTATTCAAAATTTCAATATTTTCTTGACATTTAGTTTGGGAATCTCCCATACTTTCGTTCAAGGCCTGTATTTGGACTTGCAATCCTGAATGAAATCCTTTATTTTCCTCTTTAATCTCACTTGTGATTTTCCCTTTTAAATCATTTAACTTCTTCCCAAACTCAGTGTCAAAACCTTGGAATTTGATATCCATTTTTCCTTCTATACTCTCTCGGAGTCCATTTGACCCCTTTTTCATTTCCTCAATTTCCGCCTTCACTTCATCGTTCATTCTTACACAGTTAGCCTCGATAGCTTCTAATTTAATTCCCACGTTATCACTATTTGTTTTTAGTGACACTAAACTCTCATTTATGGATCCTAACTTTTTGTTATTTTCATCCTGTTGGAGACCCAATGTATTGTCTATCGTTTCCAATTTATTGTTCATGGCCTCCAAGAGCCGTTGCATCTCCTCACTCAATGCCATATTATTAGAATACAGTGGGCTACTCATGCCACATCGCTGGTACATGCTTGAGAGATGGTAATCTGAACCATTGTGTCCCAATTTCTTCGAAATTTTACTTTAGTACGGGTATTTACTACAACGTACCCTTTTGATATCTTATTCAAACTCAAAAACTTTTATGGAAGATTTTAAAATTCAAAATTTCGAAAAACCATTTTTTTTAATGAAAATTCTGATTTTTCGAGAAAACTCGGGTTTTCCCTAGGTAAACTCCTCCCTGCGTACTGGGCGCCAAAAAGTAAGATTTGCTGGGGGGGTTGTTTATATTATTCCAGGGCTTCTCGGTATGAGTTTCCAGGGACCCATGCGGTCAGTTAACATTTTACGTTGTAGCTATTCCTATCATTACTTTACTTTACATGATATGACCGTCTTAAGTGTTCCTCTAGTTATTAATCCAAGCACATTACTTCTATGCCCCCATGTGCCCTTTCAGCATGAAACATGCAAATCACAGTATGCCAGCATTGCTCAATTCGGGATTTTCGGGGTTGCAGTATGTTCTCCCACTCTGTGACTTACACATTTTGGATTAAATAGGGGATACACTTGAAAAAAATAACAACAAAATCAACTCCTATTTTAACACATTTAATTAACCAAAATTTTGGCGCTACAAACAATAAAACAAATAAACGACAGACCAAAATCCTTCTACTTGATCAAAGTGAACAAGGAATAACATAAGAATTAAACAAATATTACATTAAAATACATGGTTTCCTTTAAACCAACAACATATAATTATTTTCACTTCCATAAAGTATCTATCTTAAAGTCCCATATAAACACGAGCTCCTTTGGCTCGATACTTTGCAATAATAACGGTGTCACTCTTTTGTACACCCCAATACTATTTTTATAGTTTCTTATTATCAAACAAATATATAATTACATTTAAAGTACATGTCAATTCTCTACTTAAATGTTTGGGCATTTCACATGTTCTCAGCATTTCCATCTCTCTCAAGTTTTACATATTCACTATAGTGATCGGGAAAATACCTGTGTACTCCAGAGTTATAAAGATTACTTGACAAAGTCAAAAACTATGATTACTCCCAGAATCTAGTTATCTTCATTAAACTCATGGAATCCTACGTCCATGCAACATTACAATAGGGATTTTTATTTATTTATTTGTCTTATAAGACCATTATCACATAAGAAAACTACGATCTGAACTGGCAAGCGATAATTTCATCTACAAGGACCTCGGTTCAAAGCCCGGGTCATTAACAACTTGTAAACACTCACGGTGTATTTATTTACTTCTTACAAACGGCCTTCACCGACCCTCCTCCTACTAGGGTCTCACCGTACACTTGAATGAGATTTATGACTGTGAGGGTAACTTCTCGTCTAGTCTGCGTGTGGGAGCTATACTCAATGCTTTTAAAACAAATCTTTCTTTCTTTTCAGTTCTCTGGGGAGACCTGGCATTTTACTTCACTTATTTACTTTCAACAACATTATTAGGTTCATAAACCACTTTCGTAACCTTGGCATTTATTAATTATAAAGGGTCCTCATTGATTGGGAAGAGTAATACACATTCAACGACGAATACTTAGGGGCTTCAACAACAAGACGATTCTAGGTTCGAATCTCTTAACATGCCTCGGGAACCATTCCCACATTGGAGGACTTATACAAAATGCGATTTAGGGTCGGCCGTGGCCTACATGACCTACGCTCATAATACCATACATTTGCTCCCTTTTACAATATAATAACACACACATGGCCTCGTGATCTACGTCACTATTGGAGGACTTACAACATAGCTCAATTTACCGCAATCAACTACCCCTCATAAGTAATTTACCAAGTGCATTTAGATTCTACGCATTCCTAGCGTGACATTTTATTTTAATTGCGGTCCATTGCGCTATACATTATTTTATGGCCTAGCGTCTTCCAAAGAACTGATAAATTCCATATTAACAATTGATACATATCTCAATTTTTATATTAATCTTTCCCTTGACAATAATCGCTCTATTTTAAGAACATGCATTAACATCATGTCTTATACTTTTATTAGGGCTCCAACGCTCTCATTTTCATATCATTCAATTTGATTTTTATTTATATTTCCTTTATTATTATTATTATTATTATTATTATTATTTATTTATTAGTACGCTTGCTTTTATAACATTCGTCAAATACACTGACATTTTATTCCATACATTTCCTCTACAGGATTTATTCTTTCACATAATTATTTATAATTTCTCAAATTTTATTTGTTCAGACCGCGTTCTTATTCTTTTATTAGTTATTTAGAAACATCCCTTTACACAAAACTCCGGTGGATTTGTACACAAACATTTCCCCGACACCAAAACATAATGAAAATCTTTACTCACATGTTTTAGGTCGTTCCCTGACCTTCCTTCTCGTGCGATGCGTCATTTTGCCCACTCTTTTAAATTACTCCATCTTGTACAAATTCATTGAATGTACAAACATATCTTGACACATATTTAACACGTATACATTTAACACTGATAACATTTTAAATACACTGGTGTATCCGTTTAGAACACACAATAAAACACTGAAAATATATTACTTTTAACACAAAATCTTGATATATTTACACTTCACAAATTCTGATCACTAGGCTGCTATTAAGCCTATCACACGTGACCTCTTGACCTCCCGTCTCCAAGGGTGAAATTTAGACATGTCGGCTTCCTATCCTCTCCGAATATGAAAGTCTCGAATCATCTACTTCCTCCCTGCAATAGCACTCCTTCAAATCCCGTTCCTGACGATCTGCTATTTCTCTGACTCGAACGGCTCCCTTTTAGATCCTATTGATTGATCTTAGCGAAAGTCTGTTCTGTTCACGGTCCACTCGATAATCTATCGGTGACCTATGGATTTTTAGCAACTAATACTTCTCGTGACTTGGTGCCTTTTTAATAGTTCGTCTGCTTTCCTGAACCAATGTCTATAGTTTCCTTCTCTTCTTCGCTTATTCGGTTCTCGAATTTCTAATCTTCTAGAATACTTTGCGAACCTTATTCTGTTTGTCCCTGCTCGGGTTCTTTAAATTTGATCAAATGTTTATCTCGCTGTTACGGTACTTCCGTACGTTATGATACTTTTGGTCATTTAATTTTAAGACCTATCGCCCTGAGTTCTAAGTTCGCAGCCTGCTTTGACTGTATTTTATGAACTTTTCACGGTAAACTTTATACTGTCGGACCTAAATCCTGTAACTAGGATTTTCCTAATTCTCAACACGGCGATACTGTAATATTACTTCTTTGCAACTCGTTCCGGATGCACGTAAGTTATTGATACCGCGACGCCCTTGGCTGTCGGATATTGTCTATGCGATGTGATATAGCCTCTCCCCTCAAGGAGTACTGGTAAACTGCCATCGATGTGTTACAGCGTGACGCCCCCTCACGGACTGTCGGAATACTGCATGATTGGTCTGGCTTGGCATGGACTTTTATACTATATAGTCAAAAATAAATAAAATCCTAGTCCTTTTCGTGACCAACTTTTGAAATAATTGTCGTACAATTATAAAAATTATATCTCCAGAAAGCTCGTCTTCCAAACGTCAAATGATCTCACTGCGCATAAGAATCGATCGTGCATTTCTGAGATATTAATTAATTTTTAGTCTTCAGCTGCGTGGGTGGTGCTGTTGATTTTTAAATTCCCCACTCCTCGGGTCTCAGTAATTCCCCGATGACGTATGCTGCGTTTGCATTTCTTTCCTGTGCAATTATTAAAAGCTTTTTCTTTACACAAAAATCTCTAATCCGAAATGATTCACATTACTGTATTTATTTACTTATTTTTATTCTCGCAAATGGGTTAAATTTAATTATTCTTCTTCTGGCACAGCGGCGCTGTTGCGGTTTTACTGCAAGGTAAGCTTGATTTCCTAGTCGTGCTTCTCTGTCGTACAGCCAAACTTTCCACTCATTCTATTAATACTCATGACCGGCTCCTTATCGATGAGTCAAGAGGCATGATCTCATTTCTTGAACACCTGGGTCCAGCTTCTTGCGCAACGTTATGCTAGAATCCTTGCTTGAAATCTCTCTATGTTCCATTCGAGACTGTATGTTTCTTTCATTCCTTTCACAAAATACATGGATTCGACCCCTTTCGAGCCAATGGTACATGGGTTCATCTCTCCCCTCCGTAGGTAAATAAATTTTCGAAAACTTTTGAGGAAATTTATTTCAATTATTCATAAAAATCTTATTTTTCTTTTAATTGTCGAAACCATCATAACGTTCATCCGTACCTTCTTATTTTTATTCCTTTAGAATCCCACGATAATTTGGTTTTTCCATCTTTTTTAGTCATATCCGGTAATTGTGTAGGTTGGGTACGCTCTGTCCCTACCCTTTCTTTCCTTTTTATTATTAGTCTGGACTACAAGTCTCCAGAACCTCATTCTTCTTTACGGGTGTGGTCTATCCCTACCCGTTTCTTTATTTCATCATTCTCCTTTCTTAAATTGAAATTTTCTTCTTCAACAAAATCAATTATTTCTTTTATTTCCCAATACAATTTCTCCAATTCGCATTCGCACTCGAATGGTTGAGCTCTGTTTCCTTTTTCTACCTTATTCTCGTTTCTATCAAAAGTTCATGGTCACTTCGTGATTCGTTTCACAGTGCCGAATTCTATACGCATTATTTCTCAAATCTCTTATCATTTGATACGGTCCGTGGTACATTTTCTGGAACTTTTTGTACACGCGGTTCCCTGGATCCGAAATGGCTGGTCTTTTTACTAACACCATTTCCCCTGCTAATAATGGCCGATGATACCTCTTGTGCCTATTTCTTCTTTGCCTCCTGTCGGCTTGAGCTTTTAGATGCTCAAAGGCTCTTCTAATACGTACATCTCTTCCAGGCTGAGCGTCGGCTGGCCTAGGAATTACCACACTCCAAGGTCTCTCTGGTTGCTCATTCCGATGTAACGTTATTGGTATCTCTCCCGTAGATTCATGGATTGTGTTGTTTATACAAAATTCGATAATATCCAAGATATCTATCCACTTCCAATTTTCTTCGGCACAGTATATTCTACAATACTTGGCTGTCTCCCTCATCACTCTTTCTACAGGATTTGCCTCAAGATGGCGAATACTTGACAAAATCTGACGTATTCCAAGTCTTTCTAATTCCTGTCTAAACTCTACACTGGTGAAACATCTACCGTGATCCGACAGCAAATTCTCGAGTTTTCCCAGAATCGGTATCACTTTTTCTTTGAGTCGTTTCAACACCTGTTTGGTACTAGTCTTCTGTATGGGAGCCAGGACAACAATTTTTGTGAAGACATCCATATCCACCATTATGTGTCGATTTTCTCTTCTTGCCTTGGGCAAAGGTCCGAAATTATCAATCCAAATGATTTGACCTGGCCTCTCGGCTTTTGTCTCATCAGAAATGCATTTGGTTTAATCCTTTGACATAAATCACATGTCTTTAACGTGTCCCTTACAGTTTCTCTCAGTCTCGGCCATACAAATGCTTCTTTCAGCATCGAGACTGTTTTGTCGACTCCCATATGTCCGAACGATCTATGGGCTAACCATACCATTTTTCTCTGCAAAATCGCAGGTACAACGATCCTTAATCGTGTATGGTCCGAGTCCACAAACTTATATAATAATCCATTATAAAATGTGTAATCTTGAGCTATCTTATTAGCTTCCGTGTACGCCGGTGTTCCCCTTATCAAACTTCCTTCAAGGAAAGATATGAGCATGTTCATCCATGGATCCTCACGTTGCCGTTGACTAATGCTTCTTAACTCATTCAGAGTACGCTGATCCCTGTCTTCCAAATCTATAGCCATTACTTCCTCTTCTGTGGACTCTAGCTGTCTACTTAAATAATCTGGAACTACATTTTCTTTTCCTGGGCAGTATTCTATCTTTACGTCAAATTGTTGAATGTATAAAGCCCAACGCATCAACCTTTGACTGGATAAATCAGTCTTCATCAAAAAGGTTAAGGCTTTATGATCCGTCCTTAAAGTGACTTGAAACCCATATACGATCTTTCGCCAATATTGCAGCGCGTGCAATATCGCTAACAGCTCGATCTCGCTGATCGTATAATTTTTTTCGTGTGGTTTCAGTCTCCGACTTGTGAAAGCTAGATATTTTTTCTTATCCGGGTTATCCGGGTTTTCCTGATATAGCATTGCCCCTATTCCAATCTGGGATGCATCTGTTTGAATGATAAATCTCTGATTAAAATCAGGATACCCTAGCTTCACATAGTTTAAAAGCATTTCCTTGGCCTCCACAAATGCTTTTTCTGTCTCCTCCGTCCATTTCCACTTGCCCCCTTCTTCAGAAGGTCCTGTAGTGGTGCAACAGTTTTTTTGTATGATGGACAATGTCCTGAGAAAAATCCAATTAATCCCAAAAACTGGCGAACGTTCTTCACTTTCAAAGGCCTGGGAAAATCTCTTATCGATTCTAATTTGCATGGATTTGGTTTAACACCATCCTTATCAATCACATGCCCCAAGAATGTTACTTGTCTTTGACAAAAATTTGACTTCTTTAAATTGATTTTAAAATTAGCCCTTCTTAAGTCTTCCAATAATTTCTTTAACTTTTCTAAATGTTCCTCAATGTTCTCCGAGGTAAGCAAAATATCATCCACATAACGGATAGTGCAATCTTTCACTTCCTCTGACAGGTTTCGATCAAGCGCTCTTATTAAGGCAGATCCCGCGGTCTTCAATCCAAACGGACATCTCCTGAAGCAGTATGTTTGTTGGTCGAACTGAAATCCAGTTAACAGGCTGGTTTTCTCTTCCAGTTCGAGATGATGATACGAAGAAGTCATGTCAATATTTGTGAAAATCTTCATTCCTTTGAATTTCCTCAGTATTTCTTTTATGGGTGGTGCCGAATCATTTTCTGGTATGATTTTTGCATTCAAATTTCTGGCATCTAAACACACCCTTACTGAGCCATCCGGTTTACTCACAATCACTAATGGACTAACATATGGTGTCGCCATCTTTTCTATAACACCTGCATTCATCATCTCCTGCAGTGTTTTCTTCGTTTGTGGGTAATGTTTTTCCGCAACCGGATATGGTTTTTGTCTGAACGGTGCCCAATCATTGACTTGGAATGCGTATTTAAAATTTTCAATCTTCCCTGGCTTGGAATCAAATACGTCCCTAAAATTTAATAATAATTTCTTTAATTGTTCCTTATTTTCTAGGTTAATTTTAGCTTCCTCTATTTTTCCTGACAGGTTGGTCTCGAACTCAGTTTCCAAATTATCTTCGAGTTCTATGTTGAGGACTTCAAATATCTTTTCTATGTCCTTATGACCTTCCTCAGTTACTTCTTCCACATGCATTACCTGTTCTCCTATTTTCGCATCCTGTTCCTGTAGGTTAATGTTTTGTTCATCCACATCCTTTCTTTGAATTCTAATGCAGTTTTGCGCTAGGTCTATGATCTTGTTCTCACGGATAAAGTCAATACCTAATATGACATTATACGGTAATTGATTTACCAGCAAAAAGCATTGCGAAATTTCAGCGTTACCCATGATCAGATCAATGTAAACCTGAAATTTACATGTTAAAGATTTTTCAGGAATAATCCCCTTAATCTTTATACTTGATGTGGGAATTTTTAATACGCGGCCTCTTGTTTCCAATTCATTTAGAAGGGTTTGCGTAATTAAACTTATTGTGGATCCGGTATCAATTAATGCCCTGACCAGTAATCCTTCTATCCTTAGCATAATTATGGGTAGTTCTCTTTTAATAGGTGGGATTCCTTCCACATCCTCGTTAATCAGCTCATCTGGTCTTGCTATCCAATTTACAATCTCTATCTCCTCCCAGCTCCTGGTATGTTTCCACTTTTGACGATTTAAATTTGAAGTTTTATTTAATCCTGAGGGCTTCCTTTCCCCTCATTCTTCAATTGAGCTTGTAGCTCCAGGCTTTGAGCTCCGTTTAGTCGGTCGGGTGATTTCTGGTTCTTTATTGCCTCACTCCAACGGACTTTTTGCCTTTCAGGTTCGTCTGGTCGTTCATTCATGTAACGAAGACTTTCCTGATATCTTTCTTCTATTTCGGCCCGATATTCATCATCCCTATCCTCTGGCCTTACGTTCCTTCTGGGATAATTCTCCCATTTCTTTCGGTTTTCTTGCCTCTGATGGTTATTGTTATAGGGTCGGCTCTCTTGTTGCCTATAACCCGTATTCCTAGGATTTCTTCCGCGATATCCTCCTCTGTAGTATGGCTGTATTCCCCTAGGCTCTTGGTGCCCATACTCTCGACCCAGTCCTTGAGTATCAGTACTAGTGGACTGATTTCTGGTCGATGGTTTTTCCCTGTTTTCCTGACTGCTGGCCATATGTACCTGTTCAGTCTGTCTTTGATGCCTGGGAGTAACGTGCGAAGTCGTCATATCTAATTGACGTAATACACTCTCCACTTCCACAGCACTTCTGGCTTTGGATGAGATTAACAGCCTCTGGATCTCATATGGAAGTTGTCTTGCAATGGCGGCACACAGGTCGTTCTCAGCTGGAGCAATGTCAAGTTCCCGGAATTTACACAGCTGAGCGGTGAAAAATTCTGAGTACTTAGTTGGTGCATTTGTGCTGTACTTCCTAGAGTACAGATCTAGCCTCAAATTCTCTTGGACATCTGCTGCCCAATATCGTTTCAGAAATGCTTCTCTAAAGCCTTCCACCGTATCAAAGGTGTACCTGAAACTTCTGAACCAGGTGAGCCAATCACCGGCCAACAGCTTCTCAATAGCTCTCAGTCTCCGATCCTGAGGAACCTTCATTTCGTTCAAGTACTCCGCGACTTCCTTTAACCAGTATTTTGGAGTAATTGACATATTATTACCCGTAAACTTCACCGGTCTGTCCTCATTCGACTTGATGATATTTATTATCTGGCCATTTGCCTGATTCATGTACGGGGTTGACATCGCCATCGGATATCCTGGGTTCTTATAAGGGCTCTCCCCTCCTAAGTCCCTATCTTGTTCTGTGCCTAGTTCATGGTGATCTACCCATCCTGTCTTTGGAAACTCATCCTGACTCTCAAATTCTAATTTCCTTTCCCTTCGGGCACTTTCTTCATTAGCCATGAGTTGAATTTCCATTTGACTGTTCTTATGTTCAGTCCTCTCCAACCGGGATCTTAATTCATTTTGAATTCTTTCCTGATTTTTCTTACTGGTTTCCGGTTCTCGTTTGAGTTGGTTTTTCTCGTCCCTGAAGCTATCCCTGATTTTATAAGTGTTCTTCTACCTCTTTCTTGATGACCATGACCTGTTCTGTTATAATTTCTGGTTTAACGTCACCTCTGGTATCTAGGTCTTCTCGTATTTCCTTCATTTTCTTCTCCATTTCTCTTTGTCCTTTGACCATATTTACTTTAATACCTTCAAGCTTTTCCTCAGTTTTCCCTTGACTCTTATATAATCTCATCACTTCATCTTGGACCTGATTTACTTCAGTATGAGTTCTTCCTACTTGGACCTTTAATGTTCCGATGGTTTCCAGAACCTCATTAATACCCTGACTTATTTCATCTATCTTATGGGTACTTTCCTTATTTTCGTCCTCTCGTTGTTTTCTTTCACTCTGGAGATGCCCCTCGTATATACCTAATCTTCGATTTATTCCATCCTCGTACTTCTTTAAGTTCTCATCTACCTGCCCGGTAAACCACTCAAATTGACCTTTCATGTCCTGCGCATCCTTTTGATTTTGATTTTTCATCTCAGTTACTTCGGTCTGAACCACACCGATTTTTCCCTCGAGTATTTCTACTTGGTTCTCAACCTTTTCAAATCGGTTTCCTAGCTCCCTAACACTTTCTTTTATCTCATCCCGGGATGTTTTACATATATCGCTGTTAGATATTATCTGAGCTTCTAATGCTTTCTGCACACCTTGGATCTGGGTTACAAGTTTCTTTTCACAATCATCACCCTTTTTTTCCATATTACTTAATTTAGTTTCCATGGAACTCAAACTTTTATTCAAAATTCCAAAATTTTCTCGACATTTAGTTTGGGAATCTCCCATACTTTCGTTCAAGGCCTGTATTTGGACTTGAAATCCTGAATGAAATCCTTTATTTTCCTCTTTAATCTCACTTGTGATTTTCCCTTTTAAATCATTTAACTTCTTCCCAAACTCAGTGTCAAAACCTTGGAATTTGATATCCATTTTTCCTTCTATACTCTCTCGGAGTCCATTTGACCCCTTTTTCATTTCCTCAATTTCCGCCTTCACTTCATCGTTCATTCTTACACAGTTAGCCTCGATAGCTTCTAATTTAATTCCCACGTTATCACTATTTGTTTTTAGTGACTCTAAACTCTCATTTATGGATCCTAACTTTTTGTTATTTTCATCCTGTTGGAGACCCAATGTATTGTCTATCGTTTCCAATTTATTGTTCATGGCCTCCAAGAGCCGTTGCATCTCCTCACTCAATGCCATATTATTAGAATACAGTGGGCTACTCATGCCACATCGCTGGTACATGCTTGAGAGATGGTAATCTGAACCATTGTGTCCCAATTTCTTCGAAATTTTACTTTAGTACGGGTATTTACTACAACGTACCCTTTTGATATCTTATTCAAACTCAAAAACTTTTATGGAAGATTTTAAAATTCAAAATTTCGAAAAACCATTTTTTTTAATGAAAATTCTGATTTTTCGAGAAAACTCGGGTTTTCCCTATGTAAACTCCTCCCTGCGTACTGGGCGCCAAAAAGTAAGATTTGCTGGGGGGGTTGTTTATATTATTCCAGGGCTGCTCGGTATGAGTTTCCAGGGACCCATGCGGTCAGTTAACATTTTACGTTGTAGCTATTCCTATCATTACTTTACTTTACATGATATGACCGTCTTAAGTGTTCCTCTAGTTATTAATCCAAGCACATTACTTCTATGCCCCCATGTGCCCTTTCAGCATGAAACATGCAAATCACAGTATGCCAGCATTGCTCAATTCGGGATTTTCGGGGTTGCAGTATGTTCTCCCACTCTGTGACTTACACATTTTGGATTAAATAGAGGATACACTTGCAAAAAATAACAACAAAATCAACTCCTATTTTAACACATTTAATTAACCAAAATTTTGGCGCTACAAACAATAAAACAAATAAACGACAGACCAAAATCCTTCTACTTGTTCAAAGTGAACAAGGAATAACATAAGAATTAAACAAATATTATATTAAAATACATGGTTTCCTTTAAACCAACAACATATAATTATTTTCACTTCCATAAGGTATCTATCTTAAAGTCCCATATAACCACGAGCTCCTTTGGTTCGATACTTTGCAATAATAACGGTGTCACTCTTTTGTACACCCCAATACTATTTTTATAGTTTCTTATTATCAAACAAATATATAATTACATTTAAAGTACATGTCAATTCTCTACTTAAATGTTTGGGCATTTCACATGTTCTCAGCATTTCCATCTCTCTCAAGTTTTACATATTCACTATAGTGATCGGGAAAATACCTGTGTACTCCAGAGTTATAAAGATTACTTGACAAAGTCAAAAACTATGATTACTCCCAGAATCTAGTTATCTTCATTAAACTCATGGAATCCTACGTCCATGCAACATTACAATAGGGATTTTTATTTATTTATTTGTCTTATAAGACCATTATCACATAAGAAAACTACGATCTGAACTGGCAAGCGATAATTTCATCTACAAGGACCTCGGTTCAAAGCCCGGGTCATTAACAACTTGTAAACACTCACGGTGTATTTATTTACTTCTTACAAACGGCCTTCACCGACCCTCCTCCTACTAGGGTCTGACCGTACACTTGAATGAGATTTATGACTGTGAGGGTAACTTCTCGTCTAGTCTGCGTGTGGGAGCTATACTCAATGCTTTTAAAACAAATCTTTCTTTCTTTTCAGTTCTCTGGGGAGACCTGGCATTTTACTTCACTTATTTACTTTCAACAACATTATTAGGTTCATAAACCACTTTCGTAACCTTGGCATTTATTAATTATGAAGGGTCCTCATTGATTGGGAAGAGTAATACACATTCAGCGACGAATACTTAGGGGCTTCAACAACTAGACGATTCTAGGTTCGAATCTCTTAACATTGCCTCGGGAACCATTCCCACATTGGAGGACTTATACAAAATGCGATTTAGGGTCGGCCGTGGCCTACATGACCTACGCTCATAATACCATACATTTGCTCCCTTTTACAATATAATAACACACACATGGCCTCGTGATCTACGTCACTATTGGAGGACTTACAACATAGCTCAATTTACCGCAATCAACTACCCCTCATAAGTAATTTACCAAGTGCATTTAGATTCTACGCATTCCTAGCGTGACATTTTATTTTAATTGCGCTCCATTGCGCTATACATTATTTTCCGGCCTAGCGTCTTCCAAAGAACCGATAAATTCCATATTAACAATTGATACATATCTCAATTTTTATATTAATCTTTCCCTTGACAATAATCGCTCTATTTTAAGAACATGCATTAACATCATGTCTTATACTTTTATTAGGGCTCCAACGCTCTCATTTTCATATCATTCAATTTGATCTTTATTTATATTTCCTTTATTATTATTATTATTATTATTATTATTTATTTATTAGTACGCTTGCTTTTATAACATTCGTCAAATACACTGACATTTTATTCCATACATTTCCTCTACAGGATTTATTCTTTCACATAATTATTTATAATTTCTCAAATTTTATTTGTTCAGACCGCGTTCTTATTCTGTTATTAGTTATTTAGAAACATCCCTTTACACAAAACTCCGGTGGATTTGTACACAAACACTTCCCCGACACCAAAACATAATGAAAATCTTTACTCACATGTTTTAGGTCGTTCCCTGACCTTCCTTCTCGTGCGATGCGTCATTTTGCCCACTCTTTTAAATTACTCCATCTTGTACAAATTCATTGAATGTACAGACATATCTTGACACATATTTAACACGTATACATTTAACACTGATAACATTTTAAACACACTGGTGTATCCTCCCTCTGAGCTGACCATGGGACTAACTGGAACACCCCCCCCCCTCCCCTGAGCTGACCATGGGACTAACTCGAACCTCCCACTGAGCTGACCATGGGACCAACTGGAACCCCCCTCTGAGCTGACCATGGGACCAACTGGAACCTCCCTCTGAGCTGACCATGGGACTAACTGGAACCCCACTCTGAGCTGACTATGGGACTTACTCGAACCTCGCTCCGAGCTGACCATGGGACCAACTGGAACCCCCCTCTGAGCTGACCATGGGACCAACTGGACCCCCCTATGAGCTGACCATGGGAGCAACTGTAACCCCCTCTGAGATGACCATGGGACAAACTGGAACCCCCCTCTGAGCTGACTATCGGACCGATTCTAACCTCCCTCTGAGCTGACCATGGGATCAACTGAAACCCCCCACTGAGCTGACTATGGGACCAACTGGAACCTCCCTCTGATCTGACCATGGGACCAACTGAAACCCCCCACTGAGCTGACCATGGAACCAACTGGAACCTCCCTCTGAGCTGACCATGGGACCAACTGTAACCACTGTCTGAGTTGACCATGAGACCAACTGAATCCCCCCTCTGAGCTGACCAAGGGACCAATTGGAACCTCCCTCCACCCTGACCATGGGACCAACTGGAACCCCCCTCTGAGCTGACCATGGGACCCAACTGGACCCCCTCTGATCTGACCATGGGACCAACTGGAACCCCCCTCTGAGCAGAATATGGGGACAAACTGGAACCCCCCCTCTGAGCTGACCATGGGACCAACTGGAACCCAACTATGTGCTGACCATGGGACCAACTGGAACCCCCCTCTGAGCTGACCATGGGACCAAATGGAAACTCCCTCTGAGCTGAACATGGGACCAACTTGAACCCCCTCTGAGCTGACCATGGGACCAACTGAAACCCCCCTCTTAGCTGACCATGGGACTAACTGGAACCCCCCTCTGAGCTGACCATGGGACCAACTGAACCTCCATCTGAGCTGACCATTGGACCTACTGGAATCCCCCTCGGAGCTGACCATGGGACCAACTGGAAACTCCTTCAAGCTGACCATGGGACCAACTGGAAACTCCCTCCAAGCTGACCATGGGACCAACTGGGACCCCCTCTTAGCTGACCATGGGACCAACTGGAACCCCCTCTGAGCTCACCATGGGAACCACTTGAACCCCCTCTGAGTTGACCATGGGACCAACTGGAACCCCCCTCTGAGCTGACCATGGGACCAACTGCAACCCCCCTCTGAGCTGACCATGGGACCAACTGAAACCCCCCTCTGTGCTGACCATGGGACCAACTGGAACCTCCCTCTGAGCTGTCCATGGGACCAACTGGAACCCCCTCTGAGCTAACCATGGGAACAACTGGAACCCCCCCTCTGAGCTGACCATGGGACCAACTGGAACCTCCCTCCAAGCTGACCATGGACCAATTGGGACCCACCTCCGAGCTGACCATGGGACCAACTGGAACCCACTCTGAGCTCACCATGGGACCAACTGGAACCCCCTCTGATCTGACCATGGGAACAACTGGAACCCCCCCCCCTGAGCTGACCATGGGACCAACTGGAACCCCCCCCTGAGCTCACCATGCGACTAACACGAACCCCCTTCTGAGCTCACCATGGGACCAACTGGATCCTCCCTCTGAGCTGACCCTGGGACCAACTGGAACCCCCTTCTGAGCTGACGATGGGACCAACTGGAAACCACCTCTGAGCTGACCTTGGGACCAACTGGAACCCCCTCTGAGCTGACCATGGGACCTACTGGAACCCCCCTCTGAGCTGACCATGGGACTAACTGGAACCCTCCTCTTAGCTGACCATGGGACTAACTGGAACCCCCCCTCTGAGCTGACTATGGGACTAACTCAAACCTCCCTCTGAGCTGACCATGGGACCAACTGGAACCCCATCTGAGCTGATAATGGGACTAACTCGAACCTCCCTCCGTGCTGACCATGGTACAAACTGGAACCTTCCTCTGAGCTGACCATGGGACCAACGGGAACCTCCCTCTGAGCTGACCATGGGACTAACTGGAACACCCCCCCCCCCCTCCCCTGAGCTGACCATGGGACTAACTCGAACCTCCCACTGAGCTGACCATGGGGACCAACTGGAACCCCCCTCTGAGCTGACCATGGGACCAACTGGAACCTCCCTCTGAGCTGACCATGGGACTAACTGGAACCCCACTATGAGCTGTCTATGGGACTTACTCGAACCTCGCTCCGAGCTGACCATGGGACCAACTGGAACCCCCCTCTGAGCTGACCATGGGACCAACTGGACCCCCCTATGAGCTGACCATGGGAGCAACTGTAACCCCCTCTGAGATGACCATGGGACAAACTGGAACCCCCCTCTGAGCTGACTATCGGACCGATTCTAACCTCCCTCTGAGCTGACCATGGGATCAACTGAAACCCCCCACTGAGCTGACTATGGGACCAACTGGAACCTCCCTCTGATCTGACCATGGGACCAACTGAAACCCCCCACTGAGCTGACCATGGGACCAACTGGAACCTCCCTCTGAGCTGACCATCGGGACCAACTGTAACCACTGTCTGAGTTGACCTTGAGACCAACTGAATCCCCCCTCTGAGCTGACCAAGGGACCAATCGGAACCTCCCTCCACCCTGACCATGGGACCAACTGGAACCCCCCTCTGAGCTGACCATGGGACCAACTGGACCCCCTCTGATCTGACCATGGGACCAACTGGAACCCCCCTCTGAGCAGAATATGGGACAAACTGGAACCCCCCTCTGAGCTGACCATGGGACCAACTGGAACCCAACTCTGTGCTGACCATGGGACCAACTGGAACCCCCCTCTGAGCTGACCATGGGACCAAATGGAAACTCCCTCTGAGCTGAAAATGGGACCAACTTGAACCCCCTCTGAGCTGACCATGGGACCAACTGAAACCCCCCTCTTAGTTGACCATGGGACTAACTGGAACCCCCCTCTGAGCTGACCATGGGACCAACTGAAACCTCCATCTGAGCTGACCATTGGACCTACTGGAATCCCCCTCGGAGCTGACCATGGGACCAACTGGAAACTCCTTCAAGCTGACCATGGGACCAACTGGAACCTCCCTCCAAGCTGACCATGGGACCAACTGGGACCCCCTCTTAGCTGACCATGGGACCATATGGAACCCCCTCTGAGCTCACCATGGGAACCACTTGAACCCCCTCTGAGTTGACCATGGGACCAACTGGAACCCCCCTCTGAGCTGACCATGGGGCAACTGGAACCCCCCTCTGATCAGACCATGGGACCAACCGGAACCCCCCTCTGAGCTGACCATGGGACCAACTGCAACCCCCCTCTGAGCTGACCATGGGACCAACTGAAACCCCCCCTCTGTGCTGACCATGGGACCAACTGGAACCTCCCTCTGAGCTTTCCATGGGACCAACTGGAACCCCCTCTGAGCTAACCATGGGAACAACTGGAACCCCCCTCTGAGCTGACCATGGGACCAACTGGAACCTCCCTCCAAGCTGACCATGGGACCAATTGGGACCCACCTCCGAGCTGACCATGGGACCAACTGGAACCCACTCTGAGCTCACCATGGGACCAACTGGAACCCCCTCTGATCTGACCATGGGAACAACTGGACCCCCCCCCCTAAGCTGACCATGGGACCAACTGGAACCCCCCCCTGAGCTCACCATGCGACTAACACGAACCCCCCTCTGAGCTCACCATGGGACCAACTGGATCCTCCCTCTGAGCTGACCATGGGACCAACTGGAACCCTCTTCTGAGCTGACGATGGGACCAACTGGAAACCACCTCTGAGCTGACCTTGGGACCAACTGGAACCCCCCTCTGAGCTGACCATGGGACCTACTGGAACCCCCCTCTGAGCTGACCATGGGACTAACTGGAACCCCCCTCTTAGCTGACCATGGGCCCAAACGGAACCCCCCTCTGAGCTGACCATGGGACTAAATGGAACCCCCCTCTGAGTTGATAATGGGATCAACTGGAACCTCCCCCCTCTGAGCTGACCATGGGACTAACTGGAACCCCCCTCTGAGCTTACCATGGGACACCAACTGGAACCCCTCTCTGAGCTGACCATTGGACAACTCGAACCTCCCTCTGAGCTGACCATGGGACTAACTGGAACCCCCTCTCAGCTGACCATGGGACTAACTGGAACCCCCTCTGAGCTGACCATGGGGCCAACTCGAACCTCCCTTTGAGCTGACCATGGGACCAACTCGAACCTCCCTCTGAGCTGACAATGGGACCAACTCGAACCTCCCTCTGAGCTGACCATGTGACTAACTGGAACCCCCCTCTGAGCTGACCATGGGACCAACCGGAACACCCTCTGAGCTGAATGTGGGACTAACTGGAACTCCCATATGAGCTGATAATGGGACCAACTGGAACCTCCCCCCCCCTCTGAGCTGATCATGAGACTAACTGGAACCCCCATCTGAGCTGACCATGGTACTAACTCGAACCTCCCTATGAGTTGACCTAGGGACCAACTGGAAACCTCCTCTGAGCTGACCATGGGACCAACTTGAACCACCTCTGAGCTGACCATGGGACCAACTGGAACCCCCCTCTGAGCTGACCATGGGACCAACTGGAGCCTACCTCTGAGCTGACCATGGGACCAACTGGAACCCCCTCTGAGCTGACCATGGGACCAACTGGAGCCCCCCTCTGGGCTGATAATGGGACCAACTGGAACCTCCCCCCCCCCCCTCTGAGCAGATCATGAGACTAACTGGAACCCCCATCTGAGCTGACCATGGTACTAACTCGAACCTCCCTATGAGTTGACCTAGGGACCAACTGGAACCCTCCTCTGAGCTGACAATGGGACCAACTTGAACCACCTCTGAGCTGACCATGGGACCAACTGGAATCTCCCTCTGAGCTTACCATGGGACCAACTGGAACCCCCCTCTGTACTGACCATGGGACTAACTGGAACCCCCCTCTGAGCTGATAATGGGACCAACTGGAACTTCCTCCCCCCCCCCCCTCTGAGCTGACCATGGGACTTATTGGAACCCCCCTCTGAGCTGACGATGGGACCAACTGGAAGCTCCCTGTGAGTTGACCATGGTTCTAACTGGAACCCCCCTCTGAGGTGACCATGGGACCAACTGGACCCCCTCTGAGGTGACCATGGGACCAACTGGAACCCCCCTCAGAGCTGACCATGGGAACAACTGGATCCCCTCTGAGCTGACCATGGGACTAACTGGAACCCCCCTCTGAGCTGACCATGGGACCAACTGGAACCTCCCTTTGATCTGACCATGGGACCAACAGGAACCCCCTCTGATCTGACCATGGGAACAACTGGAACCCTCTCTGAGCTGACCATGGGACCAACTGGAACCCCCCTCTGAGCTGTCCATGGGATAAACTGGAACCCCCTCTGAGCTGACCGTGTGACCAACTGGAACCTCCCTCTGAGCTGACCATGGGACTAACTGGAACCCCCCTCTGTGCTGACCATGGGACTTACTCGAACCTCCCTCCGAGCTGACCATGGGACCAACTATAACCTCCCTCTTGGCTGACCATGGGACCAACTGGAACCCCCCTCTGAGCTGACCATGGGACCAACTGGAACCTTCCTCTGAGCTGACCATGGGACCAACTGGAACCCCCCTCTGAGCTGACCATGGGACTAACTGGAATCCCCTCTGAGCTGACTATGGGACTAACTCGAACCTCCCTCCGAGCTGACCATGGGACCAACTGGAACCCCATCAGAGCTGATAATGGGACTAACTCGAACCTCCCTCCGTGCTGACCATGGTACAAACTGGAACCTCCCTCTGAGCTGACCATGGGACCAACTGGAACCTCCCTCTGAGCTGACCATGGGACCAACTGGAACCCCCCTCTGAGCTGACCATGGGACCAACTGCAATCCCCCTCTGAGCTCACCATGGGACCAACTGAAACCCCCCTCTGTGCTGACCATGGGACCAACTGGAACCTCCCTCTGAGCTGTCCATGGGACCAACTGGAACCCCCTCTGAGCTAACCATGGGAACAACTGGAACCCCCCTCTGAGCTGACCATGGGACCAACTGGAACCTCCCTCCAAGCTGACCATGGGACCAATTGGGACCCACCTCCGAGCTGACCATGGGACCAACTGGAACCCACTCTGAGCTCACCATGGGACCAACTGGAACCCCCTCTGATCTGACCATGGGAACAAATGGAACCCCCCCCCCCCTGAGCTGACCATGGGACCAACTGGAACCCCCCTGAGCTCACCATGCGACTAACACGAACCCCCTTCTGAGCTCACCATGGGACCAACTGGATCCTCCCTCTGAGCTGACCCTGGGACCAACTGGAACCCCCTTCTGAGCTGACGATGGGACCAACTGGACCCCCCTATGAGCTGACCATGGGAGCAACTGTAACCCCCTCTGAGATGACCATGGGACAAACTGGAACCCCCCTCTGAGCTGACTATCGGACCGATTCTAACCTCCCTCTGAGCTGACCATGGGATCAACTGAAACCCCCCACTGAGCTGACTATGGGACCAACTGGAACCTCCCTCTGATCTGACCATGGGACCAACTGAAACCCCCCACTGAGCTGACCATGGGACCAACTGGAACCTCCCTCTGAGCTGACCATGGGACCAACTGTAACCACTGTCTGAGTTGACCTTGAGACCAACTGAATCCCCCCTCTGAGCTGACCAAGGGACCAATTGGAACCTCCCTCCACCCTGACCATGGGACCAACTGGAACCCCCCTCTGAGCTGACCATGGGACCAACTGGACCCCCTCTGATCTGACCATGGGACCAACTGGAACCCCCCTCTGAGCAGAATATGGGACAAACTGGAACCCCCCTCTGAGCTGACCATGGGACCAACTGGAACCCAACTCTGTGCTGACCATGGGACCAACTGGAACCCCCCTCTGAGCTGACCATGGGACCAAATGGAAACTCCCTCTGAGCTGAAAATGGGACCAACTTGAACCCCCTCTGAGCTGACCATGTGACCAACTGAAACCCCCCTCTTAGTTGACCATGGGACTAACTGGAACCCCCCTCTGAGCTGACCATGGGACCAACTGAAACCTCCATCTGAGCTGACCATTGGACCTACTGGAATCCCCCTCGGAGCTGACCATGGGACCAACTGGAAACTCCTTCAAGCTGACCATGGGACCAACTGGAACCTCCCTCCAAGCTGACCATGGGACCAACTGGGACCCCCTCTTAGCTGACCATGGGACCATATGGAACCCCCTCTGAGCTCACCATGGGAACCACTTGAACCCCCTCTGAGTTGACCATGGGACGAACTGGAACCCCCCTCTGAGCTGACCATGGGGCAACTGGAACCCCCCTCTGATCAGACCATGGGACCAACCGGAACCCCCCTCTGAGCTGACCATGGGACCAACTGCAACCCCCCTCTGAGCTGACCATGGGACCAACTGAAACCCCCCTCTGTGCTGACCATGGGACCAACTGGAACCTCCCTCTGAGCTTTCCATGGGACCAACTGGAACCCCCTCTGAGCTAACCATGGGAACAACTGGAACCCCCCTCTGAGCTGACCATGGGACCAACTGGAACCTCCCTCCAAGCTGACCATGGGACCAATTGGGACCCACCTCCGAGCTGACCATGGGACCAACTGGAACCCACTCTGAGCTCACCATGGGACCAACTGGAACCCCCCCCCCCCTGAGCTCACCATGCGACTAACACGAACCCCCCTCTGAGCTCACCATGGGACCAACTGGATCCTCCCTCTGAGCTGACCATGGGACCAACTGGAACCCCCTTCTGAGCTGACGATGGGACCAACTGGAAACCACCTCTGAGCTGACCTTGGGACCAACTGGAACCCCCCTCTGAGCTGACCATGGGACTAACTGGAACCCCCCTCTTAGCTGACCATGGGCCCAAACGGAACCCCCTTCTGAGCTGACCATGGGACTAAATGGAACCCCCCTCTGAGTTGATAATGGGATCAACTGGAACCTCCCCCCTCTGAGCTGACCATGGGACTAACTGGAACCCCCCTCTGGGCTTACCATGGGACACCAACTGGAACCCCTCTCTGAGCTGACCATTGGACAACTCGAACCTCCCTCTGAGCTGACCATGGGACTAACTGGAACCCCCTCTCAGCTGACCATGGGACTAACTGGAACCCCCTCTGAGCTGACCATGGGGCCAACTCGAACCTCCCTTTGAGCTGACCATGGGACCAACTCGAACCTCCCTCTGAGCTGACAATGGGACCAACTCGAACCTCCCTCTGAGCTGACCATGTGACTAACTGGAACCCCCCTCTGAGCTGACCATGGGACCAACCGGAACACCCTCTGAGCTGAATGTGGGACTAACTGGAACTCCCATATGAGCTGATAATGGGACCAACTGGAACCTCCCCCCCCCCTCTGAGCTGATCATGAGACTAACTGGAACCCCCATCTGAGCTGACCATGGTACTAACTCGAACCTCCCTATGAGTTGACCTAGGGACCAACTGGAAACCTCCTCTGAGCTGACCATGGGACCAACTTGAACCACCTCTGAGCTGACCATGGGACCAACTGGAACCCCCCTCTGAGCTGACCATGGGACCAACTGGAGCCTCCCTCTGAGCTGACCATGGGACCAACTGGAACCCCCTCTGAGCTGACCATGGGACCAACTGGAGCCCCCCTCTGGGCTGATAATGGGACCAACTGGAACCTCCCCCCCCCCCTCTGAGCAGATCATGAGACTAACTGGAACCCCCATCTGAGCTGACCATGGTACTAACTCGAACCTCCCTATGAGTTGACCTAGGGACCAACTGGAACCCTCCTCTGAGCTGACCATGGGACCAACTTGAACCACCTCTGAGCTGACCATGGGACCAACTGGAATCTCCCTCTGAGCTGACCATGGGACCAACTGGAACCCCCCTCTGTACTGACCATGGGACTAACTGGAACCCCCCTCTGAGCTGATAATGGGACCAACTGGAACTTCCTCCCCCCCCCCCCCCTCTGAGCTGACCAAGGGACTTATTGGATCCCCCCTCTGAGCTGACGATGGGACCAACTGGAACCTCCCTGTGAGTTGACCATGGTTCTAACTGGAACCCCCCTCTGAGGTGACCATGGGACCAACTGGACCCCCTCTGAGGTGACCATGGGACCAACTGGAACCCCCCTCAGAGCTGACCATGGGAACAACTGGATCCCCTCTGAGCTGACCATGGGACTAACTGGAACCCCCCTCTGAGCTGACCATGGGACCAACTGGAACCTCCCTTTGATCTGACCATGGGACCAACAGGAACCCCCTCTGATCTGACCATGGGAACAACTGGAACCCTCTCTGAGCTGACCATGGGACCAACTGGAACCCCCCTCTGAGCTGTCCATGGGACAAACTGGAACCCCCTCTGAGCTGACCGTGTGACCAACTGGAACCTCCCTCTGAGCTGACCATGGGACTAACTGGAACCCCCCTCTGTGCTGACCATGGGACTTACTCGAACCTCCCTCCGAGCTGACCATGGGACCAACTATAACCTCCCTCTTGGCTGACCATGGGACCAACTGGAACCCCCCTCTGAGCTGACCATGGGACCAACTGGAACCTTCCTCTGAGCTGACCATGGGACCAACTGGAACCCCCCTCTGAGCTGACCATGGGACTAACTGGAATCCCCTCTGAGCTGACTATGGGACTAACTCGAACCTCCCTCCGAGCTTACCATGGGACCAACTGGAACCCCATCAGAGCTGATAATGGGACTAACTCGAACCTCCCTCCGTGCTGACCATGGTACAAACTGGAACCTCCCTCTGAGCTGACCATGGGACCAACTGGAACCTCCCTCTGAGCTGACCATGGGACTAACTGGAACCCCCCTCTGAGCTGACCATGGGACTAACTCGAACCTCCCTCTGAGCTGACCATGGGACCAACTGGAACCCCCTCTGAGCTGACCATGGGACCAACTGGAACCCCCTCTGAGCTGACCATGGGACCAACTGGAACCCCCTTCTGAGCTGACCATGGGACCTACTGGAACCTACCTCTGAATTGACCATGGGACCAACTGGAACGTAAAACAAGCAGTTCCATGAAGAACTACACAGCCTATTTTCATATATCCTACTCATGTTAATTCCCTCTATCAACATACAAAATTTCAGTTTGATTGTTCTGATAGGTTCGTAGATATTGCGAACCGTCTAAATATTTCAGATGGTCGCCAGGTTGGATTTTTATTTATGTACTAATTCATGAAGAATCTTGTGTACGTGTGGTATTCAACACTCAATCGCATGATTAGGACACAAGAAGTAAAAACGAGATTTTAACATTTCGCACAGCCTCCATCTTGAGGTTATGTAAACAATTGAACTAAATTAGATGCCAGTGCATTGCAATATGTATAGTCATTTAGTATACCACATTTCACTGCGCTCAGATGGTCAAATTACGAGAAAAGTGTATTAAAAGTTTCAACTTCGCTTGGTCCCATATTCGTTTTACACTTCACAGGTTTTTGAATGTTACATAGATAAACTTGTAATATTGCCTTTTATCACTGTAATTTATTTCAGGGTGATATCATAAATAGTTTCGGAGATAATGAATGCTGGTGAAATAGTTCGCACAGCCGCCATGTTGGATTGGTGAGACACAGTAAAATTTAAAGGGCACGGTTGTGGTCGGCCAGAATGGTGCTATGATCTTACCAAGTTTCATTGAAATCGCTCCAGCCGTGTAGAAGTTATTAGGGGACACACACACACACACACAGTGACAGAACACGAGAAATGCAAACGTCCGGCTAAGGAATTGACTGTGTTGTTTAAAGTGGGAAAAACTCAAATTATTTTATGGTGATCATATACGATAATACAGTAATTCTTCCTAGTGTATTTTGTCTTATTAAAACTCAACCCTTTGTAAAACGGAAACCTGTGAAAACGGGAAAATAAATCCAGAACGATTGCTTTCCGCTTTAGGTAGGTCTTCCTGTATTACTTAAATAATATGGTTATTTGAGTGCAGTATAATCCACCCTGTCACTATTATATATGTAAAATGTGCTTCGTTCTCACAGGAATAAGACATGTACAACTATTTTCTCCATAATAGAAAACTTCTCCGTAATCTGCACAGATTTATACGAAAATCTCAGCACGTAATCGAGGTTTTTCCGTGTCTTTTCACTACCCCTTTGGTGTTCCAGGTACTGTCAACAAGAGTCCGTTTATGAGCCTGACTTGGCGCACTTAAGCTAAACCCCAAAAACCACACGGCTTAACCCTAGGAGATTTGGTGAATTTTAACTACTGGGCCAATATTCCATCTGTATGGTAACCTCTATAGGGAGTTAGTTATTGATATTTAAAGGGGTGTAACTACGAGTTCATCTGCCTCCACTATAGGGAGGAATGAGGCTCTCAGCCTGCAGCAAGGAAAGGCAAATGTTGTTTAGGCACTTGTCGCTTTGTGAGATGTGTTTGATTATTCCCTGTCCTTGCGTGTTCAGCTCCGAAGTGTTTCACCTTCTCGTATGAAGGTAATCGTCGTCCTCCTAGTTGCTCCTTCAAGTGAGCAAACAAGTGAAAGTCGCTTCGAGCGAGGTCAGGGCTATAAAGAGGGTTGTCAATTATATCCCTGCGAAACCGCTTAAACAGCGTGGTGGTCTTCTGGGCTGTATGAGGTCATCCGTTGTCATGAAGGAAGATGATGCGTACGGTGAGAAGTCCAGGCCGTGGTTACATGTTTCGCCCACCAAAATCGAATAACTGAGTGGATATCTTCGTGAGACCTGTTTTCCAAACGAGTCGCCATTCATTAGTTGTTTACTTACAACTAGCGCTGTAGGTGGCGGGTGACTGAAACTCTGCTCAGTTACCAACCGTATGTATTCGAATTACCCCATAATACTAGTATCTCTGTAGCAGATGAAACTCCAGGAATATCGGCCTTGTAACCTTAGTTACTAGGGGCCGATGACCTCGCTGTTCCGCCGCTTCAAACTCCAATAAATAAATAAATAAATAAATAAATAAATACATAAATAAATACATACATAAATAAATAACCTTACTTTCTGATCCCACCTCAGAGAGCTGATTATTGCGGACTGGAACTCAGTTACTCCGGCTATTTCACTGCCAACGCTGTTAACCAGTAGCGTAGCCAAGATCGACCAATGGGAGGAATTACATAAGGTGCGTTCAAAAAGTAACGAGCCGGAGGCTGGATGGCGCAAACCGGTGACGACATTGGCTAATTGTGGCGTGTGTAACGAGGTGTGGTTCCGACCAGAGCGTGGAAGGGCACAGCCCGTCGCTAGAGGGTACGCGTGCACATCACGTGACGATACAACGTGAGCAGCAGCATGCATCAATCGTCCAACGCTACCAGTCGCATTGCAAACAGTGACATGGGGGCGTCAAACGAAGAGCAAAGAGGTGTTGTTCGGTTTCTGACAGCGAAAGAAGTAGGGGGAACGGACATTCATCGCCGAATGTCACAAGTGCACGGCGAACACTGCATGTCACGACCAAGGGTCAAGGCGTGGCACAAGCGCTTCAGGAAAGGACGGGTGTCGTTAGCCGATGATGTCCGGTCTGGGGCACCCCCCCTGCAGTATCGATGACAACGTCCAGCTGGTTGATGCACTCATTAACCAGGACCGCCCAGTGACAGTCAACGCCATAGCCGCCGTGGTCGGATTAAGCCTCGGAAGTGTGAACACCATCATGAAGGAACGACTGTACTTGCGCAAAGTGTGTGCCCAATGGGTGCCCCACAGTCTTCAACCACACTAGGAAGCATGTCAAATGGCCTACTGGCTTGGTCTTGGTTGGACGATTGATGCATGCTGCTGCTCGCTTTGTATCGTCACGTGACGTGCTCGTGTGCCCTCTAGCGACGGGCTGTGACCTTCCACGCTCTGGTCGGAACCACACCTCGTTACACACGCGACGATTAGCTGATGTCGTCACCGGTTTGCTTATTCCTGCCTCCGGCTCGTTACGTTTTGAACGCACCTTATAGTAACTGGGCGATAACCGTAATTCGAGACATAGTAATATGAAGCAACTCTGCTCTCACACTCAGCAAGTTGACAACGATCTCCAAATAAGTGTTAACTTACTCATAGAATTTTCTAGTTTCCTATCCTCACGTATGGCTCTGAGCCCTGGACCATAATGCTGCATACCGTAGGAGAATCGAAGCTTCGAGATGACGTGTTATCGAAGCATGCTACGAATATCGTGGGTAGCAAGAAGAACAAATGAATCTATTCTGAAGGAGCTAAGGATTGCTCCTAAAGCACGATTACTCCTAAACATCCAAAGGCAAATGTTGAAATTTTTCGGCCATGTCATCCGGCGAGACGGCATTGAGAAGTGTATCGTCCAGGGTAAAGTGGACGGAATACAGCTGAGGGGACGCGCCCCGATCCGGTACCTTGACCAGATAAAGAGTCTGACTAATCTGCCACTTCAGAAATTAATGCACACAGCAGAAGACCGCGATGTATTGTGGGGTATTGTTAACAGAATTGCGTGAAGAGTCGCGACGTTCGAAATCGAACTAGATTCATTCATATACAAATTCCCTGAAAATCCACAGCCTGCATCCAGGCGACCGACCGGGTCAGGGAAGGGAATGCATGAAGCCCCCATCTAGCGGCGAGGATATGAACAGTGCCGGCTGCCGGAGCCTGTCGCACTCCCCTGGGGAAATGATT
The DNA here is from genome assembly GCA_946902985.2 of Meconema thalassinum. Classification (NCBI taxonomy): domain Eukaryota; kingdom Metazoa; phylum Arthropoda; class Insecta; order Orthoptera; family Tettigoniidae; genus Meconema; species Meconema thalassinum. The sequence continues at coordinate 51,141,398 of OX336393.1, forward strand.
AAATGAATGACAGATGAAATGAAATGATAGTGGAGAGTGATGCTGGAATTAAATAGTTGGCAGGAAAACCGGAATACCCAGATAAAAACCTGTCTGCCTCCGCTTTGTCCAGCACAAATCTCACATGGAGTGACCGGGATTCGAACCACGGACCCAGCGGTGAGAGGCCGCCGTCCTGCCGCCTAAGCTAATTGCCCCCTTAGGAGGTATTTAACATTATCTGGGGCCAGGCTCAGTGTGAAAAAACCTATAATTGGATGGGAAAAACCAACCTATATTGACAACCCTCGGAGGACGGAGTTTATTTATTTATCGTAAGGCTTTTAGTGCCGGGAGTGTCCGAGGACATGTTCGGCTCGCCAGAGGTTGTAGCTGCTCCCAGCGGACACCCATGCGGTGAGCTACAAGTTCCGTTCAATTTAAAGTACAGGTAGTTCCAACTTTCACTACCAGATGTCACTGACACCTAGAGGTGAACGAAAAAAAAAAAAGGAAGGAAGCTTGTAGTTTAACGTGACCGTTAATCTCGCGATCATAAGCCACGGGACCTCCGTTTTACGTGGAATCCGAACCACAGGACATGGCATTTCACATCGAAAATCTCACATGCATTGACCGGGAATCGAACCCGGACCGCCTTGGTGAGAGGCATACAGCTAGACCGCTGAGCCTCCACGCCCCGAGTGATGAACGTTGGAGCTTTGATAGAGCGTTCCAACGAAATCTAACCTAGAAATTTAGCTTCACACAAGTTTAGTCTCTGGAAGGATCTTTTACATCCCATAAATCTATGAAATGAGTCCGCCGTCACTACTTCCCCTCCGAAGGAAGGTTTATTGAAGGATTTTAACGCTTTAATAAAATTCGACTACTTGGGCCGGGTTTGAATCCGCGATCTTGGGCACAGCAGTTCAGCATGCTACCAACTACGCCACAAAAGCCACTAGGACGGATTTACACGTTGTTATGAAGACGAGTTTAGCCGAAAGGTGACAACAATACATCACTAAGTACAGTAGACACAAATCACAACCACACCGATTCCCCACAAAGCATGAGTTATAGAGCAAGTGTCATGAGTTAATTTGTTGTTGTTGTGTGAGTCTTCAGTCTTTTGACTGGTTTGATGCAGCCCCCCATGCCGCCCTGTCCTGAGCTAATCACTTCATCTCTACATAGCTACCACATCCTGCATTCGAGGCAATCTGTTTAAGATATTCTAACCTTGGTCTACCCCTACAGTTCTTGTCCTCAACCCTCCCTTCAATAACTAAGCATGCTATTATTGGGTGTCTTAGTATGTGAACTACCAGCATATCTCTTCTCTTCATTAGCAGTCGCCAGAAACATCTCTCCTCTCCCACTAGTCTTAATACCTCTTCGTTTGTAACCCTATCTACTCATCTGATCTTCATCATTCTCCTGTAACACCACATTTCAAACGCTTCAATTCTCCTCATTTCTGCTGCACCAATACTCCAAGTTTCACTTCCATAGAGCACCACGCTCCTGATAAAGGCTTTCAAAAATAACTTCCTAATTCCTAAGTCTATATTCGATTTCAAATAATTTAATTTAAGAAATGTTTATTTAAGTGCCGGCCCCGTGGTGTAGGGCTAGCGCGCCTGCCTCTCACCCGGAGGCCCCGGGTTCGACCCCCGGCTCCGTCAGGGATTTTAAAACTGACTTGAGGGTTGGAACGGGGTGCACTCAGCCTCGTGAGGACAATTGAGTAGCTGTCTGACAGTGAGACAGCGCCCCGATCACGAATACCAAGATTAACGGCCGAGGGGACCCGACGCGCTGATCACGCGTCACCCCAATATCTGCAGGCCAAATGTCTGGGCAGCGGTCGCTTGGTCGGCCTTAGCCCGTCATGGGCTGGATAGTGCCAGGGGTTGACTTTTTTTTTTAATGTTTATTTAACGTATTAATTAGTATCAATTCCTGTTTCGATTTCCTTTGAAAAATTCCAAAGGGGGGACAGGGGAGGGGGGTAGGGCTCTAACCCCCAGTAAACCCACTTGGCTACACCACTGCCGAGCACTCTAAAAGCGGCTGCTTGAAGATATTGTTTGTTTAAGTTTTATCGTGGCGCAACGCACAGACGGACGGCCTCGAGCCGAGTTATGGTTTTCAAATGAAAAGAGATATTTTAAAGCTGTCACCGGGTGGAAGTAGAGCTTCTGCTGCCGAGATCATTTTCTCGCGACATGAATAATGTTCCGGGCAGAAAGAAATCCTTTACAGTTCCTGACTGCTAGGATCAACCAATGTATCACTTAGCGTTAATAGTGTTTCAAAGTATACCATTTTTAGCCTACTTTCGATTTTTGCAAAAAATGAAAGTAGACTTATGAGATCACTACAGGGCGAAAAAAACTGTGTCTGTCTGTGTGTGTGTATGTGTGTGAGTCTGTGTGTGTGTGTGTGTGTGTGTGTGTGTACTCAGAATGTCGGTCCCCCCCTATCAATTCGAACACGGTGAGCGCAAATTGAACGAAATTTGGTACAAAGGTAGCACTAGCAAAGGACACCTCAGTGTCATGTTTTATATCGCCGCCATCTTGACGGAAACGTAATGGCGGCCATACAAATATTCAAAGCTTAAATCAAATTACGATTAACCTAATCATCCGATCTCTACCAAATTTTGCATCAACATACCATTATGGAGGGAGCATCCTTTGACCAAACTAATAGGTCATTAGCCTAATATTTTGCGGATGGCGGCCATCTTTGTGTGAAAATCGATTCCCCCTATTAATTCGAACACGATGAAACCGAATGGAACGAAATTTGGTACAGATGTAGCACTAGAAAAGGCCACCTCAGTGTCATGTTTTATATCACCGCCATCTTGACGGAAACGTAATCGCGGCCACCCAAATGTTAAAGGCTAAAATGTAATTACGACCAACCTAATAATCTAGTCTCTACCAAATTTTGCAACAACAAATCTTTATGTGGGAAGCATATTCTGACCAAACTGCTAGATCATCAGCCCAATAGTTTGCAGATGGTGGCCAAGTATGTGTGCAAATCGATTCCCCCTATCAATTCAAACACGGTGAAACCGAATTGAACGAAATTTGGTACAGAGGTAGCACTAGCAAAAGGCACCTCAGTGTCATGTTTTATATCGCCGCCATCTTGACGGAAACGGAATGACGGCCACCCAAATGTTAAAAGCTTAAATCAAATTTCGACCATCCTAATAATTTGATCTCTACCGGATTTTGCAACAACATGCCTTTTTGTGGAAAGCATCTTATGACTGACTACAAAGTCATCAGCCCAATAGTTTGCAAATAGCGGCCATGTATGTGTGCAAATCCATTCCCCAGATCAATTCAAACACGGTGAAACCGAATTGAATGATTTTTTTTTTTTTTTTTACAGAGGTAGCACTAGCAAAGGGCACCTCATATTCATGTTTAATATCCCTATAGCTCGTTGTATTTCAACAAGCTACTACAACCAACATTCAATTATACTCCTTGAAAAGGACAAAGAGTTATAACAATACCCATGCATTTAGGAGAAAGTAGACTATATGTTCTTTACTGAACATCTTGTTATTCAGTATTTTTGTTTATTTATGAGCCAAAATACGAGGATATCCGACATGTTGTTGTGAGAGTCTTCAGCCTTTCGACTGGTTTGATGCAGCTCTCCATGCTTCCCTGTCCTGAACTAATCGTTTCATCTCTACATAGATACAACACCCTACATCCGAGTCAATCTGTTTAATGTATTCTAACCTTGGTCTACCCCTACAGTTCTTGTCCTCCACCCTTCCTTCCATAACTAAGCTCGCTATTCCTGGGTGTCTTAGTATGTGTCCTACCAACCTATCTCTTCTCTTCATTAGCAGTCGCCAGAAACATATCTCCTCTCCCACTCGTCTTAATACCTCTTCATTCGTAATCCTATCTACCAATCTGATCTTCATCATTTCAAACGCTTCAATTCTCCTCTTATCTGCTGCTCCAACAGTCCAAGTTTCACTTCCATAGAGCGCCACGCTCCAGACAATGGCCTTCAAAAATGACTTCCTATTACCTAAATCTATATTCGATGTCACCAGATTCCTTTTCTGTAGAAATGCTTTCCTTGCCTGAACCGACCTATCTTTAGCCTATTTTCATCTTATGGAAAAAATATGCTTATGAGATCACCTTTTGTCCGTGTGTCTGTGTCTACCCCCCCCCCCTAATAACTTCTAAACAGATGGAGCGATTTCAATGAAACTCGGTAAGAGCATAGCACCATTCTGGCTGACCCAGACCTTGCCCTTCAAATTTTATTGTCTCTCACCAATCCAACATGGCGGCTGTGCAAAATATATCACCAGCATTCAGTATCTCCGAAACTATTTCCGATATCACCCTGAAATTGTGTAAGGTGAAAGAGGCTGCTGCTTGTAGTTTAACGTGACCGTTAATCTCGCGATCATATGCCACGGGACCTCCGTTTTACGTGGAATCCGAACCACAGGACATGGCATTTCACATCGAAAATCTCACATGCATTGACTGGGAATCGAACCCGGTCCGCCTTGGTGAGAGGCATACAGCTAGACCGCTGAGCCACCACGCCCCGAGGTGAAAGAGGACACTACTAGAAGTTCACCTATGAGAATTTCAAAAACCTGGTAACTACAAAACCAACATGGCGGTCAAGCGAATTTGAGACTTTTAAGTACACTTTTCTCGCGATTTAACCATCTAAACGTAATGAAACTTGGTGCAGAAATTGTTTATACACATTGTAATGCAATAGCGTCTACGTTAGTTCGATTGTTTACATAACCTCAAAATGGCGGCTGTGCGAAATATTTAACTGGCATTCCATATCTCCGAATCTTTAACAGATATCGCCCTGAAATTTTGTACGGTGATAAAGGGCACTGGTACAAGTTAATCTATGTAACTTTCATAAGTCTGTAGAGTACAAAACGAACATGGCGGCCAAGCGAACTTGAAATATTTTAATAGACTTATCTCGAGCTTTAACTCTCTGAGCGCAGTGAAATGTGGTACAGTAAATGATTATACATATTGTAATGCACTGGCATCTAATTTAGTTCAATTGTTTACATAACCTCAAGATGGCGGCTGTGCGAAATTTTAAAATTAAGTTTTGATTTCTTGTGTCATAATCATGCGATCGAAGTGAAAGTTTGAATAATGAAGCTACGTAATAAGTTTCCTTTAATTATATATAACTCTATGGGCTATACATATATCAATCCTAAATGGCAAACATCCGAAATATTTAGACAGTTCTCAATATCTACGAATCTTTTACAGCAATCGAACTGAACTTTTTTATGTTCATAGAAGGTATAAACATAAGTTCACTCATAGGACTTGCAGTAACCTGGTGATCACAAATCCAACATGGCGGCGACGCGAATTATAAATATTTAAATGGACGTTTTTCGCGATTTAAACATCCGAGTGCAGAGAAACTCTGCAGGTTAAATGCTTATACAAATGTTAATACACTGGTATTTAATTAATTTCAATTGTTTTCATCACCACAAGATGGCAGCTGTGCGAAATTTTAATACCTCGTTTTTACTTCTTGTGCTCTAATCATGCGATTTAATTTTGAATACCACACGCACACAAGAATCTTCATGTAATCTATATATATAAAAATCAATGTAACGTGATAGTTTGTCTGTGGGTGTGTATGTCTCCTATGCGTTCATATACCATTCATCCGATTGCGATGAAACTTGGGTGAGATGTTGAGCACACTCCAAGGAAGGTTTCTGACTTAGTAAATCCATTTTACAATAGGTAGCGCACACGGTAGATTCAACAAATGAGTGACGATGCGCGAAGCGTTTCAAACAAGTCCCGTATGTGTTCATATACCATTCGTCCGATAGCGATGAAACTTGGGTGAGATGTTGTACACACTTACGTGAAGGTTTCAAAATTAGTGAATACATTTCACAGTAGATAGCGCACGAGTAGATTCAACAAATGAGCGACGACACGCAAAGTGTTTCAAAAAAGTCCCGTATGCATTCATATACCATTCGTCCGATAGCTATGAAACTTGCGCAAAATGTTGTGTACACTTCAGGGAATTTTTCTGGCTTAGTAAATCCACTTTACAATAGGCAGCGCACGAGTAGATTCAACAAATGAGCTACGACGCGCGAAGCATTTCAACAAAGTCACGTATGCGTTCATATGCCATTCGTCCGATAGCGATGAAACCAGGCTGAGATGTGTGCACACCAGGGAAGGTTTCTGGCTTAGTAAATCCCTTTAAAAATAGGGAGAGCAGGAGCAGAATCAACAAATGAGCGACGACGCGCGAAGTTTTTCAACAAAGTCCCATATAAGGTCATATACCATTCATCCGATAGCGATGAAACTTGGGTGAGCTGTTGTGTACACTCCAGGGAAGGTTTCTGGCTTAGTACATACATTTTACAATAGGTAGCGCAGCAGTAGATTCAACAAATGAGCGATGACACGCGAAGCGTTTCAACAAAGTCCCGTATAAATTCATATACTATTCGTCTGACAGTGATAAATGTTTGGTGAATTGTTGTGTACACTCCAGGAAAGGTTTCTGGCTTAGTTAATCCATTTTACAATACGAAGCGCACGTTTAGATTCAACAAATGAGTGACTACGCGCGAAGCGTTTCGACAACGTCCCGTATACGTTCACATACCATTCATCTGATTGCGATGAAACTTGGGTGAGATGTTGTGTACACTCCAGGGAAGGTTTCTGGCTGAGTACATCCATATTACAATAAGTAGCGCAAGAGTAGAATCAACCATGTCCCGTATGCATTCATATACCATTCGTCCGATAGCTATGAAACTTGGGTGAGATGTTGTGTACACTTCATGGAAGGTTTCTGGCTTAGTAAATCCACTATACAACAGGCAGCGCACAAGTAGATTCAACAAATGAGGGACAACGCGCGAAGCGTTTCAACAAAGTCCCGTATAAGGTCATATACCATTCTGCCGTTAGCGGTGAAACTTGGGTGAAATATGGTGGACACTCCAAGGAAGGTTTCTGGCTTAGTAAATACATTTCACAGTAGGTAGCACACGAGTAGATTCGACAAATGAACGACGACACGCGGAGCGTTTCAATACACTCCCCTAGGTCTTCATATCCCATTATTCGATAGTGATGAAACTTGGGTGAGATGTTGTGGACACTTACGTGACGGTTTCTAACTTAGTAAATACATTTTACAGTAGGTAGCGCACGAGTAGATTCAACAAATGAGTGACGGGGCACGAATCGTTTAAACAAAATCCGGTATGCGTTCATATACTATTCATCCGATTGCGATGAAACATTGATCAGTTATTGTGTACACGCCAGGGTAGGGTTTTGACTTAGAAAATTCATTTCTCAATAGGTAGCGTACGAATAGAATCAACAAATGAGTGACAGCGCACGAATCGTTCAAACAAAACAAAATCCCGTATACGTTCATATACCATTCATCCGATTGCGATGAAACTTTTGAAAGTTGTTGTGCACGCTCCGACGATTGATTCTAAATTAGAAAATCCATTTTACGATAGCATAGGGGCAGTTAACGGAAATTGAAAAACATGTTGTGTATCCAAAAGCACTTCAAAAACAGAATTTCAACGCCAACACTTTCTTTGATTGGCATTGCAACGCATGCCGGGTACAGCTTGTAGTACATAAATCAAAATCGAACCCGGCAACCATCTGAAATATTTAGACGGTTCTCAATATCTACGATTCTATCACATCCTAGAAACTGAAATTTTGTATGTTGATAGAGGCAATTAACATGAGTAGGATATATGAAAATAGGAACTACTTGTTTATATCCTATTTGCCTCCTATGTAACAGACGTCACCTACTTCCTTTGGATTTTCACATGCCAATTCGACATCCATAGGGGTTTCTGATTTCTTTCGAATGCATTCAAATATTTTTGTTTTACATTTATTAATTTTCATCATATCCGACATATCCCAAATATTTGAAAAGTGTAATATTGCAGCACAATTTTATTGTTGATTCGTTTAGGGACTAAACGATATCGTTCTCGTGTCGCTGTGTGTTTATAATGTAGACTTTGATTTGGAAGAAGGCAGCAGTGGCCTTAAGTTAGGGACCATCCCAGCATTTGTCAGGAATAGAAGTAGGGGGGAGGGGCTCAGAAGAGGAACACTCACTAATGACCTGAGCCAGTTTCAAATGAATACAAATATAATCACCACACCCAGGATTCTATTTTATTCCTGATCTCTTACTCTCCAAATGGCGGTTTATTATAACCCTATATGGGATAGTAGTCTCTATATTAACCACCTATCATTAGGACAGTTTAAGCTTTCAAAAATGCTGATAGTTGAATCTCTCAGCCAAATTTTAGAGACTTTTCATGCCGAAGTGCTAGTATTTCTAAAAATCAAATTTTATATACGTAGACCTAATGAGTTGGATAAAATTTAAAACAAAAACTAAGACACATTAACAGTTAAAGTTAGAAATCATAAAATTAAATTACAATACTAAAGGAAACATAAAAATTAAAATAATAAACATAATTATAAAACAATTATGAAATTAATTATAACAAGAAGTTCCGTGACGAACTAAAGAGCCTACTTTTCATGCCAATGATTATTCTACAGTACATATGAACCTATCTAGAATAATGACGAAATTAAGTTGGTAATATCGAAATATCTAACTAGTTCAAAATATACCTGGTATAATGTAGCCTAATAGAGCACTACAGTTGGCAGCCCTGGTGACTGAATATATTCCTAGTTCCATCTCTTAAGGTACAGAATACAAAATTTGGTTGAAGTCCAATGGAAGTTACATGCAGTTAGACACTGGATCTATCAGCACGCGTAAAAGCATGTTGCCAACAATACCATGCGTGTGCTGGTCAGAAATAATCTGAAATATTTTGATATCTTGTTGTGCCAATTTTGGATGAAATCCATTTGTTAGTATAGAAGTTACATGTATTTTAAAATTGGACATATCAGCAGGCATATAATCATGTTGGCAGCACTGCCTTGTATTAATTACTCCAAACTAATCTAGAATGTCAGGTGCTATTGTGCCCTTTCAGCATGAAACATGCAAATCACAGTATGCCAGCATTGCTCAATTCGGGATTTTCGGGGTTGCAGTATGTTCTCCCACTCTGTGACTTACACATTTTGGATTAAATAGAGGATACACTTGCAAAAAATAACAACAAAATCAACTCCTATTTTAACACATTTAATTAACCAAAATTTTGGCGCTACAAACAATAAAACAAATAAACGACAGACCAAAATCCTTCTACTTGTTCAAAGTGAACAAGGAATAACATAAGAATTAAACAAATATTATATTAAAATACATGGTTTCCTTTAAACCAACAACATATAATTATTTTCACTTCCATAAAGTATCTATCTTAAAGTCCCATATAACCACGAGCTCCTTTGGCTCGATACTTTGCAATAATAACGGTGTCACTCTTTTGTACACCCCAATACTATTTTTATAGTTTCTTATTATCAAACAAATATATAATTACATTTAAAGTACATGTCAATTCTCTACTTAAATGTTTGGGCATTTCACATGTTCTCAGCATTTCCATCTCTCTCAAGTTTTACATATTCACTATAGTGATCGGGAAAATACCTGTGTACTCCAGAGTTATAAAGATTACTTGACAAAGTCAAAAACTATGATTACTCCCAGAATCTAGTTATCTTCATTAAACTCATGGAATCCTACGTCCATGCAACATTACAATAGGGATTTTTATTTATTTATTTGTCTTATAAGACCATTATCACATAAGAAAACTACGATCTGAACTGGCAAGCGATAATTTCATCTACAAGGACCCCGGTTCAAAGCCCGGGTCATTAACAACTTTTAAACACTCACGGTGTATTTATTTACTTCTTACAAATGGCCTTCACCGACCCTCCTCCTACTAGGGTCTGACCGTACACTTGAATGAGATTTATGACTGTGAGGGTAACTTCTCGTCTAGTCTGCGTGTGGGAGCTATACTCAATGCTTTTAAAACAAATCTTTCTTTCTTTTCAGTTCTCTGGGGAGACCTGGCATTTTACTTCAATTATTTACTTTCAACAATATTATTAGGATCATAAACCACTTTCGTAACCTTGGCATTTATTAATTATGAAGGGTCCTCATTGATTGGGAAGAGTAATACACATTCAACGACGAATACTTAGGGGCTTCAACAACAAGACGATTCTAGGTTCGAATCTCTTAACATGCCTCGGGAACCATTCCCACATTGGAGGACTTATACAAAATGCGATTTAGGGTCGGCCGTGGCCTACATGACCTACGCTCATACTACCATACATTTGCTCCCTTTTACAATATAATAACACACACATGGCCTCGTGATCTACGTCACTATTGGAGGACTTACAACATAGCTCAATTTACCGCAATCAACTACCCCTCATAAGTAATTTACCGAGTGCATTTAGATTCTACGCATTCCTAGCGTGACATTTTATTTTAATTGCGCTCCATTGCGCTATACATTATTTTCCGGCCTAGCGTCTTCCAAAGAACTGATAAATTCCATATTAACAATTGATACATATCTCAATTTTTATATTAATCTTTCCCTTGACAATAATCGCTCTATTTTAAGAACATGCATTAACATCATGTCTTATACTTATATTAGGGCTCCAACGCTCTCATTTTCATATCATTCAATTTGATCTTTATTTATATTTCCTTTATTATTATTATTATTATTATTATTATTATTATTTATTAGTACGCTTGCTTTTATAACATTCGTCAAATACACTGACATTTTATTCCATACATTTCCTCTACAGGATTTATTCTTTCACATAATTATTTATAATTTCTCAAATTTTATTTGTTCAGACCGCGTTCTTATTCTGTTATTAGTTATTTTGAAACATCCCTTTACACAAAACTCCGGTGGATTTGTACACAAACACTTCCCCGACACCAAAACATAATGAAAATCTTTACTCACATGTTTTAGGTCGTTCCCTCACCTTCCTTCGCGTGCGATGCGTCATTTTGCCCACTCTTTTAAATTACTCCATCTTGTACAAATTCATTGCATGTACAGACATATCTTGACACATATTTAACACGTATACATTTAACACTGATAACATTTTAAATACACTGGTGTATCCGTTTAGAACACACAATAAAACACTGAAAATATATTACTTTTAACACAAAATCTTGATATATTTACACTTCACAAATTCTGATCACTAGGCTGCTATTAAGCCTATCACACGTGACCTCTTGACCTCCCGTCTCCAAAGGTGAAATTTAGTAATGTCGGCTGCCTATCCTCTCCGAATATGAAAGTCTCGAATCATCTACTTCCTCCCTGCAATAGCACTCCTTCAAATCCCGTTCCTGACGATCTGCTATTTCTCTGACTCGAACGGCTCCCTTTTAGATCCTATTGATTGATCTTAGCGAAAGTCTGTTCTGTTCACGGTCCCCTCGATAATCTTTCGGTGACCTATGGATTTTTAGCAACTAATACTTCTCGTAACTTAGTGCCTTTTTAATAGTTCGTCTGCTTTCTTGAACCAAAGTCTATAGTCCCCTTCTCTTCTTCGCTTATTCGGTTCTCGAATTTCTAATCTTCTAGAATACTTTGCGAACCTTATTCTGTTTGTCCCTGCTCGGGTTCTTTAAATTTGATAAAATGTTTATCTCGCTGTTACGGCACTTCCGTACGTTATGATACTTTTGGTCATTTAATTTTAAGACCTATCGCCCTGAGTTCTAAGTTCACAGCCTGCTTTGACTGTATTTTATGTACTTTTCACGGTAAACTTTATACTGTCGGACGTAAATCCTGTAACTAGGATTTTCCTAATTCTCAACACGGCGATACTGTAATATTACTTCTTTGCAACTCCTTCCGGATGCACGTAAGTTATTGATACCGCGACGCCCTTGGCAGTCGTATATTGTCTATGCGATGTGATATAGCCTCTCCCCTCAAGGAGTACTGGTAAACTGCCTTCGATGTGTTACAGCGTGACGCCCCCTCACGGACTGTCGGAATACTGCATGATTGGTCTGGCTTGGCATGGACTTTTATACTATTTAGTCAAAAATAAATAAAATCCTAGTCCTTTTCGTGACCAACTTTTGAAATAATTGTCGTACAATTATAAAAATTATATCTCCAGAAAGCTCGTCTTCCAAACGTCAAATGATCTCACTGCGCATAAGAATCGATCGTGCATTTCTGAGATATTAATTAATTTTTAGTCTTCAGCTGCGTGGGTGATGCTGTTGATTTTTAAATTCCCCACTCCTCGGGTCTCAGTAATTCCCCGATGACGTATGCTGCGTTTGCATTTCTTTCCTGTGCAATTATTAAAAGCTTTTTCTTTACACAAACATCTCTAATCCGAAATGATTCACATTACTGTATTTATTTACTTATTTTTATTCTCGCAAATGGGTTAAATTTAATTATTCTTCTTCTGGCACAGCGACGCTGTTGCCGTTTTACTGCAAGGTAAGCTTGATTTCCGAGTCGTGCTTCTCTGTCTTACAGCCAAACTTTCCACTCATTCTATTAATACTCATGACCGGCTCCTTATCGATGAGTCAAGAGGCATGATCTCATTTCCTGAACACCTGGGTCCAGCTTCTTGCGCAACGTTATGCTAGAATCCTTGCTTGAAATCTCTCTATGTTCCATTCGAGACTGTATGTTTCTTTCATTCCTTTCCCAAAATACATGGATTCGACCCCTTTTGAGCCAATGGTACATGGGTTCATCTCTCCCCTCCTTAGGTAAATAAATTTTCGAAAAATTTTGAGGAAATTTATTTCAATTATTCATAAAAATCTTATTTTTCTTTTAATTGTCGAAACCATCATAACGTTCATCCGTACCTTCTTATTTTTATTCCTTTAGAATCCCACGATAATTTGGTTTTTCCATCTTTTTTAGTCATATCCGGTAATTGTGTAGGTTGGGTACGCTCTGTCCCTACCCTTTCTTTCCTTTTTTAATTTGTCTGGACTACAAGTCTCCAGAACCTCATTCTTCTTTACGGGTGTGGTCTATCCCTACCCGTTTCTTTATTTCATCATTCTCCTTTCTTAAATTGAAATTTTCTTCTTCAACAAAATCAATTATTTCTTTTATTTCCCAATGCAATTTCTCCAATTCGCATTCGCACTCGAATGGTTGAGCTCTGTTTCCTTTTTCTACCTTATTCTCGTTTCTATCAAAAGAGGATTCCCCATCTCTAAATTGTTCCATAACCAGGGCTTGTTCATTGGCTTCATCGAAGTCTTCGGGAGGGTAATACACTTTTAAATTCGCTGAGTTCATGGTCACTTCGTGATTCGTTTCACAGTGCCGAATTCTACACGCATTATTTCTCAAATCTCTTATTATTTGATACGGTCCGTGGTACATTTTCTGGAACTTTTTGTACACGTGGTTCCCTGGATCCGAAATGGCTGGTCTTTTTATTAACACCATTTCCCCTGCTAATAATGGCCAATGATACCTCTTGTGCCTATTTCTTCTTTGCCTCCTGTCGGCTTGAGCTTTTAAATGCTCAAAGGCTCTTCTAATACGTACATCACTTCCAGGCTGAGCGTCGGCTGGCCTAGGAATTACCAGACTCCAAGGTCTCTCTGGTTGCTCATTCCGATGTAACGTTATTGGTATCTCTCCCGTAGATTCATGGATTGTGTTGTTTATACAAAATTCGATAATATCCAAGATATCTATCCACTTCCAATTTTCTTCGGCACAGTATATTCTACAATACTTGGCCGTCTCCCTCATCACTCTTTCTACAGGATTTGCCTCAGGACGGCGAATACTTGACAAAATCTGACGTATTCCAAGTCTTTCTAATTCCTGTCTAAACTCTACACTGGTGAAACAACTGCCGTGATCCGACAACAAATTCTCGGGTTTTCCCAGAATCGGTATCACATTTTCTTTGAGTCGTTTCAACACCTGTATGGGAGCAAGGACAACCATTTTTGTGAAGACATCCATAGCCACCATTATGTGTCGATTTCCTCTTCTTGCCTTGGGCAAAGGTCCGAAATTATCAATCCAAATGATTTGACCTGGCCTCTCGGCTTTTGTCTCATCAGAAATGCATTTGGTTTAATCCTTTGACATAAATCACATGTCTTTAACTTGTCCCTTACAGTTTCTCTCAGTCTCGGCCATACAAATGCTTCTTTCAGCATCGAGACTGTTTTGTCGACTCCCATATGTCCGAACGATCTATGGGCTAACCATACCATTTTTCTCTGCAAAATCACAGGTACAACGATCCCTAATCGTGTATGGTCAGAGTCCACAAACTTATATAATAATCCATTATAAAATGTGTAATCTTGAGCTATCTTATTAGCTTCCGTGTACGCCGGTGTTCCCCTTATCAAACTTCCTTCAAGGAAAGGTATGAGCATGTTCATCCATGGATCCTCACGTTGCCGTTTACTAATGCTTCTTAACTCATTCAGAGTACGCTGATCCCTGTCTTCCAAATCAATAGCCATTACTTCCTCTTCTGTTGACTCTAGCTGTCTACTTAAATAATCTGGAACTACATTTTCTTTTCCTGGGCAGTATTCTATCTTTACGTCAAATTGTTGAATGTATAAAGCCCAACGCATCAACCTTTGACTGGATAAATCAGTCTTCATCAAAAAGGTTAAGGCTTTATGATCCGTCCTTAAAGTGACTTGAAACCCATATACGATCTTTCGCCAATATTGCAGCGCGTGCAATATCGCTAACAGCTCGATCTCGCTGATCGTATAATTTTTTTCGTGTGGTTTCAGTCTCCGACTTGTGAAAGCTAGATATTTTTTCTTATCAGGGTTATCCGGGTTTTCCTGATATAGCATTGCCCCTATTCCAATCTGGGATGCATCTGTTTGAATGATAAATCTCTGATTAAAATCAGGATACCCTAGCTTCACATAGTTTAAAAGCATTTCCTTGGCCTCCACAAATGCTTTTTCTGTCTCCTCCGTCCATTTCCACTTGCCCCCCTTCTTCAGAAGGTCCTGTAGTGGTGCAACAGTTTTTTTGTATGATGGACAATGTCCTGAGAAAAATCCAATTAATCCCAAAAACTGGCGAACGTTCTTCACTTTCAAAGGCCTGGGAAAATCTCTTATCGATTCTAATTTGCATGGATTTGGTTTAACACCATCCTTATCAATCACATGCCCCAAGAATGTTACTTGTCTTTGACAAAAATTTGACTTCTTTAAATTGATTTTAAAATTAGCCCTTCTTAAGTCTTCCAATAATTTCTTTAACTTTTCTAAATGTTCCTCAATGTTCTCCGAGGTAAGCAAAATATCATCCACATAACGGATAGTGCAATCTTTCACTTCCTCTGACAGGTTTTGATCAAGCGCTCTTATTAAGGCAGATCCCGCGATCTTCAATCAAAACGGACATCTCCTGAAGCAGTATGTTTGTTGGTCGAACTGAAATCCAGTTAACAGGCTGGCTTTCTCTTCCAGTTCGGGATGATGATACGAAGAAGTCATGTCAATATTTGTGAAAATCTTCATGCCTTTGAATTTCCTCAGTATTTCTTTTATGGGTGGTGCCGAATCATTTTCTGGTATGATTTTTGCATTCAAATTTCTGGCATCTAAACACACCCTTACTGAGCCATCCGGTTTACTCACAATCACTAATGGACTAACATATGGTGTCGCCATCTTTTCTATAACACCTGCATTCATCATCTCCTGCAGTGTTTTCTTCGTTTGTGGGTAATGTTTTTCCGCAACCGGATATGGTTTTTGTCTGAACGGTGCCCAATCATTGACTTGGAATGCGTATTTAAAATTTTCAATCTTCCCTGGCTTGGAATCAAATACGTCCCTAAAATTTAATAATAAATTCTTTAATTGTTCCTTATTTTCTAGGTTAATTTTAGCTTCCTCTATTTTTCCTGACAGGTTGGTCTCGAACTCAGTTTCCAAATTATCTTCGAGTTCTATGTTGAGGACTTCAAATATCTTTTCTATGTCCTTATGACCTTCCTCAGTTACTTCTTCCACATGCATTACCTGTTCTCCTATTTTCGCATCCTGTTCCTGTAGGTTAATGTTTTGTTCATCCACATCCTTTCTTTGAATTCTAATGCAGTTTTACGCTAGGATTATGGTGACTTTGTTCTCACGGATAAAGTCAATACCTAATATGACATTATACGGTAATTGATTTACCAGCAAAAAGCATTGCGAAATTTCAGCGTTACCCATGATCAGATCAATGTAAACCTGAAATTTACATGTTAAAGATTTTTCAGGAATAATCCCCTTAATCTTTATACTTGATGTGGGAATTTTTAATACGCGGCCTTTTGTTTCCAATTCATTTAGAAGGGTTTACGTAATTAAACTTATTGTGGATCCGGTATCAATTAATGCCCGGACCAGTAATCCTTCTATCCTTAGCATAATTATGGGTAGTTCTCTTTTAATAGGTGGGATTCCTTCCACATCCTCGTTAATCAGCTCATCTGGTCTTGCTATCCAATTTACAATCTCTATCTCCTCCCAGCTCCTGGTATGTTTCCACTTTTGACGATTTAAATTTGAAGTTCTTTTAAATCCTGAGGGCTTCCTTTCCCCTCATTCTTCAATTGAGCTTGTAGCTCCAGGCTTTGAGCTCCGTTTAGTCGGTCGGGTGATTTCCGGTTCTTTATTGCCTCACTCCAACGGACATTTTGCCTTTCAGGTTCGTCTGGTCGTTCATTCATGTAACGAAGACTTTCCTGATATCTTTCTTCTATTTCGGCCCGATATTCATCATCCCTATCCTCTGGCCTTACGTTCCTTCTGGGATAATTCTCCCATTTCTTTCGGTTTTCTTGCCTCTGATGGTTATTGTTATAGGGTCGGCTCTCTTGTTGCCTATAACCCGTATTCCTAGGATTTCTTCCTCGATATCCTCCTCTGTAGTATGGCTGTATTCCCCTAGGCTCTTGGTGTCCATACTCTCGACCCAGTCCTTGAGTATCAGTACTAGTGGACTGATTTCTGGTCGATGGTTTTTCCCTGTTTTCCTGACTGCTGGCCATATGTACCTGTTCAGTCTGTCTTTGATGCCTGGGAGTAACGTGCGAAGTCGTCATATCTAATTGACGTAATACACTCTCCACTTCCACAGCACTTCTGGCTTTGGATGAGATTAACAGCCTCTGGATCTCATATGGAAGTTGTCTTGCAACGGCGGCACACAGGTCGTTCTCAGCTGGAGCAATGTCAAGTTCGCGGAATTTACACAGCTGAGCGGTGAAAAATTCTGAGTACTTAGTTGGTGCATTTGTGCTGTACTTCCTAGAGTACAGATCTAGCCTCAAATTCTCTTGGACATCTGCTGCCCAATATCGTTTCAGAAATGCTTCTCTAAAGCCTTCCACCGTATCAAAGATGTACCTGAAACTTCTGAACCAGGTGAGACAATCACCGGCCAACAGCTTCTCAATAGCTCTCAGTCTCCGATCCTGAGGAACCTTCATTTCGTTCAAGTACTCCGCGACTTCCTTTAACCAGTATTTTGGAGTAATTGACATATTATTACCCGTAAACTTCACCGGTCTGTCCTCATTCGACTTGATGATATTTATTATCTGTCCATTTGCCTGATTCATGTACGGGGTTGACATCGCCATCGGATATCCTGGGTTCTTATAAGGGCTCTCCCCTCCTAAGTCCCTATCTTGTTCTGTGCCTCGTTCATGGGGATCAACCCATCCTGTCTTTGGAAACTCATCCTGACTCTCAAATTCTAATTTCCTTTCCCTTCGGGCACTTTCTTCATTAGCCATGAGTTGAATTTCCATTTGACTGTTCTTATGTTCAGTCCTCTCCAACCGGGATCCTAATTCATTTTGAATTCTTTCCTGATTTTTCTTACTGATTTCCAGTTCTCGTTTGAGTTGGTTTTTCTCGTCCCTGAAGCTATCCCTGATTTCATTTAAGTGTTCTTCTACCTCTTTCTTGATGACCATGACCTGTTCTGTTATAATTTCTGGTTTAACGTCACCTCTGGTATCTAGGTCTTCTCGTATTTCCTTTATTTTCTTCTCCATTTCTCTTTGTCCTTTGACCATATTTACTTTAATTCCTTCAAGCTTTTCCTCAGTTTTCCCTTGACTCTTATATAATCTCATCACTTCATCTTGGACCTGATTTACTTCAGTATGAGTTCTTCCTACTTGGACCTTTAATGTTCCGATGGTTTCCAGAACCTCATTAATACCCTGACTTATTTCATCTATCTTATGGGTACATTCCTTATTTTCGTCCTCTCGTTGTTTTCTTTCACTCTGGAGATGCCCCTCGTATATACCTAATCTTCGATTTATTCCATCCTCGTACTTCTTTAAGTTCTCATCTACCTGCCCGGTAAACCGCTCAAATTGACCTTTCATGTCCTGCGCATCCTTTTGATTTTGATTTTTCATCTCAGTTACTTCGGTTTGAACCACACCGATTTTTCCCTAGAGTATTTCTACTTGGTTCTCAACCTTTTCAAATCGGTTTCCTAGCTCCCTAACACTTTCTTTTATCTCATCCCGGGATGTTTTACATATATCGCTGTTAGATTTTATCTGAGCTTCTAATGCTTTCTGCACACCTTGGATCTGGGTTACAAGTTTCTTTTCACAATCATCACCCTTTTTTTCCATATTACTTAATTTAGTTTCCATGGAACTCAAACTTTTATTCAAAATTTCAATATTTTCTTGACATTTAGTTTGGGAATCTCCCATACTTTCGTTCAAGGCCTGTATTTGGACTTGCAATCCTGAATGAAATCCTTTATTTTCCTCTTTAATCTCACTTGTGATTTTCCCTTTTAAATCATTTAACTTCTTCCCAAACTCAGTGTCAAAACCTTGGAATTTGATATCCATTTTTCCTTCTATACTCTCTCGGAGTCCATTTGACCCCTTTTTCATTTCCTCAATTTCCGCCTTCACTTCATCGTTCATTCTTACACAGTTAGCCTCGATAGCTTCTAATTTAATTCCCACGTTATCACTATTTGTTTTTAGTGACACTAAACTCTCATTTATGGATCCTAACTTTTTGTTATTTTCATCCTGTTGGAGACCCAATGTATTGTCTATCGTTTCCAATTTATTGTTCATGGCCTCCAAGAGCCGTTGCATCTCCTCACTCAATGCCATATTATTAGAATACAGTGGGCTACTCATGCCACATCGCTGGTACATGCTTGAGAGATGGTAATCTGAACCATTGTGTCCCAATTTCTTCGAAATTTTACTTTAGTACGGGTATTTACTACAACGTACCCTTTTGATATCTTATTCAAACTCAAAAACTTTTATGGAAGATTTTAAAATTCAAAATTTCGAAAAACCATTTTTTTTAATGAAAATTCTGATTTTTCGAGAAAACTCGGGTTTTCCCTAGGTAAACTCCTCCCTGCGTACTGGGCGCCAAAAAGTAAGATTTGCTGGGGGGGTTGTTTATATTATTCCAGGGCTTCTCGGTATGAGTTTCCAGGGACCCATGCGGTCAGTTAACATTTTACGTTGTAGCTATTCCTATCATTACTTTACTTTACATGATATGACCGTCTTAAGTGTTCCTCTAGTTATTAATCCAAGCACATTACTTCTATGCCCCCATGTGCCCTTTCAGCATGAAACATGCAAATCACAGTATGCCAGCATTGCTCAATTCGGGATTTTCGGGGTTGCAGTATGTTCTCCCACTCTGTGACTTACACATTTTGGATTAAATAGGGGATACACTTGAAAAAAATAACAACAAAATCAACTCCTATTTTAACACATTTAATTAACCAAAATTTTGGCGCTACAAACAATAAAACAAATAAACGACAGACCAAAATCCTTCTACTTGATCAAAGTGAACAAGGAATAACATAAGAATTAAACAAATATTACATTAAAATACATGGTTTCCTTTAAACCAACAACATATAATTATTTTCACTTCCATAAAGTATCTATCTTAAAGTCCCATATAAACACGAGCTCCTTTGGCTCGATACTTTGCAATAATAACGGTGTCACTCTTTTGTACACCCCAATACTATTTTTATAGTTTCTTATTATCAAACAAATATATAATTACATTTAAAGTACATGTCAATTCTCTACTTAAATGTTTGGGCATTTCACATGTTCTCAGCATTTCCATCTCTCTCAAGTTTTACATATTCACTATAGTGATCGGGAAAATACCTGTGTACTCCAGAGTTATAAAGATTACTTGACAAAGTCAAAAACTATGATTACTCCCAGAATCTAGTTATCTTCATTAAACTCATGGAATCCTACGTCCATGCAACATTACAATAGGGATTTTTATTTATTTATTTGTCTTATAAGACCATTATCACATAAGAAAACTACGATCTGAACTGGCAAGCGATAATTTCATCTACAAGGACCTCGGTTCAAAGCCCGGGTCATTAACAACTTGTAAACACTCACGGTGTATTTATTTACTTCTTACAAACGGCCTTCACCGACCCTCCTCCTACTAGGGTCTCACCGTACACTTGAATGAGATTTATGACTGTGAGGGTAACTTCTCGTCTAGTCTGCGTGTGGGAGCTATACTCAATGCTTTTAAAACAAATCTTTCTTTCTTTTCAGTTCTCTGGGGAGACCTGGCATTTTACTTCACTTATTTACTTTCAACAACATTATTAGGTTCATAAACCACTTTCGTAACCTTGGCATTTATTAATTATAAAGGGTCCTCATTGATTGGGAAGAGTAATACACATTCAACGACGAATACTTAGGGGCTTCAACAACAAGACGATTCTAGGTTCGAATCTCTTAACATGCCTCGGGAACCATTCCCACATTGGAGGACTTATACAAAATGCGATTTAGGGTCGGCCGTGGCCTACATGACCTACGCTCATAATACCATACATTTGCTCCCTTTTACAATATAATAACACACACATGGCCTCGTGATCTACGTCACTATTGGAGGACTTACAACATAGCTCAATTTACCGCAATCAACTACCCCTCATAAGTAATTTACCAAGTGCATTTAGATTCTACGCATTCCTAGCGTGACATTTTATTTTAATTGCGGTCCATTGCGCTATACATTATTTTATGGCCTAGCGTCTTCCAAAGAACTGATAAATTCCATATTAACAATTGATACATATCTCAATTTTTATATTAATCTTTCCCTTGACAATAATCGCTCTATTTTAAGAACATGCATTAACATCATGTCTTATACTTTTATTAGGGCTCCAACGCTCTCATTTTCATATCATTCAATTTGATTTTTATTTATATTTCCTTTATTATTATTATTATTATTATTATTATTATTTATTTATTAGTACGCTTGCTTTTATAACATTCGTCAAATACACTGACATTTTATTCCATACATTTCCTCTACAGGATTTATTCTTTCACATAATTATTTATAATTTCTCAAATTTTATTTGTTCAGACCGCGTTCTTATTCTTTTATTAGTTATTTAGAAACATCCCTTTACACAAAACTCCGGTGGATTTGTACACAAACATTTCCCCGACACCAAAACATAATGAAAATCTTTACTCACATGTTTTAGGTCGTTCCCTGACCTTCCTTCTCGTGCGATGCGTCATTTTGCCCACTCTTTTAAATTACTCCATCTTGTACAAATTCATTGAATGTACAAACATATCTTGACACATATTTAACACGTATACATTTAACACTGATAACATTTTAAATACACTGGTGTATCCGTTTAGAACACACAATAAAACACTGAAAATATATTACTTTTAACACAAAATCTTGATATATTTACACTTCACAAATTCTGATCACTAGGCTGCTATTAAGCCTATCACACGTGACCTCTTGACCTCCCGTCTCCAAGGGTGAAATTTAGACATGTCGGCTTCCTATCCTCTCCGAATATGAAAGTCTCGAATCATCTACTTCCTCCCTGCAATAGCACTCCTTCAAATCCCGTTCCTGACGATCTGCTATTTCTCTGACTCGAACGGCTCCCTTTTAGATCCTATTGATTGATCTTAGCGAAAGTCTGTTCTGTTCACGGTCCACTCGATAATCTATCGGTGACCTATGGATTTTTAGCAACTAATACTTCTCGTGACTTGGTGCCTTTTTAATAGTTCGTCTGCTTTCCTGAACCAATGTCTATAGTTTCCTTCTCTTCTTCGCTTATTCGGTTCTCGAATTTCTAATCTTCTAGAATACTTTGCGAACCTTATTCTGTTTGTCCCTGCTCGGGTTCTTTAAATTTGATCAAATGTTTATCTCGCTGTTACGGTACTTCCGTACGTTATGATACTTTTGGTCATTTAATTTTAAGACCTATCGCCCTGAGTTCTAAGTTCGCAGCCTGCTTTGACTGTATTTTATGAACTTTTCACGGTAAACTTTATACTGTCGGACCTAAATCCTGTAACTAGGATTTTCCTAATTCTCAACACGGCGATACTGTAATATTACTTCTTTGCAACTCCTTCCGGATGCACGTAAGTTATTGATACCGCGACGCCCTTGGCTGTCGGATATTGTCTATGCGATGTGATATAGCCTCTCCCCTCAAGGAGTACTGGTAAACTGCCATCGATGTGTTACAGCGTGACGCCCCCTCACGGACTGTCGGAATACTGCATGATTGGTCTGGCTTGGCATGGACTTTTATACTATATAGTCAAAAATAAATAAAATCCTAGTCCTTTTCGTGACCAACTTTTGAAATAATTGTCGTACAATTATAAAAATTATATCTCCAGAAAGCTCGTCTTCCAAACGTCAAATGATCTCACTGCGCATAAGAATCGATCGTGCATTTCTGAGATATTAATTAATTTTTAGTCTTCAGCTGCGTGGGTGGTGCTGTTGATTTTTAAATTCCCCACTCCTCGGGTCTCAGTAATTCCCCGATGACGTATGCTGCGTTTGCATTTCTTTCCTGTGCAATTATTAAAAGCTTTTTCTTTACACAAAAATCTCTAATCCGAAATGATTCACATTACTGTATTTATTTACTTATTTTTATTCTCGCAAATGGGTTAAATTTAATTATTCTTCTTCTGGCACAGCGGCGCTGTTGCGGTTTTACTGCAAGGTAAGCTTGATTTCCTAGTCGTGCTTCTCTGTCGTACAGCCAAACTTTCCACTCATTCTATTAATACTCATGACCGGCTCCTTATCGATGAGTCAAGAGGCATGATCTCATTTCTTGAACACCTGGGTCCAGCTTCTTGCGCAACGTTATGCTAGAATCCTTGCTTGAAATCTCTCTATGTTCCATTCGAGACTGTATGTTTCTTTCATTCCTTTCACAAAATACATGGATTCGACCCCTTTCGAGCCAATGGTACATGGGTTCATCTCTCCCCTCCGTAGGTAAATAAATTTTCGAAAACTTTTGAGGAAATTTATTTCAATTATTCATAAAAATCTTATTTTTCTTTTAATTGTCGAAACCATCATAACGTTCATCCGTACCTTCTTATTTTTATTCCTTTAGAATCCCACGATAATTTGGTTTTTCCATCTTTTTTAGTCATATCCGGTAATTGTGTAGGTTGGGTACGCTCTGTCCCTACCCTTTCTTTCCTTTTTATTATTAGTCTGGACTACAAGTCTCCAGAACCTCATTCTTCTTTACGGGTGTGGTCTATCCCTACCCGTTTCTTTATTTCATCATTCTCCTTTCTTAAATTGAAATTTTCTTCTTCAACAAAATCAATTATTTCTTTTATTTCCCAATACAATTTCTCCAATTCGCATTCGCACTCGAATGGTTGAGCTCTGTTTCCTTTTTCTACCTTATTCTCGTTTCTATCAAAAGTTCATGGTCACTTCGTGATTCGTTTCACAGTGCCGAATTCTATACGCATTATTTCTCAAATCTCTTATCATTTGATACGGTCCGTGGTACATTTTCTGGAACTTTTTGTACACGCGGTTCCCTGGATCCGAAATGGCTGGTCTTTTTACTAACACCATTTCCCCTGCTAATAATGGCCGATGATACCTCTTGTGCCTATTTCTTCTTTGCCTCCTGTCGGCTTGAGCTTTTAGATGCTCAAAGGCTCTTCTAATACGTACATCTCTTCCAGGCTGAGCGTCGGCTGGCCTAGGAATTACCACACTCCAAGGTCTCTCTGGTTGCTCATTCCGATGTAACGTTATTGGTATCTCTCCCGTAGATTCATGGATTGTGTTGTTTATACAAAATTCGATAATATCCAAGATATCTATCCACTTCCAATTTTCTTCGGCACAGTATATTCTACAATACTTGGCTGTCTCCCTCATCACTCTTTCTACAGGATTTGCCTCAAGATGGCGAATACTTGACAAAATCTGACGTATTCCAAGTCTTTCTAATTCCTGTCTAAACTCTACACTGGTGAAACATCTACCGTGATCCGACAGCAAATTCTCGAGTTTTCCCAGAATCGGTATCACTTTTTCTTTGAGTCGTTTCAACACCTGTTTGGTACTAGTCTTCTGTATGGGAGCCAGGACAACAATTTTTGTGAAGACATCCATATCCACCATTATGTGTCGATTTTCTCTTCTTGCCTTGGGCAAAGGTCCGAAATTATCAATCCAAATGATTTGACCTGGCCTCTCGGCTTTTGTCTCATCAGAAATGCATTTGGTTTAATCCTTTGACATAAATCACATGTCTTTAACGTGTCCCTTACAGTTTCTCTCAGTCTCGGCCATACAAATGCTTCTTTCAGCATCGAGACTGTTTTGTCGACTCCCATATGTCCGAACGATCTATGGGCTAACCATACCATTTTTCTCTGCAAAATCGCAGGTACAACGATCCTTAATCGTGTATGGTCCGAGTCCACAAACTTATATAATAATCCATTATAAAATGTGTAATCTTGAGCTATCTTATTAGCTTCCGTGTACGCCGGTGTTCCCCTTATCAAACTTCCTTCAAGGAAAGATATGAGCATGTTCATCCATGGATCCTCACGTTGCCGTTGACTAATGCTTCTTAACTCATTCAGAGTACGCTGATCCCTGTCTTCCAAATCTATAGCCATTACTTCCTCTTCTGTGGACTCTAGCTGTCTACTTAAATAATCTGGAACTACATTTTCTTTTCCTGGGCAGTATTCTATCTTTACGTCAAATTGTTGAATGTATAAAGCCCAACGCATCAACCTTTGACTGGATAAATCAGTCTTCATCAAAAAGGTTAAGGCTTTATGATCCGTCCTTAAAGTGACTTGAAACCCATATACGATCTTTCGCCAATATTGCAGCGCGTGCAATATCGCTAACAGCTCGATCTCGCTGATCGTATAATTTTTTTCGTGTGGTTTCAGTCTCCGACTTGTGAAAGCTAGATATTTTTTCTTATCCGGGTTATCCGGGTTTTCCTGATATAGCATTGCCCCTATTCCAATCTGGGATGCATCTGTTTGAATGATAAATCTCTGATTAAAATCAGGATACCCTAGCTTCACATAGTTTAAAAGCATTTCCTTGGCCTCCACAAATGCTTTTTCTGTCTCCTCCGTCCATTTCCACTTGCCCCCTTCTTCAGAAGGTCCTGTAGTGGTGCAACAGTTTTTTTGTATGATGGACAATGTCCTGAGAAAAATCCAATTAATCCCAAAAACTGGCGAACGTTCTTCACTTTCAAAGGCCTGGGAAAATCTCTTATCGATTCTAATTTGCATGGATTTGGTTTAACACCATCCTTATCAATCACATGCCCCAAGAATGTTACTTGTCTTTGACAAAAATTTGACTTCTTTAAATTGATTTTAAAATTAGCCCTTCTTAAGTCTTCCAATAATTTCTTTAACTTTTCTAAATGTTCCTCAATGTTCTCCGAGGTAAGCAAAATATCATCCACATAACGGATAGTGCAATCTTTCACTTCCTCTGACAGGTTTCGATCAAGCGCTCTTATTAAGGCAGATCCCGCGGTCTTCAATCCAAACGGACATCTCCTGAAGCAGTATGTTTGTTGGTCGAACTGAAATCCAGTTAACAGGCTGGTTTTCTCTTCCAGTTCGAGATGATGATACGAAGAAGTCATGTCAATATTTGTGAAAATCTTCATTCCTTTGAATTTCCTCAGTATTTCTTTTATGGGTGGTGCCGAATCATTTTCTGGTATGATTTTTGCATTCAAATTTCTGGCATCTAAACACACCCTTACTGAGCCATCCGGTTTACTCACAATCACTAATGGACTAACATATGGTGTCGCCATCTTTTCTATAACACCTGCATTCATCATCTCCTGCAGTGTTTTCTTCGTTTGTGGGTAATGTTTTTCCGCAACCGGATATGGTTTTTGTCTGAACGGTGCCCAATCATTGACTTGGAATGCGTATTTAAAATTTTCAATCTTCCCTGGCTTGGAATCAAATACGTCCCTAAAATTTAATAATAATTTCTTTAATTGTTCCTTATTTTCTAGGTTAATTTTAGCTTCCTCTATTTTTCCTGACAGGTTGGTCTCGAACTCAGTTTCCAAATTATCTTCGAGTTCTATGTTGAGGACTTCAAATATCTTTTCTATGTCCTTATGACCTTCCTCAGTTACTTCTTCCACATGCATTACCTGTTCTCCTATTTTCGCATCCTGTTCCTGTTGGTTAATGTTTTGTTCATCCACATCCTTTCTTTGAATTCTAATGCAGTTTTACGCTAGGATTATGGTGACTTTGTTCTCACGGATAAAGTCAATACCTAATATGACATTATACGGTAATTGATTTACCAGCAAAAAGCATTGCGAAATTTCAGCGTTACCCATGATCAGATCAATGTAAACCTGAAATTTACATGTTAAAGATTTTTCAGGAATAATCCCCTTAATCTTTATACTTGATGTGGGAATTTTTAATACGCGGCCTCTTGTTTCCAATTCATTTAGAAGGGTTTGCGTAATTAAACTTATTGTGGATCCGGTATCAATTAATGCCCTGACCAGTAATCCTTCTATCCTTAGCATAATTATGGGTAGTTCTCTTTTAATAGGTGGGATTCCTTCCACATCCTCGTTAATCAGCTCATCTGGTCTTGCTATCCAATTTACAATCTCTATCTCCTCCCAGCTCCTGGTATGTTTCCACTTTTGACGATTTAAATTTGAAGTTTTATTTAATCCTGAGGGCTTCCTTTCCCCTCATTCTTCAATTGAGCTTGTAGCTCCAGGCTTTGAGCTCCGTTTAGTCGGTCGGGTGATTTCTGGTTCTTTATTGCCTCACTCCAACGGACTTTTTGCCTTTCAGGTTCGTCTGGTCGTTCATTCATGTAACGAAGACTTTCCTGATATCTTTCTTCTATTTCGGCCCGATATTCATCATCCCTATCCTCTGGCCTTACGTTCCTTCTGGGATAATTCTCCCATTTCTTTCGGTTTTCTTGCCTCTGATGGTTATTGTTATAGGGTCGGCTCTCTTGTTGCCTATAACCCGTATTCCTAGGATTTCTTCCGCGATATCCTCCTCTGTAGTATGGCTGTATTCCCCTAGGCTCTTGGTGCCCATACTCTCGACCCAGTCCTTGAGTATCAGTACTAGTGGACTGATTTCTGGTCGATGGTTTTTCCCTGTTTTCCTGACTGCTGGCCATATGTACCTGTTCAGTCTGTCTTTGATGCCTGGGAGTAACGTGCGAAGTCGTCATATCTAATTGACGTAATACACTCTCCACTTCCACAGCACTTCTGGCTTTGGATGAGATTAACAGCCTCTGGATCTCATATGGAAGTTGTCTTGCAATGGCGGCACACAGGTCGTTCTCAGCTGGAGCAATGTCAAGTTCCCGGAATTTACACAGCTGAGCGGTGAAAAATTCTGAGTACTTAGTTGGTGCATTTGTGCTGTACTTCCTAGAGTACAGATCTAGCCTCAAATTCTCTTGGACATCTGCTGCCCAATATCGTTTCAGAAATGCTTCTCTAAAGCCTTCCACCGTATCAAAGGTGTACCTGAAACTTCTGAACCAGGTGAGCCAATCACCGGCCAACAGCTTCTCAATAGCTCTCAGTCTCCGATCCTGAGGAACCTTCATTTCGTTCAAGTACTCCGCGACTTCCTTTAACCAGTATTTTGGAGTAATTGACATATTATTACCCGTAAACTTCACCGGTCTGTCCTCATTCGACTTGATGATATTTATTATCTGGCCATTTGCCTGATTCATGTACGGGGTTGACATCGCCATCGGATATCCTGGGTTCTTATAAGGGCTCTCCCCTCCTAAGTCCCTATCTTGTTCTGTGCCTAGTTCATGGTGATCTACCCATCCTGTCTTTGGAAACTCATCCTGACTCTCAAATTCTAATTTCCTTTCCCTTCGGGCACTTTCTTCATTAGCCATGAGTTGAATTTCCATTTGACTGTTCTTATGTTCAGTCCTCTCCAACCGGGATCTTAATTCATTTTGAATTCTTTCCTGATTTTTCTTACTGGTTTCCGGTTCTCGTTTGAGTTGGTTTTTCTCGTCCCTGAAGCTATCCCTGATTTTATAAGTGTTCTTCTACCTCTTTCTTGATGACCATGACCTGTTCTGTTATAATTTCTGGTTTAACGTCACCTCTGGTATCTAGGTCTTCTCGTATTTCCTTCATTTTCTTCTCCATTTCTCTTTGTCCTTTGACCATATTTACTTTAATACCTTCAAGCTTTTCCTCAGTTTTCCCTTGACTCTTATATAATCTCATCACTTCATCTTGGACCTGATTTACTTCAGTATGAGTTCTTCCTACTTGGACCTTTAATGTTCCGATGGTTTCCAGAACCTCATTAATACCCTGACTTATTTCATCTATCTTATGGGTACTTTCCTTATTTTCGTCCTCTCGTTGTTTTCTTTCACTCTGGAGATGCCCCTCGTATATACCTAATCTTCGATTTATTCCATCCTCGTACTTCTTTAAGTTCTCATCTACCTGCCCGGTAAACCACTCAAATTGACCTTTCATGTCCTGCGCATCCTTTTGATTTTGATTTTTCATCTCAGTTACTTCGGTCTGAACCACACCGATTTTTCCCTCGAGTATTTCTACTTGGTTCTCAACCTTTTCAAATCGGTTTCCTAGCTCCCTAACACTTTCTTTTATCTCATCCCGGGATGTTTTACATATATCGCTGTTAGATATTATCTGAGCTTCTAATGCTTTCTGCACACCTTGGATCTGGGTTACAAGTTTCTTTTCACAATCATCACCCTTTTTTTCCATATTACTTAATTTAGTTTCCATGGAACTCAAACTTTTATTCAAAATTCCAAAATTTTCTCGACATTTAGTTTGGGAATCTCCCATACTTTCGTTCAAGGCCTGTATTTGGACTTGAAATCCTGAATGAAATCCTTTATTTTCCTCTTTAATCTCACTTGTGATTTTCCCTTTTAAATCATTTAACTTCTTCCCAAACTCAGTGTCAAAACCTTGGAATTTGATATCCATT
Organism: Meconema thalassinum; assembly: GCA_946902985.2. Classification (NCBI taxonomy): domain Eukaryota; kingdom Metazoa; phylum Arthropoda; class Insecta; order Orthoptera; family Tettigoniidae; genus Meconema; species Meconema thalassinum. The sequence continues at coordinate 51,170,992 of OX336393.1, forward strand.
TTTCCTTCTATACTCTCTCGGAGTCCATTTGACCCCTTTTTCATTTCCTCAATTTCCGCCTTCACTTCATCGTTCATTCTTACACAGTTAGCCTCGATAGCTTCTAATTTAATTCCCACGTTATCACTATTTGTTTTTAGTGACTCTAAACTCTCATTTATGGATCCTAACTTTTTGTTATTTTCATCCTGTTGGAGACCCAATGTATTGTCTATCGTTTCCAATTTATTGTTCATGGCCTCCAAGAGCCGTTGCATCTCCTCACTCAATGCCATATTATTAGAATACAGTGGGCTACTCATGCCACATCGCTGGTACATGCTTGAGAGATGGTAATCTGAACCATTGTGTCCCAATTTCTTCGAAATTTTACTTTAGTACGGGTATTTACTACAACGTACCCTTTTGATATCTTATTCAAACTCAAAAACTTTTATGGAAGATTTTAAAATTCAAAATTTCGAAAAACCATTTTTTTTAATGAAAATTCTGATTTTTCGAGAAAACTCGGGTTTTCCCTATGTAAACTCCTCCCTGCGTACTGGGCGCCAAAAAGTAAGATTTGCTGGGGGGGTTGTTTATATTATTCCAGGGCTGCTCGGTATGAGTTTCCAGGGACCCATGCGGTCAGTTAACATTTTACGTTGTAGCTATTCCTATCATTACTTTACTTTACATGATATGACCGTCTTAAGTGTTCCTCTAGTTATTAATCCAAGCACATTACTTCTATGCCCCCATGTGCCCTTTCAGCATGAAACATGCAAATCACAGTATGCCAGCATTGCTCAATTCGGGATTTTCGGGGTTGCAGTATGTTCTCCCACTCTGTGACTTACACATTTTGGATTAAATAGAGGATACACTTGCAAAAAATAACAACAAAATCAACTCCTATTTTAACACATTTAATTAACCAAAATTTTGGCGCTACAAACAATAAAACAAATAAACGACAGACCAAAATCCTTCTACTTGTTCAAAGTGAACAAGGAATAACATAAGAATTAAACAAATATTATATTAAAATACATGGTTTCCTTTAAACCAACAACATATAATTATTTTCACTTCCATAAGGTATCTATCTTAAAGTCCCATATAACCACGAGCTCCTTTGGTTCGATACTTTGCAATAATAACGGTGTCACTCTTTTGTACACCCCAATACTATTTTTATAGTTTCTTATTATCAAACAAATATATAATTACATTTAAAGTACATGTCAATTCTCTACTTAAATGTTTGGGCATTTCACATGTTCTCAGCATTTCCATCTCTCTCAAGTTTTACATATTCACTATAGTGATCGGGAAAATACCTGTGTACTCCAGAGTTATAAAGATTACTTGACAAAGTCAAAAACTATGATTACTCCCAGAATCTAGTTATCTTCATTAAACTCATGGAATCCTACGTCCATGCAACATTACAATAGGGATTTTTATTTATTTATTTGTCTTATAAGACCATTATCACATAAGAAAACTACGATCTGAACTGGCAAGCGATAATTTCATCTACAAGGACCTCGGTTCAAAGCCCGGGTCATTAACAACTTGTAAACACTCACGGTGTATTTATTTACTTCTTACAAACGGCCTTCACCGACCCTCCTCCTACTAGGGTCTGACCGTACACTTGAATGAGATTTATGACTGTGAGGGTAACTTCTCGTCTAGTCTGCGTGTGGGAGCTATACTCAATGCTTTTAAAACAAATCTTTCTTTCTTTTCAGTTCTCTGGGGAGACCTGGCATTTTACTTCACTTATTTACTTTCAACAACATTATTAGGTTCATAAACCACTTTCGTAACCTTGGCATTTATTAATTATGAAGGGTCCTCATTGATTGGGAAGAGTAATACACATTCAGCGACGAATACTTAGGGGCTTCAACAACTAGACGATTCTAGGTTCGAATCTCTTAACATTGCCTCGGGAACCATTCCCACATTGGAGGACTTATACAAAATGCGATTTAGGGTCGGCCGTGGCCTACATGACCTACGCTCATAATACCATACATTTGCTCCCTTTTACAATATAATAACACACACATGGCCTCGTGATCTACGTCACTATTGGAGGACTTACAACATAGCTCAATTTACCGCAATCAACTACCCCTCATAAGTAATTTACCAAGTGCATTTAGATTCTACGCATTCCTAGCGTGACATTTTATTTTAATTGCGCTCCATTGCGCTATACATTATTTTCCGGCCTAGCGTCTTCCAAAGAACCGATAAATTCCATATTAACAATTGATACATATCTCAATTTTTATATTAATCTTTCCCTTGACAATAATCGCTCTATTTTAAGAACATGCATTAACATCATGTCTTATACTTTTATTAGGGCTCCAACGCTCTCATTTTCATATCATTCAATTTGATCTTTATTTATATTTCCTTTATTATTATTATTATTATTATTTATTTATTAGTACGCTTGCTTTTATAACATTCGTCAAATACACTGACATTTTATTCCATACATTTCCTCTACAGGATTTATTCTTTCACATAATTATTTATAATTTCTCAAATTTTATTTGTTCAGACCGCGTTCTTATTCTGTTATTAGTTATTTAGAAACATCCCTTTACACAAAACTCCGGTGGATTTGTACACAAACACTTCCCCGACACCAAAACATAATGAAAATCTTTACTCACATGTTTTAGGTCGTTCCCTGACCTTCCTTCTCGTGCGATGCGTCATTTTGCCCACTCTTTTAAATTACTCCATCTTGTACAAATTCATTGAATGTACAGACATATCTTGACACATATTTAACACGTATACATTTAACACTGATAACATTTTAAACACACTGGTGTATCCGTTTAGAACACACAATAAAACACTGAAAATATATTACTTTTAACACAAAATCTTGATATATTTACACTTCACAAATTCTGATCACTAGGCTGCTATTAAGCCTATCACACGTGACCTCTTGACCTCCCGTCTCCAAGGGTGAAATTTAGTAATGTCGGCTTCCTATCCTCTCCGAATATGAAAGTCTCGAATCATCTACTTCCTCCCTGCAATAGCACTCCTTCAAATCCCGTTCCTGACGATCTGCTATTTCTCTGACTCGAACGGCTCCCTTTTAGATCCTATTGATTGATCTTAGCGAAAGTCTGTTCTGTTCACGGTCCACTCGATAATCTATCGGTGACCTATGGATTTTTAGCAACTAATACTTCTCGTAACTTGGTGCCTTTTTAATAGTTCGTCTGCTTTCTTGAACCAATGTCTATAGTTTCCTTCTCTTCTTCGCTTATTCGGTTCTCGAATTTCTAATCTTCTAGAATACTTTGCGAACTTTATTCTGTTTGTCCCTGCTCGGGTTCTTTAAATTTGATAAAATGTTTATCTCGCTGTTACGGTACTTCCGTACGTTATGATACTTTTGGTCATTTATATTTAAGACCTATCGCCCTGAGTTCTAAGTTCGCAGTCTGCTTTGACTGTATTTTATGAACTTTTCACGGTAAACTTTATACTGTCGAACCTAAATCCTGTAACTAGGATTTTCCTAATTCTCAACACGGCGATACTGTAATATTACTTCTTTGCAACTCCTTCCGGATGCACGTAAGTTATTGATACCGCGACGCCCTTGGCTGTCGGATATTGTCTGTGCGATGTGATATAGCCTCTCCCCTCAAGGAGTACTGGTAAACTGCCTTCGATATGTTACAGCGTGACGCCCCCTCACGGACTGTCGGAATACTGCATGATTGGTCTGGCTTGGCATGGACTTTTATACTATTTAGTCAAAAATAAATAAAATCCTAGTCCTTTTCGTGACCAACTTTTGAAATAATTGTCGTACAATTATAAAAATTATATCTCCAGAAATCTCGTCTTCCAAACGTCAAATGATCTCACTGCGCATAATAATCGATCGTGCATTTCTGAGATATTAATTAATTTTTAGTCTTCAGCTGCGTGGGTGGTGCTGTTGATTTTTAAATTCCCCACACCTCGGGTCTCAGTAATTCCCCGATGACGTATGCTGCGTTTGCATTTCTTTCCTGTGCAATTATTAAAAGCTTTTTCTTTACACAAAAATCTCTAATCCGAAATGATTCACAGTACTGTATTTATTTACTTATTTTTATTCTCGCAAATGGGTTAAATTTAATTAATCTTCTTCTGGCACAGCGGCACTGTTGCCGTTTTACTGCAAGGTAAGCTTGATTTCCGAGTCGTGCTTCTCTGTCTTACAGCCAAACTTTCCACTCATTCTATTAATACTCATGACCGGCTCCTTATCGATGAGTCAAGAGGCATGATCTCATTTCCTGAACACCTGGGTCCAGCTTCTTGCGCAACGATATGCTAGAATCCTTGCTTGAAATCTCTCTATGTTCCATTAGAGACTGTATGTTTCTTTCATTCCTTTCACAAAATACATGGATTCGACCCCTTTTGAGCCAATGGTACATGGGTTCACTATACGAGTGCAAAGTATAGAGCTGTTGGCTTGCATACTTTCTGATATATTGATATTAGGGTAAAAACATATAGACAGCATTTATTATCAATTGGCAGCCCTGATTGCTCTTGACAATACTTACAGTCATATCTGTTATGGTACACATAGCACATATGAAATTTGGTTGAAATCCGACTGATAAGTTACATGTATTTAAAAATTGGTACTATCAGCAGGCTTATAATCATGTTGGTAGAACTGACGTATATAAGTTACTCCAAATTAATCTAAAATGTCAGAATATACGTGTGCATAGTTTAAAACTGTTGGCTTGCATACTTTCTGATATATTGGTATTTGGATAAAAAAATAGAGAGAGCAATTGTTAACAGTTGGCAGCCCTGGTGGCTCTTAAGAATACGCTCAATCATATATGTTTATGTACAGATATTACATACAAAATTTGGTTGAAATCCAATTGATAGTGCAGATGTTATATGCATTTAAACATTGGACATATCGGTAGGCTTAAAATTATTTTGGCAACACTGTCATTATTGGCCTCCTGGAAATTAAACTGAAATAGTATTATCTGCATGTGTACCAATTTTGGAATAGCTCCCATGCATTCCTTGCAAGATATCCGACATGGAGCACAAATTTCTAGTGCGTTTTTTCAGCAGTTGGTAGCACTGACATCATTTTCAAATATGGACGTGAGATATTCCGGTGCACATCTTTACTCATACTAAATTTGGTTTTGATTGCTGCAGCCGTTTAGGAGTTCATAGGGGGGACACACACACAGCCAGACAGACACACATTTTCCCGGATCGATCTCATAAGTCTACTTTTTCCTCATTTTTGCAAAATGTGAAAAGTAGGCTAAAAATCGATTCAAAATTGGTTAGTTAATTAATTCAGTAAAATATCAAAATTTAATCTATAAGAACATAAATGAAAATAAATATATAAACATTAAATTAGAGAAACAAAAATTAGCATTCTTAATAATGCTAACAATTAAAATAAATTAAAATGTTAAAAAAATAAAACTTTAAAAAAGTTTTACCTTATAAAGGGTTAATGTTTTAGGAACCGACGAGAGCCTACATTGACCTAATTTCATATTAGGACCTAATAAGAGTTATTTTGTGATAGAAGCTAAAAATACCTAATTCGGTAATTTAAGCAAAAATACTTTTATTGAAAAAAGATATTTTCAAAGCGCAAGAAAACCGTTCGAATAAGGAAAATGTTAAATAATTATGCGTAATATTCCGTGATAATACAACAATGCACTGTAATTAAAAGGTCCGCCTTCAGTTTATATCATTTTACTAACTCAGGCTATTGTTCTAAGAGGCACATGCCGCAACAATAGGTTAATAGTTCATTACTGGGGGACCTGTGCGAGAATTCTCGAAGGTTCATTAACTGCTATAAATATGTTTATTTGTGTAAACGTACTTTTTAAACAAATTGTCGACATTTATGAAACAGAGTGCAATTCATCCCTGCTGTGGGTAATTCCGTTTGAATATTCTTTCAATGCACAATGGGTTGTGTGTGCCCCATGTGTACAGACTACTCATCTGGCTCTAGAGTTATGCGGGCTGAACGCGACACCGTTCTGCCAGGGGCATCATCTTTTTTATTTGTTTAAACACTCTTTTAAAACAAATACATATATTACCGTCGACATTTCAAGAAATGCAACATTTTTCCTGTACTATTGAGACGATTTGGAAAATTTTGGCACAGAACGCACCTTCTAACTCCCTCTGGTTCAGGAGCATGAGATTTTTGTCGGGTGAACTCAGCGTATTATATATATAGTGTACCCTTAGAAAAAGAAGCACTACCCAAAACTTAGATTCTGGGTCGTGATCGGTCCTTAAAATAGCATGAGGAGAAACGTGCTTCTTACATTTCCAGGATTCATAGGGGAACTTAAAATTATAAATAACTTACATGACAGGTTTAAACAATGACAATTTAATTCTGAATCATCACTGACAAAACAATAAATTTAAACCATCCTGATGTATGAATTTGAATTGTTTGCCTGCCATAAATGACCTACAAGCAACCCTATAGCCAACATGCGACCTCCAGGTATCCGATACTATGTAAACAAACAAAGCCGTGACCAAGAATAATCACCCCCATATTTGCCACCATAGTACCCTCAAACCATGTTAGCTGGTAACACGAAATGACTGAATCCAAACATCAGTCCATAAAATAACATAATCAAGCACTCAGCTTAGACAGCTGTTGAACAGGTGAACCAGAATGGCACCTAAAGAAAATAAATACACTGAATAAAATAAAAAAAATAAAAAATATCCAAAGAAAAACATGTTTTATATGTTGTGTGCGCGGTCCGACAACTAAAAATAACGAGTACTTTGACGAGAATTCATTCCCGTTCGACCACTCTAGTAAGACACGAATTCCCGCGTTCTTCGGGTTGTAAATCATGGCAATAATGGGAATACACAATGTCTAATACTAAAATAAACAAGCTGACATAGTCTAACCCTTTACAAACAAGCAATAATACACGAATTGTATTTTATAATGAATAGTAGCCGAAACAAGAGGTCTTAAGCTCACAAATCAACTCAATACAACACGTGACATACAAGAACACAGGTTAGCCGTTTGCAACCTTAATGTGACATCTTACAGGTTTGGCAAAGACACGCCAAGCAACAACAACAAAACAAGAACGGGCCCCAAAAGGCGCAAAAACAATTATATTACACTTCGATAAATATGGTCGTAAACTGGTTAGAAAGTGGCATGAATAGCTCCCAATTAATTCAAAACATTATAATCTTTCAGGCAAGACATTTAACTAATTACCAAAACGAAGAATGCGTAGCGCGCAGATACGGCTTATCAACATTCTCAATCTGATTACGGTGGTCAATCAAGCGCTTATTACTGTGCTCTAGTGTGTAGACAAATACCCAAACCTGAGACCTTGAGTTTCGAAGACAGCCTCCACTGGCTCCTGCAAACGCGATACATAAAAAAAAACACACAACCATAATTTCTTGAAAAATCAACGCCATGGGATATCAAGATTCAGTCGTCAGCAAGTACGCCCCGTAGGTCGCGTAAGCTGGAATAAAGTAGCAACGGTAAAGGATCCACAGTCCTTACCTGCTCACTATCGAAGATTCATACAATAGCTCACACACACATGTCGAAGCTTGACTAATGACCCAACCCATAAGTCAGACCAAAAATAGATTACCAAACAAGGCTAATGACATGAATACGGTAAGGCAGACGACCTTCCGTGTCAACAAGAGTTGCACCTAGCAAAACAAAATAAACTCGCATTGCCTGAACAATTATAACCAAACAACGGGCAATTCCCCCCCCCCCCCCCCCCCAAGTATAATATTATAATCGAATAAAGATTCATTTATCGTCATATTCTAACATTTCCGCCATAAATTATCTCACTGGTACTATGTTTTCATGCGCGCAAGGCGACATAAGAACAAGCACTCTAATCAAGCAATAAAAAGAAAGCAAAAGCAAGAAAACGCACAAAAATACTATATTTACAAATATTGTCACGTGATGCTAAGAAACTAATTATGTCAGCCACAAAAGAATCTACATTTAAAACACAAAAACAAAATTATTTACAAACAAATTTCCGAACATTGCGCGTGACCCCGTCCCGACAAATTAATTAATTAATTTTGTACTCATCATTATCAGCTTGCCCGGTGCCATGACGGCACCACGTCACCGTCCCTCCTGATGATCTAGCCCATGGTATAATGCATCGTGGCAGATGAACCAATATTCTTCAAACCTTCCTTATTATTATTATTATTAAAATCCAACTAGCTAGACTGCATAATTAGTTACTTAATTCGCTTATTTAGTCCTGTGCGGTACCGAACAAACTTTCTCTAAAACTGTGGAATTGAATCCACCTAATATTCACTGAAATTAGCATAACATGTTGCTCCGCACACAACACACTTACTCTACAAATTCTAAGTGTTAGCATCGCACTTCGCAAAACGTTAAAGTCCCTGAGTGCCTCGCACTCGGGCAGAGTTTCACCCTACGAACGTCTTCAGATTCACAAAATCAAGTCCTCGTCTGTTCACAGATCGTCGTATTTATACAGTTTATCAGAACAGTCAGTGGAAGGGGAACATCGCTCCGTAATAAATCTTAAAAATTTCCCACAGACTTCGGCAACATCTCAATGAACTCATAAAAATTAGCACTTTCCAATGACACTCGCGTGCAGAAAATCGCATCGTAGGAACACATATTTCTCGATTTTGATTGTTAAAAATGGCGGATATCATAGAAAGCAGATTGGAAAGTGCTCTTACATACATAGTGAATATCACGGAAGTAGGAGGCTACTTGAAGAAGGAAATGAAGGATGGCATGCTGAAAGCGGTAAGTGAGATAAGAAACTGCTGCAAAATGTTGAAATCAAATGTATTAGAAATAAATCGAGAAAAGGAAGGATCGCAACATGAGGTTACGGCTGACAACCAGAGAGATGTAAACAAGGGAGAAGATAGTCAAATCACTGAACAACTAACGACATCTACTGATGCAGAGAATGAAGCTACGAGTGGCAATGACAAACGGTGCTGCCAGAGGACGACATCTAACGGAGAGGAAGAAAGTTTAAATAACAACCAGCAGATAGTGTCGCCTATCAGAGAGAAAGCGAACAAGACACCCACTGAGGTAGGGCAGGATGTCACCAATAATAGTCATAGACAGCGCCAGAAGTTGGTGGGATATAAAGGAATAGACGCAGTGGAAGAAACAGACCGACACCAGCAAGGAGCGCCTTCTACTAGCGGTGTACATGAACCAAATAGTAATAAGCAAAGAGTATTAAGCAGTACCATACCACTACAGACACGTACTGGAGGAAAGTATAACGAACAAAGCGCAGAGATAGGTCGAGCGCTAGAAGACAAACTTACAGAAACAATAGCACATCAAATGCAGACAATGATGGAGAACATCACTAGTAATATCAAAAATGATAAGAGATGAAATTGAAATTAAAGATAAACTTGAAATAGGATGCCATCTAGGAAATAAAAAATCAAAACAATCAATTCCGTATCGCTTCGATAGGAACATAGGAACTCAATCAGAATTGACTCCCACAGAAAATAATGTGGAAAACAATGTAAAAACAATTAGTTTCCCACCAATAACTGGCAACCCTTCACAAGTTCATAATCAAGAAACACCAAAGAACATTACAGCTGAAGAGAAATGGACGGAAGTCATAGTCAGGAAACAAAGACAACTACCACGACATCAAGCATCTATAACAGGCACTGGAACGGAAGACGTAAACCTACAAGCAGTAGAAAAGATGGCCTGGATATTTATAGGAAGAGTGCAACACGAAACCACAGCCGAGTCCATAAAGAAATTCCTCATCAAAAAGGAAATTATAGGAGAAATTATATGCGAAGAATTCTTAACGAAATTTGATACAAAGTATTTCAAAGTGGGAATTCCCTTTAAATACCTGGAAAGAATAAATAAAGAAGACTTTTGGCCAGCAAACATCACCGTAAGACGTTTTCGGCTTTTTCGGAGGAATGCAAGGATACAACCAGAATAAAACAGATGAGTGGTGTATGAGTAACTCAAAAAATGGAGAATATGTGAGAAAAGACAACTTACAAATAATGTTATGGAACATTGAAGGTTTGAAGAACGCACTAAGCTCAGCACCCAAAGATTGCCTGAGTGGATACGACGCAGTATTATTAACAGAAACATTTCTCACAGATCATTGGCAACACGCAGAATATTACTGTATACATCTTCAAGCGCAACAAGGAGAAAGGGGAAGACCTGCAGGAGGAATTACTATCCTATTAAAGCCATGGTTGACGCCAATAATCTCAGAAATTAAATTAGATCACTCTCTGCTAATTGAAACACAATACATCACCATTATTACCTGTTACTTTCAACCGTATACAACGGCCATGGAGATAATAGATGAAGTAGGGCAACTAATATCATTGAGTAGGCACGACATCCCTCTAATCCTAGCCGGAGACTTAAATTGTAGGCTGGATGTACAAAACTATAAAACAACATTAGTAATGGAAAAAATGCAGGAAGATGGCTTACACCTTCTGAATAACCACAACATACCTACATATATATGCCATAATGGGAAAAGTGCGATAGACGTTGCGCTTATAAGAGGTCACATAAAAGGAGAAATAGCTCCACTATGGGCAGCAGATCATACACCTATAAGAAAGCATATTCCTTTGAAAATAGTATTAGAGGGAGATTGGTGTACAACAAAGAGGCAAAGTAAACAGCTTTTATCAAGGAAGATAGACTGTGGGAAAGTAGAAGGTAGACCCGACCTTATAAAGAAAATAGAAACACTAATAGAAGATTCAAGACTAGATGAAGCAGTGCAAGCCCTTGAAGAACTCCTAATACAAGCCACAACCCCTAGGAAACATCGAAAGGCAAAACAATGGTTCGACCAGGAATGCTACCTATCAAAAAAAGACGTATTGGGGGCCTTACACCAGCTAAAGACGAATTGCGAGAGTCTTCTTTTCCTTCAAGAATATAACAAGAAAAGAAGTGACTACAAGACACTGATACGTGAAAAGAAAAGGACATTCTAGGAAGCGGAAGGAAAAAGAATCGTGGAAGAGGCCAAGAATGACCCATACATCGCACTACGCCCTAGGAAACAGGCACAGACACACTATATCAATATGCAAGAATGGACGACACACTTTAACGATCTGCTCAACAGGGCAGGAATAACAAACATACCGGAAAACATAAAAGGAACTGACCAAACAACGACATTGGAATGGACTCCACTAACAACAAAAGAAGTTCAAAATATAATCGCAAGCATAAAGAAAAGCAAAGCTGCTGGACCAGACAACATATTCGGTGAATACGTAAAAGACACGGCACACCTTCTATTACCAATATGGACGAAATTATATAATAAATGCATCGAGACGGCATCAATACCAGAGAGATGGAGACAGTCTACCATAAAAGTTATCTATAAAGGCAAAGGTGACCCATATGATACAAATATGTACAGAGGCATCGCACTGGAGAACATTCCATTCAAGATATTCACTAAATTAATAACAGAAAGAATCACAGAAGAAATAGATGTACAACTGCCAGAAACACAATTTGGATTCAGAAAAGGAAGGTCAACTCTTACTGCAATAAAACTATTATTAAATAACATTTGGCAAGTCATGGAAAGAAAAGAAAAATTTTACGCAGTATTTATAGACTTCACAAAAGCATTTGATCGCATAAACCATGATCTTGTGAAACTGAAGCTGGAAAAAGCTCTAGATAGAGATAATGTATGGACAAGAATTATACATACGGTACTACATTGGAACAACATAAGAATCTCGGATAATATATCACTCTCTGGTCCGATAATTCAAACGAATGGAGTACTACAGGGTGACCCAATCATCCCTTTGCTCTTCATCCTAGCAGCGGAAGACATAATGAGAATAACTCAAAAGACAGATATTGTATCATATGCGTACGCTGATGACATTGTGATCGGATCACATAACATCATAAAACTACAAAACATTCTAAAAGACATGGAGGAATGGTGCACTGAATATAATTTTGACATCAACACATCTAAGACACAAATGATGGTGTTTCGACAAGGAGGAAAGGTACCGACCGGAACAGAAATTTTCATACAGGAAAAAAGAATAAATATAGTAAAAGAATTCTAATACCTAGGCATCACTCTACAAACAAGTGCAAAATGCTTTACAAAACATGTGACAGAAAAAATTACACAAGCGGTTCGGGCGATGCACGATATAAGATATATAAGAACACTCAACCTCGAGACAGCAATGGCATTATTTAAAAATAAAATAATGCCAATATTGACATACGGAATAGAAATCATATGGCCTTTCCTCACTGAAAAGAATCTATCATCACTTGAAAGTGTTAAAGCATTGTACATTAAAAAAGCTATTGGAGTTTCCAAGACGACCAAATCTCGGCTAGTCTACCTCCTCGCACGAGAAACATTCCTAATTGAAGACTTTAGAACGCTTCTAGTATTACCTAGCACAATAGGTGCGGAAAACCTATTAACGACTCTCAGAAGGAAGAGAGAAGAAATCCCACTGGAATTTTATGGAACGGGGGCCATGGTTGACCGGGCGTGGACATCTGCTAGCTTTGAGATGAGGCACATGTTCACACGCCTGGCAGTTCATGGTTTTCACCATTTGATTTGTACAAACAAAGCATACCATGATCCGGATGACACATGTGTATGTCAACTATGCGGACACACATGTGAACGCTACCATATTGAAAAATGCAGCAAAAGAATAAAGTCCATAAAAGACTATGCTACCCAAGGCGCAGGTGCGCAAACATAGTATATTTAAATGTATTTAATGGCTGTTTAGCTGCAATAAAAGTATTATTATATTTCTCGATTTCGCGGGCAAAATAAGTTCCCGCCGTAAGGTGCATCATTTTTCATTCAAATTATTGAAAATCTCAGTTGGTGAACTCCTCCCACTTCGTGACGTCGGACAATGTAGGAAAACACGCTTCATAATTGCTGTGCCCTTCACATTTTGACCGTTGTGATGCCTGTTTCATGTCATTTTAACATTCTGAGGTCTTTCATTTATAATTTTGAATGGATTTCAGAAACAGTAGACTCAAAGGAATGAGTACTCAAATCGTATCATTTCATAAATATCAAATAACCGGTGAGTGTTGTGATGATTCAATTTTCAGTGATTGCCTTCTTAAGTTAGGGAACATAGAACTTGGAATTCTAACTGAAATGTAAATAGTGTTCTGTAATCATTTGTTTGAAATAAAAACATAACCTTTTCTTCTTAAATTTCTCTGACGGGCCCGCTAGTTTATACTGTACAGTATTCAAAAATCCTATACATTCCTAAATTGAACGTATTGTTCTATCCCGCTGTTGGGGGAGGGATGAACAGGGATGTGTAGGTGTATAGTTTTAGGGGTGGTTTCCGAAAGGTGCAGTTTCCCGTCTTTGGGGAAACTACTAGTGTAAGTGTCTGTTTTAGGATGAAATATAACGGGGTGCTATCCTACGGGGTGCGTCTACTCGTTAAGGGATGAATGCTTAATCAAGAGCTATTAACTTAGCTTACCAATTAAGTGTGAGCGAGCGATAGCGAGCCCATATGCGGAGTCGGCAACTTGGCCGCTGCTGTCTGGCTACTACTCGAATACAATGGAGTTTCTGACGGTGCAATTCCTGGCGTTCACGGTCAGGGGCAATTAGGACTGAGGGCAGGCTGGGTGTGAGGATGTAAAGCTAAATGAAATAAGTATAAGATGTGTGTTTACTGACCAAGTGTTTATTTGGTCAGTTATGGTGATCTGCTGTCCCTTTTACTAGTGGACAGGTGTAAAACAATGTGTACAAGTACAAGTGTGGGTCTGGGTGATAAAGTACAAATGTGTAAGTTATAAGGATATCTGAACACACTCTGTTCTCACCTGGTGGTGCTGGAGCTGGAACCGGAGATGCAGAGCCGACGGCCGCGAATAGACATTGCGCATTCCTGGGGTCTACCTTTTAAGGTTTCCCGAGCTGCTGACTTGGCGTTTCGACACTGTTGGTGTTCCAGATTCCGGCGATAGTGTATTTGTTTATGAGTGATGTAAGCTTGGCTGACAGCTAGACCGCTACGCCTGCCTGTGTTAAGGAAGTGTATGAGGCTTACAGCCTGTAAGGGGTAGTTTATAGGTGAAAGATGAAGTGTGTTGGCGTTTCAGGTCCTAGGGTCGTCCCGACCCTTGGGCTGAACAGTATAAAATCGTTCAAAATCCTAATATAGGCTACTGAAAGAACCTATCTTTTCATAATTTAGAACATAAATATCCGGGGCTTGCCTAAATTGCTTGTTACAGTTAATCTACTCCATTGAGATAGACCATAAAAAGCCACAGGTTGATAACAGAATCTCAGAATAACTGACATATGAGCAATAATACATATGTACTCAAAATCAATTTGGTTAAAGAATATTGGGAAAAACATATGGAATCCCTAATACTTACAATCGGACGCAATCAATCTCGTTGACGAATCGGTTCGCCAAGGAGTAGCGAAGAGCACTGAAACAAGGATGGCCCCACCCTCACGTAAATGGTGAGAAGAGCGGAAGCTATTGCGCCGCACGCAGGCCTGATTTGGACAATGTATTCCCACTTAATCTCACACTATATGTGCCCTACGGAAGGTTAATTGAAGGGCGAGTTTCTACATGGAAAGGACCAGTAGAATATATAACAAGTAGCTCCGTGACGAACTAAAGAGCCTACATTTCTTATGATTCATGCCAATGATTAATATATATAGACCGATCTAGAATAATGACAAAATTAAGTTGGTAGTACACAATACACATACAAAATTGTGTTGAAATCCATTTGTTAGTATAGAGGTTACATGCATTTAAAATTGGTCTTATTAGCAGACTTAGAATCATGTTGGCAGCAGTGACGCATATTAGTTACTATACCTGTGCAGAGTTTAGAGCTGTTGGCTTGCATACTTTCTGATATATTGATATTAGGGTAAAAACAAAATAGAGACAGCATTTATTAACAGTTGGTATCCTTGGTTGTTCTGAAGAATAAGAGTGGTCATATCTGTTATGGTGCAAATAGCACTTTATGTGCCCGTTTAGACCGGAGTCCGCACGACCACATATGCATTTTACCAATAATCAGTCAGCACGAGAGTCAAAATATCCCGGAGCGCCAGATGGGTTAAAGCAAATCGCAAAAACGACATCAAATTAAAAAAATGCTTTGCTGATTTTCGGCTCAATGCAACAATAAGGATAGAAGGAGATTTAATTGGGAGTAACACATCCTGTAAAATTATCTCAGTTTATTTTGAAGTTAAAATTGACTGCAAAGATGCTCAAAGCAGCATCATCCACGTGTGGCGATCCACACTCTTATTTACAAACAATATACAGAAATTTTCCAAACACATTTGACAATCTTTTTGGAAACACAAGTCCGATTAATAGTCCTGTAGACTGTGTTCCAAAATTATTAATATTTAATTCCAGTTCAAAGTTAATTGTCTATACTGGAAATATCGTAGATCACTGTTTGAATATTTACATGATATTAACACTCGTAGAATAAATGTTCATAGAATTTTTAACTTTCACTTATTTTTCCAGTTTCAAAAATACATTGTCGAAAAATATTATCATCATAGAAGCAACACAAATTATTTACACATATAACATCTGAAAAGTATTTGACCTTGAGCATAGCATCGAAGAACTGTGCGAAGCACAACAACAATTAATTGTCCTTCTGACATTAAACATTCGAGAAGTAACTCGATTATGAACTTCAAGTTCCTAACAAAATATATGATTTCTGAATCATCAACTTGATCAATAAATTGTTGAACCATTCAACTATTTGACTTTCCACTTAGAATCATTATTTAAAAAAATATTTATATTTATGGCTATTTCTAGTAACTTTTACAACTTGCAATTCTTCGACAGAATGCGGAAATAAGAATTGTAACTTCATTATAAATTCATTTAGTTCATGGCACTAGGATTGAAAATATCCTTCGAATTATTCGTGGTTAAAGAATTATTTTTAATTGGCAGTGGCCCATTCTACTATTTGTGTAAGAACACAATATTACAACAACGGCAAAGGTCTTCCTCTGAAGAAGAATCAACTACTATCATGACAAATCCGGGTTCTAGCAAAATCAAAGTCTAAATGGAATTCGTAAACAAGGTTGAAATAAGAACTGATGGTTTTAAAGAAATAACCTTCGGGTCATTCATACGACGAAGTGTGTAGTTCCAATACTCCTACTATAAACCTGAGCCATCGAACCTGCTATTTGATTGATGCTCGAAAAAAACTCTTCATTCCTGCGACTTAAACATGCGCACCTGGGAATGGCATTTCAACTACTCCACACATAAATTATCTTCCCAAAATTTATACAATAAATCAAGCCTCTGCTTGTTATCAACACTGGAAGATTAATAAACTTACAAGTTTATTTTATTTTACCATTCAGTTCAACCCGTGAATCTACCATACTTATGAAAATCTTTATTTCACTTTCGAGTGTATTTACGTCATGATTTTATATAAATACAAAAATATCCTATTTGATACAAATATCAATTGCTTCCCGTTTCATGCCTCTCCGTGTTATCTGAAAAATATACTTTGCTCAATGCAAATATCAACTGTTCAACCAGAACTGACATGTTGGTTGAATGCGGGCTTGCGCTAACCACTTTTCTTCGGAAAATCTCCTGTTCCAGACTAGAAATGATTAAACTACTTCATAGGCTCTCTCTCAATACATATGATTATTATAAAATATAATATCCAAGAATTATTTAGAAAAATTATGAAAATTATTATTATTATTAGTGGATTATTATTATTATTAGTTGTTATATCATTTTAAATATATTTAATTATCATCTCATTCTGTGAGAATCCACATGTTCGAACCTTCGAATATGGAAAAAATATCCATTCCTCAACAAAAATAATTATTAACTTTTACAGTTACATCGGCTGATTACCGTGATTTCCCAAAAATATGAAATATTCAAATAAATGCTCGAAATGCTCGGTCATCGATCCTAAACTGTTCTGAGTGCTGAAAATACTCAGAATAACTCTAACAAGTCTTGCGTAAATCATTGCAAGATTTAAATACGAAGAAAAAAATGTGTTGGTCATCTGCAGAAAAAAAATAGTTTGTTCCAATTAGCTAGGCATAATATAATTCAAATGTGGCTTACATTTCTTGATGGTCTTGAAGCGTAGTAAACCTGGTCTGTACCAGATTTATCCATAGACATGCCCTATCGAACAAGCACGTATAATCCTTGTATCCGCCGCCATCATATACCCACAATTCGTCTAGTCAGACATAGTGGTAGTATCTTTTGACGTTTGAATAAACTGTGGTTCCATTTTAATATGGGCTTCTATCAAAGCCATAACAGTTTGTTTAAATAGGGTCAGATCTAAGTGATCTCTTCTTAGATATGTCAGTTGTAACGTAACTCACTGTAATCTTATCAGTACAAGAAAAACACTGACAGTCTAAGCAATTAACGGCTGTTCTGAAGATCGTTCCCTGGGCATGGTTTGTTATATCACCATCTGCCATGCGCTAAGCAACTTGCAGTTTCCCTTGCGTAGACTAATGAACGCCACCGTTATAGACTAGTCTTCAGTGTACTGACAGATCGAAGTGGTTAACTAGTTACAAAAAATGAAAACTGACTGAACGGATTTAAACATCCAAGTATTAAGTTATTACTGGACTGTGACAAAATATTAATTTCTAGACAAAGTCTAGCATATGTCCTTGTAGAAATATAAATATTTCCACCAATGTCTGTAGAAAAATCAATCACCTCAGTGATTCTCCTCGCCGTAAACTTACTAAGTTCCAACTCGTAGCGCAGCACTTTTCGTGACTATCACGACTTTCAAAAGAACTTCTGCGTAGATCCGGCAACCATGTGCCTTGGCTCAGCGTCGTAGCAACTTGCTAGGCAACTGCATGTGTTAGAATGAGCTGACCATGCCTCGGCCAGCTGGCTTTTATTCAAAACTGTCAGGGTCACGCGTCATCACCTGATATCTAGAAATCCTCATATCTCTTGAATCCCTGGTCCGATTTACTTGATACTAATTGCATTCTCTTTCATTTGGCCGTGTCAGTAATCTGATCCCAGTCTCAAGTCTCTACTCCATAGTTAACTATTTAATCAATAAATAGCCTCGACCTCTGCTATTACTCGCTACGTCACTTGACATCCAAGTATCGGTAAATTATTTCCAAATGCTTCGAGAAGCAATGTAGCGCGATATTCAAATATCTCAACTTTCAAAAGCGGCTACAGCCTTTCCCTTGATATCTAGGTGTCTGAATCTTGGAATACCCATTCCTAGAGTTGGGCACAATACGAAATTTGGTTGAAATCCAATTGCTAGTATAGAAGTTACATGTACTGTATTTAAAAATTAGACCTATCAGCAGGCTTAGAATCATGCTGGCAGCATTAACGTAATAGTTACTCTAAATCAATCCAGAATGTCAGTACTATACTTGTGCAAAGTTTAGAGCTGTTGGCTTGCATACTTTCTGATATATTGGTATTAGAATTTTAAAAATAGAGAGAGAATTTATGAACAGTTCGCAGCCCTGCTGGCTCTCACAAATGCACATAGTCATATCTATTATGATACAAAAAGCGCATGCGACATTTGGTTGAAATCCAATTGATAGTATAGAAGTTACATGGTTTGAAATATTGGACCTATCAGCAGGCATAGAATCATGTTGGCAACACTGTTATCTAGGGGCTCCTACAACTTAACCTGGAATATTATTATCTCTGTGTGTGTCAAATTTGGAACAGTTTGCACCCATAACTTCCAAGATATCCAACATGGAGCTCAAATTTCAATTGTGTTTTTTCAGCAGTTGGTAGCACTGATGTAATTTTCAAATATGGCCGTGAGATATTCAGGTATATATATGTTATACATACCAAACTTGGTTTCGATAGCTGCAGCCGTTTAGGATTGATAGAGGGGTGGGGGGGCACACAAACAAACAGACAGAAGGACAGACAGACACTCATTTGCCCGGATCGATCTCATAAGTCTGCCTTTTCCTAATTTTTTTCAAAATGTGAAAAGTAGGCTAAAAATAGTCCTTTACGGAACTACTTGTTATTATTGTAGCTTGAAACCCAAGTTATCGCTTCTGAAGCCAGAAACTGGTAACCGGACTAGTCACTGACGAGTAGTGGCTTCGGTGGCGTAGTTGGTAGCATGCTGAACTGCTGTGCCCAAGACAGCGGGTTCAAACCCGGCCGAAGTCGTCCGATTTTTTAAGAGCGTTAAAATCCTTCAGTATGGCTTCCTTCGGAGGGGAAGTAAAGCCGGTGGCCCCTTTTCATGGATTTATGGCATGTAAAAGATCCTTCCACAGATTAAACTTTTGTGGAGCTAAATTTCTAGGTTAGATTTCGTTGTAACGCTCTATCAAAGTTCCAACGTTCACCACTAGGTATCATTGATATCTGATAGCGAAAGTTGGAACTACTTGAAATTGAACGGAACTTGTAGCTCACCCTAGTGGTGTCCGCTTGAAGCAGCTACAGTCTCTGTCAAGCCGAACATGTCCTCGGACACTCCCAGCACTAAAATCCATACGATAAATAAATAAATAAATAAATAAATAAATAAATAAATAAATAAATAAATAAATAAATAAATAAATACTGGCGTGTGCCATTGTACAAGGAACTTGCTCTGCGCTGCTCTATTACTTAAACGAGAGACTCGGAATTCAGTTCCAACGAGATAAAATGTTAGAAGTCTGTTTGAGACTTAGCTGTACCGTGTGTGTTCCCACAGCATATTCTCTAAGGAGGCGGTACCGTCATTTTGAAATGCTGTGTATAATATTTTGTGCAGTAGGTGGCAGCCCTTGGGTAATATGGTGGATAGTGACAAGGTCTGTGGCGACCAGAGGGTTCTATATATCACGTTACAACCCAGACAACTGCCCATGTATCAATAACACAAGCCGAGCTTGTGGCAACATACGAGTATAGTATACACTATTGATCAGCAGACGTGAGTGTCGCCAACATTCCCCAGCAGGCTGTCCTGGCCACCTTCAAATACATCAAATACTTACTTTACAAGGGAGTAAGTTAGTAAGTAATTAAGTAATTAAGTGGGTAAGTAATAAAACAAGTGAGTAAGTAAGTAAGTAAGTAAGTATCTAAGTAATTAAATAAGTGAGTAAGTAAGTAATTAAGTTGGTAAGGAATTAAGTAGGTAAGTAATTAAGTAAGTGAGTAAGTAGGTAAGTTATTAAATAAGTAATAAAGTAAGTAAGTAATTAAATGAGTAAGTAAGTAATTAAACAAGTGAGTAATGTGTAATTAAACAAGTGAGTAAGTAAGTAATTAAACAAGTGAGTAAATAAGTCAACAAGTGAGTAAGTAAGTAATTAAACAAGTGAGTAAGTAATTAAACAAGTGAGTAAGTAAGTAATTAAACAAATGAGTAAGTAAGTAATTAAACAAATGAGTAAGTAAGTAATTACACAAGTGAGTAAATAAGTAAGTAATTAAACAAGTGAGTAAGTAAGTAATTAAACAAATGAGTAAGTAATTAAACAAGTAAGTAAGTAAGTAATCAAACAAGTGAGTAAATAAGTAAGTAATTAAACAAGTGAGTAAGTAAGTAAGTATGTAATTAAACAAGTGAGTAAGTAAGTAAGTAATTAAACAAGTGAGTAAGTAAGTAATTAAACAAGTGAGTGAGTAAGTAAGCAAGTAAGTAATTAAACAATTGAGTAAATAATTAAGTAATTAAACAAGTGAGTAAGTAAGTAAGTAAGTAATTAAACAATTGAGTAAGTAATTAAACAAGTGAGTAAGTAAGTAAGTAGGCAAGTAATTAGATAAGTAATTAACTAAGTAAGTAGGTATGTAATTAATCAAGTAAGTTTACTTGACCGCTAATCACGCGATCATGAGCTAAGGGACCTCCATTATTACGTGAAGTACCAATCACCAGACGTGTTATTTTAATTCGAAAATCTCACATGCATTTACCGGAAATCGAACCCGTAAATATTCGTGAATGCTTTTTCAATCTCAAACGGGTTTTGCAAGTATTTTACAAAGGATACGTTCTTGGGCTGGGAGTCTATCTGGGAGTAGCGTGGACAGTTAAGTGTGGAAGAATTTTCGACTTCTGGTTACCATGGTAACAAATTCAAGTGGACCTCGTTCCCATTCGTTGAGGCGTGTTGCGTCTACTAATTTCCGATAGCCCGTTACCATGGCAACAACTGTCCAAGCACGCATAGTTCCCACTCGTTGAAACTTGTTGTTTTTAGCCTATTTTCAATTTTGAAAAAATAGGCTTATGAGATCACCTTTTGTCCGTGTGTGTGTGTGTGTGTGTGTGTGTCCATAATAACTTCTAAACGGCTGGAGCGATTTCAATCAAACTCGGTAGGTTCATGACACTATTCCGGACGACCTCGACCGTGCCCTTCAAATTTTTTTACGTCTCACCAATCCAACATGGCGGCTGTGCAAAATATTTCACCAGCATTCAATATCTCCGAAACTATTCCCGATATCACCCTGGAATTTTTTACGGTTATAAAGGGAACTACTTGAAGTTCACCTATGTGACTTTTGAAAAACTGGTAACTACAAAACCAACATGGCGGTGGGTAGATTATTAGCTTGGGAATAACCTGACCCCCAAGGTAAGATGAAGAAGAAAAGAAGTGGGTTTCGGACTGGAGAAAAGGGATGGAGAAATAGGAAGAGAGTCTGACATAAGTTATAACTTTAACTTTAAGTACACTCAAAGGCAGCTGCCACTGTAAATCCGCTTTCGGATACCTAAGGTGGGTAGGGACCTGGGCGAAGCTAACAGGAAACGCAGCTGGTTCTCGGGCTATTCGCAAGCAAGCTGCTATAGCGTATTCCCTCTCAAGCATAAATTTACCTACTATGGGGAAGGGTGGTGGTCTGGCAAGACAAAGAGTAACAGATTTACTCTGTATCCCTTCAAAGGAGTTTGTTTTAAACAAATATTTTGAAGAATGCAAATAATTTGAATCAGCCGTGATGTTTTAGTTCTTGAAATTGTAGAATTTCTAAAGAGCGACCGAATGTTTCCAAGAAAGGTAGCTATAAATTAGTTATACCCTTGTGAATAATTTTGGTAAGAGCACCAATAGTTGCATTGAGGAATGACTAAGCTTATACCCCGACTAAAAGTTTAGACAATGAGAAACACTTAGATTTGCAAAACCAACCATAAGTTTAGAGAAAATCTCAACAAGCAGGAAGCTGGTGGAGCGAGCTATGCTTGCCTTACTGGCGAGTTAGAATTAGCTATAAAAGCTGAGAAAGACTTGGAAACGGATTTTATGAAGTGTTTTTGCTCAAATGCTACAAGTAGTGCAAACCTTATCAATGGATTTATTTTTATTAAAGAGGGCATAAACCTAGGAAGAGTCAGGGAAGACAGGGTCCTACCTAAGCGTGAATCTAGCGAAAAGAATTAACGAGAAAAAAATAGGTTTATTAACAATAAATTAAACTTTGAAGAATTAACAAAGAATTAACAACAGTTAGATCATGATAGTGATTTCTAAAAGGTTACATGTGAAGGTCTGAGACCTAAAGATAACAAGTTTATAATTGGCAAACAATTTTAAATCAATTACAAGTTTAAGATTTTGTGGTAAGCACTAAAAATCTTAATAAGATTTTAAAAGTAGTGCTAAAAATGGAAAATTTTCTCGTTTGTAACAACAAGCAATTCTAGCGTGGCAGAATTAATCAGGTACAATATATGCACTTTGAGAATCCCTAATGGAAGTTCTAAAAGTATGAATAAATATTAGATTTGAAATTATAACAACAACAACAACAAAAGAGAAAGATTAAATAGGAGTTTCTATAACTTCCAATATTTTTACAGTAATTACTGAGGTGATTTATACAAATAGGGAAGGTCACTTATTGTGAAACCTGTAGAGAAAAATTAAGCAGAAGTTTCTAGACTTCTATGTTTAAGTGGGGATCACGAGAAAAATAGGGCAAAATTCCCTTTCGTGAAACCTAGAGATAACTCACTTTTGAGTAGAAAGAATTGGATTCCCACATTATAAGGGAGAAACAGCATATTTTAAGACGTGTACTAGACACGAAGTTGTACAGACATTAATTAGTGGTAAATGGAGCAATATGGGAGGGCACTTACTGAGAGTGACACCTCATTGAATAAAGACCTAATGTTACAATTTTATTACTCTAGTTTGTTAGTAAAGGGTTTGGGAATGATCAAATGGGATTGTGGAAGAGTGTTCATGGCCGTATTTATTGTACTCGTACGATCGCGACGCAGATGAAAAAATTGAACAGGCACTGTTTTCACTATAGTCTGTTGATATAGTTGAAAGTTCACTATAGTAGCACAAAAAGTTTATAGAAAGAAAAGTTATTGCAGTTATGTAAAAGTTGAGTTTTAGCTTGAGAGAATTATGAGTTGTAGTTTCTATGGGTGGCAGTTAAATACTGCAGAAAATTTCCCACGTAGGAAGACAATTTATGTGGATTAGAAGTTTATCCCACATAAGTTTCTCAGTGAAGACAAAGTACTCCCATATCAAAGTGGAAAATACTTGACAGTTTAACTGGTAGATAGATTGTTTGTTCTGGAAAGTTTCAGAGCAATGATGACTGTTGAAATGGGTAGAAAATCCCTCGGCGGAAAACTAGATTATATAGACAGTGGGTATTTTAGAAATATCCCTCGATGTGAGATAGCATCTCAGAAAATCTGTACAAGGAGTACTATTTCATTTTGAAAGTTAGACTTGATAGTTCGAGTTTGATCAAGATCTCTTGAAAGCAGTTATTGTATCACATATAGCAATTTTCACTGTCTATGAAATCAAAATAAAAGCATTTAGTTTTTTTAATGCGATGAGAATGTGTTTAAAACATGAAGTCGGTACTTATCTTTGCTTCATGAAGAAGGCGATGTTGCTGTTGACGGTTGATTTTAAAACTCGAACATGGCGTCGAATTTAAAAGTTTGCCTCTCGAGTAGAGGAGGCGAGCTTTAGTTAAGCTCCAACTGACTGGTTTGACTTCAGACGCACAAGTGAGACCAGCTCAACGAAGCGCGGAGAGACCAGGGAAGGGAAAAAGGTGCGGGTAGGAGACAAAAGTAATACACATAAGAATAGCCAACATTGTAACAATAATTTCTTTTGATGAAATGGTCTTCAAAGAGTTGATAGCAGGCGTCACTAGCGAAGACTGGTGGATGAAAAAGTAGACGAAGTCCTCTTAACCACAGAGATGATAGCTGGCGATAGCGACGAGATCTGGTGGCCTGATTGGTAAGGAAGTCCTCTTGTACAGGGAAAAATTGATGAACTTCAGAGATTCGCTGCTAGATGACGCTAGGTGGGTCTTGGAAGATTTATATCTAGAACAGACTCACAGGTAGTGGAAGCAAAATATACCAACAAAGAGAAACCAGGAGGTCACTGTTGGTGTTTGCGAAAAAAGGAAGGGATGAACTAAAGCAAAGAGAAGCAAAAGCGTACTCTGTAGTACCGTGTATTCCAAAGAATACACCAGGCGGCCACGCGAATTTGCGACATTTAAATAGACGTCTCTCGCGATTTAACCAACCAAACGCAATAAAACTTGGTACAGTACATGTTTATACACATTGTAATGCACCGACATCCAACTTGGTTCAATTGTTTACATAACCACAAGATGGCGGATGTGCGAAATATTTCACCGCCATTCTATATCTCTGAAACTATTAGCGGCATCACCCTGAAATTTTGTACGGAGATAAAGGACACTACTGGAAGTTCATCTATAAGACTTTCAAAGACCGGTTCACAACAAAACAAACATGGCGGCCAAGCGAATTTGAAAATTTTAAATAGACCTTTCTCCCGATTTAATGTTCCAAACGCAATGAAATCTGGTACAGGAAATGTTTATACACATTGTAATGCACTGGTATCTAATTTAGTTCAATTGTTTACATAACCTCAAGATGGCGGCTTTGCGAATTTTAAAATTAAGTTTTTATTTCTTGGGTCGTAATCATGCGATCGATGTGAAAGTTTGAATAATGAACCTACGCAATAATTTTCCTTTAATGGTACATGACTCTATGGCCTATACATTTAACAATCCAACATGGCGACCATCCGAAATATTTAGACGGCTCTGAATATCTACGAATCTATTATAGCAATCAAACTGATATTTTTAATGTTCATAGGGGCTATGAACTTAAGTTCACGTATAGGACTTTAAATAACCTGGTGATCACAAATCCAACATGGCGGCGACGCGACGTATAAATATTCACATGGACGTTCCTCGCAATTTAACCATCCGAGTGCAGTCAAACTTAGTACAGTAAATCCTTATATGAATGTTAATCCACTGGCATCTAATTTATTTCAATTGTTTCCATAACCACAAGATGGCAGCTGGGCGGAATTTTAAAATCTCCTTGTTACTCCTTGTGTCCTAATCATGCGATTGAAGCTTGAATGCTACACGTACACAATAATCTTCATGTAACAGTACATAACTCTAGGACCTACATATATAAAATCCAACATGGCGACCATCCGAAATATTTAGTCGGTTCTCAATATCTACGAATCTATTACAGCAATCAAACTGAAATTTTATATGTAGGTAGAGGCAATTAACATAAGTAGGATATATGAAAATAGGCTGTATAGTTCTTCACGGAACTACTTGTTAATATATTTTGTTTTGCTTCCATGCCCAAGATCGCGGGTTCAATCCCGGCCGATGTCATCGGATGTTTTAAGAACGTTAAAAATCCCTCAGTATGCCTTCTTTCGGAGGGGTAGTAAAGCCGGGGGTCTCATGTCGTAGATTTATGGTATGCAATAGAAGATATTACTGCATTTGGTGGTGTGTAGCAAAATACATTACATGAACATCAGCATCATTCACTTGTTTTAGTGTCTTTTTGGTGTTATTCATACTTGCGCGCACCACGCATCCCTTCCAGATTGTTTGATCTTGGCTACGCTACTGGATTATAACCTATCTATTCCCTTTGCCGTGTGATTCCCCTAAAAAGGGTGGCCAACTAACCTGATGAGGTCAACTACTTTGGTACAAGGTCACTAAACTGACACCACGTGAGTCCACAGTTCCAGAACCTCAAACCAGAATTAAATTTCCTGATAAGGCCGGTAATTGGACCCCAAGTACACGACGCACCTTGACCACAATATCGCTAGGCTTGTAAATGAATCAACAACAATAGGTGCATTCAAATGCAGAAGGCAATAGTCTTGAGTTCATGCCCCATTGTCCTGTAAACAATGAACACAGAACTACAATAGCACGGTGATAACTTACTAATTCAGCCGTTGTGTCGCGCAAGCACCATTGGCTACAATGTGAAAAAGAAATCTAAATTACAATAACAATACTAGGACTATTATTATTATTAATAATAATAATAATAATAATAATAATATTAATAATAATCAAGAGTTTAGTGCTTTTCAGTCGGTCAACACGAATGTACCCAAAAGAGATGGGTTATGCCCTAATCCTGAAATAAATTACATGAGATTAATAAAACACTAGGATGACCAGTTTCGATCGTCAAGCGATCATCATCAGATCCATTACACTTAGGCTACAAAGTCTATGTTTGAAATACAGGTGAAAATAGTTACAATATGTACAATTTCACCTGTATTTCAAACATAGACTTTGTAGCCTAAGTGTAATGGATCTGATGATGATCGCTTGACGATCGAAACTGGTCATCCTAGTGTTTTATTAATCTCATGTAATTTATTTCAGGATTAGGGCATAACCCATCTCTTTTGGGTACATTCGTGTTGACCGACTGAAAAGCACTAAACTCTTGTTTACTAAGGCAACACTGAAAATATGGCTTCAAACACCACAATTAATAATAATATTAATAATCATAATGAGACTTACAAGTAACCAATATAGAAAATTTCGAAGACCGAACTGAGTGCCAGACAAAAATCGCGAATGTTAAGTTTGCACCAAGATTATTACGACAACCTGGGAAAAAGTGGACGGATGAGAGGAAGAGGGAGCACTCCGCGAGAATGAAGAGTTTTTGGGAGGAGCGGAGGAGACACGCCCCCAAATGACATCATGTTATCAAGTTCAATTGCTCTCATGTAGGTGAATTTTCGCTTAAATAAATAAATAATAATCATAATAATCTAATAATTTTAAAATAATAATAATAATGTGGGAACCGGTGTCAAAAACACTCACGTTTGATTTGTTGAAGTAGAATAGTTTACTTAACAAATGCAAATAAAATAGATTACCGATACATTATCAATACAGAATAAGTTGATGCCTTCCCAGCTCCAAAGAACAACAACAATCATGTCCATGACCACTGTTTTCTCTATGTCCGTGCGCCCTCTATATCACTCGCGGCAAAAAATTGTAATTCCTGCCCGTCTTCTCACATTCGGCCGTCCTTATCATCATCGTCCGACCCGGACGATAAGCCTTCCTCCGGCCAGGGCTTCATGTATTCCGCACAGGTGGTGGTGGTCTTGGTTCCTTCGTTGCTTCCTCGTCTTTCGACATCGTACATATCATTGGGTTTGACGTTCGTGACTTGATAGGGCCCCAGGTACTTGGCCTTCAATTTCATACCTGGTCCGCATTGAGTCCTCTTGATAGCCACTAAGTCTCCGATGTTGTAAATCGAGACTTCTTTGCGCTTTTTGTTGAAGTTCTTGCGGTTCTCCTCTTGAGTCTTGAGAATCTGCAGTTTTGCCTCCTGCCTGATCTGATCGCGTTGATCCTCAAAATTGTTAATGACTTCTTCTTCCAACATCTCCATGATCTGAAGATCTGTTTTGTTTCGCATCTTGACCCCGGTCAAGAGTTCAAACGGTGTTCGACCTATACTTCTCTGATAAGTCGAGTTCAGTGCCAGTTGAACTGACGGGACGACTTTGTACCATTTGGTTGGATCTTCGGCG
Source organism: Meconema thalassinum (assembly GCA_946902985.2). NCBI lineage: Eukaryota > Metazoa > Arthropoda > Insecta > Orthoptera > Tettigoniidae > Meconema > Meconema thalassinum. Next base: position 51,199,248 of record OX336393.1, read on the forward strand.
GACAGCTTGGCTATGATGTATGTCACAATCGCGTTGATGCGCTCCACCTGGCCGTTGGCTCTGGGTAACCCAGTGGTCACCAAGCAGTGCTTGATCCCTTGGTCCTCACAGTACTCTTCAAATTATTTTGAGGTAAAAAAATGGCCCTCGGTCCGTGATCATCTGAGCAGGGTTTCCAACGAGGATCCTCTGCAGCTCCAGCTTGCTGATGGTTTCGCTCGACTTGGTGGTCTTGACTGGAAACAACCAGGTGTACTTGGTAAAGCTGTCCACGGCCACAAGGATGTGGTTGTAGCCTTTATGCGTTCATTCCAGCGGTCCTACATGATCCAGATGATACGTGTGTAAAGGCTGACTTTCCTTGAACTGCGGGTGAAGTAATCCTTCCTGGTTCCCAGACTTTCTGTTTGCAATCAGGCATTTCACACAGCTTCCGATCACTTCCTTCACCTTCTCTGTCAATCCTGGAACGTAGTACTGCTGTTTTATCTCCTCCTCTGTTCTCTTCACCGCGTAGTGTCCTTTGTCATGAATTGATCTGATGATCTCTTGCTGCATCGACTTTGGTACTACTAGAAGTTCTCGGCCGTCTACAAATTTGAATAACATCTGGTCTCTCAACACGTAATCTTCATATGGTCCTTCCTTCAGGATAGTTTTGATGGCGAGTAGTCATTCGTCCTTGTTTTGAATCCCCTTGATTCTAGGAATCAGACTATCAGCGAATCCGAAAAGGGCTGCGGTACACCGACTCAAGGCATCAGCATATCGCATCTTCGTTCCAGAACGATGTTCGATGGTGTAGGAGAATTCTTCCAACGACAGGGCCCATCGAGCGACTCTGGGTGTTAGATCTTCCTTTTGCATAGTCTTTTGGAACGCCGAGCAATCTGTCACTATTTTAAAGTCCTCTCCCAAAAGCTAGACTCTGAACTTGTTCAAGGCTCGAACCACGGCGAGGACTTCGAGCTCGTAACTGCAATATTTTTCTTCAGGTGGCGTAGTCTTCTTGCTCATGTATGAGACCGGGTGAAGTAGACCATCCTCGGGTAGCTTCTGCAGGAGCACGGCGCCATAACCGAACTTGCTAGCGTCTGTATGAAGAAGTCTCATATCTGGGGTTCTAGATTATCAACACAGGACTGGATGACAAGATTATTTTCAACTCCTCGCATGCCTCTCTCTCCTTGTCTCCAAACCGGAAGTCATGGCCGGTTCCGAACATATCGCTCAAATGATTGGCGATTGAAGCGTAGCCTGGAATAAATTTCCGGAAGTACCCTGTCAAACCCAAGAAGCTCTGGAGAGCTGTGATCGTCTTCGGCACCGGGAAGTTTAGTACAGCTGCTGTCTTCTCATTTGACGGTTGAATCTTTCCTTCCTGGATTTGGTAGCCCTAAAAATAAACCTTCCTTTTCAAGAATTGACACTTCTTGAAATTTATCAGCAATCCGTAGTTCCGTGCAATGTCAAGTACATCAATTAACAATTGAATGGCTTCTAGTACAGTTTTTGCCGGAATTATCAAATCGTACATGTAGATGAAGATGAGTCCTCTCTTTATCAGCTCCCAAAACACAGCGTTAATATATCGTTGAAAGACAGACGGGCTGTTAGTAAGACCAAATGGGACTTTCTTGAACTCGTACTGACCTGAGTGGGTAACAAACGATATATAATTTCTATTCTCTTTTTCAACGTCTACATGGAAGAAACCATTCTTCAAGTCAAGAGTAGAGAATACACGAGCATCTTGGAGTTTGCCAAGCAAGTCTTCGATGCGAGGGAGGGGGTAGTGATCCTTGACGATGATCCTATTTAGTGGTCTGTAGTCCACGCAGACACGATGTGAACCATCCTTCTTTTTCACAACTACAACAGGACTGGCGTACTCGGATGCACTTGGTTGCACAATTCCATCTTTCAGCCATGTCTGAATCTGCTTCTCGACCACCTCTTTTTCTCTCGGTGCCAATCGTCTCGGTCTGCTACATATCGGTTCTTCTGTCTACACAACTATCTTCATCTGGATATTCGTGGATTTGATTTTCATTGGGATGTGACTCGCTACGATGTGCTCGACTGTTGCCTTGGCCTCGTCAGATACAGTCTTCTCAATGTCCAGCTCGTCTTCACCTGCGTCAATGCACATGACCAACGTCTCTTCTCTCTTTTTCAACTGAACGCCCTCTCTAGAAATAAACACCTCAGCCTGATCCAGTAAGTCGATTCCAATAATCATAGAAACTGGAATTGCTTCGTCGGGAACAACGTGGACGTCGACACAAAAATCCTGGTCGTCAACGGTGATCGTCGTGTTGAACCGTCCCAGCACGGACGCTTTGCTTGCGCCCAAGCCAGTCAGGATCCGGTTGCTTGGTTGCAGTTCTGGGGTGTCGTCTTCCATGTCCTTGTAAGCGTCCTGCCTCAACAAGTTGAAATGACAAGCACTATCTACCAGGGCTGATAAATTGTGGTTGCAGATTTTGACGTCATCGTATTTGTAATTACTGACTGCTTCCTTCGACGTGTTCAAGGCCACCGTCTGTTTCTTTAATTCTTCGTCTTTCTTTGGATTGGTACAATCTGTGGAGATGTGTCCGAATTTGTTACACTAAAAACACTTCCGTCCCTTGTCCTTATTCTTGCACTCGCTGGATTTGTGACTTGACTTGCCACAGTTGTAACACCTCTGCGCCTTGCCCTTATCCTTGCCTGCATCGTCATCCTTCTGTTTATTTGAATCTCCTCCACCGGATTTCTTCTTGTTGTGCTGTGACGACGTGGAAGACCTCTTCGAAGTAATCCTTCCCGCGGCACGTTCATACTGACGTATTTTCTCTTTGAAGTCTCTAAGCGACTGAGCGCCGTACAATAACAGCTTGGTGCCAGAGTCATCCTCTATTCCGTCTATCACGTACTGCACGAGTGAGTCATCGTCTATATCTCCTCTACTTGCTATCTCCTTCATTGTAAGGTAATATTCCTGGAGCGATTCGTCCCTTTTTTCCTTCGCCTAAACAGCGTCGAATGGATCTCCGCTGTACTCGTCTGCATGTCAAATTCCTCTCGAAGAGATTTCTTCAACGCCGTCCAGCTGGTAATTCCCTTCTCACCCTGGATGAAGAGTTTTGCCAAGCCGGTTAGAGATTTCTTAGCGAAGATCAACTTCTGGAGTTTGTTCCATCCCATCAACGCAGCTGTTTCCTTAAACTCGGTGATCCATCGGTTGACTGGATATCCACTGCTACCATCAAATGACCTGACGGAACCTTCGATGTCGCGAAACGTCATAGCAAACTTCTGGGAATACCTCGATGCTTCGCTACCGTCACTTGAACTGTCCCCTGGTTCACTCTCGTCGTCGTCGTCGAGATTCATTCGATTTAGCTTCTTTTTCTTTTCGCCACTGTCAATTCCCTCTTAATAGTGCCACATGACCTCTTAGTCTCCTCTAGATCCGCTTTGGAGAGCGCTGCAGCTTTAGCTTGTGCCTTCATTTGCACTTGTTCGTCATCGTGCTCGTCGTCCGAAGATTTCTCAATCATCTCAATGTACTCTGAAAAATGCGTCAGGGGGTGACAAATCGCCATTGCCATTTCCTCCAGGGTGCCCTCGTCTAAGCGCAGGATCACGCAAGATGCTTGCAGTTCCTCTTCCGTCAATTCTTTTGTTATGAACTCGACCTTGGCCACATAATCCTCTGAATCAGGTTCGAAAGTAAACCCTGAAAATTCTCGCAACCTCTTTCGATTGTTTCGATCATTTGGAGCGTCTTCAAATATAATCTTATGTAAAGCTTTTACAGCTGCCACTGGAACAGTTAAATGCTTTTGTTTATGAGATCAATATCCCCTAACGTCATCATTTTGGAAATATTAAGCTACGGTACTTATCTGCGTCAACACCGATCCCAAAGCTCTTTTGTCGTCTCTCAAATCATCTTCAAATTCTTTACGTCTTTGTCCAGCTGCAAACCTTTCACTGATGAGCTAAGCCTTCAGCCTCGAACATCCGTCGTCAATTCGAGCTGAATTCGTCGTTGGACTTTCGTCGTTTTGCCGTCAGCAAAATTGGCAAGTGAACATAACCTCAGAAATGCGTCGTTGATTCAATCCAGGACGTGCCCTCAATTTGTGGGAACCGGTGTCAAAAACACTCACGTTTGATTTGTTGAAAAAGAATATTTTACTTAACAAATGCAAATAAAATAGATTACCGATACATTATCAATACAGAATTGGTTGATGCCTTCCCAGCTCCAAAGAAGAACAACAATCAAGTCCATGGCCACTGTTTTCTCTATGTCCGCGCGCCCTCTATATCACTCGCGGCAAAACCTCGTGATTCCTGCCCGTCTTCCCACAATAATAATAATCACTTGGAACAGATATAATAGAAATCAATATCTCGGAAAACAAAACTTAGACACTATGTGTATTTTAATTATGCTTGAAGTGTTATATGCATCAGAAACCTTAATCAATGGGGGCGGAACTTTAACCAAATACACAGGGAAACAAGAAAGGAATTTTTTACAAAAAATGTCTGGCCCAATTTGTAAAGAGGGAATGTGGAGGAGAAAATCATCCCAGGAAATATATTGCCATTCTGAAAAAATCTCTCACACTTTTTGAAAAAGACGACTGAAATGTTATGGACACATTATTAGATGAACAATAACAGACTAACTAAAAGAATTCTCAACCTGGCTCTGTCATTAAAGAAAACAAGAAATTGAAACAGATCTCCAGGAAATCAACATCTCAGAAGACTTTGTATGGGACAGATGTAAATTCAGAACCAAAATTGACAATCAGCAATTTGGAGACAAACCCATCACCACAGCCACTGTAACTTGGACAGAAGAAGCTCAGCGAGAGAATACAGAGATTTGGGGAGGAAAAGAAGGCCAACACATCAGCTAAGCAGGTTCAAGCGTGCTCCTGAGTAGGGCATAAGGATGTAAAAATTATTAATAATAATAATAATAATAATAATAATAATAATCCTTTCAATGAACTATAGGCTAGAGAAGTTGGAGGTTCTGGAGAGGAGAATTCTCCGGAGAATCATGGGCCCAATCCAGACGGAAACAGGATGGAAACTTCGTAGCAACGCCGAAGTCTACCAGAATGTAGAATAAATCTCTGCGGCCATGAGGAAACGGAGGCTAATATTTCTTGGACACATGTACAATTTGGACAAATCCAGATTAACCAAGCAGTTGTTTGACTACTTCTGGAACAAAAAGAACATCATGGATTAAAGAGACTCGGAAAGACCTTGAAATATCTAACATCCCGGAGGCCCAAATGTTGGAAAGGGATACGTTTCGAAACAGGATACACAATTTGGAAGGGTTTCATGACGAGAGACGAGCTACAAAGGCCGGAAGAGCTTGGACGGCCGAACAACGGCAGCAGCACAGCGATCGCATGAAGGAGTACTGGAGGCAGAGGAAATTACAACTGAAACATTGAAATTGTAGCGTGATCCTAAGTGGTCAATTCCAAAATAAAATAATAATAATAATAATAATCCCTCACCATTACTGTATATTTTATGCATGGACCATTTTCTGAAGCGCATAATATGGCTGGGTGGTATTCAAGTCGGTGGGAATCAGGTAAGCAGTGTGGCCTATGCTGATGACCTGGTAGTAATGACAGACTCAGTAGAAAACTTACAAGCCAACATGTTAGAACTTGAACAGAAATGTAGGGAATATGGTATGAAGATCAGCATTTCATAGAGGAAGGTTATGTTGCTAGGGAAGAAACACAAGAAAATAGAATGTCCGGTAGAAGGAACTATAGGTAACTTGGAGCAGGTGGAACATTTTAGGTACTTGCGCTGTGTATTCTCTCAGGTTGGTCGGCAGTATGGGGGAAGAAACAGAGTAGAGTAGTGGAAAAGCCAATGCTGTGAGTTCTCAGTTACGATTTACAGTATTCTGCAAGAAAGAAGTTAGTGTAGCGATGAAACTCTCCCCACCTTGCTGTATGGAAGTGAGAGCTGGGTAGATTCAGGGTACCTGATACTGTACATAAGCTAGAACGGGGGAGGGAGATTACCCAAGAGATTAATGAGTTCGGCTGTAGAGGGTGAGTGAAGCAGAGGTAGACCTAGAACAGGAGGCGATCGTTAAATTCAGTGACGAACGATTTCAAAGTGAGAGGTGTAGAAGCAGAGGAAGCCGCAGTGCTAACTGCTAATAGGGCATCATGGAGGCGGCTTGTTCACAAACAGAGCCTTGCAGACTAGACTGGATGATGAAAGGCAAATCAGTGTCAAATGAAAATGTATGTATGTACGATAATAGTAATAATAATAATAATAATAATAATAATAAACACTTACACTCAATAGGAAATAAGAAAGAAAAATCATTCGGAAAATACTGGGAGCAAGACTCACTCCTGAGGGGTACCGGCTACAGTCAATCAAGAGAACTGAAAAATACTCAAAACATCGAAGTCGACATCAGAAAAAGGCGATTGAAATTCTTCGGGCACTTAAGTAGACTGCCGAATACCCGACTAACCAAAAGAATATTAGATTACATATCATCACTGAAAAGTACACCACCATGGATGAAAGAAGTACAAAAAGACATGCGAACTGCTAACATAACCGACACATCAGAGACTCCTTCCGTAACAAAGTGAACAACTGGGAAGTCCGACCAGAGCAACCAAAACCTACACCTTAAAGACCTCAATGGTCTGACGAAAGAAAACTGGTATTCTCCAACAGAATGAAACAATCCTGGCAAAATAAGCAGAACGTCAAGAATTGAGTCGAAGTGTTTAACGCTTTCCAATATTGGGAAAATACGCCGTAAATAAATAAATAAATAATAATAATAAAGCTTTGAGCTACACTGAGAAACATCCAATCATGGACATATTATTATTATTATGAGGCAACATTTCATGTACATCATAGTAATGGCCCATTTTCAGAGCATTGTTGCCTTGGTAACCATATTTGAATTTAGTAACGTTTTAGAGATATTTAGTTGTCACTATTTCTTATGTTGGTGGCACTGTATTTTAAAATTATAAATGATTATTGGAGACTCTAGAAGAAACGAACCGAAATTTTGAACGATTTTTAGTAACTTAAGGGATTTAATGTCCAACATTATGAGTTCGTCCTACCCCGTGACCGATAGCCATACTAACTATTAATACATGGGTAGATCACCTCTATGTTTCACCCCTTAAAACTTCCTTAGTCCTCGTTGGAGTGGTCTTTTTCTTCCAGTGATAGTCGAATATCTGTTTTGTTAATCTATGTTTGTGCATTCTGTATACGTATCCGAGGAATGTCAGCCTCCTCTTACGCATAGTCTCTGAGATTATTTCCACGTTCTGGTGACTTCTATGTTGCTTCGCAGTTTCCGCCCGTCTTCAGTCAGAACTGCACCCATGGGTTTTCTTAGAATTCTCCTTTCCAGGTATTCTATTTTTACGAGGAATTCACTGGCAAAGAGACATTCCGTGTTTACGACAGTGTTGAAAATGAAAATCCACAGCCTGTTTCTAGTCCACCGACCGGGTCAGGAATGGAATGAATGAAGCCCCCATCTAGCGGTGAGGATATGAACTGTGCCGGCTGCCGAAGCCTATTGCACTCCTCTGAGGCAATGATTAAATGAATGACAGATGAAATGAAATGATAGTGGAATGTGTTGTTGTAATGACATATTTGACAGGGAAAACCGGAGTACCCGGAGAAAAACCTGTCTGCCTCCACTTTGTCCAGCACGAATCTCACTTGGAGTGACCGGAATTTGAACCATGGACCCAGTGGTGAGAGGCCTAAGCCACGGAGGCTTGCCCACGACAGTGTTATAATGCCTTATTTTGGTATTCCAGGAGATGCACTTTTTATTGTGCCTAGGTAGATATTCTTTCGTTAATCCAAGAGTGTTATTATTTATTTAATTAATAAATAATAATATTAATATCGTACGGCCTCGGGCTCCGGGTGGAAGCTTTGTTATTTGACACCCAAAGTGTAGCTTGTATGTCGAATTTCGTAGTTCCTTGAAGCACTATGAAAGTCAAGGAGGTTAGATATCTAAGCTCCTTGAACACTATGGTGCCTTCTAGTAGAGGAATGAGGAACTTTGTGTTGGCGGAAACTCCCGAGATTAATGTTGCCACTATGAACACGGCCTACTGAATTCAAATGGGTTCTTTGACATGCCAACAACGTATGACATGGTGCCGTAATTTTTGCCGCCTTTCAAAAATCACTTACTACGGCCAGTAGCGAACATGTAAGTTTGGGGTTAGTAGACTGACACGTTGACCACTCACCCACCGTGGCAAGCTATTTAATTAATTAATGATATATATATATATATATAGATATACATATTGCACCCTGCCAAGTTAAAACAAAGATTGGGTTGACTGACTGAAGAGTTAAAAGTAATCACCAATAGCGCAGGTTATCACACAAGTACAGCCCACATCACTTTGTGTAGATCAATATAGCGAGCAAGTGCTGTGTGCGAGCTAATTGCTACGAGCAGTGTCCCAGCTGCGCCACACCTTGACCACAAACTTGCCGCTAAAATCCCTAAACTAAATGAAATAATTAAATCCCTATCCAATATGCATGAGGGCGAACAGCTGTGCATTGCGCAGTGCGTCCTGGCTCCTGGCCCTTATTTTAGGAGCAAGGGATGACACACTCGTCAGTAGGGACCGAATTTGTTGAAAATGCATATGTGCTTATTTTGAGGGCTTGTTGCATGTTTTGCATATTCCGAATGGATGGATGTCATTTAAAACACCTTGAACAAAATACACCCTCTGTCTGAAAAGTTCGGTGAATGGCCTATATTACGAACGGATTGTTGGCTTACCTGAAACAGCCATTACTGTCCTTCGAAGTAATCCCGGTGGATTGTTATGCACTTCTGAGAACGACTGAACAAGTCCTGAAAACTCCTGGCATAGTCTTCTTTAAGAATAGCCGTCAGTTTGGGTCGTCAAAACTCTCAAGTGAAAGCAAGAGAGAAGCGTGAATGTATGCAACCTGCCTTGCACACCTGTTCGACGGGTGGCAGTTAGAAGGGTGAATATTCCGTGGAATGGGATGGTTCTGAAAACCATCGTCACGGGTGACGAGACCTGGTGACTGAGGTACGACCTCGAATGCAAGCGTCAAAGTATGGAGTAACGGGGTTCAAGGTCGCCGAAAATCCCTAAAGGGCCAGAGGTTTTCGGACATCCAAAGTAATGTGACGACCCAACTGAAGGCTATCCCTCAGGAAGACTATGCCAGAACTTGTACAGCCGTTCTAAGAAGTGCATAACCATCCACGGGGATTACTTCGAAGGATAGTAACGGCCGTTTCAGGTAAGCCAACAATCAGTTCGTAATATAGACCCATTCACCGAACTTTTCAGGCAGAGGTTGTAGGTTTTGCCTGCGTGTTGTACATCCCTTGTATGGAACTTTCTGAGCAACAGATTCCTTAATCCTGCTCCTTAATTCCTGCCGCTCCTTCCGGAGCATAGGGCCTTGGCGAAATTTCTCCACGCAGTACGGTTCCTGGCCATTCTCTTCACTTGACTCCAGTTCTTGTCCACCTCTGCAATTTCATTTTCGATCGTCCTCTTCCATGTCTTCTTAGGTCGACCTCGCTTCCTGGTGCCTTGAGGATTCCAGTCTAGCGCCGCCTTCTCAATAGCTCCGTCCGGCTTCCTTAGTGTGTGACCAATCCAGCGCCATTTCCTCTCCTTGATCTGGATGCTAATCGGTTGTTGATTGGTGATGGTCCAATGATCTTCATTTGAGATTATGTCCGGCCACCTCACATTCATGATGCGACGCAGACATCTGTTAATGAACACCTGTAGCTGGTTGTTGATCGGTTTTGTGACTTTCCATGTTTCACAGCCGTAGAGAAGAATCGACTTTACGTTGCTATTGAAAAGGCGGAGCTTGGTCTTCCTGGAAATGTTTCCATTTCTCCAGATGGGGTAGAGCTGGACAAAGGCACCATTTGCCTTCCTGATACGGCTTCGAACATCTTCCTCTGCTCCCCCATCATTTGTGACTATACTTCCAAGGTAGAGGAAGGACTCAACTCGCTCAATGTCCTTTCCGTTGACTGTCAAACTAGTCGTGATGTCAGAATTTATCCTCATCTCTTTGGTCTTGTTGGTGTTGATCATCAGTCCTGCACGTTCTGCTTCTCTCTGCAACCTCCCCAGCTTATCTTCTATGTCTCGGTACCGTTGTGCCATAAGACAAATGTCGTCTGCGAAATCCAGATCTTCAAGCCTGTCATTTATACCCCACTGAATACCCCTCTTCCGTCCTCCCATTACCTTCTTCATCACACTATCCAGGACCAACAGGAACAGAGTGGGGGAAAGGACACACCCCTGTCTCACTCCGGAACTGACCTTTATCTTTTCTGTTAATTTGACTTCGTGAAGAACCTGGCACTCATACCCTTCGTACATCTCTTCCATGATTCTGATGATCTTTGTTGGAATTTTATATTCCTCGAGGGTCTTCCACATGATTCTTTGATTTACGGAGTCGAAGGCTTTCTCGTAGTCAACAAATGTGAGGTAAAGGGTATTCCGCCACTCCACACTCTGCTCCAGAATGATTCGGAGGGTGTTGATGAGATCCACACAGCTGCGATGTTGTCGAAATCCAGCCTGTTCCTTCCGAAGCCTTTTTTCTACGCAGTCTTTTATACGATTCAGGATAACTCTCGCCAGCACCCTGCTTGGAATGGACAGCAAGGTGATACCCCTCCAGTTGTTACAGTTTGTGGTGTCCCCTTTCTTCGGCAACTTGACTATCAACCCCTTCTTCCAGTCGGTTGGTATTTTCTCCTCCTTCCAGATCTTCTCCAACAGCGGGTGCAGCAGATCAATCGTAATATCCAGGTCTGCTTTCAGTACTTCCGCTGGGATATTATCCAGACCTGGTGCCTTCCCGCATTTCATCTGCTTCAACGCTGTCCGTATTTCGCCCCGAGTTGGGGAGTCGAGGCTGATGCTTGGGTCACTTTCTGCTTTCTCTTCATCTTCTCCTCGCTGCTTACTTTCTGGTCCTCTATCTCTATTAAGAACCTCCGCAAAGTGTTCTCTCCATCTTGTCAGCTGCTGTTCACACGTCGTGAGGATCTCGCCCATCTTGCTCATCACAGGCCTAGTTTTATTAAAACCTTTCTTCGAAAGCATCTTTGTGATGCCATAGAGCTCCTTAACGTCCCCCCTTCTTGCCGCTTCTTCTGCTTTCTCCGCCTGCTCAGCAATCCACCTCCTATGATCCTTCCGTACACTCCTCTTTACCTCCCTGTTTGCTGTTGAATACTTTGCTTGTGTGAGAGCCTTCTGCTGCCTAGTCTTGCAGGTGTTGAGCTTGGCCTTAATCTCCTTCCTATAATTTATCTTGTCCCAGGTCTGATCGGATATCCATTCTTTCCGCAGGTAGTTCTTGTACCCGAGCTGCATCTCACTGGTTTCCACGAAGATATTCTTTACCTCGCTCCACACAGTCTCCACGTCCTTCTCTGTCTCGGAGTCCAACACCTGGAATTTATTTCTGAGCTCCAGTTTAAATTGGTCCAATCTCTGCTGGTTCTTAAGCTTGCCCACATCAAACTTGTTGTGCCGAGTGTTAAACTTTCGGCGGACTGCGACGATCTTGATGCGGAAGTTAGCAACCACAAGATGATGGTCACTACCAACGTCCGCTCCTCTCTTGTTCCTAACATCTTCCAAGCTTCTTCTGAACCTCGAGCAACAGATTAATAACTAATATTTTACGAAAGCATGCTGCCTGGCTATTTCAAGAAGGGAATGTGGTGGGACATTCCTTTCACCATGTGGGCAGTGTCCCTTGTAAGCAACTCTCTGAGAAACAGATAACGAGATGACAGTACTCATACTTTACGCAATGCTGCCTGGCTATTTGAAGAAGGGAATGGGGTGGGACATTCCTTTCACCATGTGGGCAGTATCCCTTGTAAGCAACTTTCTGAGAAACAGATAACGAGATGACAGTACTCATACATTACGCAATGCTGCCTGGCTATTTGAAGAAGGGAATGGGGTGGGACATTCCTTTCACCATGTGGGCAGTATCCCTTGTAAGCAACTTTCTGAGAAACAGATAACGAGATGACAGTACTCATACATTACGCAATGCTGCCTGGCTATTTGAAGAAGGGAATGGGGTGCGACATTCCTTTCACCATGTGGGCAGTATTCCTTGTAGCAACTTTCTGAGAAACAGATAACGAGATGACAGTACTCATACTTTACGCAATGCTGCCTGGCTATTTGAAGAAGGGAATGGGGTGCGACATTCCTTTCACCATGTGGGCAGTATTCCTTGTAAGCAACTTTCTGAGAAACAGATAACGAGATGACAGTACTCATACTTTACACAATGCTGCCTGGCTATTTGAAGAAGGGAATGGGGTGGGACATTCCTTTCACCATCTGGGCAGTGTCCCTTGTAAGCAACTCTCTTTACCTTATTCTTAGTCTGCATATCCTGAACTCAAAATGCCTAAAGAGAAGAGCAGCAGAAAGTATTTATTAAAACAGTGGGTGTCAGGTAATAGTGATTATTCAACTGATGGCGGGGACCAGACATTTATGCATTGAAAACGATTAAAATGACGTAATTTGTCTCCTGAAAGCATTGAAAAACTTGCAATTATCTATTGTGACTCTTTTTTTGCAGTGAATGATACATGTACAAAGTGAGTGAATAAGATTGGCTTAGTGTTAAGTGCATATTTTAGTCGTTTTCAGTGCATAAATATCCGGTCCCTAGCCAGAGTTAGCCACCTTCACAACACTTATATCAACAGCTCCATGCGTATGTGAAGTTTTGAAGACAATTTTTCAACGTTGCCAGTACAGACTGTTAATTCATACTCTTCAGTTGGTCAACATGCATTTTTTCCAATATACGAGGTGCATCCAGAATGTAAGTTTCCCTATTTAAAAAATAAGAGAACATAGCTATAGCATGCTGAGCTTCTATGCCCAAGGATGAGGGTTCAAACCCGGCCGAAGTCGTTGGATATTTAAGAGCGTTAAAAATCCCTCAGTATGCCTTCCATCGGAGGGCAAGTAAAACCGGCGAGCCCATGTCAGAGATTTATGGCACGTAAAGGAACCCTCCACTAACTACAATTATGTGAACCTAAATTTGTAGGCTAGATTTATTTAGCGTTATTTCAGTTCGAACGTTCGTCGCCAGGTTCCAGTTGTGGTAACATCGAGTAACCAAATTCACAGCTAGGTGTTGTTGACGGTAGCATTTGGTAGATAGATACTTGAATTTGATTGCCTGCAGTCATTACCTGAATTACAGATAACACACAATAATATAGCCATCACAATTAACACCGGTTACCAGACACATTCTAAACACACACAATGTACACGGGGCTATATGACCGCGTTGTCGCAACCCTTAAACTGAGGAACCAACCAAAGGCAAAACAGTCTCAAATGAAAATGTAAATGTATGGTACATGAAGGATTTATGATGATAATAATGATGATGATGATGATTGTTGTTTTAAGGGGCCTAACATCTAGGTTATCGGCCCCTAATGGTTTGGGTGATCGTGAAGATGATAATGAAATGTTAACTATAACTAAAACTAACTACTAACTTACAAACTAGAAGAAGAAATGGAAAACAAAAGGAGAATAAGGCAAATAAAGGACAGGAGGAAAAGAAACCCTCGAAGAATGCGGATTGAGGGACTTGGAAGGAAGAAGAGCCATGAAAGGCAGATAGGAAAGTGAATGAGGAGAGGGTCCGCCCCACAGGTAATGGATAAAAGGGGGAAAACCGGACCCAGCTCAGGAATCACTCGGGGTCGCCAACTCCCGAACTCACCAGCCGTGAGCCCTGAGGGTGTAGCAATAACTAGGGTGCACCTGGAGTGGTGGGGCTACATATACCCTGCCTCCTTGAGGGCCTTGAGCACAAGGCAGGAGGTAAAAGGAAAAGAAAAATAAGATTGACCCCTCGAAGAAGTAATGTATCCGAAAGGATGAGACAAGGGCCAATTAAGGCGGGAAAGGAAGAGACTCCCAAGGCCTCGGATAACCTAATACCGCCGGGGTCGGAAGAGAACAAGAGTTGACGAAGAGAGGTCGACAGGAAAGAAGACGGAGAGGAGCCCAGCACAGGTAAGTGGAAGCAATGCCAGACTCAGCTGGGGCCCCGTGGTCCCCAACGCATGTCCCACTAGATGTGAGCACCTGGGGGGATGAAGGATTTAATCATTGCATTCGTGCGGAATGAAATCCTGCAATCGGATACGGTAGACAACTTGAGTTACTGTAATGTAAAGTAAGTTGCCTGCCTTTCAGGCGCTTGGCAAACAAAGCTACGTAGTTGTAAGGAACTGCGGATATACGCTTACCTCCTCCATCAAACACATTCGCTATGCCACTTTAATCAAAACACATAGCTACAAAACATTACATTGTATTAGATAGCGTTCGAGCATTTGTCCGTGGCGATATTCGAACCATGGAATGATGGGATGCACAACTTTCCAGTCTGAGAGAGTTAGCATTAAAGGATGTTGATATGATTCTGTTAACACATCCAGCAGAGTACCCCGTTGTCGCCAGATACTTTTCACTAGCGTGTTCATTAATATTAATCGTCCTCGCAAGGTCTCACATCTAGTGGTACGTGGGTTGGTGACCACGGGACCTTAGCTGAGTCCGGCATTGCTTCCACTTACTTGTGTCGGGCTCCTCTCCATCTTCTTTCCTGTTGATCTCTCTTGGTCAATTCTTGTTCTCTTCCGAATCCGACAGTGTAAAGGTATCTAAGGCCTAGGGAGTCTCTTCCCTTAACACCTTAATTGACTCTTGTCTCATCTTTCCTGTCCCTCATTCTTCGAGGGGTCAGACCTCTTTTTCCTTTCTTTCTTTCTTTCTTTCCGTTATCTCCTTCCTTCTGCTCAAGGCCCTCAAGGAGGCAGGGTGTATGTATCCCCACCACTTCTGGTGCACCCTGGATAGTAAGTACTACACCCTCAAGGGCTCACGGGTGGTGAGTTCGGGTGTTGGCGAACCGGAGGGGTTCCTGAGCTGGGTCCAGTCTTCCCCCTTTTTCCATTGCCTTTGTGACGAGCCCTCTCCTCTTTCCCTTTCCTATCTGCCTTTCATGGATCTCCTTCCTTCCAAGTCCCTCAATCCTCATTCTTCGAGGGTTAAGGGCATTTCTTTTCTTCCTGTCCTGTATTATCATCATTTACCTGATCATCATAATCAACAATGCCACTGGTTATCTGATAGTTCTCACTCTCGCACACTCAAGTACACGGGGATACATGACCGCCATGTTGCAAAGATCCTAAATGAATCAACAACACAACTAAATACGTGGCGAAAGTAAATTAAACGCCAGGCCGTTAATTAATGTCAGGTATGGGAAGTAACACCCGTCACAATCTTGTTACTTACTTAGTTACTCCTTGGCACTACAGGCCTTGTAGGGCCTTGGCCTCCCGGACAATCCCATCTTTCTCAGATCCTTCTCCACGTTATCCAATCATCTTGTCCAGGTTTACACAGTGTTCTTACATTCCATGTCCCAATTCATGTACCGTTTATCCATTTCATCCGTCCAGTTTCCTTTTTCCTTTGGTTCTGTAACAAGTATGTTTTCCCGGGATAGGGTTGTTAGAACCAGGGCACCGCTCTTAGTCTGGCCCATCACCTGAGGCCTGTCGAGCTCGGCTGGCCCTACCAGGAGCTGAAGCTCCCGCTGGCATAGCTCCTAGGATCATTTGAGCTCGCAAACCTCCAAATATCCGGCAATACCTGATTGCCTTCTGCTAGGTGACGGTACCCGCGGGAGGGTACAATTTTGTTAATCGAATGAAAAGCATTTATATTTCATTAATTTAATATACGGTATATATAACAAATGGTGCTTTTCTATGAATGAAAATCCACAGCCTGCTTCCAGTCTCCGACCGGGTCAGGAATGGAATGAATGAAGCCCCCATCTAGCGGCGAGGATATGAACTGTGCCGGCTGCCGAGGCCTGACGCACTCCTCTGGGGCAATGATTAAATGATGACAGATGAAATGAAATGATAGTGGAGAGTGTTGCTGGAATGAAATGTTGACAGGGAAAACCGGAGTACCCGGAGAAAAACCTGTCTGCCTCCGTTTTGTCCAGCACAGATCTCACATGGAGTGACCGGGATTTGAACCACGGATCCAGCGGTGAGAGGCCGGCGTGCTGCCACCTAAGCCACGGAGGCTTCGGTGCTTTTCTATAAATACCAAAATTCATCACTACATCACTGTCGATTAACCGGTTTCCCTCTATGCGTCAGAATGCCTTATCCTCTCTCAGAACCCGGCCGAATTCGTCGGTTTTTTTTAAGAACGTTGAAAATCCCACAGTATGCCTTCCTTCGGAGCGGAAGTAAAGCCTGCAGTCCCATGTCATAGATTTATGGCATGTTAATGAACCTTCCACTAATTACACCTGTGTGAAGCTAAATTATATATAGTTTAAACATTTGACTAACGTTCTTGGTTTCGTACGTTCGTCGTCAAGAGCCAACTGCGGTGGCATCTGGTAACTAAGTTCTGAACTAGTTGGTCGTTGACGGTGGCTTTTGGCGGCAAAAGTAGGAACTACTTTAAAAAATTCCATGTCTGCAGTCCTTACTTGAATTAAACAGAAACACTAAGTGCGCTCGCTATGTTAGAGGAAAAAGAGAGAAAGATTCTCCACAACATACTTGGTCCAAACTACAAAAACGGGATCTTCGTAAGAAAATCCAGGCCAGAATTCTATTCTAAGATAGAGAAGATCACAGACACAATGTGCAAACGTAGGGCTCGCTTCTACGGTCACTTGCGACGGATGGACGACTCTAGATGGACAAAACGTATATTTAACAATTTCGACTCAAAACCAAAAACAACAGTTCCCTGGTATGTTAAAGTCAAGAAAGACCTCCAAGAAATGGGCCTACAACCGGGCGGCGCGTATGAACGAGACCTTTTCCGAAAAAGCATCGTGACTTTTGGGACTTTCCGAGATGAGAAATGGACAACCGGTGCAAAGTGGTCGGATGAACGCCGTGCTCGACACAGCAAGCTAATGACAACCTACTGGATCAATCGTAAATTGAATACACGCCAGAATGTATCGTGGAACTTATCGTGGTCCCTAGATTACCGATAAATAAATAGCCTAAAATACATCGCGCTCAATCTACAACAAAAAATGTCTGTCCAAAAATACTAAACTACGTCATTATGAAACTGTTCTGATGCCAGTAGTTATGTATGCAGCCGAAACACTATTCCTAAATGGTAATAAAGGACTCCTTGAAGAACTGGAGAAAAAAAGAGCGCAAAATCGTTAGAGGTATAATGGGATCAAATTACAAGAATGGAATCCATTATAAAATCCAATATAGAAGTCTACAGTGAAATAGAGAAAATTACAGAAACGATCCGTAAGAGGCGGGCATGGTATTACGGTCATCTCAAACGAATGGACGGAAACAGGCTGACTAACAGATTTTTCATTTCTTTGATTCCAAACCCAAAACCACAATGCCCTGGTTTATAAATACCAGAGACGTCCTCAAAATGCTGCATCTAAAACCCGACGACGCCTTCAATAGAGATCTCTTCCGCAAAAAGATATTGACTAAGGGGCTAACCCGAGACGAGAGATCGAACCCGAAAAGAAGACACGGTACCACCTGGACAGCGGAGCGCAAGATGGCCCACTCACAGAGAATGAGGGAATTCTGGGCTCAGAGGAAGGCGAAACAAATTGCCAAGTGTAGCAAGACTTAACGTGGTCCTAGATGGCCTCAACGAATTATATATATATATTCAAAGGAGGGAAGAATGCCAAAACAAGTCTTGGGGGCTATTATTGAGGGGAAGAGGACAAGGGTAAGACGGTTAGACTCTTTCAAAAACAGTAGGGTGGACTTTGCTAACCCCACTTTGCTAGCCTACTTTTTCTGCAGAGACGCACCAGCGCAAGAGACGAGTTGTGTTGAGTCAACTATTGAATTTCCCAAGGCTCTGAATTTCGAAACGTCAAATGCTACCATCTGGTGGTAAAATCACGAAACTTCGTGTTATTAGTTTGTGAAGTATTAATATAATCTCTCATATTTTGGTGATGCATTTATACCGTAGTGATAATTATTAGACATATCATATTATTGAGGATATAGACAAGGTACCAACGATTCAGCCCTATTACCACTAGTGTCAATCAAAAATCCCTAAAAATTTACTATTCAAATTTATTTGAATGTGTTATTTTAAGTACCGTAATCTATACTGTGAACCCATGTGGATTGGTTCAAGCGTCGAATCCATACCTTTATATGTAAAAAAAGAGAGGAAATAATGCAGTCTTTAGAATGGATTTGTAAGAA
Organism: Meconema thalassinum; assembly: GCA_946902985.2. Classification (NCBI taxonomy): domain Eukaryota; kingdom Metazoa; phylum Arthropoda; class Insecta; order Orthoptera; family Tettigoniidae; genus Meconema; species Meconema thalassinum. The sequence goes on from OX336393.1 coordinate 51,217,732, forward strand.
TTTTAAGGGTTAATAAGAAGTTGGGCTGTTACAAGGTGATGCAAGCGCGGGTGACCACTAGTCACGCGGGCATGAGATTACGGATGACTCGGCGATAAGAGACTAGTGCATGATTATTAATAGAGCTGGTAGTTTTCCACTGCGAGTGACGGAGAAGGAGTTTCAGAAATAGGTCTTACTCAGCGATAAAATGGCAAAATCGAAATGATGCAAGAAGAGAAATAAATAAAATTAAGCCATTTGCAAGCATTTAATAAATGAAATGAACCCGTCACTGTTGATCATCATGGAAAAGAGATTTTTGTGTGTGGAAAAAGTTTATAATAATTGCACAGGAAAGATGTGCATACGCGGTATTGCGTCGATAGTTATTCCTCGAGCCCAAAGCTAGGAGAGAGGGGAAATAAAAGCACACTACCCACGCATCTGAGGAGCCCAATAGTAATATCTTGGAATTGTGTGATCGATTTTCGTGGTCAAAGGAACCCTTTTACGTTTAAAACGAGAGCTTTCAGGAGACATATTTTTCAAAATTATACGACAATTATTTTAGAAGTTAGTGTTGGAGAAGAAGCAGATCTGATCTTTTTGTGGCTGATTTGACTATAAATCCTGGACGAGCCAGGAAGAGTATGCAGTATTCAGTACTCACTAGACCGTGATAGGTCGTGTTACTCTGTAACGCAGACGAGCACCCCGTATGGGAGTCGCCGTCTAGTATCGTCAATAGTATCGCCGTGTGAAGACACCTCAAAATCCTTGTTATAGGAAATATATCATCAAGCTTCGGACTTTATAAATTTCACTAGTACAGTCAAAGTTTTAGACTGTGGACTTAAGAAATTACCGGCGATAGGTACTCGAATCTAAATAGTTTCAGTTAAGAACCGACGCATCATAGGATTTCGAAGTACCCAAGGACAGTGAACTATACAATTCTATCTACGTTAAATAACCAGATCAGGGTAGAACGTGATAGTAACGCCTAGTGTTCCTGAACTGAGGGGACTAGAGCGGAGTATGATAGAATTTAGGAATCGAGGTTCCAGGCTTGGTCTAGGTGTAGACAAAAGAACAGTCAGACATTGGGATTACTCCAATAAGTCAGGAATCGCAGTAACAGAAAGTAAAATCCACGTGTGGATTATTGGACAAGGAAATTACTAGGTCGCTGTTATACTAGTTCGAGCTATCCTAAAAGTAAAACGTCAGTGACAGACTTTTATTAGACGAACAAGTTAGCGTCTAGCAAGATACGATATCGTGCAGTAAAATTATTAAGGCGATAGTCAAACCCAGAATAAGAGGATCAACCGTTCCAGTGAGGGTAGTTCGATCGAGACGTTCAATCATCTCATTAGATTAGGAAGCCGACGTACATAAAGTGCAACCCTTGGAAATGGGAAAGAATAAGGAAATCACGTGTGTTAAGGCAAATAATTAATGCCAGAGTGATAAAATTGTATGTAATTCAAGTGTAGTGAAATTTTTGAGTGTAATATATTTTTAGTGAAATTGTACTTGTGTTTAAGTGAAAATGAATCCAAAAATGGTATTCTTTAGATTAAAAGTGATAAGTGTATATGTTTTATGTGATGTTGAAAAAGTGTTATCAACTGTAGATATGATCATGAATATGGCTTAAGAAGCAATTCGTGGGTGAAATGTTCCATCGTTGGAGAACTCGGTCGCTGACCGTAAAATCATGTGAGTACTAATTTCATTATTATGTGTTTTTGGGAAGATTTGCGTATAATCTTCAGGAGTGGAAGTAGGGATGTTTAAAAACATGTGAAATATAGGTTGCGGGATCTGAACGATTAATTTGATTGAAATATGAATAATGTGAAGTATTAATGAATTACTAGTGGAAAATATTTAGTGGAATATCAGTATAATCGTAAATGATATAACTATGGTAAAGCAAGCGCGATAATAATAATAATAATAATAATAATAATAATTAAATAAATTAATTATGTGATGAAATTTATATTGAATAAGTGGTAGCAGCAAGAGCCCCTTAGATGAATTGTTAAATTGTTGTGAATCAATATGTTCTTAATGTTATAAATAATTATTGTTAATGGAGGCTAAGGCATAATATATTATTTTTGAGACGAAGATTAAATTTTGATTTGAATTTATTTCTTTCTTTCTTTATTTATTTCTTTCTTTGAAAGGCAACTTGGCTATTTTATGTATGAGCGCCATGTCGCGCAATTGAAATGATTTGTCACGCTAGGAACGCGTTGAAATGCTCGGTAATAATAATTGTGAGGGACAGTTTGTAGCGTTAATGAGTTATGTTGAATTGTGGTAGTGAAATACGGAAAAGGGTGCAATTTATGATGTATTATGAGCGCTGGTTGCGTGTTATGCCTTCCTGAAGTCGCTAATGTGGTAAGTCCTCAAAGTTGGGATATGGTTCCCGAGGCAGTTTTAAAGGATTGAACTCAGAGTCGTCCGTGTCGAAGCCCCTTATATATTTGTTGTTTTAATGGATTTTCTTACCCGCTAATGAGGACACTTCATAATTATACTTTACCGAAGCTAAAAGAATAGGTCTGGACAACCTAATATGTCTTGTTGTTAATTTGTATTATGAGCCTTGTCGTTCAAAGAAACGCATTTGAAGCAGCTGGCAGCAGCGCTGTATAGCCGTCTCTTTAGGAAGCGAGACTGTGGGTCCCCCTCCCTCCATAGCCATAAATCAGACAAGTATTTGAGACAGACCCTTAAACACTCTCTTATAGAGAAAGGTCAAGAACGAGCTGTCTGATTCACGGTACACGGAAGTGTTTAAGATTGTTTTAACGACCCAGTATTTGAACTGAGGTCCTTTTACGTTCATTATTATCGCTTGCAGAGTTCAGATCGTTGCTTCCTTAAGATATAATTATATTTGAAGACAATATAATCAAATCCCTAACGTTATTACTAAATGATTCAGTTGATTCACGAGTTATTATGAAAATGTTAAGGTTTTGGGAGTAATCTTGAGTTAACTTGGTCAGTAGTTTTCTATAACTCGGAGATGCGCAAATTTTTCCAATCACGGTAGTGAGTTGGTAGCTTGAGAAGAGAGATGGTAACAGATGAACATTGTGGGAGCCCAAAATTAATTAATGAGTAGCCATACTATGATATTGTGATTAAAGTCAGATATACTCATGTAAAAATTAAATGGTGTGTGTTTAATTGTTAACACAATGCATGTAAACTTTACCGAGCCATTTGGAGCTCGTTTTTAAAGAATTAGGATTGATGCTATATGGGAGTGAAACTCAGATGGAGTTTTTGTTTGGTTTTTGGATAACCAGTAATTATTATTTTGTGAATATTTAACTTGAATTCCTTGTTCATCTTTGGACAAGTGTGGAGTGTGTGTCAGTGTTTCATGTTTATTTTTGTAGCGCCATATTTTGAATAATTAAATGTTTTGATAGTAGGATTTTGATTTTGTTTATTTTTGGAAGTGTATCCTATGCTTAATCTAAAGTGTGTGAGTCACAGAGTGGGAGAACATACCATGAACCCCGATACTCCCGATTGAGCATTGCTGGCGAACTGTGATTTGCATATTTCGTTGTTGAAATGGGCACAACTGTTAGATGATTTAGACAACCCTTGCCAGATGACATTTTAAGAACGGAATTTATGTCACATGTAGTGTAGTTCTGATGATGATGATGATGATGATAATTGTTGTTTTAGGGGGCTTAACATCTAGGTTATCGGCCCCTAATGGTTTGGGTGATCGTGAAGATGATAATGAAAAGTTAACTATAACTAAAACTAACTACTAACTTATATACTAGAAGAAGAAATGGAAAACAAAAGGAGAATAAGGTAAATAATGGACAGGAGTAAACGAAATGCCCTCAACCCTCGAAGAATGCGGATTGAGGGACTTGAAAGGAAGGAGAGCCATGAAAGGCAGATAGGAAAGTGAAAGAGGAGAGGGTCCGTCCCAGAGGTAATGAAAAAAGGGAGAAAACCGGACCCAGCTCAGTAATCCCTCGGGGTCGCCAACTCCCGAATTCACCAGCCGTGATTCCCTGAGGGTGTAGCAACATCCAGGGTGCACCAGAAGTGGTGGGGCTACATACGCCCTGCCTCGTTGCGGGCCTTGAGCAGAATGCAGGAGATAACATGAAAAGAAAAGGAAGGCTGACCCCTCGCAGAAGAAAGGTATCAGAAGACATGATACAAGGGCCAATTAAGGTCTCGGATACCCTAATACCGTCGGGGTCGGAAGAATACAAGAGTTGACCAAGTGAGGTTGACAGGAAAGAAGACGGAGAGGAGCCCGGCACAAGTAGGCTAAGTGGATAGCAATGCCGGACCCAGCTGGGAACCCGTGGTTCGCAACCCACGTCCCACTAGATGTGTGCCCCTGGGGGGAGTGTAGTTCTAAGTAGTAATTAAACTTCAATGGTAATTTTCCCTTAATATATCATATTTACCCTTAATATTGCAGATTTAGCCGGGTCTCCCCTATAAGGAATAGAAGACTGGCCTGGAATACAATTACTGAAGAGGACAGGTGGAGGAGAGGCAACGGTGGAGAAGTACCATTATCCCCCCCCCCCCCCCGATATGGCAGGAGCTGGACAAGAGGAATTGAACATGGTGATGATCATTCAAAGGAATAATATGTTAATGAGCTTGGTTTTCTTTCCTGTGTGGGAGCCAAGTTTCACCACCGCGGACACAATCGAATAAGACGACACCGGGGATGTGGTATCCCTGCCTGTGGAAAGTAAAACTGGAAAATTAATGTAATCTAACAGGCAGGCAGGGAGTCTCTCCTGAGGCCGTATTTAAATGTAGTAGCGTCACATTCCGTTAGGGGCGCGGCTAGCAATATCCTCCATGAATATTCATACAGGGGGAACACATCTGTGTTAATGTATTTAACGTATGAGAGGAAACTTAACAAAGGTTGAATAAAGAAGAGGAAGGAACCTACTCTTCTACCGCACGAGAAAGTGAAAAAAGAAAGCAAAAAGAAGTAGGGAGAAAAATATCCTCTCCGAGCGTACGTGCACGTGAATTGGAGAGAGAGAGAGAGCAGTGGCGTGGTTAATGTGTGCGCCCCAAAGTTTGCTCCTGTTTGAAAAAGAGATATTTAATATTGTACAAAGAGTTTGCACACGAAGCTTTGTCAATATTTTTATATGAAGAATACCAGTTGACAAGAAAGAATATGCTGTACAGTGCGAGTGCTCTGTACAGAGAACCTTTGTCTTTTTTCTTTCGGAATTTGTATACAAAGGGAGCGTTGAGGGTTTGCAAATCCTTCAAGGTTCTTTGACTTGTACGCGGTACAAACAAAACACACGAATATTTGAGTAGCAATGCTCTGTTCAAATGGCGGAGGCGGAATATAGAGAGGCCTGCGACCATTTGTGGGTAGAATTGTGGGCTTTGTAGTGTTTTGTAGAGCTATTTTGTCTTGTTGATTTTGGATCCAATGATGCTCGCTACACGAGCGAAACATCTCAACCTAACTCTTCTGTAATCCAACAGAAATATTCGATCACATGCAATTTGTTTCAGGTTGTTTTGCCATATGCTCCAAATATAGCATCCTCTCGCCATGACTACTAATTTCTCTATAGCAAATGAAACTCCAGGAATATCGGCCGTGTAACCTTAGTTTCTAGGGGCCGATGACCTCGCTGTTCCGCCGCTTGTTGTTGTTTTTCTCTTAAGTCTTCAGTCTTTTGTCTGGTTTGATACAGCTCTCCATTCCTCCCTGTCCTGAGCTAATCGTTTCATCTCTACATAGCTACCACACCCTACATCCGAGGCAATCTGTTTAACATATTCTAACCTTGGTCTACCCCTACAGTTCTTGTCCTCAACCCTTCCTTCCATAACTAAGTTTGCTATCCATGGGTATCTTAGTATGTGTCCTGCCAACCTATAACTTCACTTCATTGTCAGTTGCCATAAACATCTCTCCTCTCCCACTCATCTTAATACCTCAACATATTTTGTTACTCTATCTACCCATATGATCTTCCTCTTCACCTGTAACACCACATTTCAATTGCTTTCATTCTCCACTTTTCTGCTGCACAAACAGTCCAAGTTTCACTTCTATAGAGCGCAACGCTCCAGATGTAGTCATTCAAAATTTATTTTCTAATACTTCAATCTGTATTCTATATCAACAGATTCCTTTTTTTTTAGAAATTCTTTCTTTGTCAGAGCCAACCTACTTTATATATCGTCCTTGCTTCTTGACAATTTAAACTCAGAAGCAGTTATAGTACACTGTGTCGGCACAGTTTCTCCTCACCACGTGTCTCGCCTTGCGGGACGTGTAGGGTTGGCAGTACATTTATGATATGTTGTTATAAGGAAAACAGTTACATTAAATTATTAAATAATGCAATTACATATACGGTAATCGCCACTATTACACTGTGCTCCGCAACGTTTCCAACAACACGGAAAACCACTTCAACTAAAAACACACGCTCTTCAGTAGTAAGCATTCCCCCTAGACTCAGCTTCCACTAGAAAACCACTTACAGGGCCAACACTGTCTCTCACTGTCGGCAATAATGAAACGGTATTACCCCCCCCCCCCCCCTGTCATTCCAGTTGAAGGTCAACACGGAACAAGTGTATGCTTATGCAAACCGCTGCGGTGAGACTTTCCGTATACAGCGATATGAATGTGCTGCCAAACTAACACGTCCCGCAAGGCGAGACCTGCGGAGGGACTTTGCGTATACAGGGACGTCAGTGTGCTGCCAACCTAACATGTCCCGCAAGGTGAGACCCGCGCAGCTCGCCGTGCGGAGAGACTTTGCAAACTCTCCTTATATTTCCTGTATTGATAACACAGGAATCCAGCGGGATTTTGGTACACCTCTGTGATATTCATAGCCCACGTTTCACATTTTGCAAAAATGAGGAAAAAGTAGCCTTATGAGATCGATCCGGGCAAATGTGTGTCTGTCTGTCCATCTGTGTGTGTCCCCCTATCAACTCCTAAATGACTGCAGCAATCGAAACAAAATTTATTATGAATAAAGATCTATACCTGAATATCTAAAGGCATTTTGAAAATGATATCAGTGATACGGACTGCTGGAAAACCGCAATTGAAATATGAGCTCCATGTTGGCTATCTTGGAAGATATGCATGGCAGCTATTCCAAAATTGGCACACATATAGATAATAATATTTCAGTTTATTTTCCAGGAGGTTATACTTGACAGTGTAGCCAAAATTAGTCTAAGCCTGCTGATAGGTCCAATTTTTAAATGCATATAACGTCTACACTATCAATTGGATTTCAACCAAATTTCGTATGTACAAATACCAATATATCAGAAAGTAAGCAAGCCGACAGCTTTAAACTATGCACACTTATAGTACCTGACATTCTAGATTAATTTGGAGTAACTAATGGATCTCAGTACTACCAACATGATTCTAAGCCTGCTGATAGGACCAAATGTGAATACATGTAACTTCTATGCTATCAATAGGATTTCAACCAAATTTCGTAGTACTATGCGCACCATAACAGATAGGACTATGCGTATTCTTAAGAGCAACCAGGGCTGCCAACTGTTAATAAATGTTGTCTCTATTTTTTACCCTAATATCAATATGTCAGAAAGTATGCAAGCCAACAGCTTTTAAATTTTGCACACGTATAGTACCTGACATTCTAGATTCATTTGCAGTAACTAATATACGTCAGTGTTGCCAACATGATTCTACGCCTGCTGATAGTTCCAATTTTAAAATGCATGTAACTACTATACTAACAAATGCTTTTCATCCAAAATTGGCACAACAATAGATCATAATATTTCAGATTATTTCTGACCAACACATGCATGTCTAACTGCATGTAACGTCCATTCTATCCATTGGGTTTCCCGGTCAATGCATGTGAGATTTTCGAAGTGAAATGTCATGTCCTGTGGTTCGGATTCCACGTAAAAAGGAGTTCCCGTGGCTCATGATCTCTAGATTAACGGTCACGTTAAACTACAAGCTTCCTTTTTCCTATCCATTGGACATCAATCAAATTTTGTTTTATATATCTTAAGAGGTGGAACTAAGTATATATTCAGTCTCCAGGGCTGCCAACTGTAGTGCTCTATTGGGCTACATTATGCCAGGTATATTTCGATCTAATTATAAATTTCGATATTACCAACTTAATTTTGTCTATATTCTAGATAGGTCCATATAGATTAATCATTTGCATGAATCTTAAATTTTAGGAAAAGTAGGCTCTTTAGTTCGTCACGGAACTTCTTGTTAATATCTGTGTTGGCACAATTGGTAACGCTGCACATGTGACAGTGCGCGCCCGATGTACAGTATGACTGTCCACAGGGAGACATCCTGGTATTCAGTGCCCTCTGACGATAAGATCACAGACTCCAACACTGGATCTTACTCAATGGGCAGTAATCTGGATATGACGTCTTTGATCCTCCCTCAGCTCCTGCTCTGAACTCCCCACATGGCCTCCCCCAATCTCCCACGCATACATTCTCCACAGCCAGCCCGTAAAGTGGTGGAATGGCTGAATGGCTTCCAATATTCCACAAGTATTCAATTCAAATCCATATTGTATTTCATTGAAACGCCTTCTATGGTATCAGCGCGTGTATATTAAGACACCTGGGTTCGATTCGCGGCTCTGCCTAGAAATTAAATTCTGGTCTGAGGGTTGTAACAGGGAACACTCAGCCTCGTGAGGCAAAACTGAGAATATGTGGGTTTAAATCCCACCACGACTCTCCTCGGAGTTGTTACAGTGGTTTAAAGTATCTACGCCAGGCAAACGTTGAGATGGTTCCTAATGTAAGGCCACGGCTGCTAACTTACAAATCTTACCCTCAGATACATTTGAGCCGTCCAGTTGCAAAACTCGTTTAATCCACTTGTGAATAAGGATCATGTCGTAAAATTATTTATGTTCGACCCTGACTATTATATGTCAAAAAACTGTAGGCTATCATAATGATGGTCATTATAACACTATTTTTCATCATGAAACAGTTTCTCCCACCAATCAGAGCTCAAAAAACAGTTGTCTGACCAATCAGGTGAGGATAGCAAAGCATCTGCGCTGAGTTCCAAGGCCATCTAATTTAAATTTCACTGCCTGGCCTAGTGTCAGTAGGGTACTCGAGGAGGCCATGGTCAAATACAAGGCATTCTCTGCGTCTCATGCGCTCTGTTCAGTACATAAAACCGGCGAAATCTCGACAGATATTTATGAATATTTATGTTCGAACATAAAATAGTTATTATAATTATCGTCGAACATAAACAGTCGTATGCACCTCGCCTATAATGGTAATTAATACACTCGTATGAAAATTATAAAACCCTCTACGCTCTTAATTATTGCCATTATAGGCTCGTTGCTTAATTAATTTATTGTATTTTGCTTTATTTTTTTGTTTTTTTACTTTATTTCGTTTTATTTTGTTTAAGTTGCTTTTTGCTTTGTTTTGTTTTGTTTTTATTTTGTTTTGTTTTTATTTTTGTTTTGTTCATTTTGTTTTATTTTATTATGTTTGTTTTAATTTGATTTTGTTTTGTTAATTTTGTTTCATTTTGTTTTGTTTTTATTTTGATTTTACCGAAAACAAATGAAAAACAAAAAACACGAAGCAAAAAGCAAAATTCAAACACAAAAGCAGAAAACAAAAAAACAGAAAGCAAAAAGCAAATTCAAACACAGCAAAAGCAGAAAACAAACAAAAAATGACGAAGCGAAAAGCAAAATTCAAAAACAAAAGCAAAATCAGAAAACAAAAAGCAAGATACATAAAGCAAAAAGCAACATTCAAAAAAGCAAAAGCAGAAAACAAACACAAAACCAAGAAAGGAAACCGAAAAGTAAAATTTCAAAAGCAAAAGCACAAAGCAAACACAAAACCAAAAACACAAAGCAAAAAGTAGAAAACAACAAACCAAAAGATACGCGAGGCAAAGTCCAGAGAAACGTTATTCACAAGTGGATTAAACGAGTTTTGCAACTGGACGACTCAAATACACACACATCCACAGTCGTCGCAATTCATTTGTTTGTTTAGTTAGTTTATGTAGCCTATTTTCCTATTTATATTTATTTATGTAACTATCTATCGTGAATCCTATCTAAAATATAAAACTAAATATTCGGTTTTATCTTATCTAAAATCTTTATCTAGACCTTATACAAAATGTTCACCTTTGTCTTATCTAAAATCTACACCTTTGCCTTATCTTCACCTTGGTCTTATCTAAAATCGTTATATTCTCTTATCTAAAATCTTCATTTTCGTCTTATCTAAAATCTATATTTTTGTATTATCTAAACCCTTCACCTCTCAAATCTTCACCTTGATCTTAGGCCTATCTAAAATCTTCACATTTCCCTTATCTAAAATCTTCACCTTCGTCTTATCAAAAATAGTTATTTTTGTCTTATCTACAATCTTCGCCTTTGTCTTATGCCCGTTGCTCACGGTAAAATGTTTCTTAAAATTTATTTTACAACTAATTTTATAAAAATTTGACGAAAGCAAGCTGTGTTGTTCACGGTAAAATTATTTTATAAAATCCGTGGATGTATCAGGATCGCCATCTACCGATAAACTTCTGAACCAAGAATCAGCTGTTCAACACACATTGGTTTGAGAGTATGGCTCCAACAAACAAAGCAAGCATTGCAAAAATTGCTGCTTAATTTAGCTACTATTAAATGTCGTACAGTGGTAAAAAAAAGGAAGAAAAGAAATGCTAGGAAGTCCTGGACTCGGGAATGGAGAAGAGAAGAGTAGAGGAATACTCTCCTTGGTCGAAAATGAGTTGAGGTTAGAAATCAAAATTCATATAGGAATTTTCTAAGAATGGAGGAAAGCAGTTTTAAAAAACTCCTAGCTATATCCAGTAAATACAGAACGTGTCATATTATTATTATTATTCTGGGATAAATATTTAACTATTTAAATTCTAATAGTTATCACGAATGGTATCCGTCCATGGTTACAGTATTTAGGGAAAATAAAAATTTTAAATGGGATAAAACACAAAACAATGTTGCAATATTGCTGTACGATGTAAGGAGGAAATTAAAAGGAAGTAAAAATTTCCGCCCCTGGATAGCCTTGAACCCGGGATCTTCTGATCAGCAAGCGAGCGCGATACCACTAGCACACTTTTCCAACTGACGATACAGCAATTTGTTGCACTTCTTATCAGCGCGTATGGTTAAATATCCAATTATTACAATTATATCTTAAATATTGATTGGAATTAATTCATTCAGTACCACGCATATTTTCAAATGTACTTAAAGCAAGTTTCATGACCGCTTTGCGTTAATAATGCGAATCGACTGTAAATTTTACCCCCAAACGACAACCGTCCTCCATGTTTTATTTTCGAAGAGTTTGTTTACAAGCGAGCTTCACAATCTTCTCACCGCGTGGCGCCAGCATCATCTTCATGTCAGCTTCCCTGATTGGTTCGTTTCGTAAAATTAATTTTACGGAATAGAACATGTCCTATTTTATGAAACGTTTTATCAAAGGTTTTATAAAACTTGAATTTGACCGTGAGCAACATGAATTTTATAAAATTAAATTATTGTACAATAAATTTGAAGGAAAATTTTACCGTGAGCAACGGGCATTATCTAATATCTTAACTTCGTCTTTTCCAAAATCTTCACCTTGGTCTTATCTAAAATCTTCACTTGGTCTTTTCTAAAATCTTCAACTTGATCTTATCTAAAATCTTCACATTTCTCTTATCTAAAATCTTCACATTCGTCTAATCCAAAATAGTCATCTTTGTCTTCTCTAAAATCTTCACCTTGGTCTTATCTAAAATCTTCACCTTTGTCTTATCTAAAATCTTCACTTGGTCTTTTCTAAAATCTTCACCTTTGTCTTATCTAAAATCTTCACATGGTCTTTTCTAAAATCTTCACCTTGGTCTATCTAAAATTCACCTTTGTTTTATCTAAAACTTCACCTTTATCTTATCTAGCATATTAATCATTATATTGAATATTATTTTACTTTATTTTAAAAATATATTAGCTATTTTCTTTTCTGTTGTTTTATTTTATTCGTTGCTCGCGACTCGTGGGACCACACTACTCGCTACTGTTCACCTTGGGTGTAGTTTGCACCATTGAAGACATGTAGCTTGAAAGTTAGCACACATTACGTCACTGGCATGGTCATTTGTCAGCGGCGAAGGGTTATATAACCACTTTGTACCACTGCAATACCATCTACAGCGCACCGAACCGACTGTAATAGTGTGCTTTTTCAAAGTGGCGACACATTTTATGTCCGGTGAGCTAGAGTCTATGCTTTTGCAAATGGGGCATGACAACTGAGTGTTTAACTGCTCGCTTATCAACAAGTTCAACCGGTTTCGACTCCTGGCTAATAAACACGGAGTTTTCAAATTGAAACCACTAGTCTTAAGGCTATAATGCCACATAAGAATGAGGACCATGGATAGTGAAGCAAAGTGTCGTGAAACTAAAATGTAAATTGCCATTAATCCTCCCACATCCCTTCATTTTCTCTTTTATTTAATTGAGTGCAAACAGTGACCAAGTGAACTGCTCTCACCAGGACCGCGCAAGACTGTTACCTGTACAATACAATATGAATTGATCATTTACAACAACCACATATTCACTCCAAACAAGCAAATTCCGGAGGTCAATCACCACTTCCAGTATCTCAACAAAACATCACATAGACTATAACTAAGAAATATTGACGAGTTGCATTATCTCAACTAATACTGCAACTAAATAAGTGTATATATTGTAAATATTTTCACCCATACATTCGTATATAATTTTGATAGTCTAAGTGTAATGGATCTGATGATGATCGCTTGACGATCGAAACTGGTCATCCAAGTGTATTTATTAATTTCATGTATTTTTTTTTCAGGATTGGGGAATAACCCATCTCATTTGGGTACAACCGACTAAAAAGCATCACTCTTTTGTTTTTTTGTAATCAAACAAGTAGTTCCGTGAAGAACTAAATAGCCTATTTTCATATATCCTACTAATATCAATTGTCTCTATCAACATACAAATTGTCAGTTTGATTGCCGTCATAGATTCGTTGATATTGTGAACCGTCTAAATATTTTGGATGGTCACCAAGTTGGATTTTTATATAATATGCCTTAGAAGATTATGAAGATTATTGTGTAGGTGTTTTATTCAAAATTCAATCGCATGATTAGGACACAAGAAATAAAAGCGGGATTTTAAAATTTCGCTCAGCCGCCATCTTGTGGTTATGAAAATGATTTAAATGAATTAGATGCCAGTCGATTAAAATTTGTATAAGCATATACCGTATCAAGTTTCACTGCGCTCCGATGGTTAAAACGCAAGAAACGTCCATTTGAATATTTAAATTTCGCGTCGCCGCCATGTTGGATTTGTGATCGCCAGGTTATTGAATGTCCCATAGGTGAACTTATGCGTATAGGCTATATAAACTTACAAAATTTCAATTTGATTGCTGTAGTAGATTAATAGATATTGAAAACCGTTTAAATATTTCAGATGGTCGCCATGTTGGATCTTAATATATGTAGGCCATAGAGTTATGTACTATTAGATGATGATGATTATTGTGTACGTTTATTTTGCAAATGTTGATTTCGATCGCATGATTAGAACACAGGTAATAAAAACTTAATTTTCGAAATTCGCACAGCCGCCATCTTAACGTTATGTAAACAATTGAACTAAATTAGATAGCAGTGCATTACAATGTGTATAAAAATGTGTTGTACGAAGGTTCATTGCGTTTGAATCATTAAATCGCGAGAAAATTATATTTAAAACGTTCAAATTCGCTTGGCCGCCATGTTCGTTTTGTAGTTAACCGGTTTTTGAAAGTATTATAGATGAACTTCCAGTAGTGCTCTTTATCTCCGTACAAAATTTCATGGTGGTACCGGTAATAGTTTCAGAGATATAGAATGCCGGTGAAATATTTCGCACAGCCGCCATCTTGAGGTTATGTAAACAATTGAACGAAGTTAGATGTCGGTGCATTACAATGTGTAAAATCATATACTGTACCACGTTTCATTGCGTTTGGGTGGTTAAATCGCGAGAAACGTCTATTTAAAAGTCGCAAAATCGCTTGGCCGCCATGTTGGTTTTGTAGTTACCAGGTTTCCAGAAGTCACATAGGTGAACTTTTAGTAGTTTCCATTATCACCGTACAAAATTTCAGGGTGATATCGGTAATAGTTTCGGAGATCTTGAATGCTGGTGAAATATTTCCCACAGCCGTCATGTTGGATTGGTGAGATGTAACAAAATTTGAAGGGCACGGTCGGGATTGCCCGGAATAGTGCTAGGAATTTTCCGAGTTTCATTGAAATCGCTCCAGCCGTTTAGAAGTTATTATGGGGGGACACAAAAAAAAAATATATATATATATATATATATACACAGACAGACAGACACACGGACAAAAGGTGATCTCATGCGCCTATTTTTTTCATAAATGAAAATAGGCTAAAAATGTTTAATCTCCCCTGGATAGAATATACAAGTTTTAATAACCATAGAAATAGAGGGATTGGCATTCGTTCTAAAGTTTATGCTGTAACAGCATTGAAGAGGATAAAGTTGTATTTGGTTATAGACTTCTTCACATTTGAAATTAAAGACAAAGGAAGAATGAACCCCTCCAAGTCCTCCCTTGATCTCGCTGCAGCGAACACTTTGCCAAAGGGATCACACACAGTACCTTGTTTCTTCTCTGTGCTGATACAAACAACTTAATAAGACTTGCGTAAGTTATAATTATCCTTCAGTTCTGGTCGTTTGTTCTCGACATGAAGCCGATATTGATACTGACAGCTCGTGTAAAGACTTTCCGTCCTCGAATACAAAGAAAGCATATTCTTTGCCTCTGCTTGAGTACAGTCATATCTCAACAACACAAGCAAATGTTACATCATCCAATTATAAATACTCGTTCTTACGGCGCCGGTGATAACGCGGATTGGTAACGTCTTCTTAAGACATTCATGGCCCCAATGCAAGGAGAGAGTTATTGTTGTTTTAAGGGGAGAAAAATCGAGGTCATCTGCCCAATGCAAGTAGTTGGAAAAGCGGTTCTCAACCCTTTAGACACTGCAACCCCCCTTTTTAGGCTGAGTATTTTGACGACCACCAAGTTTTTACGTTCAAACAATAATTAACAAGATGTTCAGTAAAGAACATATAGCCTACTTTCTCCTAAATGCATGGGTATTGATATAACTCTTTGTCCTTTTTAAGGAGTATAATTGAATGTTGGCTGTGGTAGCTTGTTGTAATACAACGTATTATACGGATATTAAATATGAATATGAGGTGCCCTTTGCTAGTGCTACCTCTGTACAAAATTCCATTCAATTCGGTTTCACCGTTTTTGAATTGATATGTTGAATCGATTTGCACGCATACATGGTCGCTATCTGCAAACAATTGGGCTGATAACCTTGTAGTTTGGTCAAAAGATGCTTAATGCATAAAGGTATATTGTTCCAAAATTTAGTAGAGATCAGATGATTAGGTTGGTCGTAATTTGATTTAAGCTTTTAACATTTGGGTGGCCGCCTTTCCGTTTCCGTAAAGATGGCGGCGATATAAAACATGACACTGAGGTGCCCTTTGCTAGTGCTACCTCATTGGAAATATCTGTTCCCGAAGGAAACAGGATGTAAAATTGTCCGATTGAGCTATGTACATTAACAAATTCACAAAGAAATTTGATAAAATGGTCTAAAAACAGTTGCCAGCGTTTCGCCCCAGTGTACCAATGGGCTCTTCAGTTGGTTATGGCACACCTCACCAAGACGCGTGGCTAGTACATACTGTGAAGGCCGCTGCAAGGCACAAAATGTCGCCACGAGCAGCGCCAATGTACTACGGAAGTCAAAACTTCCTTTCAAAAATAATGTCAGCATACCTTGCTAATCCATATTGGAAATATCTGTTCTCGAAGGAAACAGGATGTAAAATTGTCCGATTGAGCTATGTACATTAACAAATTCACAAAGAAATTTGATAAAATGGTGAATTTGTTAATATACATAGCTCAATCGGACAATTTTACATCCTGTTTCCTTCGGGAACAGATATTTCCAATATGGATTAGCAAGGTATGCTAACATTATTTTTGAAAGGAAGTTTTGATTTCCGTAGTACATTGGCGCTGCTCGTGGCGACATTTTGTGCCTTGCAGCGGGCTTCACAGTATGTACTGGCCACGCGTCTTGGTGAGGTGTGCCATAACCAACTGAAGAGCCCATTGGTACACTGGTGCGAAACGCTGGCAACTGTTTTGAGCTAGCCGGACCATTTTATCAAATTTCTTTGTGAATTTGTAAATGGTGCTACCTCTGTACTAAATTTCGTTCAATTCGTTTTCACCGTGTTTGAATAGATAGGGGGAATCGATTTGCACACATACATGACCGCCATCCGCAAATTATTGGGCTGATGACCTTCTAGTTCAGTCAAGGATTCTTCGTACTATACCCAATTGTCATCATGTGGAACATGTGTTCGTATCCCAGCTAACTCACGGTCTTTCGAGGTATGGGACGTTCCTGCCCACCATACGACCACATGCTCAGGATTTGAGTCTACCAGGTAACTACTCTACATGAAAGAAACAACATATTCCTAAAATAAAACATTTACTGATATAAAATCATGGCTATACAACAAATACAAACAAAGGATAATTTACATTTAATTTCCACAATTAAAATCAGGGTTATTTTGTGAGTCTCTTCTTAATTAGTGCTACACTGCACTCAAATCTATTTCTAGCATCCTATCATTGATACTTTCAGACCTCTACGAGTCTCCATAGTGTTCATCATGTGACACAATTTTACATAACTGGAGTATCACAACACAAAAGTCACATATCACATTAAATGACATTAATACTGTAATAATAAAACATTAATCCGTTTCCTACGGCATTTACTTTCATTAGCATAAATTCATTATTTTATGCCTTAATTAGCAAATGTTGTTGTTGTGTCGTGTGAATCATCTTCCTCCTTCCCATTAATATGAAAAGCTTAAAAAGTGGTACGTTTCCCTTCCAAAATACACATGGATAGAAATGTTTATAATTTCACCATACAACGATTTTCTGGGTCTGGTCGAAATTATTATCGTTACAAACGTGTCATGTTCTTAGAAATCACATACCCATCTGCATAAATTAGTGTGAACTGGGCCAAAAATGCACTGTAAAAAGATGCCTACATTATTTTGGTTCAGTGTTCCTCCTCAGAGAATAACTGGGCCAAATATTATCCGATTTCACTGATCCGACAACGTATGTGTGTTGAAACACATCATTTAATTCAATTGGCATCATCATAACAATCATATATTAATTACATTTCGAAATATCGAGATTCTTCAGTGTCCCACTATGCTTTTTAAAATAAAGGGACTGGGTCTCCAAACCTCCCCTTCCAAGCAGGCAATAAAATTAGTTCCAGCTGGCCGAGCAAGATGGCCGTCGCACTAGTGGTCTACTCCCACTCCCTCTCTTGGTTGCAAGCAAGGTCAACTTTGTTTACAATTGCAGTACAATGGAGTTACGCTAAGTGTTGTTCTCAAGTAATTGAGTCATTCAAATTATTTAACACCTATATTTATAATGTAATGGGCTCAACTCGGCTCCTATTAATATTCATGGCTGGGGATGGATTCTGTAATAGCCTTGCCGTTCTATGGTGAATACTAGTGGCTTTGGACGCGCATCATAATGAGAATACAAGATTCTCACCAGCAGCTGTCTCAATAATATAAGGAAATCTGCGTTTCCTAAACGACGAACTTTGATTCTTACCTCTCAGGGCAGATCATTTTATACATGTGCTCACGGAGTCTCGAAGAGCTTCCCTCGTGGCAATTATTCCTGCAAGCGATGGATACAGACAGGCTCTGTCCAATTCGCTGCGAATAATAAAAGTATGCACAACGGCGATACTAACTCGTTGATTAGCCAACTTTTCACCTAACGTGCAAGCTATGCTAGTTTGGTCCCCGCAAATTTATTTACGTAAATCACTGGATTCTACGTTACTTCGCTCGCTCTATGCGGCTCAAACAATACTTCTCATAGATGACTCAATTATTAAGGCACTCGCGTTCTCTCTGCAATTACACTTAAGCCAAAGCTTTAAATAGCTCCTAAAAACAAGTATAAATTTACTGGCTTACATTACTTTAATGGTTCTCAAATACAATCCTAAGAATTGACCATATCAAATATTCATTCAACACTTCATTTGACACTGAAAAACTCTCGTATCTCGCTATATTTCACGTTACATTCTTACTGTTTACCAAAATACAGTATCTTTATATTAGACATGACACACTTTGAACGTTATTTAGGCCCGAAATGCCTATTACTTTACTTTACTGTTACCGACCCCAGATTATTATTATTATTTATCATTTAACGTTACCGTTACCTTCATCACAATTTTAGGCCTGACTGGCCCTAAACAAATCACCTTCCAAGCCATATTCTACCCAATACGAGTGGTGAAAACTCGTACAATAAGTGACTGTTACATCTTAGTCTCAAAGTGATGCATCGTTGTATGGTGAACTATTTAGTTAGAATAACATTGTAAATTGGTACTCACTTTTTCATTTTCGCTGGATGATACCAGCACCCCAGCTCCGGGCCCACCATGACGCTTGATTTAAGCCATCATGCTATATCTCACACGACACTTGTTTTCACATATTTCCCACATGATAATCATACTCTTATCAGTGGCTTCTCTCACTTTTACACAATACATATTAATCACAATACACATAAACACCTTTTAAATCACTATAACAAAATTTATGTACACTTTTTCACTATTTCACAGGTTGATCCTTAATCGGACTCCTCCTAACGCCTGACCTCAGAGATGCGATGAAGCTAAGACATCCGCTGGTCTCCGTGAAAGTCTATCTGCGTGTACGTGCGTTCGATTCTCGTTCTCTTCAATACTGTTTATTCTACCGTCATGATTATTTGTGATGCCTCTCGGCTCCCATAACTGCAATGATCTTGATGATACTGCGTCATTTATAAGTATGACAATACCTCCTGGTATTCAGTGTCCAAACCCATCTTAAATTATTGCTACGCTGTAGCAAATTACACTTACGCATAACAATGGATGAATATCTTCTGTAAATTATATCTTATGCGATTCATGATTACTATTAAGACGCTATATGATGCTTCCATTGTTCTTCAAATATACTCTTACATTTCGCGCACTTATTGGTAGCGTTTAGTTTACGTGTAGACTGCAGGTGAACTGACGATGAACTCAAGACGAACTGAAGACAACAAATGGCTTGGCCTGCACTGCTTCCCCTATATAAAGGTTTCTCGTAAAATGTAGTCCACAGGACACACGAGAGCGACTCCCTTCTTGGAATAATGTATTTCCATTCAAAATGACGTATACACCTCGTTCATCTAGGTGTGGAAGTCCCATAATCACTCTCGTGCTAGCGATCGCTTCGGCCAATTAATTACAATTAATTGCCTTATTCCATCGCGTCTTGACGCCACCATGGTGATTCCCCTCTGGCTGGTCACCAAATCACTCCTCGCGAGCGTAAGTCCGGTGTTAATAGGCTTATTTAGAGATATAGGCTTTAATTTAGGTGTAAAACCCCTCCTAAATTATCTCTCCCAGAATATATTCACCTGGGTGTACATTTCACTCCGATTCAATGCTCCACTTGGCTGTAATCAATTAATTTCCGTGGGCAATCATCCCCACTATAGTCTCAAGCGTTGTCCATTGGGGACTCCCAGGGTCATTAATTTCGAGCTGTCTCCTCGTTCCAGACGAAAGAAGTTCCCTCAGCGCCTTGTATCTCCTCCCACTCGCTAGCTGCAATTAGTAAAACGTCAAGCTGGCCTGCTTTCACGTTTCTATACATTGAAAACGTACATATGACTGCAATTTCTGACAATTATTCCCTTAAATAGCTATGATCTTCACAATCTGGCCGTGAAATCATGCTATATTATTATATGTCAGTATACATCTCATTGCTCTTCGGGTTCCCTGTAACTGTTCCCCCTCAGAGATCAATGGTTCGACTCTAGGCAGAATCATGTGCCTGGTCTTCTCTGATAAGACCCGAGTTCGATGCCAGTCTGCCGTGACCGATTGGGCACAGTACATACAGGTATAACGCTGCATAATTTGGTAGAGATCAGATGATTAGGTTGGTCGTAATGTGATTTAAGCTTTTTACATTTGGGTGGCCGCCATTACGTTTCCGTCAAGATGGCGGCCATATAAAACATAACACTGAGGTTCCCTTTGCTAGTACTACCTCTGTACCAAATTTCGTTCAATTCGGTTTCACCGTGTTTGAATAGATAGGGGGAATCGATTTGCACACATACATGACCGCCATCCGCAAATAATTGGGCCGACGACTTTGTAGTTAGGTCAAAAGATTCTTCGTACTGTGACCGTTTGACCGAAGTCCCACGTGCACACGAGTATGAATTTCAACATCCGCTGAGCCTAAGACTCGAAAATCAATCTCGGGGTCAAACTGAGTATAGAAAAACAAAATTTTTAATCAAAAATCAGCCGGACGGATATCGAAATTCACACTTCATAAAGGATGGAAGGCAGTGCAAATAATTTGTGAATAACACCAATTTCTTAAACTGCCTCAGTTTAATTTTACTGTCTGCTGGTCCTATTAGAATACAATGATCCCCCAGGGAGAGATCTAAAATTCCAGACCTGAAAATAAAGACATCCTGCGCTCCCCCTTGGGTCCCTTGTCTACATACAAATTTTAGAACGCATCAAATAAAGTATTTCCAGCCTCTAACCAAAAGTAAATTCACTATTTTCAAAATATTAACTTGATGTCTGAGAAAATCATTAGTCCATCTCAGCATCTGCTTCAATTAATTATTTAAACTGTACAATTATCACTGATGTGCAGGAAAATATCAGTCCATCCTGACACCATGATTATAATATTTACAAAAGTATCACTTGAATCAAATTTTCCAGAATTGTTTCAACCTCTGCGGGGAAATTCACACGTCTTAAACCCATTTCAGGGAAGTCACATTCCCAAAACGATGTGAAATCAAAATCATAAACCCCATGACGGCATTTATCAAATTTAAACTTTGACTGAACTTCCGACATTTTTCCACAATGTCACCATAAATAAATTATATTCACCAATTCACATATAATTTAAATCCTCTGATTTAATCGCTTCGATTTAATTTCTTTGATAGTAGTCATATAATTCAATTTATTTACGTTAATCCTTTCAATTTAATTCACTGCAAAAAATATTATTTAGAATAATCCACACTGGTATTTTATGAAGATTAATGGATCCACAAATTCAACCAGCTATCAGCTAAAAATTTTAATGCATCAACCAATCTCTAGACAAAATGCCTCTCATGCGGTCAATACGTTAAATAGGGCACTGTAAGGCCTTCAGCAAAAACTAGGACGAGACATCAACTTAATCATATATAAACGACTACACCATGCGGGCGACTATACAACAGTCTAGGAATGTAGAATTTCACAGACGATCGGCCACTAACTTCCCATATGAGCGACTATACTGTACCCTTATTTTTAATCATATTTGAGCATGGAGAAATTATTTGACCCTCAAAACTCAACTTTATAAACATCCATTATTAATTCATATTTTATTTTCACTTAACATTCGACCATTATAATCTTATTTTTATAATGACCCCTCAGCTACGCAGGCTGGGTTCAATGGCTTCTAAGCAACCAACACATGAGATCATGCTCTCCCTCACAGAATTTAAATATCTCGGCTTTTCGCATAGGTGTAATAAACTTTTAATGTCTGCCTCAACACACTCTTGTTAAACTGTCGCATAATTCCAACACATAGTTCCTCATTTTATACAAAATTCGTATATGAATGACCTTCCGCTCCCAATATCAAAGATCACGCTTTCGGCATGTCCCTCAATTCAAAATCAACTCCCATATTATCAACTACGATCCATTATTCCTCCAACTATTAACCGCTATTATTACCAAGAATTATTATTATTATTATTGGAAAATGTTCCAAACAATATAATCATTTACATATTATTATTATCATTATGGCTTGACTATCAGTCACACAGCCTTCCGATATCATATCTCAACTTCATTAACAACGAAAAATATTTTACATTTATTTTAAATTCAAATATAAAAATTTATAAATTCACAAAAAAAATCGAACTATTATTCCCAAGGAATAATATTTAAACGTAATGTGGCTATCCACATTCCTCATCTATCAACATATTCAAAAGAGAAACTACTAACAAAGTCGAAAAAATATTATAAACAAATTAATTTAATTATAAACCATTTAATTTTGAACAAATCCAAATATTATTTCAAAGTTCCCTAACATAAGGTTTAGGAGTGGAATGGTGTAAAATATCTTCCACACAATAGTCTACTGGTATATCGAAGCTTATCAGGTTGACATCCCAAACGCACTAGATTTCCATCAAAGAGATACATTCGAAATAAGTTGGCTGATAAATCTTCAAATGTACTATAACATCTTGAAATAAATATCCAGAAGCAGAAACCTACTTAGCAGACATTATAGTCGAAATTGAGAATGCAATACACTAGCTACTTAATAATAAAGTTGGCTTACATCGTGAAGATCTTGTGTGAAGAAGCCTTCTGACACAGATTCCATGTAGGCCGGCTGGCACACGTTCTTTCCAGTGAACAGATATTCCGAGTCCCACCTCGCCTATACTCCATTATTCCGGAAGATGTTCCCAAAAATCCCATGACATCTCACCTCCAGTTCTTTTAATACTTCATGGTGATGGTCCGAACTACCATTTTCAAACCACTAGGATGCATGTCTGGCAACATAATGTTATAAATATTCGAGTCCCAAACTAACACATGCAGCTTTGTGCCACAGAAAACTTCCTAACTCGACTGGTTCACTTCCCGTTCTAGAATATCAACACCGGGTCCGAAATCATTTTTCAGCCATAACTGTTTTTCGATCCTCGCGTACTGTATTTGCTTATGGCCTTGATGTTTGAATCGATACACTGATAATCTTAAGAGTGGTTTACGTAGCATGCTAGTACCATTTCTAGTTTCTAGGCTAGATTCCCTAGATGAGAAAGGAATTCCCCAAAACATTGCACACACCAAAGCAATGGCTTGCCCATCTAGCCTATTTATGATATATGGATTTTAAGGCCCACATCATATACGTTGATTGCCTTCCAATTCTTTTTAGACTGGTATCTTCAAACACAAGATCTGCCAAGCACGTAGACCTTGAGCGCGCGGTGTTGGTAGTCATACAGTCCAGCCTCACCGCCTCACCTGTTGCGTGCAGCCTAACTTCCGTCAACCACTCCGATGCAAAACATAATCCATGCGCCTTGGATTCTTCATCTCCAATATATTCTGATCCAAACGACGGATTCTCTTGATCTCTTCGGTATTTTTCCCAGTAATGAGTACTGCACGTTCCCCCGATGTTTTGGTGGTTCATTCTCTTCACATTAAAACTCGTAAATATACCATATGAAATCTCTCATTTCGAAGCTCTCTCCATCTAATGTCAACTTGACGAAACGAAATACCTCAGCTCCGCGCGTTCTTCAAACAGGTGGTTCCTCAAAGAAAAACAATCAGTGGCCCTCATCTAAATGGTCACAGTACATAAAGGTATAATTTTGCAAAATGTGGTGGAGATCAGATAATTAGGTTGGTCGTAATTTGATTTAAGCTTTTAACATTTGGGTGGCCGCCATTAGGTTTTTGTCAAGATGGCGGCGATCTAAAACATGACACTGAGGTGCCCTTTGCTAGTGCTACTTCAGTACCAAATTTCGTTCAATTCGATTTCACCGTTTTTGAATAGATATGGGGAATCGATTTGCACACAAAAATGGCCGCAATCCGCAAATTATTGGGTCGATGACCATGTAGTTTGGTCAAAAGATTTTTCATACACAAAGGTATAATGTTGCAAGACTTGATAGAGATCAGATGTTTAGGTTGGTCGTTATTTGATTTAAGCTTTTAACATTTGGGTGGCCGCAATTATGTTTTCGTCAAGATGGTGGCGATATAAAACATGACGCTGAGGTGCCCTTTGGTAGTGCTACCTCAGTACCAAATTTCGTTCAATTCGGTTTCACCGTGTTTGAATAGATAGGGGGAATCAATTTGCACACAAACATGGCCGCCATCTCAAATTATTAGGCTGATGACGTTGTAGTTTGGTCAAAAGATTCTCCATACATAAAGGTATGTTTTTGTTGTTTGAGTCTTCAGTCTTTTGACTGGTTTGATGCAGCTCTCCATGCCTCCCTGTCCTGAGCTAATCGTTTCATCTCTACATAGCTACCACACCCTACATCCGAGGCAATCTGTTTAACATATTCTAACCTTGGTCTACCCCTACAGTTCTTGTCCTCGACCCTTCCTTCCATAACTAAGCTTGCTATTCCTGGGTGTCTTAGTATGTGTCCTACCAACCTATCTCTTCTCTTCATTAGCAGTCGCCAGAAACATCTCTCCTCTCCCACTCGTCTTAATACCTCTTTGTTTGTAACCCTATCTACCCATCTGATCTTCATCATTCTCCTGTAACACCACATTTCAAATGCTTCAATTCTCCTCTTTTCTGCTACACCAATAGTCCAAGTTTCACTTCCATAGAGCGCCACGCTCCAGACAAAGGCTTTCAAAAATGACTTCCTAATACCTAAATCTATATTCGATGTCAGCAGATTCCTTTTTTTGTAGAAATGCTTTCTTTGCCTGAGCCAACCTACTTTTTATATCCTCTTTGTTTCGTCCATCACTGGTTATTCTGCTTCCTAAGTAACAGAAGTCTCCTACTTCCTTCAGCTTTTCACCTGCCAATTTGATCTCCATAGAGGTTTCTGATTTATTTCGGCTGCATTCCAGTATTTTTGTTTTACATTTATTAATTTTCATCATGAATTCTTTCCGTAAGACGGAGTCCATACCATTCAAAAATTCATTCAAATCCTCAGGCTTGTCGGCCAAGATGACTAAGTCATCAGCAAATCTCAGAGTTGAAATTATTTCTCCTTGAATCTTCACTCCCACTTTACATTTTCTCTAATTTCCTTCATTGCTTGTTCAATGTGAAGATTGAAAAGTATGGGTGATAAGTTTCAGCCTTGCCTTACACCTTTGTGAATACCAGCTTCTCTCTCATGTCCTTCAACTCGAATGACTGCTGTCTGGTTTCTGTATAGATTGTATATCACCCTCCTATCCCTGTACTTTATTCCAATCGATTTCAAAATGTCAAACAATTTAGTCCAATCAACGTTATCAAAAGTCTTTTCTAAGTCTACAAAAGCCATGAACGTTCTCTTATCTTTCCTTATTCTACCTTCCAAAATCAGCCTAAGACTTAGTACAGCTTCCCTTGTTCCTACATTTCTCCTGAAACCAAACTGGTCTTCACCCAACTCCGTTTCTATCTGGCTTTCAATCCTCTTGTAAATTATTCTAGACAGGATCTTTGAAGCATGAGTAATCAAGCTGATTGTACGGTAATCTTCACATCTGTCAGCTCCCACTTTATTTGGTATAGGGATGATTACATTCTTCTTGAAATCAGGGGGTACCTCACCTGTCTCATAAATCCTACACACCAAGTGAAATAACCTGATCAGACCTTCATCTCCTATGCAGCGTAGCAACTCAATCGGTATATCATCTATGCCTGGTGCTTTGTTCCTGCTTAAGTCTTCCAAAGCTCTATCAAATTCCGATCTCAATATTAAATCTCCTTTCGCATCCTCATCAATTTCCTCCTCCCTTTCCATTACATGATTCTCAATCTCCTTTCCCTTATACAAACTCTCTATGTAAGCTTTCCATCTCTCAACCTTTTCTTCCCTATCTGTTAGAGGCTTTCCATTTGTGTCCTTAATATTACAGCACTTAGTCTTCTTTTCACCAAAAGTATTCTTAATCCTCCGATAAGCTGTGTCTACTTTTCCTAATTTCAGACAATTTTCTATACCTGCACATTTCTCTTTCAACCATTCTTCTTTCGCTTCCTTGCACTTCTTGTTAACCTCATTTCTCAGACGTCTGTATTCTGCTTTCCCCTTTTCATCTCTTACATTCTTGTGTTTCCGCCTTTCATCCATCAATTCTAGTATATCCTGAGTGATCCACGGTTTTCTACCTATTCTTTCTTTCCTACCAATGTTTTCTTCGGCGGATTTTGTTATTTCATTCTTCAAAAGTGCCCATTCGTCTGCAATTGAAGTTTGTTTAGGGATTTTCATTAGTCCTTCCTTTATACTCTTCTTGAATCTTTCGCTTACATCCTTCTCATTTAGTCTGTCTATTGCCCACCTTTTTGGCTTTTGACTTTTCTTCAGTTTCTTCAACTTTAATCTGCATTTCATTACAACCAGATTGTGGTCAGAGTTTATGTCAGCACCAGGATATGTTTTACAATCCAAAATCTGGTTTCGAAACCTCTGCTTGACCATAATGAAGTCGATTTGGTAACGCCCTGTATCTCCTGGTCTCATCCATGTGTATATTCTTCTATTGTGGTTATTGAATAAGGTGTTAGCTATGACCAACTCATGCTCGGTGCAGAATTCTACCAGCCTGCTTCCTCGATCATTCCTTTCACCTAATCCGAAATCTCCTACTATCTTCCCTTCTCTCCCATTTCCTACCACAGCATTCCAATCCCCCATTACTATAACATTTTCATCACCCTTGATATACCTCAGAATTTCGTCTATTTCTTCGTAGACCTTTTCAACATCCTCATCATCAGCTTGACTGGTAGGCATATAGACTTGCACCACTGTGGTGCAGGTAGGTTTAGTATTGATTATTGCTACAATAATCCGTTCACTATATTGCTCATAATATTCCACCCGCTGTCCAAGTTTCCTACTCAATATGAGGCCAACCCCTGCTTGGCCATTGTTTGATTTACTGCTAATGACCCTATAGTCTCCTGACCAAAAGTCCTGTTCTTCCTGCCAGCGCATTTCACTAATGCCAACCAAATCCAACCTCAACCTATCCATTTCCCTTTCTAAGTTTTCTAACCTTCCACTTCCTAGCAGACTTCTAACATTCCACGCTCCGATCCGTAGAATGTCAGATTTCCTCTTTGTCACTTCTGTGATGTTAACCCCCTCTCGAGTAGTCCCCACCCGGAGATCCGAACGTGGGACTAGTTTACCTCCGGATTGAAATTTTACAAGGGAGGAGGCCATCATCACATGTAATTATGCATAGAGAGGTGCATATCCTCGGGAATAGCTGTAGTTTCCCGTTGCTTTCAGCCGTGCAGCAGGACGCAGTGTAGCCATTATTTGGCTTATATTATCAATATCTTAACCGTCTATAAGACTAGTAAAGAGTTGATTTATTCTGAAAGGCTGCTACTCCCTTTCAGAATAAGTAAAGAGCAATTCTACTAACAAAAATACTAACCTTCTACCGTACTAAACTATTAAATACCAAAATTCTACTAACGAAAAAAATACTAAAGTTCCACCAACAACAAATACTACCTCTAAAACAGTCTGTCACCAGGCACACTCACATGCACCCTCACACATCACAGTCTACTGAAACAATGAACTATAACTAATAAACAATGCAACTACTACCAGACAGACACACACACACACACACACACACACACCACAGTCTAATAGAACAATGACATATCTAATAGACAAACTAACTACCCACTTACAACTAAAACTAACTACATACTTACTGTACTGTTATTTGAATTGACAATATTTACAAAATGCAATTTAGTTAGAAAATACTTACAAAATGTAATTCAGATTCAAAATAGTCACAAAATGCAATTGAGAATAAAAATACTTACAAAATACCCATAATAATGAATGATCAATAATAAATGAAATCTGAGAGGAGAAATCGAATATCATTGTACCCCTGGCAAGTATTTATGCCAGATAAATGAATTTCAAAGCAATAATGTAAATGAGCACCAGAATTAATAATAATAATAATTGTTGAGTTTGATACTCCTGAAATAATGGTTGAATAATGAGTTGTTGCATTCCATAATAATGTGTTGACGAAAAATAATAATTGAAATGAATAATAATAATAATGAGCTCAGATTGAAAGGAATAAATAATTGAAGGGTTTTGTATACCTTAAATCTTAAAGAAGTAATAATGATTTTTGCAGACCGTAAATGTAAAGGGGATTAACGTAAAATGGTGATTTTGGGTACACTTTGATGATGCATTGTGAGATTTGTAAGCTGTTATGCCGAGTTAAGGGAAAAAGTCGATAGGAAGACCAGTAATTAATACCGCGATGAGAGTAAAGTTGTATGTTAACTAAATGTGAGATGGAAATCCAAGAGAATGTTGTCTTTGTTACTGGAGGTAAATGGTATTTGGTTTTCTTCTCAGCCATTTACTTAGGTACGATGTGGTGGTGTTATAGTAAACTACTAACAATATGTAATGCCATTTTTGATGGAACTTTAATATTATTTCTATTGTAATTTATTTCCAGTGACGAACAATATTTTTGAGCCTGTACGGAATCAGGGGCATATATACAATCATTTTTCGTTGGGAACTGACTGTCCTGAAAATTGTGAGTATTCTCAGGGGATTGTCACTGCAAAATACCCAGAAATATCAACCAATATCTTAGAGCATATAACTTGTATAATTATTTTAGATAAGAGTTAATTGTAAAATTCTAAGTTTATGTAGCCTACAATTAGTAACTACAGTACAAAAAAAGTTTTAAAATACAACACAACACATAAATAAAATTGTATACTTAATGAATTTTCTATTACGGCCTATGGAGAATGGATGGCAAATATCTAAATATTTGTCAATTTATTAAGCAGAAAGGTAAACAGTTATTTTTTTTATAAATTGATAATTTATTTCTCAAAAGTACCGTACTGTGGAATTCTCAGTTTTGCCTCACAAGGCTGAGTGTACCCCGTTCCAACTCTCAGACCAGAATTAATTTCTTGACAGAGCCAGGAATCGAATTCAGACCTCCGGGGCGTCAGCCAAGAATGTTAGCCGCTACACCACAAGGTAGTCTAATTTCAATCTTAATATTGTTTATAACTTAGCCAATAAGTTATGATTAGGGTACAACCAAATTTACAATTATTTTATGCTTTTACCAAATTTTACTGAATTACTGAATATGAAACAAAGAAAGACGAGAGATTGCGTAGCTATGTGTCATTCGCGCTTACCACTGGAAATTGCCGTAGCATTTCCCTCGTACTGGATGTTGAAGTGAGCTTCCCATAGCCTCCTGGACGTCGTCATCTTCTTCGTTGTGGATGATATATTTGTAGATATGAAGATTTATGGTCCGTACATCGGAACCAACACGTACAACCACCATGGTTAAGTTTCACAAAGATAGTCGCTAACTCCACTGAACATCGGAGCCACTCACTCGTGCAACCATACTGGTTAAATTTTATAACGATAGTCCTTGTTTCCACGGCGTGCAAACCGTATATGCAACCGGCGCATCCCCACTCCAGTCCCGACTTCTAGCTTACGTGGTCTCCACTGATTGGCTGAGCACCCCGCTATACTCCCCTCCTCTGGCTCATTACACTCGACGGGAGGGTGAAGTCGTTTGCCGTTCCATACATCCGCCTTTTCTTGACGATGCGACCCAGCCTTGCGTCATACTTCCTGACAAGCATAAGCCTGTATCAGAATTTCCAGTGACTCATGTCTCTCAATATACCCTAACTGACGAAACTCCGTAAAATGCCGTAATCATATAATTTTCTACGCTAAAGGTACTTAAAGGTACGGTATAATGTTGCAAAAATTGGTAGAGATCAGATTATTAGGTTGGTCGTAATTTGATTTAAGCTTTTAGTATTTGGGTGGCCACCATTACGTTTCCGTCAAGATGGCGGCTATATAAAACATGACACTGAGGTGCCCTTTGCTAGTGCTACCTCTGTACCGAATTTCATTCAATTCGGTTTCACCGTGTTCGAATTGATAGGGGGCGGGGGAGGGGGTGGGGCGGGGAGGGGGGTGGGGTGGGGGTGACATACATTCAGAGTACACACAGACACACAATTTTTCGCCCTATGTTGATCTCATAAGTCTACTTTCATTTTTTGCAAAAATCGAAAGTAGGCTATAAAATTACAATAATTGTTAATTTTTAATCATAAAAGACATTTGAAACTAATATTAATAAACATCAATTCGAAAACTGGCAAAATCCAAACAAGCTCAAGTTTCTCATTAATAGAATAAAAAAACGTAAAATGTAATACAATATGAGTGTATTCTTCTTTTAATAAAAATCTACAGCAATAATTTCAATTTAGGCGGCTTCGGTGGCGTAGTTGGTAGCATGCTGAGCTTCTATGCCAAAGTTCACGGGTTCAAAGCCGGCCGAAGTCGTCGGATATTTTTTGAGCGTTAAAAATTCCTCAGTATGCCTTCCTTCGGAGAGAAAGTAAAGGCCGGCGGGCTCATGTCATAAATTTATGGCATGTAAAAGAACCTTCCACTAATTACACTTGTGTGAAGCTAAATTATAGGTTTGATTTGTCTAACGCTCTTAGGTTTGAACGTCAATAGCAAGAAGCCAACTGCGGTGGCATCTAGTAACCAAGTACAGATCTAGTTGTCGTTGACGCTGGCGTTTGGTAGAAACTACTTGAAAATTGAATGTCTGCAGTCCTTACTTGAAATAAAAACAGATAACACAAACTAATACAGCCATCACAATTAACACCGGCTATCAGACGATTCTACACACACCCAAAGTGAGTATATCGCAGTGTACCATGCATACAATTAGGAAATAAAGCCCGTATATAAAGATATGTTAGGGGCCCGATAACCTAGATGTTAGGCCTCTTAAAACAACAATTATCATCATCATAAAGATATGTTATTGTTTTTTCGTTTCACTTTCCTTTCTATAGATTTTAACGTTTTTTTTAGCATATTCTGCGTATTTAACCGCATATAATGCGATTTTCAAGCATATAATGCGTTTTTCGAGCATATATATCGAGCATAAAACACATGGATTTCGAGCGTATCTGGAGATTTTATCGAGCATATCGATCCGAGCCCTACATATCGCTAGTCTAAAAGTGATACCTCGCAAGTCACGTTTTGGCCATATTGAGAATTGCATATTAATAGTTGTGGCACAAGTAGCTTTACCTTCCTAGAGTAATCTCGTAAGTCTTCAACATTAAATTTCCCTCAGATATTTTTTTTTACTAACTCTAGGAGGGTAAAGCTATTTTTGACACAAATTTTAATGAACAATTCTCAATCTGCCCAAAACTTAACTTACAAGGTGCTGTACCACTTTTTGACACGATGCATCACGATGAGGGTTTGTAAATGCAAGGCATCTGTATCAGTATATTTACTGGCACTACAAAATTCAAGTTTAGAGCCCCAGCACTGACAGTAACCATCCTGAGTGTGGTCCGTTTTTCCACACTCCCTCCAGACCAATGCAGTGTTGGTACCTTATTTCAAATCTTGGGACTCCTACACCAGTAGTGGGCCTTAATAATACACCATTAGAGTCACTACAATTACACAAATTATCAGAAAAATTATGTCTTTAAGTTGTTGTTAATTCGTTTTAGGGGCTTAAGATATCTTGGTCATCAGCCTCGTATACTTGTATAGATGCTTAATTCGTCTGATAACCTGGGTTTGCGGGGTGTGTCTAGTGTGTCTAGTAATTAGCCTATTAGGGTGAGGAGTGCGGATTAAGAATAATAATATTAATATCGTAAGGGCTCGGGTGGCGGGTGCAAACTTTGTTAATTGACGCCCAGAGGGTAGCTTGCATGTCAAATATTTGTCATTCCTTGGAGCGCTATGGAAGTCAAGGAGGTTGGATATCTAAGCTCCTTGGCACTATAGCGCTTTCTAGTAAAGAAAGGAGGTACCTTTTGTGTTAGCGGAAAATCCCAAGATTAATTTTGCCATTATGAACACGACCTACTGAATTCAAATGGGTTCATTAACCTGCCAACAACGTATGACATGCGTATCGTGATTTTTGTCGCCTTTCAAAAATCACTTACCACGGCCAGGAGCGAACCTGCAAGCTTTGGGTTGGTAGTCCGACACGATAACCACTCACCCACCTTGGCAAGCGGATTAGCAATAAGGTACTAACCCAGAATTTGCCTCAGAGAAACCAAATAGCTGCTGTAAACACCGAGATTCGAACCTCAGATCTCTAGACTTGCTGCTGCTTCCTATCGCGGTATGGTGAGCGATTTAACGCCCACTGTTACACCGAAGCACATGGGAATGATGACGAATATGTTGTTCCAACCTACAAAAGAAATTCACTTCGACCCCGGAGAAAACTGAGAAAATAGGAGGTAGAAATAGAGACACAGATTCTAGCAAGCTTGCCAGGTTGAAGAGCCTAGTAGACGGAATTAGACCATCCTAATCCGCACCACTCTTGTGTTTCTTTCCCCAATTGTCGAGACTTGGGTTAAGCACCTCAATCCCCGCCAGTAGCAAGCGCAGTCTCAGGGGGCACAACAAGACGGAAAAACGCTCATCCCTCCGCCAAGTAGCGCAGGTGAATGATATTCTTAACATGAGACACATCTCAAAGCAATGTACAGTACACGATGTTCCTCAAGGCCGAGACTCTCTCCTCTGGGACAAATATATTAAACGAAATTTAAATGCTATTCCGTCGGTGTACACGGTTGTACCCAATTGTAATAGGTGTTATTCGCTATACCTGAAAAATGATATGAGATTAATTCAGTTTATGATTGGCTGATCTATTACACAAGTGGAAGCATGTTACTTCAGTCTTTATTGGATTAGGCTTCAATCTCCACTGTTTGAAATAATTATTCACAGTGTCTAGGTCGGAAGTTAGGACTTCTTCAGTTGTCTCGAAGGTAGCATGTTGTGTTGCTATAGACCAATCATCTGCGTCGCCAAATTTTATGGATTTTATTGATGGCATATCTGCTATATAAAGATTGAAGAAAATATGAACCTTGTGGAAGACCGTTGTTAAGTGTTTTGGTAACACTAGTATCCTTTCCCATGGTAACAAAGAAAGTTCTTCCAGATAACATACTGTCAATGAGGGAGATGTTTTTCCGACATTGAACGACTTGAATCAATTTATAAAGCAGACTTTGTCATAGGCTGAATCTAGATCCAAGAAGGCCACAGCTGATATCCTGCTTCTATATAGGGTGACAGAAAGAACTTAGTAGGTGCAGCTTCGAGCAGGGTGAAATCCGTCTTGTTCTACAGAAACATTTCCAGAAGTTTGTAGAGTACGCTCAGCAGTGCAATTGGTCTATAGTTTTTGGGATGGTCACTTGTTTTCCCCGGTTTAAGTATTGCAATAATTTTAGATTGCTTCTTTTTGTGTCGTATAATACCCGATTCCAATAAGATTAATTACTACACTTGGATGACCAGTTTCGATCGTCAAGCGATCATCATCAGATCCATTACACTTAGGCTATTGTTTATTGCCAGACTGATAATCCACGAGTAACAATATAATAATTAACAATACAATTGAAGACTCCGCGGAAAATACGGGGTAAGTCACATTCTGTAAATATTTCAGGAGAGTGAATTTAAACTTTCAACTGTAAAAAGAAATACTTAAAACACCCCAATTGAGGGTAAGCAATAACGTTTTTTTTACCAAATTTATTTCTTATAAAGGAAGTACGAGGGCAGATCAAAAAATAAGTTGCACTTCCCAGTCATGGCCATTTATTACACCACCTATACAACAGCAACACGTCTATAACGACATACAATGTAACGTCACTTTTCCACATAGTTTCCAAGAGACTCCAAATATTTCTGCGAACGCACAACCAACCTGTCGAGGCCGGATGCATAGAAAATTCCTCCAGCGTTCTGCAACTACACGGAGACAGCGGCCTTCACCTCCTCATCGGTCTGGAAACGTCGACCACCATTCTATCTAATGATCTCATTCACACTGTTGACATTTGCACGGGTCCTGGACGTTGCGGGACTGCCCTCGCGATATTCGTCCGTGATATCCGTGCGTCCGGCTTCGAATTGCTGACACCACTTTACAATCCCTTGGCGAGATATGGCCCGCTCCCCATACACAGCACTAATAAATTTCACAATGAATGTCCGTGCAATTCTTCCTTTTGGCCTATAGGTAACGGATTGTCGCACGCACCTCATATTTGGAGTGAACGTCCAGTCGACGCGCAATTGTATTTGGCCGCTATTCACACCGTACAAGACGAGACACCACAGCGACCTGTCTAACAGACGTATGGGTAGTGTCTGTCCCTTTCTCCGCTGTGCCCACGTTTGCGACACATAGCGCGCTGCTGCAGCGCGTTAGTGTAACTAACTTTTTGATCCACCTTCGTACATGTAAAAAAATAACAACTAAAGTTAAATTATGAAAAAGTGAGAGGATATGGGACGTTGTTTCTCTTTCCACCTCTGTATCTCACTGACATTCCGCTTTATTTGAAATTAATTTCAAGTGATATGTAGTGACGATGGCTGGCCACCAGAATGTGCCATAAACTCATTTCCAAAGAAAATGGACTTACGCTGCCAGTCGCATTGCAAACAGTGACATGGAGGCGTCAAACGAAGAGCAAAGAGGTGTTGTTCAGCTTATGACAGTGGAAGGAGTAGGGGGAACGGACATTCAACGCCGAATGTCACAAGTCAAGGCGTGGCACAAGCGCTTCAGGGAAGGACGGGTGTCGTTTGCCGATGATGCTCGGTCTGGGGCACCCCCCTGCATTACCGATGACAACGTCCAGCTGGTTGATGCACCCATTACCCAGGACCGCCGAGTGCCAGTGAACGCCATAGCCGCCGTGTTCGGATTGAGCGTTGGAAGTGTGTACACCATCATGAAGGACCGACTGCACTTGCGCAAAGTGTGTGCCCAACGGGTGCCCCACAGTCTTCAACCACACCAAGAAGCATGTCGAATGGCCTACTACTGTCTTGGTCTTGGTTGGACGATTGATGCATGCTGCTGCTCGGTTTGTATCGTCACGTGACATGCACGCGTGCCCTCTAGCGACGGGCTGTGACCTTCCACGCTCCGGTCGGTACCACACCTCGTTACACACGCCACGATTACCCCATGTCGTCACCGGTTTCCGCATAACAGCCTCCGGCTCGTTACTTTTTGAACGTACCTTATATATTGTATCATATATATTTTTAAATAATGTACCTTCTTTGTGAAAACTGGGCTAAAACAAAGTGAAACTAAATTATAAACATCGAACAAGAATTCAAAATCGTTGCTGAAAACTTTTCGTTATATTTTTTTCGAAATCCTTCCCAATTCAGTTGATGTTTGTCCTTCCATTGTCACTGACTCTTATCTGGTCATTAGCTTGCCACGGTGGGTGAGTGGTTAACGTGCCGGTCTACTAACCCCAAGCTTGCAGGTTCGCTCCGGGTCGTGGTACGTGATTTTTGAAAGGCGGCAATAATTACGACACCATATCATACGATGTTGGCATGTCAAAGAACCCATTTGAATTCAGTAGGCCGTGTTCATAATGGCAAAATTAATCTCTGGAGTTTCCGCCAACACAAAGTTCCTCATTTCTCTACTAGAAAGCGCTATAGTGTTCAAGGAGCTTAGATATCTAACCTCTTTGACTTTCATAGTGATTCAAGGAACAACAAAATTTGACATGCAAGCTACCCTCTGAGTGTAAAATAACAAAGCTTGCACCCGGCACCCGAGGTCATACGATATTATTATTATTTGGTTATTGTTAACATAAACAAAGAAGGACACTTTATATATTTAGGCGAAAAGAAAATAAGCATAACTCAACTTAAGCGTTGACTTATTTTCTTATCTCGTGTCTACTAATCAATCAATCGATTATTTGGTCAGCCGATTAATCTGTGATTCGATATATTGATTAATCGATTTTGATTAATTTCATTCTATTATTAATCCAATAATCGTTTATTATCGGCTCTACTACAGACACGGACTCAAACATCTTGCCCCCAGGGGCTCACATCTAGTGGGACTTGGGCTGGCGACCACGGGGCCCCAACTGAATCCGGCATTGCTTCCACTTACTTGTGCCAGGCTACTCTCCGTCTTCTCTCCTGTCGACCTCACTTGCTCAACTCTTGTTCTCTTCCAACCCCGACGGTATTAGGGTATCTGAGGCCCAGGGAGACTCTTCCTTTCCTGCCTTAATTGGCCCTTGTCTCATCTTTTCTGATACCCTCCTTCTGCGAGGGGTCAGGCTTCTTTTTCTTTTCATGATATCTTCTGCCTTCTGCTCAAGCCCCTCAAGGAGGCAGGGTGTATGTAGCCCCACCACTTCTGGTGCACCCTGAATATTGCTACACCCTCGTGGGCTTACGACTGGTGAGTTCGAGAGTTGGCGACCCCGAGGGATACCTGAGCTGGGTCCGGTTTTTCCCCGTTTTCCATTGCCTTTGGGGAAGACCCTCTCCTCTTTCACTTTCCTATCTGCCTTTCATGGCTCTCCTTCCTTCCAAGTCCCTCAGTCCATATTCTTCGAGGGATGCGGGCATTTCGTTTCCTTCTGCCAGCCAACCGAGCTTGGGCCACGGAGAGCGCGCAGGTGGAAACCGTAAAAAGGTAAATTAATTAATGGTAAATTTACCAGCAAATCATGATTTAGGAACTTACCATTGCACAGAAGATGCTGAAAATGTTCTCCTTCGGCTGACAAACAGGCTTTGTGACGGTTAAATAAATTAGCGTTTACACGTTGTGATTCTCCTTCTATTGTGAGGGATATCTGCTGCCGTATATTGTTCTCCAGCTCCACTAGAGTGCGGGCAATTGTTCTACACACTTTGTATTTTAAATTGCCCCACAATTAAACATCAAAGGGGCTTAGGTCCGTGCTTCGATTAATTACAGTAAACACGCACGGGGGTGAAGGAGTAGCTACAAATTAATTAATTTAATTTATCGTATGGCTTTCAGTGCCAGGAGTGTCCGAGGACATGTTCAGCTCGCCTGAATTTGTAGCTGCTTCCAGCGGACACCCTTAGGGTAAGCTACAAGTTCCGTTCAATTACAAGTAGTTCCAACTTCCGCTACCAGATATCAATGATACCTAGTGGTGAACGTTGGAACTTTGATAGAGCGTTCCGACGAAATCTAACCTAACAATTTAGCTTCACACAAGTTTAGTCTGTGGAAGGATCTTTTACATGCCATAAATCTATGGCATGGGACCGCCGGCTTCACTTCCTCTCCGAAGGAAGGCATACTGAAGGATTTTTAACGCTCTTAAAAAAACCGACGACCTCGGCCGGGTTTGAACCCGCTATCTTGGGAACAGCCGTTCAGCATGCTACCGACTACGACACCGAAGCCGCTTGTAATTTAGGTACCGTTACATCATTGGTAACCAAGGAAAACCACTTCCCGAATGTGTGATGTCGGTTTCGAACCTGCCACTTCTCAGTTCTGCCTCACGAAGCTGGGTCAACCC
Organism: Meconema thalassinum; assembly: GCA_946902985.2. Taxonomy (NCBI): domain Eukaryota; kingdom Metazoa; phylum Arthropoda; class Insecta; order Orthoptera; family Tettigoniidae; genus Meconema; species Meconema thalassinum. Next base: position 51,255,504 of record OX336393.1, read on the forward strand.
CATGCCAGCCCTCAGAGCAGTATTAAACTTCTTGCCAGAGCGGAGAATCGAATCCAGACCTCCGCGGTGACAGCTAAAGAATGTTAGACCCTACGCTACGAGGTGGATACACCTAAACAGGACAATATTTTGCCTAAACCAGGTTTAACGGTGGTAGTGATAATCGTTGTTTTAGGTGGAGGTTAAGGGGCATATCACCTAGGTCATCTGCATTATAGACACCATCCTCCCCCTGTTGTGTAAGGCCATTTGACGATATTTATAATCTTCACCCTCTCAAGGGTAAGAGAGCTATTTAGAAGGAATCATAATTCAGAACAGAGTTAATGAGAGACGACTTTTTAAAATGGAAATTCATTTTTTTACGGCCCACGACCTTTTCCTCCCCTACTTCACTCTGTTCCCCCTGATGTCGCGTAAGCCCGTAAAAATATTTTGGACCATTTAAATGCATCACACAAGCTCCGGCAAGATTTGGTCGCGTAGCGCGCATACAGACTGGGGTAGACGGCCAAAGTGCATAGTATCACCTAATGGAGATGGTCGCCCTTATTAGTCCAGCCTTAAATCATTGCGACTATTCGATTTGAGCAAGCCCGTGCGGCCTATTACTGAAGTTCCTCATCAGCAACATATAAGGGTCTTAATCAGTAGGTACAATTCAAAGACCACTTACAAAATTCTACATCCAAACCCATGAATTGGCTAGGCACTCGCCATATGCAGCAGATCCTTTCCGGACATCATTTGTGTATATGTATAAGGTGCGTTCGAAAAGTAACGAGCCGGAGGCTGTAATGAGCAAACCGGTGACGACATCGGCTAATCGTGGCGTGTGTAACGAGGTGTGGTTCCGTCCAGAGCGTGGAAGGTCACAGCCCGTCCCAAGAGGGCACGCGTGCACGTCACGTGACGATACAAAGCGAGCAGCAGCATGCATCAATCGTCAGTAATAACCCCTGGCACTACAGCTCGTGAAGGGCCTAGGCCTACCAAGCGACCGCTGCCCAGCCATTTGGCCTGCAGATATTGGGGTGACGCTTGATCAGCTCATCGGGTCCCCTCGTGATCGGGGCGCTGGCTCACTGTCAGACAGCTACTCAATTGTCCTCAAGAGGCTGAGTGCACCCCGTTCCAGCCCTCATATCAGTTTCTAAAATCCCTGACGGTGCCGCGAATCGAACCCGGGGCCTCCGGGTGAGAGGCAGGCGCGCTACCCCAACACCACGGGGCCGGCGATATAACTTATCCTACTTATGTTAATTGCCTCTATCAACATACAAAATTTCAGTTTGATTGCTGTGATAGATTCGTAGAGTTTGAGAACCGTCTAAATATTTCGGATGGACGCCATGTTGGATTTTTATATGTAGGCCTTAGAGTTATGTACTGTTACATGAAGATTATTGTGTAGGTGTAGCATTCAAACCTCAATCGCATGATTAGGACACGAGAAACAAAAACGACATTTAAAATTTCGCGCAGCTATCATCTTGTGGTTATGATAACAATTGAAAAAAATAGATATCCGTGGATTAATATTTGTATAAGCATTTACCGTACCAAGTTTCACTGCGTATGTTGGATATCTCAGATGTTATGCATGCGTACTATTCCAAAATTGGCACACGCTGAGGTAATAACATTCCAGATTTATTATCAGGAGCCCATAAATGACAGTGTTGCCAACATCATTCTAAGTCTGCTTATAGATCCAATCTTTAAATGCATGTGACTTCTATACTATGAATTCGATTACAACCAAATTTCGGACTTGCTTTTTGTACCAATCAGATATGACTTTGGATATTCTTGAGAGCCAACAGGGCTGCCAACTGTTAATAAATATTCTCTCTATTTATTTATTCTAATACCAATATATTAGAATGCGTGCAAGCCAACAGTTCTAAATTCTGCACACGTATAGTACCTGACATTCTAGATTCAGTTGGAATAACTGATGCATGTCAGTGCTGCCAACATGATTTAAAGCCTGATGATAGGTCTTCTTTTTAAACTCTTGTAGCTTGTTTATTAACAAATATATTTCATCCACAATTGGGACAATAATACAGTAGATCATAATATTTCAAATTATATGTAAGCAACGCATACTTGTCATTGTTGCCAACATGAATTTACGCGCGCTGACAGATCCAATGTAACATTTCATTTCTGATATATAGATTATCCATTGGCATGAATCTTAAATATTAAGAAAAGTAGACTTTTTGTTCGTCACGGAACTACTTGTTTAGATGTCTGTCGGTGCTTCCTGGCCAGGGGAAACTTGTGTAAGTTGGCAATTCTGTTGACAGCCTCTCAATAGAATGGAAATGATTTGTTGTGTGTTGAAGCTACTCGGAATGCCTCAGAGTCTGTCTGCGGGGGAATGTTGGCCAAGTTTCTGTAACTATCGTGCTGCCTTTGATGCTGCTATCAGGAACAGCTACCAACTCGCCAGACTGACGGCGCAAAGGGGGCCTAGCATTTCATAACATAGGGCAAGTTGCTAACTCCATCGTGTTGGAAGCCATTTTTCACCGATGCCTTAGTAAATTTAGGGTCAGGTCCAGCACTCTAAATACTCAAGGAGTCAAGTGGTATTTACTCAAAGTCATTGTTCTTCTTAGCCGACTTTCTATTTTTGCCAAAAATGAAAGTAGACTTATGAATGAGGTCTACACGGGCTAAAAGGTATCAGTCTGTGTGTGAGTGTGAATGTGTGTATCAGCCCCCCACCCCTATCAATTCAAACACGACGAAACTGAATTGAACGAAATTTGGTACAGAGGTAGCACTAGCAATGAGAACCTCAGTGTCGTGTGTTATATTGCCGCCATCTTTACCAAGCCACTCAAATGGTTAAAACTCAATATTAAATTACGACCAAACTATTCATCGGCTCTTTACCAAATTTGTTAAAAAGAGACAGTCTGAAAGACTGGACTTTATATCATTTTAAATGCTACAAATGCTGAAAAATGCTAGAAAGGCTGAAGGCTTCTCGCTTCGCTCGAAGCCAAAGACTCTTGACATGTTAGATGATCAAGAAACAATCAGAACGCTAGAAAGTTACAAATCATGAGGGAGCTGGAGCGCGCGGTGAAAGGAGGGAGCTGGCTGGATGACATCACGCTCGCCGTGTCGTTGCCGTCTCGTAACTCCAGAGATCATCAGTGAACTCAGTACACATGCACCAAGTGGTACTATGACGTCACACGCCTCAGTGTATTCTCGGTACATTTCGTGACGTCGCCGTAACCTAACGATGAAGTCGACTAAATCATTTAAAATGATAAAACATACCTTCATATGGGACACATCCTGCGCCTAAACTACAAAGTCATCAGCCGTACCATTTTAGGATGGCAGCCATGTGAATTATGCATTATAATCCATAACTTAGGAACCGAGAATGGTTTAAACTGTCGTTAAGGACGCAGTCCGTTCGAAATTAAAAGTTTATGCTGCGATTGTGACTTTAAAAAGCTGAGCTGTCTCAGTTACAAGGCAAGATTGTAGCTGATATCTCGTTTTGATCTATATTTCACTAATTTGAGTATGTAGCATGCAATATAGCCTACTGATAGAAATACTATAAACTTTGTATGAAATGAATTATAATGAATATATAATCCAGTGAAGAAATCGTTTAGTCCAAGTCATTATTTGCTAATGGATTGATAACGTTAAACTTCGGTGTACATGTTTGGCTCTGTGGTAAAGCTTTGGTGTTTCACCCGGTCGCTCGGGGTTCAAACTTATCACAGTTGTATTTTCTTGCTTGATTTTTTTTATTTATTGTTTGTTTTTATTACTGAGACGTTATAAAATTGAGCGTTATGTTGTGCATCTAGCAATGGAAAATATACATTTAATTAAAACAAAGTTCGCCACTGGATCTGCACGAGTGACATCTACTAGCAACCAGGTGAACTATACGTGTGCTGACCACGGCCTACTAGATGTGAGCTGCTCTCTATACCGGCATTGATATTCCCAGGTAGTGAACCCCATACGGTGCAATTGACAAATTCCTCTTGTTGCCGATAGAGCGCCATTTGTGCAGTAGGTTTATTAAATGTGTGATACGTTTAGAACAAGGAAGTTTTGTTTCAGTTCCAATTATTGTAAGTAGTCGGTGTTAATATACTGAATTCCTACGTTCTTTGGATTGTTTGCTGATGAAATTGCAATATGCTGGGGTAAATTAATAACCATAGATTGAATGCCGCTGCTCAAATCCAGTGTCATACTGTTGTGTAGCATTTTGCACTTCGAATTGGAAGAAAATAGCAGGTGATAAGGACAAAGAGTTATAACTAGGAGAATACATTTAGGAGAAAGCAGGCTATATTATGTTATTTCCTGAACATCTTGTTTGCATTTCTTAGAAGTTTTCCGTAATTTTGTTTATTATCTAATGTTATTAGTAGGGCCCGGATTTTGATGAAAATACATGTTTTTTCTGAGTACACGGAGACGATGCTTAGTGGTAAATAAGTGTAATCTACAATAAATATGTTAGATATATGGGGGTTTCAAAAGTCACCGGAATGCTCGGCTTTACGGGATAAATGACGACGTATTTTTATACGCTTAGCAATAACTCGAGAATATTATCAGAGCTTTCTCCACTTGACTTCCTAAACCACTCTTCATTTACAAATCGAACATTATGTGTGCCATCGTAATGAAGATAAATGATCTGTGGGAGTGATTGAATACCAGACATTCCATCTCGCCTTCCGGCATTTGCTGGGCGATAGAGATTCCACACATGTGTTACATCATGTTCAAGAGGTGCAACCTCCCACCCAAAGCTGGAGTCTGGAGATAAACCTAATAATAAACCTAAATAAGATTATATCATTCATCAGTTTAACCCCAACACACCAGGTATGGTAGTGGAGTGCATATCATTCCAATATTCCAGTAATTATACTACTTGGAATATTTTCCAATTCGAATTTAGTATTCAAATTTTCTAAGAAGTAGCACTCCAGTATTTCGAATATTCGATTATTAAAGTAAATCGAACAGTTCAAATATTTGAATTATACGAAGATGGTAAGTGTACAAAAATTCCAGCAATTTGTGTAAAGAAATGTGTCCAGTGGACGAGTTGTTCGAAGAAGGGGGTTAACTCCTTCCCCACTGAGCCTGATAGATCCTTATAAATAATATCATAGCATCATTTGTAATCACTTTCTCTTTCTGACTTTCTTTCCTTCTTTCTTTCTTTATCTCCTTTCATTCATTCTTTCTCTCTTTGTTTGTTTGTTTCGTTCTTCCCTTCTTTCTTTCTCTCTTTGTTTGTTTCTTTCTTTCTCTCTTTGTTTGTTTCTTTCTTTCTCTATTTGTTTGTTTGTTTCTTTCTTTCTTTCTTTCTTTCTTTCTTTCTTTCTTTTTTCTCTCTTTCTTTTTTCTTTCCTTGTTTCTTTCTTTATTTCTTTCTCTCTTTGCTTTTTTCTTTGTTTCTTTCTTTCTCTCATTGCTCCTTTCATTCTTTGTTTGCTTCTCTCTTTGTTTGTTTGTTTCTTACTTTCTCTGTGTCTTTCTCCCCTTGTGTCTTTCTTTCTCCCCTTGTGTCTTTCTTTCTCTCTTTGTTTCTTTCTTTCTTTCTCACTCTGTTTCTTTCTTTGTTTTTTCTTTCCTTGTATCTTTCTTTCTTTCTTTCTCTCTTTGTTTACTTCTTTCTTTGTTCGTTTCTTTCTTTCTTTCTCTCCTTGTTTCTTTCTCTCTTTGTTTCTCTCTCTTTTTGTTTCTTTCTCTTTTTGTTTCTTTCTTTCTCTTTCTATCTTGTTGTTTAAACGTTTATTATAATTATTCCAACTTTTGGATGATTCAACTTGTTCGTCGAATCATTCGATTATAATAATTATTGACTGAATAGTCTGATTATTTCATTAATGCGATTATTTATTTATATTCAAATATTGGAATATGTACCGCCCTAGTAGGCTACAAGACCAGAGCACTTATTTATTTATTTATTATTTTGTATTTAGCGTACGTATAGTACAAAACACATCACAATACATATTATAATACAACGATAATAAAACAGGATCGACAAAATAACTATTTACAAGGCTGAACTCAGATAAGGGTCACAATGTCAGATTTATATCCATAAATGAATCAACAACAACAACATACTCCGGCTAAGGATCACCATTTAGAACTAAAACCCCTTCTCCTTTTCTTATTGAAGAAGATCACCTAAATGGGGCAACACGATCAGCAGACCTGTGTAATTGTAGCCCAGTGGCAAAACCAGCTACATTTCATTCTGAATGAGTTGTTGTTGTTTCATTTAAGGATTCGGTCATCCTGCTTATTTCAACTCCCTGTACTTGGGTGTGTAATAACGTGTATTATTGTGGTGTCTGTATTAGTGCGTGTATTTGTAATTGAGGCAAGGATTGGGATGGAGGCGGAACCATCGTGGCATTTGCCTGGAGTAGAAATGAGAAACCACGGAAAAACACCTCTAGGATGACTGAGGTGGAAATCGTTGAGTGTACCCCGTTGTAACCCTATGACTTAGCAGATCCGGATCCTCGGGTTGACAGGTACAGTCGCGCGGGTAGCCCCAGTAGGCTCATTCCTCTTGGTGACATGTGCTCTGCTGTTGCGAAACAAAAACGCACCATTCTTAATTCGGCCTATGAATTCATTTAGTCTTGTATTCACCAAACGTGATGCGAGAGGTCTTTAAGATCCAACAATTTACGGCTCGGAAAGCCGTGGAAGTTTGCCATCCCTCGAAACTTGAGGAGGTGCACACTCTACGGCCCCGTTCACACTAAGGCGATATAGCATAAGCGATAAGTCGTAGGCGATTTACGTTACGGCACACGCACAGACAGATACGTGAGATGTAAAGGGAGGCGTTAAAAAGAGTTTCGCAGCCGCACGATTGCACAACATATCGCAAGTGACATATCTCTCAAAGTACCGCTTGCAGGTCTCGTACATAGTTTGGGCTGTAAACATGATGACGGGAAGAAGAGAAGGCAATTCGGTAATTCCATGAAATCAAAGCTCGCATTGAGCAAACCAGGGGTGTCTTTATCGAGATCTTAGTCTGAGAACGAGACTACTTGCCCTCAAGTGTTACATAATTCCCATACCAATGTATGGACACGAGGGGTGGACGTTAACCAAAACCTTGGAGAAGAAGTTGGAAGCATTTGAAATGTGGCTGCATCGTCGCATGCTTCGTATATCGTGGACCGACAAGGTGAGAAACACCGAGGTGCTGGATCGGATGGGCAAGGAGATGGAGGTGCTCTACAACATCAAGCGACAGAAGCTACAATATATTGGCCACGTGATTCGATATAACAATTACCGACTCCAGCAGCTAATCATGGAAGGCAAGATTGAAGGACGGCGCAGACCAGGGAGGAGGAGGATCTCCTGGCTCAAGAATTTGCGGGAACGGTTTAAACTTGACTCAGCATCTCTGTTTCAAACGGCAACCTCGAGACAATGGATTGCAATGATGATCGGCAATCTTCGACGCGGAGACGGCATATAAAGAAGAAAAAGAATTCCTCGTGACACGATGCTTTTCAGGAAATGAAAATTTACATGATTCATTCGATAGAACTCCCTGAATTTTAATTCATGTTGAGACAGCTCTCGAGAAACAACGGCCGAGCTATGGTGCCCAGTATTTCCTCCTTCTTCTCCCCATCCAATAATCCACTACAATTTCTTCCTCACTTGAGCTCATATTTGTAACTAAAGTAGTGAGAATTGTTTTCCCACCAAATTTGTATCGCCCAGGTCGCGCCGAATCATCGCCTGCTGTCTGAACCTTCCTAGCAATAGATCGTCGCGATATATTCCTTACGGCATATCGCTCATCCTAAATTGCCTTAGTGTGAACGGGGCCTAACATTGACCCACCGATGAAGCTTGAATTGTGGTACCAACCTAAAATTAACTTGGTGTCCTTGGGGTAGAAAATCGAGGGGTACCATGCTCAAGATGGCCGCTGTCAGCGCCAGGATTCGAACCTCGAATATCCAAGCTCCAGCTACCGCAGAACGTGTCCAGATCGCCTAGCTAACTCGACCAGGAAAATACCCCCTAATTTAACTATCGGAGGACAGGCCGAGGCTTGCGGTGTAATGGCTGGAGAATATTCATGAAGGTAGCGGCAAGGAGCTGTTTACTCTAACACAAGACCAGTTAGCGCTAAGAACAATGGGTTCTACACACCCACATCTTAAGAGCTTCACCGGGACCTCCTTAATACTCTCGTGGTTTGCTCTACATACAGTCCCACTGAACAGGGTGGTTCAGAACAAGTCTGGTTGGTTCTTCAGAATAGGGGCTGCGACAACGTGGTCGTATAGCCCCGTGTACTTTGGGTGTGTGTAGAATCTGTCTGATAATCGGTGTTAATTGTGATGGCTGTATTAGTGTGTGTTATCTGTTCTTAATTCAAGTAAGTACTGCAGACATTCAATTTTCAAGTAGTTGCTAGCAAACGCCACCGTCAACAACTAGTCCTGAACTTGGTTACTAGATACCACCGCAATCGGCTCCTGGCGACTACCGTTGGAACCTAAGAGCGTTAGTCAAATCTAACCTATAATTTAGCTTCACAATAGTGTAATTAGTGGAAGGTTCTTTTGCATGCCATGAATCTATGCCATGGGACCACCGGCTTTACTTCCCCTCCGAATTAAGACATGCTGAGAGATAGTGTACGTAGATGCTGACTGCTCGATTGGTGGCCGTGACTTCACCCGAGACGGGCTGCATTTAAATCGACGGGGCGCTTTTAATCTAGGGACAGGGTCATCGGTTTGTGCCGGCTATTGTGAGGAGGAGCAGGTCCAGAGGTTGCCAGCCGACGGGAACAGATGGAGCTACTTCGGGATATTTGCTGCGGAGGTAAGACTCTAAGATTACTGCAGGTTAATTGTCAGAGTTTAGGAAATAAATTAATTGAATTTTGGAATCTTGTAGAGACGTATTCTCCGGACATTGGGATTGCTACTGAATCTTGGTTATATGAGGATATAAATAGTAATGAAATAATTCAAGGGGCCTACGAAATGTACAGAAGGGATCGGGGGAAGCGAGGTGGTGGGCTATTTATTTGTGTGCGCAAAAATATAGCTAGTTTCTTAAAGTGGGCTGATGCGGATCATGAAATGTTATGTGTACAAATTTCGGATAAAGGGAATAAATTCACTCTTCATGTGATAGGGGCGTATAGATAACTTTTCGCTTCTCGACACACTGTATGATAAAACTTGTACGGGTAATGCTATGAAAAAAAGCATAATAATTGCCGGAGATTTAAACCTCCCCAAAGTAGACTAGTCTGGTGAGTCAACTAGCTGTGGTGAAGCTCGGAGCGCTGCAAACAAATTCTTAAGGGAGGGGGGGATTTTCCCAAGTAGTTGACTTCCCAACTAGAGGCAATAATACCTTAGATGTTTCTCACGTCAGGCCTGTAGAGCTGTATATTAACCCTTTTAGTGCCAGAGTCGCTGTGAGCGATCCTCATAAAAGAACGAAACTTGCCAGCGTCGATCTGAGAGACGCTTCGTTTTTGTATTCTTAGAAGGGCTTATAGACCGAAAATGGCGTCTAAACTTGACGTGACCATTAAAGAGAGTTCTAGTTACCATTTTCTGGCAAACATCTTTTGTTTTCTGTCTATCGATATACTCGAGCGATATTTGAAGTTCCTTGACTTGTTTACGCGTGACTCGTAAAAGCATGGCGTCCAAGGGAAGGAAGCATTGTTTGAGAGAGGAAGAAATTGAAGAATTAATGATTGATGAGTCAAGTGGTGAACAATTGCACTTCGTGGACAGTGATTGCGATCTTGTGTGTGACGAATCAAGTGCCGATTCCGCTTCAGAATAATGCGATCGTACATAACCAAACAAATGATAGTGATGGTAATGATGTTGATAGTAATAGTGACTGAGAAGAAAGGATTGTTGACCAGGACAATCCTCCACAGGCTACACAACCACAAATGTGAAAGATAAAACTACAGGGTCCCCTTCTGTTCATTTATTTTCACTGTAATTATTTTTATTTTATTTATATCAACAATGCCATTGTTGGTGTACGGTATTTTATGAATATGCTAGATTTTAGAATTTCGGATTTTTGACACCCCTGCTGATATTTTTAAAACTAAAAAACTGCATTTCCTGGTTCTTTTGTTATGCATGTGTGCTCTCCAGTGTTCATTTTTACTCCATTTATATGCGTGTGGTAATAGGAATAATCAAACTTTCTAATTTTATTTTACTGAAGAAATTATTTTAATTAATTAATTAATTAATAAAGAAAGAAATAAGTTTCATAATGATCTGAAAATTTCCCTGAATTTAGATAGCTATGTTTTGCAATCCCTGACTAAATTTCGCTTTCGTATCTTTCAAAACAGAGGATGTACATATTTTTTTCTGAAAGCCTACATTTTCCATTAAAACAGCCTGGCACTTTTAGACTTCACCTTTACCTTTTCGCCTGGCACTAAGAGGGTTAACTGTCTGAAAGTACCAGGAATTAGTGACCATTCTGGGGTTGAATTAAATATTAGATACGGTGACATTACAAAATTAGAGTCGGATGTAGCAAATAAGATCATATTCCAGTATCGCAGGGCGGATCAGGGCAAATCTCAGGAGTATTTGAATGAGCTATTTGAAGGATGGGTATCGGAAGGAAATCACATTAATATCCTATGGACTAACTTTTTGAAAATTTCAAATAGCGCTATTGATAAATTTGTTCCATTTAAATTGCTGAAACAAAACCCAGACCCTGAGTATTACACACGGGAAATCAGGAGTCTTAAACGGAAAATTAGGAAATTATACAATAAAAGACATGATAGTGACAAGAATATGTTGAAATTTAAGTCCTTATCAAGAGAGCTCGTCTTAAAAAAGAGGGCTGCTCCTGACAATTATATGCAAGGTTTACTTGGTTCGGGAGGCGATGGGTGGAAAAAGTTTTACAGTTATGTTAGGAGAAGAAAGGGAAATTCAAATAATTTGTCGATGATAATGTCCGGTGACGGTAAATTAATAACTGAGAAGCAAGCCATTGCTAATGAATTAGATGTATTGAACCCGATGGGGTTATGCTGACTGGAATCGAACATGGTTCTCAGAGACTGTGATCTCAGTGTAAAGGTTCCACCAGGAAGCGAACCAGAGATCTGTAGAGGGAGTTTCTTGGTAAAAACCCCTCGAAAGAAATGTATATTTAATCACTGGTGTGATTTTTGATGAAATGGCATTATTTAGTAAAATAATGTAGGAAATAATGAGCAGATTATATCATTATAAGACGATTTGGTGTAAGCTATTGGAGGCTTGAAGCACGGAGAAGGGCAGAGCTGACATTTACTAATTGGCCCAGAATTGTGGGTTGGTCCCAGTGGAGCCACGTCCATCTCAGAGACCCCATTATGTCGTCTGGAGCAGGGGTGAGGCCTGAATAATGACATAGTTATTCCCCGACGGAGAATGGATTTGGAGTAGGGGCGGAGAAATGCCCAGAAAAATCATTGATTACTCGTGATTGGAGTAACGAATCGAGATGAGAGTTGCACACAGGTGAATATCTTGGCAAGAAGATAATTTTAGAGTCTTTTACCTGCGAAATTGGTGCATATTTAATGATGTGCGTAAGGACTGTAAAACGACCATTGTTCGCGGATGGATGTGAAGATGTTGCCGGGGGTTTCCCGTTAGGTAGCGTCCCACGCCATGGAGAAAGGAATTAATATTAATTAATTGGACGAGCGATTCCTTTGCACACAGATAGTTTTGGGACCTGTGAAGAGAGAGGAACACAATGATCATGGTTTGAAGACCTGAATCATGCTGTGAGAGGAGCCAAGATTACGCGGGAAGATGTTGCTCTACTTTCTGTGGAAATCCGATATAAGGGAGTAGACCCCAGGAGGAGCTCTCAGCTATGCTCAGTTGTAGGTCAGTCAAGCGCAGTCGAAGTTGTTACTCAGCTATGCTCAGTTCTAACTCAGCCTAAGTCAGTCGAAGTGGTAACGCAGCCAAGCTCAGTCTACATGCCGCCAAGCGCAGTTACAGCCAGTTACAGTCTTACTCAATTGTCAATTGTAGCACAATGGCAATAAATTGCAATCAGTATGCAGCAAATATGCAGCAGTACGAGACAGCGTGTAAGCCGCATACAGAAGTCTTCAAATAAGTTACGTGCAGTCTTCGAGTGAAACTTCAGTCAGCTACAGCCAGGTTGAAGCAAGTTCGTCAAGGCAAAACGCATGACGATTCTATTCATCAAGACGCCGAACAAAGACTGGTATGTGTAAAAGAAACAGTAAACATGCTTGTATGAATAATAGTCGTGATACAGGCTTAATCAGCAGCACGAACTATGACGTGTTCAGTTACGAAGCACCGTATAGACTAACGGTAGAACTATTGTATATAATTATTTGTGAAAGTGTTGAACTTTATTAAGCGCAGTGTGTATAGTATTAACTAATCGTGTATGTGTAACTACGATAGAATGCGCGAAAGAAACTCTACTAAGTGTTTGGTATTGCCATGAGAGTACCAGATGTTAACGCTCATGTTTGGGAGCCAGCGTATTGAGGTAACGCAGGACGCTTACTGTAAGAGGAATGATATTCATAAAAACTGTTGGAGAGTTCCGAGAGCAGATAACCAGACTTTCAATCAGGAGTTGGAACGTAAGATGCCGTCGACACCTGCAATTTCGATCTCTGCTAGGGAATTTCAGCATTGAAGTGTGTATAAAGTGACGAGTGTTCAGTGTAATGCATATGTAAAAATATCATTTAAAGTAGTGTTTGATGAAGTGTTTCACATGTTTGGGGAGTGATAACTTCCTGAAAGGTATGCAACGTGTCGTGTTGGTGATAGAAATTATGTGTAATCAAATGTGTGTAAACAAGAGAAATATGTCGCGTTAAACCCATTATGGCGGGCGACATGGAAGAATATGATTGGTCGGAGCCACCTTAGATGCCTATAGAGATGTAAGTACCCCACAAATTATGGTTATGATTATGTAGAAGTTTGGACCGCTGTATGTCTGTGATTCCGTAAAGATATTGTGAATTCCTTATAGATGCCAGTAAAAATCAGTTAGGAGGCTGATCCTCCATATTTAATCAGTATTGAGTTGATTTTTATAGAGTTGAGATGTTAATTTGCATCATTAAGTGGAGTAATTATTCCCACTATGAATTAAGAATGGCAATCAGTTATGTAAATGCAACGAACGCGATTGTTCGAGTTTAAAACGTCTAGCTATGTCGGAAATTTTGGTATTTTATGTGAGAATAATAATAAATAATGATTTTGATCATTTATGTCAATGAGATTTATAATAATAATAAATAATGATTTTGGTCATTTATGTCAGTGAGAAATGATGATAATAATAATAATGATTTTGATCATTTATGTCAATGAGATTTATAATAATAATAATAAATAATGATTTTTGGTCATTTATGTCAGTGAGAAATGATGATAATAATAATAATGGTTATTAAGAGTATGAATGAACACATCAGGAAACAAATAAATGTTGTAAGCGAGAATTATTAACGCTAAGTGCAAGACTTATCAATCTAAGCAGGAAGATGTTACTGTGAGATTACATTACAGTAACTATGGAAAGAAGTTTTATATCAGAATATTGCAGATATTCAGTAATGATACCAGTAATGAAAGAGCTTTTAGTGAATTGAATTTGCAGCTTAATTGAGAAGCTTATAGAGTAAATGTTAGATTTCTCTTAATATTATAGGTCGGAGTGTCGTAGCATGGAGCATTAGGGGCCAGATAGTCTATTCTACGTATGAATTCTCCTATGTCGTGGACATTGTTGGAGACATTATTTATTCCAGAGTTTTAGTGTTGGACCCTAACTCTGAAGAAAGGATTGAAATGTGTTCCGGACTGGAATCTTGACAGAGTCGAGGAAACAAGGACACCTCGCAGCTCTATGATTTCCCGAGAACTTATTGATGAGTTATTTACGCTCGTGGGCAGCGAAACTCAGGGCGACAGTGGTTTTCTGCGCCTATATTGTACTTGAGACATCGGTCAACCGCCAGGCTCATGCATTGCGAACCCCGAACCTTCATGTTGAATGGACCCATGTGAGGCCATTAATTAATCGTTATCCTCGACGTAGGAATAATTACAAAAGCTCATTCAATACCTGTTGGCATAATAGTCAATTAAGATCCTTTGGGAACATGTGTGTCGGTCAGGACACAGTATTTGTCTTGTAAATCTTCACTGCTTAGAGAGAGGGAAGCTTTCAAACTTTTAGAAAGGTCGAGATAATTGGTGAAACGACCCATTCCACTTTCTATTGTGTAGCGACTTCCTTAGCCGAGGGTCGGTGCCAACCACCCGGGCCGCTCAGGCAAGTTATAAAGGGAAGAGATTCTAGACCTTGTTAAAATGACATATAATGCAAGATTGTTATGTTGAGTATTATAGCCATGTGGTTTGTGAACACATGGATAATTATAGTTCATCCTGATGGTTCATTATTTTAGCTATCTGACGAATAGTTACATGATATATTTGTACTGTCACTGGAGCCAAGTCATGTAGTTGGTGACTAGATGCCAATCGCCCTGAGCGCGAGGTAGTCTATCGTACAATCCGACATAAGCTATAACGTAACGTTTTATCTAGGAATCACAGACAGCATGCGGTGAAACCATATAATTGGAGGATGTGTAGGGGGTAGCTTACATAATTATGGAGTTGCACGTTGATTTTGGTGCAACGTCCAAATAGGTAAATGCATGAAAAGCATTTCATTGGTGAGAAGAAAAATATTAAAACACGCACGGCACACATAATTGTTTAACATAAAGAGGTTTAAGGAATAATCCTTGTTGTAATATTAAAGAAGTCACATTGTATGACTGTTATGTTAATGTACAGTTTGTTTTGAAGTCGTAGGTGCATCAGCGCACTAGTATATCCTTGTGAAGTTCACAGAAGGGTAAAGCCTTATGGCTAGGTATGACTTTGTTGTGATTTTATATTTGTTTACTTGTGGATTGTGGAAGTAAAAATTTTGTTTGCTTTATTTTATGCTTTTTGGGTATTGTTTTGTGTTTGAAGCCATGATTTATTTTACTGAATTAAAGTTTTAGAATAGAGTTGTGCCTTATCATTGTAGAATTGATACCTTTTTTTTGCCTCAAATCCAAAATATGCACTGCTAAATTGGGGTTACCGTACACGCCTGAGAGCTGATGCTAGTTGGAGGCAGATGCATATTATCCATCGAGATTACTCACATGGGTACAGTATTTTATGGTAGTGTGTTCAATAAATCCAATAGCTGTGTGTTGGACCTTAACGGTGAATCAGGGGCTCCACTTCTCCAAATAAACCAGTCAGCAATTGTAAAGCTAATACAAAAATTACGTTACAATATATCGAAGGGTCCTGATAATATTGTTAGTGAAGTACTTAAACTAGGAGGTAGGGCCGTGGCACGATACTTAGATGTGATTTTTAATGTGTCCATAAACAATGCGCAAATCCCGGATGACTGGAAAAGAGCTACGGTAGTCCCGATATTTAAGGGAGGGAGCAGCCTTGAATTGGGCAACTACAGGCCGGTTAGTCTTACGTCCATCGTTTGTAAACAGTTGGGGCATCTCATTTGCGACTACTTGAGGGAACAGTGGGAAACATTATCATGGTTTAATGATAGGCAACATGGATTTCGGAAAGGTTACTCATTTGAGAGTCAGATTCTATCACTTTTTCAAGATATTAGCGAATCGTTAGGCGATGGAGTTTCAGTCGACGCCGTAGTTATAGATTTTGCGAAGGCATTTGATGTCGTGCCGCATGACATGCTACTCCATAAATTAGCTTCGACGAAGATTGATAGAAGAGTAATTTTATGGATCCAAGAATTTTTGACGGGTCGTTCCCAGAAAGTGAAAGTTGAAGGCCGATTCTCGGATGAAATTACCGTAACGTCGGGTATCCCTCAGGGCAGCGTAATCGGAACTTTGTTATTTTTGGCGTTTATAAATGACTTACCAAATGGGATTCGCAGTGACTGTCGATTGTTTGCGGATGATTGTTTAATATATCGAAAGATACATGACTCACAAGACAATGCAGTACTCCATGATGACCTGAACCTGGTCTATAACTGGGCGATTGAAAATAAAATGAAAATAAACACAAGAAAATGTAGTCTAATAAAAATAGGGAAAGTGCAAAGGCAAGATTTTCAATATAACATTGGCTCGGAAATACTTGTAGAAGAAGATTCTTGCAAATATTTGGGCGTTCACGTAAGAAATGATATGAAATGGAGTAGTCATATAGGATGTGTAGTTTCTAAAGCGTACAAATCCCTGCACTTTGTAATGAGGGTATTAAAAGGAAGTAGTACCTCTGCTAAAGAATTAGAATATTTGTTACTTGTAAGACCTATTCTGGAATACGCCTCGGCGGTTTGTGATCCATATCAAGTAGGGCTCATATGAAAAAAAATGGTACAAAGAAAGGCCGCTAGATTTGTGCTCAGTGACTTTAATCCCAGGAGCAGTGTGAGCCGTATGTTAAAGAAACTTGGGTGGGAATCACTTGAGGCTAGGAGGTTGAAATCTAGACTCTGCGCTATGTACAACGCGTATACAAATCAACCAGCATGGGGTGAGCTTAGCAAACGTATGGAAAAGCCCACTTACATGGGTAGGAGCGATCACCCTTTCAAAGTTAAGGGCCGACCACAGCGAACAAATTATGGTAAATATTCTTTCGTAAACCGTGCCATTGATAATTGGAACTCTCTACCTGCCGCAGTCTTAGAGCCTTTTCCCAAACATATAGGTGTGTTTAAGAAAAGACTGACGATTTGTGTAAATACTCCAGTTTAATTGCTAGTGAATTGTTATGTACAATTGTTTGTTATGTATATCTAATTTGCCACCGGGGGACACAACCTCAATTGCAAATAAACGAATGAATGAATGAATGAATGAATGAATGAATGTAACGCTCTTAAAAAATCTGACGACTTTGGCCGGGTTTGAACCCATGACCTTGGGAACAGAAGCTCAGCATGCTACCAACTTCGCCACCGAAGCCGCTTACGGAACAAGTCTACTTGGACAGTTTGAAATATAAAACGTCCCTTGTACTTGTATTTTTACAACAGGGGATCGTGGAAATTATGACACTACCCCAAAATGCACATCACCTAACACAAAACTACTGTAAATAACCAACACATTTAAGATAAAATTGCCTATTTTAATTTTGGTCAACAAGGCGAAAAGCTAACTAAAGGAAAATACAATTGAAATATAAGTACAACCTAGAATCTAATCTCAACGTCGCCTCAAGAAGTCATATCAACAAAATACGAAGGGCGTACTATACTGTTTTACACGTTATTTATTTTCTACCCAAATGAAGTACATTACACATCAGTTGTTACGTCCACCTTCTCAACATAATCTCCTTGTAACTTTATGCACTTTTCCCATCGATGTGTCAGTCTCTCCAGACCTTCCTGAACCCATTCTCTCGGAGAGCTGCGTACCCATGCCTTGACAGTTATGTACAGTTCTGCAAAATCCGCGAAACAACAATCGATGCAATGGAAGCATAGGGGAGTCCACCGCCGAAGAACTGTCGCACAGTGCCATCTGTTGGCAAGCTAATGGCGACAGTGTTCTGGGACACAAAGGGCATCATCCTCATTGACTGCCTGGAATTGGAGGCCACGATTAACAGTGCAGCAAATGTGGCAACCCTTAAGCGCTTACGTCGTGCCATTCAAACTAGGTGGCCAGGCAAATGGGCTAAAGGTGTGCTTCTGCAGCATGACAATGCCCGCCCCCCACACTAGCCGAGAGTCCACCGTTGCCATTGATCAAATGGAATTCACGGTGCTGCCACACCCACCATACTCTCCCAACTTGGCACCAAGTGATTATCACCTGTTCGGGAACACGAAGAAACCTCTGGACACAGCTGTCAAGGCATGGGTAAGCAGCACTCCGAAAGAATGGTTTCAGGAAGGTCTGGAGAGACTGACACATCGATGGCAAAAGTGCATAAAGTTACAAGGAGATTATGTTGAGAAGGTGAACGTAACAACTGATGTATAATGTACTTCATTTGGGTAGAAAAAAATAAAGTGCAAAACAGTATAGTACGTCTCTCGTATATTTAAGAGCAAGGCTAAGAAATGGTACAACACTTAGATCCCTACACAAATATACGATAAAGGCCCGTGAAGAATAAAAACTTTAATTGCAATGCTCATACTCGGTAGCAGATGGCTATTCTATGGACGTTAAACAACGCTCCACGAGATCCAGCAAATATTTAAAAAATGGAAATAACTAAGTTAGGTTGGTACCATCTCCTATCATTTAATCACCCACTAATTGAAAAATCTAGCAAAGTCCTAATCTATAAACCCTAAATAAAATTTCACCCGAAATTGTAACCTAAGCTGTACATGAAGAATAAATATTTAAGACTAGCAACCCAGCCCGGATTCGCCCGGGAACAGTTGTGAATGCATTACGTGATGAGCGCATTACGTCTCGGCATGATGGGTTAAAATCACTGACTGGACCATTAACTATATTATCATGGAGATGCATGTGCAACGAATTCTTGTTAAACGTAATTTAAGAATGGCGAGGTGCATAAAACACAAATCCCCTTCCGTCCAATCTAAAAACACTTATAGTGGACGATATATTGAAAATAGAGATGTGCTCTCGCGTACGTTTTTCTTAACTTTTCATGCTGAACAATTCGTACACTCATTGTACAGGGTGATCGAGAAATCCCTTTACACGTTATATAGCATAGGGCATTAAATTTAGACATGTATTATAAATATTTATTATTAACATTATTTACAACCGACAGTAGTGGCTACGCTGGCTAAAGCGCAGCATTAGGTCATGGGGCCACGCTCTCTGCTGACTCGGTAGACGCGTGGGTTCGAGCCCCACCGTCGGCCGTCCTTGAAATGGTTTTCCGTGGTTTCCCATTTTCAACACCAGGCAAATGCTGGGATGGTACCTTCCGACAGGCCACGGCCGCTTCCTTCCACATCCTTGCCCTTTTTCATTCACCATCATTCATTTCATCTCTCATTAACTCCTCTCATGAGGTTGGCGTCAGGAAGGGCATCCGGCCGTAAAAACCATCGCCTCAAAGACTTCCATCGCATCTCATCCCCGACCCCGATGGAAAAACGGGAATAATAAGGGGTAGACATACATACAATTAACATTATTTACATATTGTTGAGATAACAATTTCCCGCTGTGAGCCGAGTCTCGCACTTGACACGTTCACTTCGGTTAGCTATATACCTTTATGTGTGAAAAATCTTCTGACCAAACTACAAGGTCATCACCCAATACTTTGCGGATGGTAGCCATGTACGTGTGCAAATCGATTCCCCCTATCTATTCAAACACAATGAAACTGAATTGAACAAAATTTGGTACAGAGGTAGCACTAGCGAAGGGCACCTCAGTGCCATGTTTTATATTGCCGCCATCTTGATGGAAACGTAATGGCGGCCACCCAAATTGTAATAGCTTAAATCGAATTACGATCAACCTAATCATCTGATCTCTACCAGATATTGCAACAACATACATACCTTTATGTGAGAAGCATTCTTTGACCAAGCTACAAGGTCTTCACTGCAATAGTTTGCGTATGGCGGCCATTTATGTGTGCATATCGATTCCCCCTATCAATTCCAACACGGTAAAACCGAATTGAGCGAAATTTGGTACAGAGGTAGCACTAGAAAAGGGCACTTCAGTGTCATGGTTATATCACCACCATCTTGACGGAAACGGAATGGCGGCAACCCAAATGTTAAAAACTTAAATCCAATTACGACCAACCTAATCATTTGATCCCTACCAAATTTTGCAACAACATACCTTTTTTGGGAAGCATCTTTTGACTGAACTACAAGCTCATCAGCAAAATAGTTTGCAGATAGCGGCCATGTATGTGTGCAAATCGATTCCCCATATCAATTCAAACACGGTGAAACCGAATTGAATGAAATATTTACAGAGGTAGCACTAGCAAAGGGCACCTCATATCCATGTTTAATACCCGTATAGCTCGTTGCATTTCAACAAGCTACTGCAACCAACATTCAATTATACTCCTTGAAAAGGACAAAGAGTTATAACAATACCCATGCATTTAGGAGAAAGTAGGCTATATATTCTTTACTGAACATCTTGTTTTGTGATAATACAGTATCTTGTTTCTTTCAGGCTATGGCATGTAAATACTTGTTTGCCGACGAATGTAATTGGACAAAATTTATGTTGACCGACTGAAAAGTTGTTATATCAATATTGTCAATAAAGCAACACTGAAAAAAATTAATTTCTCTCTATTCTTCAACATCATAATCGATTGTGTCCAACCAAGGACCACGTAAATAACTCTTCATGATTTCAGTGTTCTTTGTCGCCAATATTCCTTCATTCCCTTGCTCACAGCTTCTTTCTTTTCAGCTGTCCAATGTTGTGCCTTCTTGGTCGCTGTTTCTGGCTCTAGGAACCCCTCAAATGTGTGCATCTTATTTCTGAAAGTGGTTCTTTTGCGGATGTTTTGATCAGTGATGTTCATTTCTTGTAGATCCTTCTTGCTGTTAGCAAACCATTTTTCATAAGAGTTGCCTTTTCTATTAGATTTGTTGAGGTGGTTAAAAATGTCTTAGTGAGTTTGCCATCAGGCATTCTTGAAACATGTCCAAAGAATGTAACCCTTCGTTTTCGTATTGTATCTGAGATTCTGCTGGAGGTTTTATTTACTTCTTTGTTGCTACGTAATCGGTATGTGTCAGAACATTTTTTGGGTCCGAAAATTTTTATTAACTCTCTTTGTGCCACGTGTCGATCGTATCAACTCCCGCTGCTCGCGCCAAAAGTGCCAAAGCCGATTGAATCGGCGGCGTGCTGTTTATCTTATATTTATAGATTTCTGTAGGCATATGTCCGTGATTATTTCATACTGTTCGAAAGGTGAGGTTCAAGGCTTGCCTGTGCGGTGTTTACTTTTTTCCTTCAAAGTCCGTTACGCGATAGGTTTGAGTTTGTATTCACGCCCTCCCTTCGCACTGCCCCAATCACGCACGTTCGCGCAAAAATTCTCCTTATTGAAGTTTTCTGCCTGCAGATGTATCTAAGAACTTTCTACAGCTAGAAACATATTGTTTCTTCGAATATGATTCTTAGGTGTCCTTAATTTAGGCTCAAAACTGATTTTTGACACACACAAAAAAGAAAATTGAACAATTATCAGAATAACCTCCATTAAAAAGGTTTAGATGCAATATTTACCTTTACGAACATAAAAATGAGGTATTGGTTATAAAACAAAGCAAAAATAATATTTATGAGTTTTTTTCGAATAGCCTGCATGGCTCGGCATTCTTGGCAAGATTTTCAGGAAATGGCTTGGAACTAAGAGGGTTAAATATTTTGTTCCTATTTTTTCAATTTCTTCAACATGTTTTTTAGTTGTTAGTCCTAGGCATTCCGAAGCATTCTTCATTTAACCAACGAATGTTTCTATTCAGCATTACATTGAGAAGTGCCGAACAGTGTGAAGACGGCCATGCTCGGTGGTGACCGCTTGAGTACACAATTAGCAGAGCTGAGTGCTCGGACAATAGTGCGGTGGGAGTACACAGGCTAATGGACAACATTGTCCTGTCCTCTCCACAAGAACCAACACGGCCCTCCGAGGTTCCAGGGCAGCAGGGGAATTTATTTGATAAGACGCATTCATCACAAGTTATACGTATTTACATAAAATGCTTAAACCTTAACCATTTTAAAAATGATAACAGATTTATCCGTATTGACTGATGCTAATAGTGCGCCTTGTCTACTGTGACGATGATGATGATAATTGTTGTTTTAAGGGGCCTAACATCTAGGTTATCGGCCACTGATGGTTTGGGTGATAGTGAAAGATGAGATGAGAATGAAAACTATAACTAATACTAACTACACACTTACATACTAGAAGAAGAAATGGTAAACAAATAAAGGATAAGGCAAATAAAGGCCAGGAAGAAAAGAAATGCCCTCAACTCTCAACGAATAAGGATTGAGGGACTTGGAAAGAAGGATAGCCATGAAAGGCAGATAGGAAAGGGGAAAGAGGAGAGGGCCCGCCCCAAGGTCATAGGAAAAAGTGGGCAAAACGGACCCAGCTCAGGAATCCCTCGGGGTCGCCAACTCCCTAACTCACCAGCCGTGAGCCCCTGAGGGTGCAGCAATATCCAGGGTGCACCAGATGTGGTGGGGCTACACACACCCCGCCTCCTTGAGGGCCTTGAGCAGGTGGCAGGATATAACAAGAAAAGAAAAAGAAGGCTGACCCCTCGCAGAAGGTGGGTGTCAGAAAAGATGAGACAAGGGCCAATTAAGGCGGGAAAGGAAGAGACTCCCTAGGCTTCGGATACCCTAATACCGTCGGGGTCGGAAGAGAACAAGAGTTGACCAAGTGAGGCCGACAGGAAATAAGTAGGAGGGGAGCCCGGCACAAGTAAGTGGAAGCAATGCCGGACTAGCTGGGGTCCCGTGGTCGCCAACCCACGTCCCACTAGGTGTGAGCCGCTGGGGGGCAATACTGTGAAAATGATGTTTAGTGAATGATTAAACGTACAGGTTTCGGTACGTCAGTTGTACCTTCATCAGCGAAATTCAATGCTTGCCACGATGGGTGAGTGGTTAACGTGTCGGACTACCAACCCCCAAGCTTGCAAGTTCGCTCCTGGCCGTGGTAAGTGTTTTTTTTTTTTTTGAAAGGCGACAAAAATCACGACATGGAGTCATACGTTGTTGGCATGTTAAAGAACTCATTTGAATTCAGTAGGCCGTGTTCATAATGGCAAAATTAATCTCGAGATTTTCCGCCAACACAAAGTTCCTCATTTCTCTACTAGAAAGCGCTATAATGTCAAGGAGCTTAGATATCTAACCTCCTTGACTTTCATAGCGTTGCAAGGAACGACGAAATTCGACATGCAAGCTGCCTTCTGGGTGTCAATTAACAAAGTTTGCACCCGGCAACCGAGGCCATACGATATTATTATTATTATTATTATTATTATTATTATTATTATTATTATTATTATTATTATTATTATTATTATTATTATTGTAACAGGCTCTCATCCCCCCTTACCCTGTTTATTAGCCAAAATGATAATAATAATAATAATATTAGCATATCAAAATTACAATTTAATTTTCGCTAGGTCACCTGAGTTCACAGCAAAAGAACCTAGGCAGAGAATATTCCTAGTTTCATGGTATTGTGGAAATACTCTGGTCTAATTTAGAATAAGGGAAAGACGGGATGTAACCGGGGTCAAGGCCAGCTTGTTGAGAGGAAGGCCTGATGCGTACCTCAGTAGGCCGTATTAAAATGACCCTGCCACACATGCTGAAAGGAACAGAATCAATCTTCCTACTGACTGGTATCATTAAAATAAAAAAACAACATCCAAATGTCAAGGTATAATAAGGACCTAGGAATGATACAATTGAATTACAATTAAATTACAACTAAAACCTCTAACCGCTTAGGCTAATATTTAAGGGTAATGCGGAAACAAGTTCCGGGTAATACAGTGAATAAAATAAGTCAGACATTGCCCAGTTGGCAATATTACATTTCCCCATCATACGATTAATTGAATTACTGAATTGAGGGTAGTTTCATCCCCAAGGATAAAGGAAATTTAACAACATGAAATTCAGGCCCGGTGCCGTTTCACAAACAAATTGCATAAAGCAACAAACGCGTTCCTTAGTGAACGAAAGGGTCCGAGAAGCTTCAGAATCCAGCACTGACTGTCTTTTGAAGCCTATCTGACCAAAGTTAAATCCACGAGGTTCCCATCCAGCTAACGGGAAATAGGGCAATAATAACCCGCCCTGCAGTAACTACATATAAAGGTACCACCAAATTATACAAACCCTTCCAAAATATTACATACTAATATACTAAAATAAAAATGTCAGTCCGCTCAAAATATGGTCCACCGACACATGGCCTTAACGACATAGCAAATGACACTGTTTAATGTTCCATCGAACGGTTGCCCCTTCTAACAAATTGAATTCATACCACCTGGTGTATTTCAGCCCTCCGGAGAAACTGCCCCCCAGTTTCCCCGGAGGCGATCGCTTAAGAGTCCTTCCGTCAGCAAGCTTCTCACCACACTGTTCCCCCAGCCACAGATCGCACCCCTTTGTATTCCAGAGTCCCCCACCACCCTACTCCAGTCATACCACCTGCGACTAGTGGCACAATCGGCCAACACAAGGGCAGAGCCCAAGGCCAGAGTCCAAGGTTTTGAGTTGGTAGTATTGAATATCAGCCACACAGGTTACTGCGTAGAAACCTTCTAGGAGTTGAGGCGTCACACAATGTTCTTGCAAGGGTGTTCTTAGAACAGGGGCTTGGCGAATGTAGAAGACAGGAAATGTTCAGCTTTCCAATGTTCACAGATCAAAGCTTGACTTATCCCTCTTTTCCTTTTGCGATAATACCTTAAGTGACAGTTCGCACGAAGGGTAGAAATCCTGGCAGAAAGGCTTGGCGATCCCATTTCACCAGTAGTCAGGCGCCAGGTTGGCGAAAGGAATTCTCAGAAGAGGCCTGGTGTATGCTCTTATGATGATCCGGCCAGACCTGGAGTTCTTACTGCGTCTCGAAGATAAGATGAACATGTACTGATTTGCAAAATCGGTACATCCTCCTCCTCCAAAGGAAGACGATGAAGAGATGATGAACAGGGTGATGGTGTCCAGCTGGTCTCCTGGCAGCTGAAGAGGCTACTCCAATCTCCGCCAGCGGACCTTGAAGTAGATCTCTTCGGGTAGAAAGATGTCATGGGACCTAGATGGTACCTCCAAACTGGGCCCAGTTTGGTAGTACACGTCCCACATAGTGACCACTGAAACACACATCAGAACAGTAGCGTATGGTCCAAATACAGTTCCCTTAGAGGGAACAATCGTTCCAGGCCAGTCAACCAGCCCAAACAGCTGAAGTTATCCCAGGAAGGATAAAAAAACATTACACGAAGCATTAGTGTGCCATCGAAGTTCACTTAAGAGTCTTTCTAGCCACACACGGGATGCTTGAGGCCACGAACAACGTTCTGTGCCAAGACAGGGGTTCCAGGGCATAATGAAAGGTTCGCTGAAGTATTAAAATCACACGAAAGGGGCAACCAACTATACGATATGACTGACGTTAACAAGCTTAACAGAAGGTTCACTACAATACTTAGCAAGGATAACCAAATCAACTTATATCAACCAATTTTTGACTAAAATATCCAGAAACCATAATATTTACAAAATTTCAGATATTTTCCCACCGAAATTCCCTGAAAGTTTATGGGCAACACCATCAAAATAGAAATAATGCAAGGGGGAACTCACTGGTACCCTTCCAAAACAGTTAAACATACTCAAAAATGAATTTACATTTACCTTGATGGCCTCACGCAGTACCGTAGGAAAACAGAACACATTTAGGAAACACCAAAACATTTTAAAACAAACACAACATACCATAATCAAACCATATGGATCGTCTCAGGTATGTGACACATATAAAAACATAATGAATATCTAAAGTCACTGTCTCATTTCACCAGTCGCTGCCCCTAACCGTCCACGGTGGCCATCCGACGAACGACAGAAAACAGTAACTACCTTCCACGAGAACAATAACCAAATGGGGAGACCACGCTAAACAATAGACACCACGATCCAACCAATTCACATACAAGCACCTAACCAAATTTCACCAAATAACTTCATCGCTACTCGCCAACGCATCCTAACAGTCTACAAACTCCCAAGAGTTCCTGTAGGATGACCAACCGAACTCAGGACACTAAGGTGATCACACCTATCCTGAGAATCAACTTACAAAAGTTACACCAAATGTTCAAAATTAAAACATCTCCTCAAAATTAAGATGCCATCTTCTAGGCACGGAACCAAACCAATATCAAACCAACAACAACTACGAGCCCGGTGCAGAGGCTACACTAATTCTACTCCCAAAGCACATAGCTCAGCAGAATTAGACACAAATTCAAGTTGGTACCAACCAATTTTCTAGACATACTTAAACGAATGTGGCTCCACCATTTAAAAAAACACAAATTACTTATAACTTTTACACCCACACAGACAACAAACCACTTCCATGGTCCCATACACAGATCTACCTTACTACAACGAACACCCATAGGTGTCATGTGACACATTTCTACAAGCACAAGGTGATTAATATCCTCAAAACTTCAGATTCTCTAACCTAGCGGTCCTCGACATGCCACAGCATGCTCAAAATACAAAATTACAGGATCACAGATGTGACGGCATGATAATTTTTCAAAATGCACGGGGCGGTTACTGTCCCCCAAATTCACATGTTCTCCACTTTCAACATCTCGCACACACTGCATTATGTTCTACACACAGAATTACAAGGTCACTGAGGTGACAAAAAAATGATAAATTTTCAAAATGCACGGGGTGGTTAATAGTCCCCAAAGAAAATGCACCTTACACAGAACGAGAGTTAGCTCACCAACTAATAGATACCTCAAATTTCTCCAGAACAGGCACGACATCTCCAGTGCAACACTATCTCGATGCATAGAACAACTGACTAACGCTATAGCCTGGCTACCAGCTCGAAGCTGATTCTAATCGAACTTAATTTTTCTTTTTCACACCCAAGTATACGGGGATACATGAACTATGATTCCAACTACAATCACATGAACGTTGTGACAATACCAGCAAGTCAGCAGTCTAACAGTATATACCGCAGATTACAAGTAATCCACTGACTAACCTAACCAGATACATTTTCAACCGACAAGAGATTGCAATTCGAAGATTTTCCAGATCACTGATATAATTTCTAAAGCCCTCACGTCAGTAGCTGAACAACACAGCGAAATGAGCATCACTCTGAAGCATTACACCTTATTTTCACATAAAATCGAAATTTCACTACCAACCTAACAAAATTATCACTAAATTATCCAAAAAATTTACTCAAAAATATCAACCACGAATACGATGAAAAAAACTCAGCTAACAGAAGCAGATCACAGCCTTTCTTGAGGATTACTACAGATGACATAAGAGATTTGACTTCAGCGGAACAACTAGACCATCTCCCATCGCTCTGAACTTCATATCATCGCATTCACAGGAAATAGAACATCATAATTTCACCTTTTACACATCTCGAGTTTCTCGTTCACTAGCAGGTTTACAATTCGATATATGAGTCCTAAAAACACGTTTCCTAGACAGATCCTCTAATAACACTGTTACTTCAGAAGGAAAGGACAGAATCTCATAGGGGCCCTCATACTTTGGCTGCAGTTTACCTGATACCTGACGACCTGGGGCCTTAGCCCAGAAGTTTTTTGCATACACAAAATCTCCGACAGAATATCCACCCTGTTTTCGGCCCAAGTTATATCTCTCAGCCAGCTTCTCATGCGAGATCTTTATAGCAGCTTTGGCCTCCTTCCAGATTTCTCTGACACGATCAGGAGAGGGTTGGTCAGGAAGCAGATCATGAAGTGACCAGAGATTCGTTAGAGGGGAATTTGGGACGAACGCATACATAAGAGAGAACGGCGTTTTCCCATGGGATTCATGCTCAGCAGTATTGAAAGCGTAGGGTAACCAATGTAATGACGAATCCCACTTGGCATGATTGTCACGATGATATGCGATAAGTGCAGCTCTCAAATTTCGGTTAACTCTCTCTGCCAAACTAGGGTTGGGGTAATAGGGTGTCGTGGTGACATGGGAAATAGCATAATCAAAACAAAATTTTCTAAACTGATGAGAAACAAAAGCCTTGGCATTATCTGACACCAAGTATTGACTAGGACCAAAGGAAGAGAAAACAGACTTTAAACATCTTATGACAGTAGCAGAGTCACAATTTCTAGTGGGAAAAATCCACGAAAAGCGAGAGAAACCATCAACACAAACAAAAGCAAACCGATACCCAGTTTAGACCTCGGCAGGGGCCCAACGAAATCCACATACAAGCGTTCCATGGGCCTAGACGCAGATTCAGAAGCTAACTTACCAACCTTACCACTGACGGTAGGCTTACTTACTTTACAATCATGACACCCCAGCACGTACTTTCTCACAACCTTATCGAGACCCTTCCAAACAAAAGACTGCCTTATTTTCTGTCGAGTTTTGAATATTCCTAGGTGCCCTCCAGCGGGTGACACGTGAAAATACATTAGCATGCCATTTATCAGCCGAGTAGGCAAAACAACTTTAGGCTTTCTATCACGCCTAGTTACACAACATAATACACCAGACTTTAAAATATAAGGCTTTATCTCTTCTCCAGAAACTAATCGAGCAATTAAATCACACAAGACGGGATCTTCCTTCTGATGGTCAGCAATATCTCCAAACAATAACGGTGAATTTACTAACATGTTTTGAGCTGAATTAGCCCCAACAACAACAGGTTCCTCTAAAGAGGGAGTTTCACACCTGTCAGGAATTTCTCCATAGAGACGCTTAAGTGACACAGCACAAATATTTTCATGATTTTCCTCGGGAACGAGATTCTTACATTTATTGGGAACTTCTTCATACATGCGGCAAAGGGAGTCGGCTATGACATTTTCACAACCCTTTATATGACGAACGGTGAACTGAAATGATGAAATACGGGTTGCCCACCTGGCGATTCGCCCAGAGGTTCGAGGTCTAGCCAGGACCCAGCTCAGGGCCTGGTTATCGGTTTCAAGTTCGAAAGGAACATGTTCGACATACATTCGGAATTTCTCCAGTCCAAACATCACTGCGAGCCCCTCAAGCTCATACACGGAATAATTTACTTCAGCAGGGGACAGAGTTCGAGAAGCAAAACCAATAGGTCGTCTACCTAACTCACTTTCTTGGAACAACACAGCAGCTACAGCACCGAGCGACGCATCAGTCTGGATTATAAACTTCTTTCTGAAATCAGGGACAGCGAGGACAGGAGCGCTACACAGTGCCTCCTTCAAATCGTCAAAAGCTGCTTGCTGCGACGGACCCCATTCAAATTTCACGTCAGACCTTCGCAGATGATTAAGTGGCAACGCCCGCTGTGCAAAATTGGGTATAAATTTGCGCAGAAAGCCAACCATTCCCACGAATCGGGCTACTCCTTTCACATTTTTAGGGGGTGCAAAATCTCTAATTCCTTGGGTTCGGGAGTCATCGACCGAAACACCTTCAGCAGAAACAACTTGTCCAAGAAAGGCAATTTTAGGTTTAGCAAGGGACAATTAGACAACTTTACGGTTAGACCAGCAGATTTTAACCTCTCAAATACTTCACGAAGATGGCGCACGTGGTCTTCGAACGTCTCGCTATAAACAACAACATCGTCCAGGTAATGATACAAATAATCAAATTTGATGCCAGAAAACACGTGATCAAGAAGCCTACTAAGCACAGCGCCCCCTGTAGAGATGCCAAAAGGTAATCTGCAATACTCATAGAGATTCCAGTCGGTGGCGAACGCAGTCAGATGCTTAGATTCTTCAGCTAACGGAATTTGGAAATATGCCTGCGTCAGGTCAATGAGGCTATAATAGGAGGCATTTTTGAACCAGGAAAAACAGCTATGCAAATCAGGAAGAGGGATAGATTCTAAAACAATCTTTTTGTTTAACCTACGATAATCCACGACTGGCCGAAAACCGCCATTTGGCTTAGGTACTAAGAACACAGGTGAGGAATATGCTGATGTGGAGGGTCGAATCACTCCATCTAGTAACATCTGATCGATTAATTTCTTTAATTCCAACATTTTGGGTGGACTCAAACGGTAGGGAGGATGTCTGACGGGTATAGTATCCGTTACTTCAATTTTATACTCCAGGATCTTAGTCATTCCTAATTCGTCAGTGAACACCTCGGGAAAATACCCACACAAATCCCGAATCTCTTTAGCTTGAGCGTCAGATAAATTACATAAATCCAAGGATTCAACCCCGTTGGACAAGACGGGTTCAGCATCACGGTTGGCAACATGAGCACTCGCGCTAGGGACAGCAGTAGAAAAGAATTTAAATTTTACCTCAGAACAAAACCTGAACCAGAATGATTCGTGTTGCATATCTAGCAGTAAGCCAGTATGAGCAAAAAAATTAGCGCCCAGAATAATAGGACATGACAAATTCTTAATGACCCAAAAGGAAAATTTCCAACAAAATTTATGAATCCGAACCTTAAACTTCACCGAACCAAGAACGTCCAATTGAGCACCGTTGGCAGAAACCAACTTAACATCTACATTTGACAGGTTACTGAATTTACAAATGAGTTTCATAGACAAATACCAATTCTCGCTAACCAATGAAGCAGCGCTTCCTGAGTCTAACAAAGCTATTACACATGCGTCATTAATTGCAATTTCAACCATAGGAGAGGGTAGAACTACATTTGAAACTTTAGAACAGACACCATTTGCTCCGATAACTTTGGCATCATCCCTCGTCATCTCATTTCCCAATGCACATCGCTGATCCTTGGCAAGGAGGATTTCAGGATGCTTGTCTCGGAATAGTCAATTCCTTTTTACCGGACAGTTCCACGCTATGTGGCCCTGCTGTCCACAGTTGAAGCACGTCACAGGACGATTACTACTACTCCTAGGCGAATTATGGGAAGGACGACCGGCCCCAGGAGGTGGTCGAACCGAGGGAGGTCGAACAAACGGAACAGGGTTAATGAAAGGAGGGGGCATGCTAGTTGCATACCTTATGATATCAACCGAACGCACGGATTCGGCCTGAATAGCGGCTTCACGTAGTTCCCTAATCGTACTCGGATTAGTTCCAACACATAGGCAATTCCGAAATTCCGGTGTAGCACCGGCCAAAATAAGCCTTACCACTTCTGCCTCTGGCATATCTACTCTAAAGACTTTTACAAACCTGGATATGTCCACAATGTACGAATTTAACGGCTCGTTAATACCCTGAGCTCGGTACAGGTAACGTCCCTTCACAGTATCGAGCGACCTGATGGGCACAAACACTCGCAACACCTCGGACATAAAATTCTCCACACTCCAACCTTCACACATGGCACTAGTCACATAGTTTCCCAACGTATCCGACACATGGGAGGATATTAATTGAAAGACCACTTGGTCGCTGACACCGAATTGGATAGCACACTCATGAATATCGACCAATATTCTCCAAAAATCAACGACGCCTTCAACCGTGTCCATACTTCTACCCGATAACTTTGAAACAAAACCCAAAATGGGGTGACTGACAGAACCAAAGCTGGCCTTAGAAAAAACAGAATAATTAGAATGCTCAACATTGGACACGTTACGACCTGGCATCTCGGCACATGGATTTCCTTGCACATAATTTTGGTTTACGGAACAAGATAAAGAAACGAGGTTACGCCCTGAATTTGAAACACTCCCCTGAGAGTCTCGATAAACCGAATTTAAATCCCTAACCGGTTCGGAAGGAGAATTTTGTGTCACTGTAGGCCCCTGATGACCTGAGTTACCCGGCACTTTAAATGATGAAACAGACCCGGAATTATCTCTAGAATTTACTTCTCGAGCACCGACACTAACAGGATTACAACTAGATGAGGGGATATTTAAGACAGACTGGGGTTCGATTACCGACCTCCTTACACGAGGCGAGCCGACAACAGTAGAGAAGGAGTTACAAGTTACACAGTTACAACTGCAAGTACAATTTTCACGTCCCGGGAGGTTGAAGGTTACGTTGCTGGTATTATTTGGCACAGAAGTCATCACAGCATTAGGGTTAATGGTATTCGAAACTGTTATCACCGTATCAGGACCTAACGGTGCCTGATCAAGCCCAGAATTTGTTGTCACAGTTTCATGATTAAAAGTACGGTTACCGACAATAGGAAGAATCTCGCGACTCTCACAGCTGTTGGGCAGGCGCGCTATTCCATTGCCACGGAGCGCGGCAGGTTCAGCGACACGATTACCAACTTGGCCAGTGGCATTTTCAGCCAGACTGGCGCCTAGATTTGTCGAGACATTACGGCTACATGCAGGAGTTGAATTCTATAAATCCCCACTTCCACTAACACGATTAACAGTGTCCAAGGTCTGAGCACATTCCACTAAATTAACTTCAGCCTCTAATAAACCTTTCAAATCGGCGATGGGACGTTCTTCATCAGATTGCAACAAATCCACACATCGAAGATATAGGTAATCAATTCTAGCTTTCAATTTGGTGAGATCAACAGGGCTACATTCTACTTCACTGAAACAATACTTAATTACATTACAAATTTCCTTAACTGCGTCACATAACCTTGACTCACCGAGTTTGAATTCAGCAGTTGACAGCTTTGGAAGGGTTGCTGCAAAATTCACGGCATACTCTAGACTCTGGCGCGCTAGTTCTGCGTCCCTGGGCACTTCAAGGTTACGTAACAGCAATTCGTAGGTTACCTCTTCATCCGATAAGTATTTCACGATGACTTTGCGGGAAGCCATCGTACATAAATTTCATGTAACAGAACACAAATTAATCATTACACAGAGTTTGAAACAATCCTACCTATGTGGAGAAAAGATTAATAAGGAGGAGGGCCCAACCTACGTTAATTAAGTTACTGAATTTAATTTTAATTGATTACTGCAATCAGTCAGCAGGAAAGATTATTTGCTAATGGCAAGATCACAGAACAAACCATGCTCCCTGCTACCACTGTAACAGGCTCTCATCCCCCCTTACCCTGTTTATTAGCCAAAATGATAATAATAATAATAATATTAGCATATCAAAATTACAATTTAATTTTCGCTAGGTCACCTGATTTCACAGCAAAAGAACCTAGGCAGAGAATATTCCTAGTTTCATGGTATTGTGGAAATACTCTGGTCTAATTTAGAATAAGGGAAAGACGGGATGTAACCGGGGTCAAGGCCAGCTTGTTGAGAGGAAGGCCTGATGCGTACCTCAGTAGGCCGTATTAAAATGACCCTGCCACACATGCTGAAAGGAACAGAATCAATCTTCCTACTGACTGGTATCATTAAAATAAAAAAACAACATCCAAATGTCAAGGTATAATAAGGACCTAGGAATGATACAATTGAATTACAATTAAATTACAACTAAAACCTCTAACCGCTTAGGCTAATATTTAAGGGTAATGCGGAAACAAGTTCCGGGTAATACAGTGAATAAAATAAGTCAGACATTGCCCAGTTGGCAATATTACATTTCCCCATCATACGATTAATTGAATTACTGAATTGAGGGTAGTTTCATCCCCAAGGATAAAGGAAATTTAACAACATGAAATTCAGGCCCGGTGCCGTTTCACAAACAAATTGCATAAAGCAACAAACGCGTTCCTTAGTGAACGAAAGGGTCCGAGAAGCTTCAGAATCCAGCACTGACTGTCTTTTGAAGCCTATCTGACCAAAGTTAAATCCACGAGGTTCCCATCCAGCTAACGGGAAATAGGGCAATAATAACCCTCCCTGCAGTAACTACATATAAAGGTACCACCAAATTATACAAACCCTTCCAAAATATTACATACTAATATACTAAAATAAAAATGTCAGTCCGCTCAAAATATGGTCCACCGACACATGGCCTTAACGACATAGCAAATTACACTGTTTAATGTTCCATCGAACGGTTGCCCCTTCTAACAAATTGAGTTCATACCACCTGGTGTATTTCAGCCCTCCGGAGAAACTGCCCCCCAGTTTCCCCGGAGGCGATCGCTTAAGAGTCCTTCCGTCAGCAAGCTTCTCACCACACTGTTCCCCCAGCCACAGATCGCACCCCTTTGTATTCCAGAGTCCCCCACCACCCTACTCCAGTCATACCACCTGCGACTAGTGGAACAATCGGCCAACACAAGGGCAGAGCCCAAGGCCAGAGTCCAAGGTTTTGAGTTGGTAGTATTGAATATCAGCCCACACAGGTTACTGCGTAGAAACCTTCTAGGAGTTGAGGCGTCACACAATGTTCTTGCAAGGGTGTTCTTAGAACAGGGGCTTGGCGAATGTATAAGACAGGAAATGTTCAGCTTTCCAATGTTCACAGATCAAAGCTTGACTTATCCCTCTTTTCCATTTGCGATAATACCTTAAGTGACAGTTCGCACGAAGGGTAGAAATCCTGGCAGAAAGGCTTGGCGATCCCATTTCACCAGTAGTCAGGCGCCAGGTTGGCGAAAGGAATTCTCAGAAGAGGCCTGGTGTATGCTCTTATGATGATCCGGCCAGACCTGGAGTTCTTACTGCGTCTCGAAGATAGGATGAACATGTACTGATTTGCAAAATCGGTACATCCTCCTCCTCCAAAGGAAGACGATGAAGAGATGATGAACAGGGTGATGGTGTCCAGCTGGTCTCTTGGCAGCTGAAGAGGCTACTCCAATCTCCGCCAGCGGACCTTGAAGTAGATCTCTTCGGGTAGAAAGATGCCATGGGACCTAGATGGTACCTCCAAACTGGGCCCAGTTTGGTAGTACACGTCCCACATAGTGACCACTGAAACACACATCAGAACAGCAGCGTATGGTCCAAATACAGTTCCCTTAGAGGGAACAATCGTTCCAGGCCAGTCAACCAGCCCAAACAGCTGAAGTTATCCCAGGAAGGATAAAAAAACATTACACGAAACATTAGTGTGCCATCGAAGTTCACTTAAGAGTCTTTCTAGCCACACACGGGATGCTTGAGGCCACGAACAACGTTCTGTGCCAAGACAGGGGTTCCAGGGCATAATGAAAGGTTCGCTGAAGTATTAAAATCACACGAAAGGGGCAACCAACTATACGATATGACTGACGTTAACAAGCTTAACAGAAGGTTCACTACAATACTTAGCAAGGATAACCAAATCAACTTATATCAGCCAATTTTTGACTAAAACATCCAGAAACCATAATATTTACAAAATTTCAGATATTTTCCCACCGAAATTCCCTGAAATTTTATGGGCAACACCATCAAAATAGAAATAATGCAAGGGGGAACTCACTGGTACCCTTCCAAAACAGTTAAACATACTCAAAAATGAATTTACATTTACCTTGATGGCCTCACGCAGTACCGTAGGAAAACAGAACACATTTAGGAAACACCAAAACATTTTAAAACAAACACAACATACCATAATCAAACCATATGGATCGTCTGAGGTATGTGACACATATAAAAACATAATGAATATCTAAAGTCACTGTCTCATTTCACCAGTCGCTGCCCCTAACCGTCCACGGTGGCCATCCGACGAACGACAGAAAACAGTAACTACCTTCCACGAGAACAATAACCAAATGGGGAGACCACGCTAAACAATAGACACCACGATCCAACCAATTCACATACAAGCACCTAACCAAATTTCACCAAATAACTTCATCGCTACTCGCCAACGCATCCTAACAGTCTACAAACTCCCAAGAGTTCCTGTAGGATGACCAACCGAACTCAGGACACTAAGGTGATCACACCTATCCTGAGAACCAACTTACAAAAGTTACACCAAATGTTCAAAATTAAAACATCTCCTCAAAATTAAGATGCCATCTTCTAGGCACGGAACCAAACCAATATCAAACCAACAACAACTACGAGCCCGGTGCAGAGGCTACACTAATTCTACTCCCAAAGCACATAGCTCAGAAGAATTAGACACAAATTCAAGTTGGTACCAACCAATTTTCTAGACATACTTAAACGAATGTGGCTCCATCATTTAAAAAAACACAAATTACTTATAACATTTACACCCACACAGACAACAAACCACTTCCATGGTCCCATACACAGATCTACCTTACTACAACGAACACCATTAATATCCTCAAAACTTCAGATTCTCTAACCTAGCGGTCCTCGACATGCCACAGCATGCTCAAAATACAAAATTACAGGATCACAGATGTGACGGCATGATAATTTTTTCAAAATGCACGGGGCGGTTACTGTCCCCCAAATTCACATGTTCTCCACTTTCAACATCTCGCACACACTGCATTATGTTCCACACACAGAATTACAAGGTCACTGAGGTGACAAAAAAATGATAAATTTTCAAAATGCACGGGGTGGTTAATAGTCCCCAAAGAAAATGCACCTTATACAGAACGAGAGTTAGCTCACCAACTAATAGATACCTCAAATTTCTCCAGAACAGGCACGACATCTCCAGTGCAGCACTATCTCGATGCATAGAACAAATAGCCTGGCTACCAGCTCGAAGCTGATTCTAATCGAACTTAATTTTTCTTTTTCACATCCAAGTATACGGGGATACATGAACTATGATTCCAACTACAATCACATGAACGTTGTGACAATACCAGCAAGTCAGCAGTCTAACAGTATATACCGCAGATTACAAGTAATCCACTGACTAACCCAACCAGATACATTTTCAACCGACAAGAGATTGCAATTCGAAGATTCTCCAGATCACTGATATAATTTCTAAAGCCCTCACGTCAGTAGCTGAACAACACAGTGAAATGAGCATCACTCTGAAGCATTACACCTTATTTTCACATAAAATCGAAATTTCACTACCAACCTAACAAATTATCACTAAATTATCCAAAAAATTTACTCAAAAATATCAACCACGAATACGATGAACAAAACTCAGCTAACAGAAGCAGATCACAGCCTTTCTTGAGGATTACTAAAGATGACATAAGAGATTTGACTTCAGCGGAACAACTAGACCATCTCCCATCGCTCTGAACTTCAAATCATCGCATTCACAGGAAATAGAACATCATAATTTCACCTTTTACACATCTCGAGTTTCTCGTTCACTAGCAGGTTTACAATTCGATATATGAGTCCTAAAAACACGTTTCCTAGACAGATCCTCTAATAACACTGTTACTTCAGAAGGAAAGGACAGAATCTCATAGGGGCCCTCATATTTTGGCTGCAGTTTACCTGATACCTGACGACCTGGGGCCTTAGCCCAGAAGTTTTTTGCATACACAAAATCTCCGACAGAATATCCACCCTGTTTTCGGCCCATGTTATATCTCTCAGCCAGCTTCTCATGCGAGATCTTTATAGCAGCTTTGGCCTCCTTCCAGATTTCTCTGACACGATCAGGAGAGGGTTGGTCAGGAAGCAGATCATGAAGTGACCAGAGATTCGTTAGAGGGGAATTTGGGACGAACGCATACATAAGTGAGAACGGCGTTTTCCCATGGGATTCATGCTCAGAGTATTGAAAGCGTAGGGTAACCAATGTAATGACGAATCCCACTTGGCATGATTGTCACGATGATATGCGATAAGTGCAGCTCTCAAATTTCGGTTAACTCTCTCTGCCAAACTAGGGTTGGGGTAATAGTGTGTCGTGGTGACATGGGAAATAGCATAATCAAAACAAAATTTTCCAAACTGATGAGAAACAAAAGCCTTGGCATTATCTGACACCAAGTATTGACTAGGACCAAAGGAAGAGAAAACAGACTTTAAACATCTTATGACAGTAGCAGAGTCACAATTTCTAGTGGGAAAAATCCACGAAAAGCGAGAGAAACCATCAACACAAACAAAAGCAAACCGATACCCAGTTTAGACCTCGGCAGGGGCCCAACGAAATCCACATACAAGCGTTCCATGGGCCTAGACGCAGATTCAGAAGCTAACTTACCAACCTTACCACTGACGGTAGGCTTACTTACTTTACAATCATGACACCCCAGCACGAACTTTCTCACATCCTTATCGAGACCCTTCCAAACAAAAGACTGCCTTATTTTCTGTCGAGTTTTGAATATTCCTAGGTGCCCTCCAGCGGGTGACTCGTGAAAAT
Organism: Meconema thalassinum; assembly: GCA_946902985.2. NCBI lineage: Eukaryota > Metazoa > Arthropoda > Insecta > Orthoptera > Tettigoniidae > Meconema > Meconema thalassinum. The sequence continues at coordinate 51,293,553 of OX336393.1, forward strand.
ACATTAGCATGCCATTTATCAGCCGAGTAGGCAAAACAACTTTAGGCTATCACGCCTAGTTACACAACATAATACACCAGACTTTAAAATATAAGGCTTTATCTCTTCTCCAGAAACTAATCGAGCAATTAAATCACACAAGACGGGATCTTCCTTCTGATGGTCAGCAATGTCTCCAAACAATAACTGTGAATTTACTAACATGTGTTGAGCTGAATTAGCCCCAACAACAACAGGTTCCTCTAAAGGGGGAGTTTCACAACTGTCAGGAATTTCTCCATAGAGACGCTTAAGTGACACAGCACATTATTTTCATGATTTTCCTCGGGAACGAGATTCTTACATTTATTAGGAACTTCTTCATACATGCGGCTAAGGGAGTCGGCTATGACATTTTCACAACCCTTTATATGACGAACGGTGAACTGAAATGATGAAATACGGGTTGCCCACCTGGCGATTCGCCCAGAGGTTCGAGGTCTAGCCAGGACCCAGCTCAGGGCCTGGTTATCGGTTTCAAGTTCGAAAGGAACATGTTCGACATACATTCGGAATTTCTCCAGTCCAAACATCACTGCGAGCCCCTCAAGCTCATACACGGAATAATTTACTTCAGCAGGGGACAGAGTTCGAGAAGCAAAACCAATAGGTCGTCTACCTAACTCACTTTCTTGGAACAACACAGCAGCTACAGCACCGAGCGACGCATCAGTCTGGATTATAAACTTCTTACTGAAATCAGGGACAGCGAGGACAGGAGCGCTACACAGTGCCTCCTTCAAATCGTCAAAAGCTGCTTGCTGCGACGGACCCCATTCAAATTTCACGTCAGACCTTCGCAGATGATTAAGTGGCAACGCCCGCTGTGCAAAATTGGGTATAAATTTGCGCAGAAAGCCAACCATTCCCACGAATCGGGCTACTCCTTTCACATTTTTAGGGGGTGAAAAATCTCTAATTCCTTGGGTTCGGGAGTCATCGACCGAAACACCTTCAGCAGAAACAACTTGTCCAAGAAAGGCAATTTTAGGTTTAGCAAGGGACACTTTAGACAACTTTACGGTTAGACCAGAAGATTTTAACCTCTCAAATACTTCACGAAGATGGCGCACGTGGTCTTCGAACGTCTCGCTATAAACAACAACATCGTCCAGGTAATGATACAAATAATCAAATTTGATGCCAGAAAACACGTGATCAAGAAGCCTACTAAGCACAGCGCCCCCTGTAGAGATGCCAAAAGGTAATCTGCAATACTCATAGAGATACCAGTCGGTGGCGAACGCAGTCAGATGCTTAGATTCTTCAGCTAACGGAATTTGGAAATATGCCTGCGTCAGGTCAATGAGGCTATAATAGGAGGCATTTTTGAACCAGGAAAAACAGCTATGCAAATCAGGAAGAGGGATAGATTCTAAAACAATATTTTTGTTTAACCTACGATAATCCACGACTGGCCGAAAACCGCCATTTGGCTTAGGTACTAAGAACACAGGTGAGGAATATGCTGATATGGAGGGTCGAATCACTCCATCTAGTAACATCTGATCGATTAATTTCTTTAATTCCAACATTTTGGGTGGACTCAAACGGTAGGGAGGATGTCTGACGGGTATAGTATCCGTTACTTCAATTTTATACTCCAGGATCTTAGTCATTCCTGATTCGTCAGTGAACACCTCGGGAAAATACCCACACAAATCCCGAATCTCTTTAGCTTGAGCGTCAGATAAATTACATAAATCCAAGGATTCAACCCCGTTGGACAAGACGGGTTCAGCATCACGGTTGGCAACATGAGCACTCGCGCTAGGGACAGCAGTAGAAAAGAATTTAAATTTTACCTCAGAACAAAACCTGAACCAGAATGATTCGTGTTGCATATCTAGCAGTAAGCCAGTATGAGCAAAAAAATTAGCGCCCAGAATAATAGGACATGACAAATTCTTAATGACCCAAAAGGAAAATTTCCAACAAAATTTATGAATCCGAACCTTAAACTTCACAGAACCAAGAACGTTCAATTGAGCACCGTTGGCAGAAACCAACTTAACATCTACATTTGACAGGTTACTGAATTTACAAATGAGTTTCATAGACAAATACCAATTCTCGCTAACCAATGAAGCAGCGCTTCCTGAGTCTAAGAAAGCTATTACACATGCGTCATTAATTGCAATTTCAACCATAGGAGAGGGTAGAACTACATTTGAAACTTTAGAACAGACACCATTTGCTCCGATAACTTTGGCATCATCCCTCGTCATCTCATTTCCCAATGCACATCGCTGATCCTTGGCAAGGAGGATTTCAGAATGTTTGTCTCGGAATAGTCAATTCCTTTTTACCGGACAGTTCCACGCTATGTGGCCCTGCTGCCCACAGTTGAAGCACGTCACAGGACGATTACTACTACTCCTAGGCGAATTATGGGAAGGACGACCGACCCCAGGGGGTGGTCGAACCGAGGGAGGTCGAACAAACGGAACAGGGTTAATGAAAGGAGGGGGCATGCTAGTTGCATACCTTATGATATCAACCGAACGCACGGATTCGGCCTGAATAGCGGCTTCACGTAGTTCCCTAATCGTACTCGGATTAGTTCCAACACATAGCCAATTCCGAAATTCCGGCGTAGCACCGGCCAAAATAAGCCTTACCACTTCTGCCTCTGGCATATCTACTCTAAAGTCTTTTACAAACCTGGATATGTCCACAATGTACGAATTTAACGGCTCGTTAATACCCTGAGCCCGGTACAGGTAACGTCCCTTCACAGTATCGAGCGACCTGATGGGCACAAACACTCGCAACACCTCGGACATAAAATTCTCCACACTCCAACCTTCACACATGGCACTAGTCACATAGTTTCCCAACGTATCCGACACATGGGAGGATATTAATTGAAAGACCACTTGGTCGCTGACACCGAATTGGATAGCACACTCATGAATATCGACCAATATTCTCCAAAAATCAACGACGCCTTCAACCGTGTCCATACTTCTACCCGATAACTTTGAAACAAAACCCAAAATGGGGTGACTGACAGAACCAAAGCTGGCCTTAGAAAAAACAGAATAATTAGAATGCTCAACATTGGACACGTTACGACCTGGCATCTCGGCACATGGATTTCCTTGCACATAATTTTGGTTTCCGGAACAAGATAAAGAAACGAGGTTACGCCCTGAATTTGAAACACTCCCCTGAGAGTCTCGATATACCGAATTTAAATCCCTAACCGGTTCGGAAGGAGAATTTTGTGTCACTGTAGGCCCCTGATGACCTGAGTTACCCGGCACTTTAAATGATGAAACAGACCCGGAATTATCTCTAGAATTTACTTCTCGAGCACCGACACTAACAGGATTACAACTAGATGAGGGGATATTTAAGACAGACTGGGGTTCGATTACCGACCTCCTTACACGAGGCGAGCCGACAACAGTAGAGAAGAAGTTACAAGTTACACAGTTACAACTGCAAGTACAATTTTCACGTCCCGGGAGGTTGAAGGTTACGTTGCTGGTATTATTTGGCACAGAAGTCATCACAGCATTAGGGTTAATGGTATTCGAAACTGTTATCACCGTATCAGGACCTAACGGTGCCTGATCAAGCCCAGAATTTGTTGTCACAGTTTCATGATTAAAAGTACGGTTACCGACAATAGGAAGAATCTCGCGACTCTCACAGCTGTTGGGCAGGCGCGCTATTCCATTGCCACGGAGCGCGGCAGGTTCAGCGACACGATTACCAACTTGGCCAGTGGCATTTTCAGCCAGACTGGCGCCTAGATTTGTCGAGACATTACGGCTACATGCAGGAGTTGAATTCTATAAATCCCCACTTCCACTAACACGATTAACAGTGTCCAAGGTCTGAGCACATTCCACTAAATTAACTTCAGCCTCTAATAAACCTTTCAAATCGGCGATGGGACGTTCTTCATCAGATTGCAACAAATCCACACATCGAAGATATAGGTAATCAATTCTAGCTTTCAATTTGGTGAGATCAACAGGGCTACATTCTACTTCACTGAAACAATACTTAATTACATTACAAATTTCCTTAACTGCGTCACATAACCTTGACTCACCGAGTTTGAATTCAGCAGTTGACAGCTTTGGAAGGGTTGCTGCAAAATTCACGGCATACTCTAGACTCTGGCGCGCTAGTTCTGCGTCCCTGGGCACTTCAAGGTTACGTAACAGCAATTCGTAGGTTACCTCTTCATCCGATAAGTATTTCACGATGATTTTGCGGGAAGCCATCGTACATAAATTCCATGTAACAGAACACAAATTAATCATTACACAGAGTTTGAAACAATCCTACCTATGTGGAGAAAAGATTAATAAGGAGGAGGGCCCAACCTACGTTAATTAAGTTACTGAATTTAATTTTAATTGATTACTGCAATCAGTCAGCAGGAAAGATTATTTGCTAATGGCAAGATCACAGAACAAACCATGCTCCCTGCTACCACTGTAACAGGCTCTCATCCCCCCTTACCCTGTTTATTAGCCAAAATGATAATAATAATAATAATAATAATATTTGCATATCAAAATTACAATTTAATTTTCGCTAGGTCACCTGAGTTCACAGCAAAAGAACCTAGGCAGAGAATATTCCTAGTTTCATGGTATTGTGGAAATACTCTGGTCTAATTTAGAATAAGGGAAAGACGGGATGTAACCGGGGTCAAGGCCAGCTTGTTGAGAGGAAGACCTGATGCGTACCTCAGTAGGCCGTATTAAAATGACCCTGCCACACATTGGAAAGGAACAGAATCAATCTTCCTACTGACTGGTATCATTAAAATAAAAAAACAACATCCAAATGTCAAGGTATAATAAGGACCTAGGAATGATACAATTGAATTACAATTAAATTACAACTAAAACCTCTAACCGCTTAGGCTAATATTTAAGGGTAATGCGGAAACAAGTTCCGGGTAATACAGTGAATAAAATAAGTCAGACATTGCCCAGTTGGCAATATTACATTTCCCCATCATACGATTAATTGAATTACTGAATTGAGGGTAGTTTCATCCCCAAGGATAAAGGAAATTTAACAACATGAAATTCAGGCCCGGTGCCGTTTCACAAACAAATTGCATAAAGCAACAAACGCGTTCCTTAGTGAACGAAAGGGTCCGAGAAGCTTCAGAATCCAGCACTGACTGTCTTTTGAAGCCTATCTGACCAAAGTTAAATCCACGAGGTTCCCATCCAGCTAACGGGAAATAGGGCAATAATAACCCACCCTGCAGTAACTACATATAAAGGTACCACCAAATTATACAAACCCTTCCAAAATATTACATACTAATATACTAAAATAAAAATGTCAGTCCGCTCAAAATATGGTCCACCGACACATGGCCTTAACGACATAGCAAATGACACTGTTTAATGTTCCATCGAACGGTTGCCCCTTCTAACAAATTGAATTCATACCACCTGGTGTATTTCAGCCCTCCGGAGAAACTGCCCCCCAGTTTCCCCGGAGGCGATCGCTTAAGAGTCCTTCCGTCAGCAAGCTTCTCACCACACTGTTCCCCCAGCCACAGATCGCACCCCTTTGTATTCCAGAGTCCGCCACCACCCTACTCCAGTCATACCACCTGCGACTAGTGGCACAATCGGCCAACACAAGGGCAGAGCCCAAGGCCAGAGTCCAAGGTTTTGAGTTGGTAGTATTGAATATCAGCCCACACAGGTTACTGCGTAGAAACCTTCTAGGAGTTGAGGCGTCACACAATGTTCTTGCAAGGGTGTTCTTAGAACAGGGGCTTGGCGAATGTAGAAGACAGGAAATGTTCAGCTTTCCAATGTTCACAGATCAAAGCTTGACTTATCCCTCTTTTCCTTTTGCGATAATACCTTAAGTGACAGTTCGCACGAAGGGTAGAAATCCTGGCAGAAAGGCTTGGCGATCCCATTTCACCAGTAGTCAGGCGCCAGGTTGGCGAAAGTAATTCTCAGAAGAGGCCTGGTGTATGCTCTCATGATGATCCGGCCAGACCTGGAGTTCTTACTGCGTCTCGAAGATAAGATGAACATGTACTGATTTGCAAAATCGGTACAATTATTATTAGCGAAATTGAATGATATGTAATTCTAAAACTAGGTTAACAAAGCCAAAAAGGAAATGGATCTCCTTACAAAAGAAAATGAATTCATAATAAAGTGAAAAGCTCACAAATAGATTAAATGTTATATAATAGAAAGAGATTGATAGTAAAATGGTGAAAATGTATGAAAGAAAATATTAGAAATCTACCTTATGAAACTGTCTAGGTCACACTCCTTTAATTTGATTCACTAACGTAGTAATAGAAGACGTCGCTGCAAGATGATTAATGAGGTGGAAAACGCTGTGGTAGCCTATATGATGCCGCTTACAGGTGGATTATGTGGGGACAAACGTGAAAGACTTTAATGGCATATAGCCTACTAACCTCGATACACTCCAGTGAAGCCCCTACTTGTCGCCTCACTCTGGCTGCATCAGCTGTTCATGCGGTACCATTATACGCAGATCACTTGTTAACCCAACATCCAAGCATATTATGTGCATATACCGCATGAACCACTGGGAATGTGACTGGCCAAAATTATAATGTTTGAAAATGTATCAATTAAATGCATTCGTGAAATAGTTGGCTACCATATTTGGATCATACAATTTGCTACATTTTGTGACACAAACGAGGATGCATATCAATACTAGGAAAAGTAGGTAGTCTTATTCCACTGAAGTCAACACTATAATGAAACTAAATTATTTTAACAAGAAGATTAAATCCTTTTGCCCCGTTTAGACGTCCCGGTTGCGATCGCAATCAGGCGCCGATCCAGATTAAGTTGGGACGTCTAAACGCAACAGGATAACATTATCGCGATCAACACGATCCCGTTCCCTCAACGAGATAATCGCGTACGCAGCCATTGCGATTGTCGGTGTGTTCTAGCCTCCTGCTGTGTGAGTGAAGTAGGCAGTGGAAATGATGGCCATTTTTTATTATCTTGTGTTTTGAAAGCGAGAAGTACGTAATATTGGCCATGATGGTTGTATTTATGTTGGTTGATATCAGATATATGAAGATTGAGAAACACGAAATAATGGATGGAGACAAACATACCAGTGTTTAAACGCTAAAAAGAAATATTAGCGTTGGGGAAATTCGATTAAGACGATTAATAAAGACATACATTTATTGTCATAGACATAGAAGGGATTTCGATAGGGCCAAATGACTCTGAACGAACAAAGAAGTATTTATGCAATAAATATCCTAGACCTGTGCATGAATATTTCAAAATATTTTTATTTCCACACCAAGAGTAGGCCTTGCCTACACGACTCCTCAAGATTTGTATATATTTAATAATATGCATTAGCAGGTTGAATTATGTATAAAGAATAACTGAAATACTTCAAAACTGCAGGAAACAAACTACTGTAAATTTCTGCTGTAACACTTGGAATTCAAAAGTTGGCAGACTTTAGCGATGCCATGCTGTTTTACTCGATTATCCTGTTGTTTCATGACGGGACGTCTAAACACGTACCAATGACAAATGCCGTTGATCGCGATTGGACATTATCCAGATCAGAGATAAACGGGATCGCGACCGAGACGTCTAAACGGGGGATTAAGTCAATATATGATGTACTTTTAATGTTGTACCTGTTTCAGCCACACTGTGATCTTCCTCCGCGCAAGTTATAATAAGAAAAGGTGCAACAACTTACATTTAACAAATTTACCACAACAGAAGTTGTTAACTAAAATAATTCTAAAAATATTCATCGTCTAAAAGTTAAAATTTAAAACACCCCATTAAAATTTAAAAAAACAGATCTGTTGCAATAATATATTAAATAAGAAAGATGTAAGTCTTGATACAAAACCGGCTTGAAGTAGGAGATATGTGGATTTAATACTGTATATGTGGAATTTGTTAGGTTAGGATTGAGTTAATAGATGGGAGGGAATATGTGTAATAATGAAGTAGCCAGTATGAAGAGGAAAAGAAACAAACAAAGTAGACCTATCTGTGGATAAATGGACTTGAATATTAATTCATGAAAGTAGAAAAATACTCTTAATATAATCGTTGGATATAAGTAATCAGAGGTATGCTATAGATGAAACTCAATTGTTTTGATAACTCCAATATGGCGGCTGAACGAAACTATAAATTAAGTTTTTATTTCTTGTGTCCTAATCATGCGATCGAAGTACACGTTTGAACAATGAACCGCCGCAATAATCTTCATCTAATGGTAAGTTACATAACTGTATGGCCTAGGTGACGCGGACTACAGTCACCAGGTTTGTAGTCTGGGGGAGGGAGTAATTGGTAAGTTCCATTTTTTAGTAACTTATTTAAGGTGATGTGCACTATATATCACTATGTTCGTAGTGATAGGCTACAAATCGTATGCAAGATTTGTTAATTGACGCCCAGAGGACAGCTTACATATCAAATTTTATCTATCTTTGGAGCGCTATGAAAGTCAAGGAGGTAAGATAGCTAAGCTCTTTGACACTACAGCGCTTTCTAGTGGAGAAAGGAGGAACTTTTTGGTTTTGCGGAAAATCCTGAGATTATTATTTTGCCATTATGAACACGGCCTACTTCAAATGGGTTCTTTAACATGCCAACAACGTATGACATGCGTACCGTGATTTTTGTCGCCATTCAAAATAATCACTTACCACGGCCAGGAGCGAACCTGCAAGCTTGGGGGGTTGTAGTCCGACACGATAACCACTCACCCACCGTGGCAAGCACAAATAGTCTCTGATGGAGACTATATCACCATGTCTGTAGTGATGGGCTACAAATAGTGAAAGTTATTTAAGGTGACGAAACTTTTGGTGAGGCAAAGAATGAGATGTAACAAGAATGGTGATGTTTTGTCAAATCTAATTCCAGCACGGGCTCAGTGTCTGGCAGTTTGTTTAACTCCATCCCGGCAGAAAACACGGCAGTCCCTCAGGAGCCTGGGAGATGAGAGAGGCCAAGACAATCGGAAATGGGAAGAGGGAGAAGAGACGGGCTATGACATAAAATAAATAGGATTAAAGAAAATGGGGGGGTTGGGGGATCAAGTAGAGAGACTCGGCCACGTCATAGAGACATGATGACGTAGGCGTGACGTATTACAACTCACTCTTCCTCCTTGCAGATAACACAACTTTCATCAGAGGGAAGGGAATTTAAAACCTAGAAATAGCTCGTCTAGGAATGAATAACCATTGGACGAGGCATAGAGAACTACAGCGAATTAATTTATGCTTCTTATCCAATTGCATTCTATCAGGAAAAGCACTGATATTTCCACATGAACTAAATTCCGAATAATCAATAGCAATGTAAAATCAGAATTGCTATTGTAACGATTCGATCCCATAGCTGTTAATTTTTTAGGGTTATTCATTAACTATCATGTCATTATTCTTATTAATTAGTACATCGATGAGATGATTTTTATATCAGATGATTGTAAGCGGTTTTCATTATTATATTCAATTAGATTTGTATTAATATTCACTTGTAAAGAGACGACGTATTATATGTTGCAACTATTACTTGTGGCAATGGTGTGAAACCCGTGACACATAGAGTGACGCAGTAAAGTGTCGCAACGGCAGGTAGCCATTGTCACAAGATTTTAAAAACCCACAATGAGTAAGAATCACGTGTGGACCATCGAGGACATTCGAGAAGGAATAGAACAATATATTTCAAACTATGGTGTAACAAGATACGTCACTACTAAGGGAGGTTTGAAGTTGCTGGTGCAATCATTAATTTCGTGATTAAGAATGGACGAGACCCAGGCAGAAGGGGTGACTTGACTATGAAGAGAAGGAAGCTGGGACACCACGTGACAAGGAGGATATAAGCTGTAACCCGCGTCTACAAAGTCATTAGGGAACGACAAAACATTCATTCACGGACAGCTTTCAATTAGCAGAGGAAGTAGCCACTGGACTTCCTGGTTTAAGAATGGACTAAGCAAATATTCAATACAGGACCATGCTTGGTCAATATAGGAATCAACATACAATGGCTTAGAGATCACTACTGCAATAAATCTATAGAAGGCAACAGAATGGATCGTGGTATGCTGTATCTTACGATATATTACAACATTTTTACATACGTGACGGAGTATTAAGGTGATCTGTCATAACCTTAAATATGACGAATCTTCGACTGGGTGAGCAAGCAATTAAATAAAACTATCGTCTCTATTATCAAGTAACTTCAAGTTTAATATTCAATTCATATGTTCATTTTTCTTTTAAATAATTAAACCGCAGTTGGTAAATTAAATTCTTTTTTGTAACTATTAGTCTAGTATTTTGTTCTTAAGTCAATAAATTATTTCTTTAACTTCATGTCTATAACTTTTCTTGTAGTTAATACATACTATAGGCAAATCCATCATACTCCTTAAATGAATACTGGAATGGTTAGATGACTTTGTCTCACCACGACCAGGGATAAATAGGTCTCACTCTACTGCTGATAGCCGAGGTTAATTCATAAATTTCGATTCACTGTCTTAAATAGGGATCTGGCGCTCAACAACTTATTATATTATACTATCACAGGTAAGGTCACACCTCAGTAAATTTATTCTTATTATCTTGTTTGTTTGTTTATACGACCTGTTACATTTTTCACCACATGAAAATGAAAATCCACAGCCTGCTTCCAGTCTCCGACCGGGTCAGGAATGGAATGAATGAGGCCCCGATCTAGTGGCGAGGATATGGACTGTGCCGGCTGCCGAGGCCTGACGCACTCCTCTGGGGCAATGATTAAATGAATGACAGATAAAATGAAATGATAGTGGAGAGTGTTGCTGGAATTAAATGTTGACAGGGAAAACCGGAGTGCCCGGAGAAAAACCTGTCTGCCTCCGTTTTGTCCAGCACAGATCTCACATGGAGTGACCGGGATTTGAACCACGGACCCAGCGGTGAGAGGCCGGTGTGCTGCCGCCTAAGCCACGGAGGCTTCGTTGTCACCACATAGTGTGCCCATTTAGCAAGAAATATGCCAATCACAGTATACCAGCGTAGCTCAATTCGGAATTTCGGGGCAGCGGTAAGTTCCCCCACTCTGTGACTCACATATTTTGGATTAATTAGAGGATACACTTGCAAAAATAACAACAAAATCAACTCCTATTTAAACACATTTAATTAATAAAATTAATGGCGCTACAAACATTTTAACAATTTAATTACTGACCCAATAATCAACTGCTTGTTCCAAATGAACAAGGAATCACAAATATAAATAAATATTGTATTCAAAACCTGCGGTTTCCACATAAACCAACAATTCTTACTTAGTCTCACTTCCATAAAGCACTAACATTAAGTTTACATAACTCCGAGCTCTTTGGCTCCATGCATTTACATTATTATGGTGTCATTCTTGTACACCTCAAACACTATCCTTTATATTTTCTTATTTCTCAAAAACAAATATATAATTATATTTAAAATCTATGTTAATTATCTAACTCAATATTTTGGGCATGTCCACACATTCAGTTGTTATCATCTCTCTTTATTTCACAAATATATTAAGGTAATCAGAAAATCAATTGTGTACTCCAGAGCGTGAAGGTACTTGACACAGTCAAAAAACTATAGTTACTCCCGAACTCAGTTGCCTTCAATCAACTCGTGGAATCCCACGTCCTTACATCATTACAATAGGGATTGTTATTTATCTCTTATGTCTTAATAGACCATTATCATATAAGAAACTACGATCTGAACCGGCAAACGAAATATCCATCTTTAAGGACCTCGGTTCAACGCCCGGGTCGTTAACAACTTTAAACACTCCTGGTGTATTCATTTCTCTTTACAACAGCTTACGAGACGGTCTCTGTTCCTTCTCGCTTTAAGAGAGCTAGACTCTATTACTTGGGGTGCGATTTATGACACGTTAGGGTGACGGCGACTCCCTGTCTGACCCAACGTTAGTAGCTATTTCCAAGGCTTTCAAAACAAACCTTCCCATTATATCCAGTTCTGGGGAGACCGGGCTTTATTGTACCGTATACATTCAAACAACTATTCTTTGGTTCAAAGACCATTTTCGTATCCTTGGCATTTATTAATTATGAGAGGGTCCTCATTGATTGGGAAGATTAATACACATACGACGACGGAGAATTTAAGGGGCTTTTATCATAAGAAGATCCTGCATTCGAATCTCTTCGTGTGCCTCGGGAACCAATCCCTTACAGAGGACTTATACAAAATGCGATTTAGAGTCGGCCGTGGCCCATATGACATACGCTCAATAATACCATATATTAGCTCCCTTTTTAAATACATACACAATGCCTCGTGATACTATGTCACAAATAGAGGACTTATACAATTATCAATTCACTGCAATCAACTACCCTCCATAAGTAATGTACCAAGTATTTAACCACTACGCGTTCCTAGCGTGACACTTTAATATTATTTTTGCGCTCATTATGCGCTATGCATTATTTTAAGCCGAAAATGTCTTCCCAAGAACTGATAAAATCTCTTTAGTAACAATTCATATTATTTTAATTCACATATTAATCTTTCCGTTGTCGATAAATCGCTCCCTGTTTTAAAATATTCCATTGAACCTCATCTCTTACACATACGTTAAGGCTTAACGTTCTTATATTCATATCAATTTATTTGATTTTTATTTAACATTTCCATATTTAATTATTATTATTATCTTTATTCTTTATACAAGCTCAAAAGCTATTTCTTTCATATCTCAACTTTACTTTATTTCAATGTCTTTCATGATAATTAATGATATTTCGCTTGCTCTTAGGACATTTGTTAAATACATTAACCCTTTATTCACATATTTCCTCTACGGGATTTATTCTTTACACAATTATTTATAATTTCTCAATTTATTTTATTATTGTTCAGATCGTGTTCTTGATTATTCAGTATTTATTTATTAAAACACATCCCTTTTACTCAAAAACTCCGGTGGGTTTGTACACAACTAATCTCTGACACCAAAATAGAATGAATTTAGTATTCACATGTTTCCAGATCATCCCATGATCTTTAATCTGGTGCGGTGCTTCATTTTTGGGCCCACTTTGAACTTTTTACTCCATATTAAAGGAATTCATCTTACGTAAAAACACTTTTTGACATATATTTAAAACACTTAATATTGACGACATTTTTATATACTGATGTGTCCCTTTTGAACACATAATAAACACTAAAAATATTATTTAACACACAATCTTGATTATTTTACACTTCACCATTCTCGATCACTAGGCCGTATTTCTGAGCCTATCACACGTGATCTTCTTAAATTCCCGTTTCCAAGGGTGAAATTTATTCGATGTCGGCTTCCTATCCTGCAGAATGCGAAAGTCTCGAAACATCTACTGTTCCCTGGAGTCCAATTCTGCTACTCCTATCCTGGATAACTGGCTATTTATCTATCTTGAACGGCTTCTTTGTAGATCTGTCTATCGATCCTAACGAAAGTCTATACGGATCGAGGTCCTCTCAAAGACCTATAGATTTAATTTATAGCAGCTAGCACTTCTCGATTCTAGTACTATTAGAATTGTTCGCCTGCTTTCCGGAGATAATGTTTATAGTCTCCTATCCTCTTTATTTGAACTGTTTTATTATTCTGTTCTTCCCTTTTAGGTTTCTTTAATTTAAATAACAGTTTATCTGTCTGGTACGATACTTCCGTACGTTATAATCTATTCGTTCGTACATTTAACGACCTATCGCCTTTAAGTCCGATGTTCGCGGCCTGCTCTGACTATATCTTACGAATTTTCACTTTAACTTGTATACAGTCGGGCCTAAATCCTATAATTAGGATTTTCCTAATATTTCACTACGGCGATACTTTAAAATTTCGTCTTGACCACTCCTCTGTAGGCAAGCAAGTCGTTAATACTGCGACGCCTGTGGCTATCAGATCTTACTTCTACGGTGTAACACAGCGTTTCTCCCCTCAAGGAGTACTGGTAGCTGTTTTCGATGTAACGCAGAATTACGTCCCCTCACGGACTGTCGGAATGACTACTTCTACGTCGTGGAGCAGCACTTCCCCTCACGGAATGCTCGTATGACTGCATGATTGGCTTGGAAACGCCCGAAGCTTTATACTGTTTTACTACAAAAAAATAAGACTCTAGCCTTTCCTGTGGTCAACTTCTAAAATAATGGTGCCACAAATATAAAAATTATACCTTCCGAAAGCTCTTCTTCTCAATGTCACATAATCTCATTGCACCTAAGAATCGATCGTGCAATTTAGAGATATTAATTAATTTCTCGTCCTCAATTGTGTGGGTGTTGCATTCCTTTTGCTCTCTCCCCTCCACAGAGGCTTAGGTAATTCCCCAATGACGTCGTCTTACGTCGGCAGTTTTATTCTGCACAAAATTTAAATGGTTTCTCTTTACTGAAAAATCTCTCATTCAAAATGATTCACTGTACTGTACTTGTTTACTCATTATTATGCTCGTAAACGTGTTAATTTTAATTATTCCTCTTCTGGTGCATAAGCGGCGTTGTCAATTTCCAGCAACGTCAGCTTGAATTCCGATTCAGGCTTCCTTGTCTATCACGGTGGAAATTTCCATTCAGTTATTAATACTCGTGACCAGCCCTCTCTTGAATGTCGAGTGGGGTGATCTCATCTAAGGAACATCTGTCCCTAGTCGCTTGCACAATGTTAAGCTATAATCCTGGCTTAAAATCTCTCTCCATTCCTTTAAGAAACTATACGTTTCTTTCATTTCTTCCTTAAGGACATGGGTTCGACCGTCATGGACCCTATGGCCCATGGGTTCAATAGTAAGGCTAATTATTTCACTTTATAAACAAGTAGTTCCGTGAAGAACTATACAGCCTATTTTCATATATCCTACTTATGTTAATTGCCACTATCAACATACACAATTTCAGTTTGATTGCTGTAATAGATTCGTAGCTATTGAGAACCGACTAAATATTTCGGATGGTCGCCATGTTGGATTTTATATATGTAGGTCCTAGAGTTATGTACTGTTACATGCAGATTATTGTGAACGTGTAGTATTCAAACTTCAATCGCATAGTTAGGACACAAGAAAAAACAAGGAGATTTTAAAATTTTTCACAGCTGCCATCTTGAGGTTATCTAAACAATTGAAATAAATTAGATGCCAGTGGATTAACATTCGTATATGGATTTACTGTACCAAGTTTCACTGCACGCGGATGGTTAAATTGCGAGAAACGTCCATGTGAATATTTATAATTCGCGTCACCGCCATGTTGGATTTGTGAACACCAGGTTATTTAAAGTCCTATAGGTGAACTTAAGTTCATAGCCCCTATGAACATTAAAAAAATGCAGTTTGATTGCTAAAATAGATTCGTAGATATTCAGCATCGTCTAAATATTTCGGATGGTCGCCATGTTGGATTGTTAAATGTATAGGCCATAGAGTCACGTACCATTGAAGGAAAATTATTGCGTAGGTTCATTATTCAAACTTTCACTTCAATCGCATGACTACATCACAATAAATAAAATCTTAATTTTAAAATTCGCACTGCCGCCATCTTGAGGTTATGTAAACAATTGAACTAAATTAGATACCAGTGGATTACAATGTGTATAAATATTTCCTGTGCCAGGTTTCAGTGCGCTTGGAACATTAAATCGCGAGAAAGGTCTATTCAAAATTTTCAAATTCGCTTGGCCGCCATGTTCGTTTTGTAGTTAACCGGTTTTTGAAAGTCTTATAGATGGACTTCCAGTAGTGCCCTTTATCTCCGTACAAAATTTCAGGGTTTTACCGCTAATAGTTTCAGAGATATAGAATGCCGGTGAAATATTTCGCACATCCGCCATCTTGTGATTATGTAAACATTTGAACGAAGTTAGATGTCGGTGCATTACAATGTATATAAACATATACTGTACCAAGTTTCATTGCGTTTGGTTGGTCAAATCGCGAGAAACGTCTATTTAAAAGTCGCAAATTCGCTTGGCCGCCATGTTGGTTTTGTAGTTACCAGGTTTTCAAAAGTCACATAAGTGAACTTATAGTAGTTCCCTCTATTACCATAGAAAATGTCAGGGTAATATCGGTAATAGTTTCGGAGATATTGAATGCTGGTGAAATATTTCGCACAGCCGCCATGTTGGATTGGTGAGTCGTAACGAAATTTGAAGGGCACGGTCGAGGTCGCCGGGAATAGTGCTATGAACTTTCCGAGTTTCATTGAAATCGCTCCAGCCGTTTAGATTTTATTAGGGGGGGACACACACACGAATCACACACACACGCACACACACACACACACACACACACACGCACACACACACGGACAAAAGGTGATCTCATAAGCCTATTTTTTCAAAATTGAAAATAGGCTAAAAATGTTACACTATATGGGTGTGAGACTTGGAAAGTAAAAAAATCAATCATAAAGAAAATCCAGACCTTTATAAACCGATATTTACGAAGAATCTTGTGAGTTTTTTGGCCAATGAACAACTATGGAATCTTGTTGTTGTTTGAGTCTTCAGTCTTTTGACTGGTTTGATGCAGCTCTCCATGCCTCCCTGTCCTGAGCTAATCGTTTCATCTCTACATAACTACCACACCCTACATCTGAGGCAATCTGTTTAACATATTCTAACCTTGGTCTACCCCTACAGTTCTTGTCCTCGACCCTTCCTTCCATAACTAAGCTTGCTATTCCTGGGTGTCTTAGTATGTGTCCTACCAACCTATCTCTTCTCTTCATTAGCAGTCGCCAGAAACATCTCTCCTCTCCCACTCGTCTTAATACCTCTATGTTTGTAACCCTATCTACCCATCTGATCTTCAACATTCTCCTGTAACACCACATTTCAAATGCTTCTATTCTCCTCTTTTCTGCTGCACCAATAGTCCAAGTGCGGATTCAAGAGGGGGGGGGGGCGGTCAGGGGGTCATGACCCCCACCCCCACCAAACGGAGATCAATTTTTTTTATAAACTCAAAAAACGAAAACACAATAACCAGACAAATAAAACTTCACGAATTTTAATTGAAAAACAGTTTTTTCATTTTATTCAATACTGAAAATATCTTTATCGCAATTATTATGTTCTGTTACAAGTGTACATATTTACAACTTCATACCTGTTATATAAAAACGATTATTTATATAACAAAATCAACTCGTCTATTTTGTTTAGCAAACCTTGTGATTACCGAATCGATGTCTTTAGTGATGTCACGATGAATGTGCAGCAATGCACGGATAGGAATTTGAGGCTCTTTTCGCACCAAAAAATTTTACCGACGTCCAAACTGCAAGCTTGGTTGGCAATTTAAGCTGTGACTTTCGCCCTTTGTCGGTACCACTCGACTTGCCGAAACTGTAACGTACCTTGATACTTTTCTCGAAGCTCGATAAGCTCGATGTAAAAGTCTCAAAACACGCCGTTGCAATTTGTACGAATATTTTTGGTGCGCTAAACGCATCAAATTTCTATCCATGCAGCTTGCAAAAAAAAATGGTCTGGTTTTGTACGTTTGGTTATTTTGTGATACCATTTTTCTTAACAATTTCGATTCTGTGAGTCCCCCCCCCCCAAAGCCAAACTCTAGATCCGCGCCTGAATCTTACAAACGAGAAGCCCGTGGATTTACAGTTAAAGGCAAGAAAGTGGAAGTGGGTCGGACATACACTGCGCAAACACCAGACGGCAATAGAGAGGCAAGCCCTGAGTTGGAATCCTCAGGGAAATTGCAGAAGAGGAAGACCGAGGGAAACTTGGAGGAGGACAGTGGAGAGGGAAGCTGCCGTAACGGTGAGAATGTGGGGAGAAGTGAAGGCAATGGCGCGCAACCGAGTCCGATGGCGATACTTCGTTGATGTGAACAACAGGACTTAAGTTAAAGTAAAGTTCTTCCAGGAACTAGTTATACGTGGCCTGGTGACCACGGGTCCTCAGCTAAGTCCGCCATTGCTTTCTCTTACCCGTATCGATCTACCACGCCATCCTTATTTCTGAGCTTCCACGAATACTTGAAACAATTTGTACTTTTCTGCATCGGTAGAGGGGAATTGTGTGTCGAGGATAATTTTTTGACATCCATTCTCTTCCATCTCTGCACATTTCCGTTCGTGATATGTTTTTCTTGTCAGCGTTCCACATTACAAGAAAAAAATTCGTAACGATGCAAGCTATACGTAACTAAGAGTTTGCGTTCGTACAGCAACGTATAGGTAATGCCACTGACCTAGTATGCATTGGTGAACATACAATGCTAAACTAAGGCACGTAACTATGAGCCTACTTCCTTACAGTATCGCACAGGTAACGCTACTAACCGAGTATTCATAGATGAACAAACAAGTAGTTTCGTGAAGAACTAAACAGCCCATTTTCATATATCCTACTTATACTTATTGCCTCTATCAACATACAAAATTTCAGTTTGATTGTTGTAATAGATTCGTAGATATTGAGAACCGACTGAATATTTGGGATGATCACCATGTTGGATTTGTATATATCGCTCTTAGAGTTCAAACTTCAATCGCTTGATTAGGACACAAGAAATTAATCCGAGATTTAATAATTTCGTTGAGCCACCATCTTGTGGTTATGAAAATAATTTAAAAGAATTAGATATCAGTGGATTAAAATTTATATAAGCATTTACCGTTACAGTTTCACTGATCTCGGATGGTTAAATCGCGAGAAACGTCAATTTGAATATTTCTCGTCACCGCCATGTTGGATTAGTGCTCACCAGGTTATTGAACGTCCCATAGGTGAACTTGTTCATAGCCTCTATACACTTACTAAATTTCTGTTTAATTGCTGTCATACAATAATAGTTATTGAGAGCCGTCTAAATATTTCGGATGGTCGCCATGTAGGATTTTATTACATGTAGGCCACAGAGTTATGTACAATTAGATGACGATTATTGCGTAGGTTCATTATTCAAACGTTGACTTGGATTGCATGATTAGGACACAAGAAGAAAAATTAAAATTTCACACAGCCGCCATCTTGAGATTATGCAAACAATTGAGCTAAATTAGTTGTCAGTTAATTGTATTGTGTATAAATATTTGCAGTAGTCTACCAAGTTTCACTGAGTTCGGCTTGTTACATCGCGAGAAAATTCTATTTAAATACTTCAATTTCGCTTGGTCGCCATGATCGTTTTGTACTTAACACGTTTTTGAAAGTCACGTAGGTGAACTTTTAGTAGTACCCTTTATCACCGTACAAAATTTCACGGTGATACAGTATCTGTAATAGCTTCGGATATATAGAATGCCGGTGAAATATTCGCACAGCCGCCATGTTGGATTGGTGAGACGTAATAAAATTTAAAGAGCACGGTAGAGGTCGTACAAAATAGTACTATGCCCTTACCGAGTTTCATCGAAATCGCTCCAGCCGTTTAGACTTTATTAGGGGGACACTCACACACATACACACATAAATGTAAATAAGCTAAGAATAGGCCAACAATAGCTGTATCTGAAGACCTGAAACGCTAAATAATATTAATACATTCACAATTCAAAAGGTTAGATTTTGTATTTTATCGCTGTAACCCGCAATCACTGCTAACACTGTTCTGATTTATGTTGGTCCGCATTTAATATTCATCTTGCGAGCTCATTGAAAGAAGGGTGGTACCAATTATGTCACTGGTTTCCTAATTGGTGTGTAATCTTCGAGTCGGCCGTTCAATTATCGGGGTTCTCGCCGTATTGCCAATTAGACAGCGTCAGGCTGGGAGGGCCCCCTGCGGACTCTTCAGCCTTATATGCGTTCCAACTTCAATTTAGACTCAAGACGAAACCTAGAGAACTCAAATGTAATCTCAAAGTCTTCCATGTACGCTGTCACATTAAGTAGGCCCGCCAGAGAATTTCAGTCGTTCAACCCAGAGTAAAGGGAATTAATGTTCAGTGCTGTTCTCAAACGGTAGTAGAGAGGCACAATCCACGGTCTTCTAACTTCCATGTGTTTAGGGCTCGGAGTCTATGTGATCACCCCCCAGGGGCTCACATCTAGTGGGACGTGGATTGGCGACCATGGGACCCCAGCTGAGTCCGGCATTGTTTCCACTTAAATGTGCCGGGCTCCTCTCCGTCTTCTTTCCTGTCGACCTCTCTTGGTCAACTCTTCTTCTCTTCCGACCCCGACGGTATTACGGTATCTGAGGCCTAGGGAGCATCTTCCTTTCCCACCTTGTCTCATCTTTCCTGATACCATCCTTCTTCGAGGGGTCAGACCTCTTTTTCATTTCATGTTATCTCCTGCCTTCTGCTCAAGGCCCTCAAGGAGGCAGGGTGTGTGTAGCCCCACCACTTCTGGTGCACCCTGGATATTGCTAAACCCTCAAGGGCTCACGGCTGGTGAGTTTCGGAGTTGGCGACCCCAAGGGATTCCTGAGCTGGGTCCGTTTTGTCCCCTTTTTCCTCTTACTTTGGTAAGGGCCCTCTCCTCTTTCCCCCTTTCCTATCTGCCTTTCATGGCTCTCCTTCCCTCCAAGTCCATCATTCCTGATTCTTCGAGGGTTGAGGGAATTTCTTTTCTTCCTGTCCTTTATTTGCCTTATCCTTTATTTGTTTACCATTTCTTCTTCTAGTCTGTAAGTCTGTAGTTAGTATTAGTTATAGTTTTCATTCTCATCAGGTCCAAAACGCGTTTAATCCACTTGTGAATAAGGATCATTTCATAAAATTATTTATTTTATTATTTTATTTTATTTTACTTTATTTAATTTGTTTTTATTTTATTTTGATTTGTTTAATTTAATTTAATTTTGTTTTGTTTTATTTTGATTTTGTTTTGTTTTATTTTATTTCATTTTATTTTGTTTTAAATTATTTTATTTATTTTTTTGTTTTGATTTATTTTGTTTTGTTTATTTTGTTTTGTTTTATTTTGATTTTGTTTTATTTTATTTTGTTTTATTTTGATTTTCCAGAAAACAAACATAAAACCATAAACAAACAAAACGAAGCAAAAAGCAAAATTCAAAAAAGCAAAAGCAGAAAACAAACTCAAAACCAAACCCAAGAAAGAAAAGCAAAAAGTAAAATTCAAAAGCAAAACAACAAAGCAAACACAAAACAAAACAAAACAAAAAGATACGAGCCTTACAGTAGTCGCATATGATGTGTAACATCTGACATGTTATCCTACTCGTATACTACACAGCTTGGACATTCTTAAAATGTTAATTTACACTCCATTTTCATACTGGTACTATGATGAATTTATAGATTGAATTTGGAGATATGCTACTGTCACATTTTTGGTGCAGTGGTCAAGCTGTTAGTCTCTCACCAAGGTTGACCGGGTTTGATTCCCGGTCAATACATGTGAGATTTTCGAATTGAAATGCCATGTCCTGTGGTTCGCATTCCACGTAAAAGGGAGGTACCGTGGATCATGATCTTGAGATTAACGGACACGCAAAACTACAAGCTTCCTTCCTTCCTTCCTTCCTTCCTTCCTTCCTTCATTCCTTCCTTTTACATTAATAATTCATAATAGCAAAGTGACACACAACGTCGACAGTACTCTCAAATACTGTGAGCACATTCCTCAGTAACTATAACATTCATTATTCTCAAGGCTCTCATACAGTTCGTCGTGAACAATCAAAACATGGCTTCCTACAATCATGAAATGACCTAGTCTCACATATGATGAAAATACAGCTTTTATTCCACTCATATAACAACATTCTCTTAATTAAACGTTTAAATTATACGCCATGTTTATGTATTGATTTGGCGTATAATTTAAACGTTTAATTCTAGCATCAATACGGATATTTAGAAACATTTGTTTTCAATGGCAAGTGTGTTTGCATTCTATAACATTCTGTTATGCATTTAATATTTGACTACTCACCCACAGCTTGACAATAATGCCGCTTACTTAAATGTCATTTGTCGTCTTTGTCCTACCCCATGTGATATTCAACCTTGAACGAGAAGCTGCTCAATGACAAATGAAAGTCGGTGAAACATTTGCCACTGTGCTCGTCAAACCAGTGCCTGCTAAATGCACTGCCTACCGTATTGCCATAACATTATCGCGCTACAGAGCACACACTGCCTTGTTTCCAATACACATTTTCAATTGTACATCCAGCTGGCAGTGCGTCTTCACTTCCGTCCGATCCGCTTCCGTCCGATCCACTTCCGTTCGATCCACTTCCGCCCGATTCACTTCCGTCCCATTTTTCAGGCAGTGAGTCTTCACTTCCGTCCGATCCACTTCCGATCGATCCACTTCCGTCCCCAATTTTCAAAATCACTCCCACAAAACTATCCAGCAACCGAGCGGAAAGATGTTACACATCAAAAACACAAAACCAAAATCCAAAAACACAAAACAAAAGAAAAAAAGTAGGAAACAACAAACCAAAAGATACGCGAGGCAAAGTCCAGAGAAACGTTTCTCATGAAAATGATTCTTATTCACAAGTGGATTAAACGAGTTTTGCAACTGGACGACTCATCTCATCTTTCACTATCACCCACACCATTAGGGACTGATAATCTTCGT
Organism: Meconema thalassinum; assembly: GCA_946902985.2. Taxonomy (NCBI): domain Eukaryota; kingdom Metazoa; phylum Arthropoda; class Insecta; order Orthoptera; family Tettigoniidae; genus Meconema; species Meconema thalassinum. Next base: position 51,316,232 of record OX336393.1, read on the forward strand.
GTTAGGCCCCTTAATACAACAATGATCATCATCATCGAAATAGGGAAAGAACTGCAGAAAGTGGGGATAACATAGTCTGATATACAGAAATGTGTTTCGTTCAAGAGGAAACTCCAAGGACACCATCTATTTCATAGGATTATTCATCCAACCAACTGTCGCCTTATTGGTGATAACTAAATATCGGCCGTGGGACAGGGCGAGGGTCGTGTTGTGATGTACGCGGTCCTCGAGGGACTCCCAGCTGAAGTGAAGTGGAGTGCAGTTTGAAATAAGACAGCTCATCCCGCGTCTGTGTCCACTTGTGCTCGGTATGCGTAAGATAGCCGGATACCGCCACCATGGCTCCGTATAGAAGTTCGCGAGCCCTAAATAGCTCTGACCTCTTTCCCTGTCAAGTCTCTCCATTTTTCACAACTCACATTCTGCAATTAATGGCATGTGTGCCCTCCGCAGAGGGATGGTGCACGTCGTGATTAGGATGAAACGAATGATGAAGACCAAGTCCACGACCCAGAGGAATTAACTATACGATCACCTCGTGGCGGAATATCCAGCATTCTTGCCTGTCACCCCGGAGGTTCGTATACGATGTGGGTCAGGAATAACTGTGAATAATCGTTACAAATGGGGATGGCAAGTTTCTCCTCACTGCGACTGCAAAGAAGTAGCTCAAACAGTCCAGCGAGTTGTGCAATACTGTCCACCTCGTGCTTTCTCTGGATCTCTGGAAGAGTTAAACGAAGCCAGCCTCGACGCAGTTGTGTGATTGGAAAACTTAAATATTGAAATTTAGTATCATATGTACTGTCAGTGGTTATTTCGATGTCCCCTGTGTGAATATGCCTGGACTTAGATACTGTCTTAGATTTAGATTTTGCTACATTAGTTTTAAGGTTCCATCCGCCATATATCTCTGCACTATAAGGAACTAGAATCCTTGAAAGTAAGGATGTGAGAGGATAACGAGAGACTTCCTTCAGGATATAGCACAGATATGTAAGCCTAACTCATTTATGAGAATTGACAGTTCGCCAGGCAGATAGAAACAAATCCCGCAAGAATAATACTGCCCCCCTATCCCCCCCCCCACTCCCAGGGGCTCACATCTAGTGGGACATGGGTTGACGACCATGGGACCCCAGCTGAGTCCGGCATTGTTTCCACTTATTTGTGCCAGGCTCCTCTCCATCTTCTTGTCGACCTCTCTTGGTTTCTTCCGACCCCGACGGTATTAGGGTATCCGAGGCCTAGGGAGTCTCCCTCTTCCTTTCCCGCACTAATTGGTCCTTCTCTCATCTTTCCTGATCCCTCATTCTTCTAGGGATGAGCCTTCTTTTTCTTTTTCTTTCTCTTTTCATTATAGTTCCTTGTCTCCTTTAGATTTCCGCTCTGTTGTTCTGAATTGTCTCCCCGTGTCTCTAAATTACAATTTGTAAGTATTTTCAATCTCAATTGCATTTTGTCAGTGCAGTATTTTAAAACGCGGGCTTCCACATATTGTGAGTATTTTGATTCTACCGTATTTTCAATTTCAATTTCAATTGCGTTTTGTAAGTATTTTGAATTCCAATTGGACTTTGTAAGTATCACCTTAACTACATTTTGTGCGTATTTTTCATTCGTAATTCCTTTTGTGAGTATTTTCCTTCTAAATAACCTTTTGTACATTTTGTGAGTCATTTCAATCTGAGTTCCATTTTGTAAGTATTTTCAGTCTCACTTAATTTTGTTATGATTTCCATTTCATTGTCATTTTTGCTATCACCCAGATCATTAGGGGCCGATAACCTAGATGTTAGGTCCCTTAAAACAACTATTATCATCATCATCATCATCATCATAATCATAATTATAATACTGCTTCTGTTATCGGAGAACACGGTGCAGCTCTCTGGTGACATGGCATAGCATTCTCTCTACTATTACAAGTCACGCCCCCGGTGAGAAAATTCGCTGGTGTAAGAGCTGATGGCTAGATCCCTTCGCGGATAAACAAAACGTTATCCGCACCCGCACTACTCTTATCGGCACCCGCACTACTCTTATCCGCACCCGCACTACTCTTATCGGCACCCACACCACTCTTATCCGAACCCGCACTACTCTTATTCGAACCCGCACTACTCTTATCCGAACCCACACTACTCTTATCGGCACCCACACTACTCTTATCGGCACCCACACCACTCTTATCCGAACCCGCACTACTCTTATCCGAACCCGCACCACTCTTATCCGAACCCACACTACTCTTATCGGCACCCACACTACTCTTATCGGCACCCACACTACTCTTATCCGCACCCGCACTACTCTTATCCGCACCCGCACTACTCTTATCCGAACCCGCACTACTCTTATCCGAACCCGCACTACTCTTATCTGCACCCGCACTACTCTTATCTGCACCCACACTACTCTTATCTGCACCCGCACTACTCTTATCCGAACCCGCACTACTCTTATCCGAACCCGCACTACTCTTATCCGCATCCACACTACTCTTATCCGCACCCGCACTACTCTTATCCGAACCCGCACTACTCTTATCCGAACCAGCACTACTCTTATCCGAACCCGCACGACTGTTATCCGAACCCGCTGGCATTACAATGGAATAATGTTTTTAATTTATTAGATAAAGCGTTAAGTATTAAAGCAACACATTAAGACATTTGAGCAGAGTGTCGTTCCCCTATGTTATGTGTGAATCGCTAGACAGTGTGGACTGGGTTTTGTCCCTCTGAGTAACGGCAAGTGCAACAGCGGTGGCTAATTATAACACTTACTTAGTCGTCGGTTGTACCCAGGCAGGCAAGCACAGGTATAAAGGAATTTTTGGAGGCATAATTCAACACTAATTGAGGGTATTCCCATGATTGGCTTCTCTCACTTCTCTGTTATTCTCATACAATCCACGTGAAATAACAAGAAACGTGATAGACGCAGATCTCTGCAAAAACTAAAATTAATATTTCTTAAATCCAGCTCAACATTGTATTCTAAAACCTATCCGGCAATTTACTCCACACATTATCCGCAGCTTATCCGCACAGCGATGCAAACTGTATCCGCATGGCGAAACATTTTGCGGCTATCCGCGGGTTTATTGGCATCCGTGCAGGGCTTTACTGATGGCTGCGCAGATCCGGGACAGCTTCCCTAGGGTCAGGCACCCCAGCCGTACCCTAACCTCGCAGCTCTTGGCTACCTTGAGAAATGTCAAGGTCAGCCGTCGAGTTGAGCTTGAAGCTTCCTACTTTGGCACATCTACGTCGTAACGCTTCAAATGGCAGCACACAACAGGTTTTCTTCGAGGTGAAGGTCAAATTGTCCAGAGTAACTTGGTCTTGACAACAGCATAACTGTGAGTTAGTTGGTTAGTTGGATCCTCAGTCTATGGGCTGTGACAACGCGGTCATGTATCCCCGTGTACTTTGGGTGTGTGCAGAATCTGTCTGATAACCGGAGTTAATTGTGATGGCTGTATTACTGTGTGTTATCATATATATTATTTCAGTAGTACAGATCCCTCCTGCGGCGCTCACAAGCGACCGATCGTGAAAATGAGCATTCAAATGAAAGCGAATAGACATTAGCAGTGACGAATTGCACTCTAATTCCATAAATATCAATAGTTTCCTTAAAAAATTACTTTTAAAAAATGTACGATGTGTGCGATTTGCAGATACAGTTGATGTATGAAAATACGCTCCATATTGCTGTCCACTTCACATTTTGGCCGCTGTGACGCCCGTTTCATGTCATCTTAACATTATGGGGTATTTCCTTGATCATTTTGCATGGATTTCAGAAACAGTAAATCAAAGGAATGAGTACTCAAATCGTATAATTTCATAAATATCGAACAACCGGTGAGTGTTACGGCTAAGCTGTCAATCAATGGACTCAGCACACAAATGGCAATAGCAGTGACAAATTTCATTCTAATTTCTGAAATATCAATTTTTGTAAGAAGTGCGTGATTTGCAAAACCTATCGGGGAAAGTATGGTTTATGAGATTTCTCGCACGGGTACGCCAGTCTGTTTTTAATTCAAGTAAGGATTTCAGACGATAATTTCAAGTAGTTCCTACTTTTGCTACTTATCGCTACCGTCCATGACACCTAGCTGTGAATAGATGCCATCGCAACCAGCTCCTGGTGACGAACGTTGGAACTGAGGAGCATTAATCAAACCTATCCTACAATTGCTTCACACAAGTTCAGTTAGTGGAAGGTTCCTTTACATGCCATAAATTTATGAACTGGGCCCGCCGGCTTTACATCCTCTCTCCCCCCAGGGGCTCACATCTAGTGGGACGTGGCTTGGCGACCACGGGGCGCCAGCTGAGTCCGGCATTGCTTCCACTTACTTGTGCAGGGCTCCTCTCTGTCTTCTTTCCTGTCGACCTCACTTGGTCAACTCTTGTTCTCTTCCGACCCCGACGGTATTAGGGTATCCGAGGCCTAGGGAGTCTCTTCCTTTCCCGCCTTAATTGGCCCTTGTCTCATCATTTCAGATACCCTCCTTCTGCGAGGGGTCAGCCTTCTTTTTCTTTTCATGTTATCTCCTGCCTTCTGCTCGAGGCTCTCAAGGAGGCCAGGTGTATGCAGCCCCACCACTTCTGGTGCACCCTGGCTAATGCTACACCCTTAGGGGCTCATGGCTGGTGAGTTCGGGAGTTGGCGACCCCGAGGGTTTTCTGAGCTGGGTCCGGTATCCCCCTTTTGTCCATTACCTGTGGGGCGGACCCTCTCCTCTTTCACTTTCCTGCCTTTCATGGCTCTCCTTCCTTCCAAGTTCCTGAATCTGCATTCTTCGAGGGTTGAGGGCATTTCTTTTCCTCCTGTCCTTTATTTGCCTTATTCTCCTTTTGTTTTCCATTTCTTCTTCTAGTATATAAGTTAGTAGTTAGTTTTAGTTATAGTTTACATTTCATTATCATCTTCACGATCACCCAAACCATTAGGGGCCGATAACCTAGATGTTAGGCCCCTTAAAACAACAATTATCATCATCATCATCACTTCCTCCCCGAAGGAAGGCATACTGAGGGATTTTTAACGCTCTTAAAAAAATCCGACGACTTCGGCCGGGATTGAACCCGCGACCTTAGGCATAGAATCTTAGCATGCTACCAACTACGCCATCGAAGTCGCCAACTATGAGTTGAACAACACAAGTCAAGGAACAAAACATTTTGTGTTGAGTCTGTTATACAGTATAATGCAAAATATATTCTGACTGCCTACATCGAACAGTAACGAAAATCGCCATTCATAATTAATGAAGTGTGCTCTTGTACTTAATGCAATGATAAATAAATATTTGAAGTTTTTGCAGACTATTTAAGGTCCCCCAGGGGCTCATATCTAGTGGGTCTTGAGTTGTTGACCGTGGGACCCCAGCTGAGTCCGGCACTGCTTCCACTTACTTGTGCCGGGCTCCTCTCCGTCTTCTTTCCTGTCGACCTCTCTTGGTCAACTCTTGTTCTCTACCGCCTGCGACGGTATTAGGGTATCCGAGGCCTAGGGTGTTTTCCACTTTCCCGCCTTAATTGGTCCTTGTCTCATATTTCCTGATACCCTCATTCTTCGAGGGGTCAGCCTTCATTTTCTTTTCACATTATCTCCTGCCTTCTGCACAGGGCCCTCAAGGAGGCAGTGTGTTTGTAGCCCCACCACTTCTGGTGCACCCTGGATAGTGCTACACCCTCAGGGGCTCACGGCTGATGAGTTTGGGAGTTGGCGATCCTGAGGGATTCCTGAGCTGGGTCCGTTTTGTCCCTTTTTTCCTCTGAGCTTGGGGCGGGCCCTCTCCTCTTTCCCCTTTCTATCTGCCTTTCATGGCTCTCCTTCCTTCCAAGTCCCTCAATCCTCATTATTCGAGGGTTGAGGGCATTTCTTTTCTTCCTGTCCTTTAATTGCTTTATCCTTTATTTGTTTATCATTTGTAGTTTGTAGTTAGTATTAGTTATAGTTTTCATTCTTATCTCATCTTTCACTATGTAGGCGGCAGCACGCCGGCCTCTCTCCGCTGGGTCCGTGGTTCAAATCCCGGTCACTCCATGTGTGATTTGTGCTGGACAAAGCGGAGGCAGGCAGATTTTTCTCCGGGCACTCCGGTTTTCCTTGTCATAACTTTCATTCCAGAAACACTCTCCATTATCATTTCATTTCATCATTCATTTAATCATTGCCCCTGTGGAGTGCGACAGGCTTCGGCAGCCCGCACAGTTCATATCGTCGCCAATATATGAGGGGGCTTCATTCTTTCCATCCCGGACCCGGTCGGACAACTGGAATCAGGCTGTGGATTTTCATTTTCATTTAGGCCTAATGGATGGATGTAAGGAGACAGAGACAAATGGGAAGTGTATCTGTACGGTTACGCCATACAGGCCTCCGCGAAAAAACAGAAGGAAACTCCTCCGGCGACGAACAACGGAGATCAAGTCATGACCCTGGAGATATAGAGGAATCCGTACAATTTTAAATAGATGAAGAAATAGATAATCTGAGAGGGGAACTATCTTTCCAGATTTTTTTGTATTGTTTCTTTTGATTTATTGAGTAATGTTAACTATGTTTTGTAAATAGAGTATATAAATTAACGTTTATTTTCGTTTGAACTGATAAACATAGAGAAGTTTCTTCAAATTGAACATTCGTTGTGATAGCTCCAAAAGCAAGCTTTATTAGGTAAAGCTATTTTCTCTATCATTATTTAGGGTTGACAAATCAAAATCATAAAATGCGTAAACATTGACCACTATGACAATGGTAATAATTAATAACCGTGTTTACTGATAGTATTCACTTATTAAAACCGCCCAGTCAAACACTAAAGAAACGTTTAATTACATTATTAAACGTACATGTTTCGATATTTCATTGATACCTTCCTCAGCGTGATTGATATTAAATCTTAAAACTAGTTAACAAAGCCAAAAAAAAATGGATATCTATCTTAAGGTAGATCTCTTATTTAATAACATCATTTTACTATCACTTTTTAATACATGGCATTTAATATATTTGCAAGCTTTTCCATTTCTGATTTAAAACAATTTTTGTAAGGATATCCATTTCTTTTGGCTTTGTTAACTAGGTTTAAGATTTAATATCAATCACGCTGAGGAAGGTGTCAATGAAATACCGAAACATGTACGATTAATAATGTACAGGGTGGCGCACGAAATGTCATACACTGGAAATTGTTTATAGAATATTTAATATACAACATATTTAAGAAAGAACGGCATTACAACATTCACTGAAATGTGCATGATTAGTCAGTATGCAGGACATGTTCAATATGCCCACCTTCTCGGCATACACCAGCTTCGAGACGAACCTGCATGTTTGTGACCACTCTACGACACATGTCCTCACTCAATCCTCGGAAGAAAGTCATAATGACCGCTTGCAATTGCAGTACATTTTCTGGATTCTGGCGGTAGATTGTCTCCTTCAAATATCCCCACAGGAAGAAGTTGCAGGGATTAATATCGGGGCTATGTGGTGGCCAGATTGAGCCGCTCTGAAAACGTTCGGGATATAGATGGGACATCACACGGGGCCCGAAATGTTCATGCAGGAAGTACAGAACAACATTTGCTGTGTGCAGACGAGCTCCATCTTGCATGAACCATTGTGTCTCTATTGGTAGTCGTAATGCAAAGAGTTGTGGAAGGAAACTGATTTGCAACGTGTCATGTAACGCGCACTGTTGACTGAGTAATTGATAAAGATTGGCCCAATAATTCCATGACTGGAAATTGCAGCCCACACACACACTTTCTCACCATGACTTTCAACCTCGTGCACAATAGCAGGCCGTTCTTTCGCCCAAAATCGGACATTCTGTTTGTTCACAGCATCATTGAGTATGCCTCATCACTGAACCATGTGTTGTGCAGTACGGGATCACCTTCTGCAATAGACCACCCAGCAAACTGTACTCGCCGTTGATTGTCAAGCGCCGTGAGTTTCTGACCTGTTGTCATTTTGTTTGGGAATTGGTCAAGCTCAGACTGCAGTATTGTCTGAACTGACCGACGAGAGATGCCCAGCTGAACACAGGCAGTTCTGGAGGATTTGGAGGGGCTCCGAGCCACAGCCGCTCTCACAGCAGCAAGAATGTCCGGTGAGCGGACTGGCATGAGACGGGTTCGTTTTCTCTCCAGTATATTGCCTTCTGTTTCAAATTGGCTGGCCAGTCTATACACCGTCTGCCGGCAGGGAGCCCACCGGGTACGGAAATGAACACGAAACCTTTCCTGAGTCCGAGTTACACACTCTTTGTTTCCGCATAAAATAACACTTTTCACCTCCTGTTCACGCGTCAGCCACCCTTTGTCCGCCATGCTGTATAAATGGAAGCCGGTACGCATGCGCGACATGTGCTGCTGTCTGTCGAATCACGCATGAAACAAGGGTTCTCTGCACGAATGGACATGGTTGTGATCCCAGATTTACACAGTTTATAAACCATTTTCGATGTATGACATTTTGTGCGCCACCCTGTAATTAAACGTTTCTTTAGTGTTTGACTAGGCGGTTTTAGTAAGATGATAATAATAAATCAAAATCAAATATACAGAATCCAGACTAAATATTCGTGTTGACTTGTGTTATCAGAAACCGAGTAAACTCCGAAGTTAAGCAACATTGAGCATGGTCAATATCTGAATAGCCAAGTACTCCTGATTTATGAGGTGGGACAGAAAAAATCTACACTACAATGTTGTTGTTGTTTTCCTTTAAGGCGGGCTCCCGAATGACAAAATTCCTCAACATTTTCAATGCAGTTTTTCTCATCGTATTGATTAGTGGCGTAACTACGGTGGGTTATCAGGGGTATCGATTCCCCTCCCCTCCAGAGTAAAATAATGACAATATGAAATTTGATGATTTTTAAAATTTTGATTTAAATCAAACTTCGGATTGAGGACAAATGATTGGATTGGGTTTGAAAGCATTTATTTCCTCTCGCGTAATATTTTTTAATGATATCCGAACTTATTGATTGAGCAAAATGGTCAGCTGTTCAGTTAGCCAGAGGCGTGGTAGGAGATGGGAGAGGCACTATATTTTCTCACACCCTTCCAAAGATACACCACTTGTCGCGGAACAATATCATGAAGATTGGCTAGCAATCATGGGGTGCTGAGCTGATGCAACTTCACTACGCACGACTGCCCTCTCCATGGTTTATCCTGTAGCTGAGTATTGAGCCCCAGAGTGGCACCGTAGTGCTCATACTATAAAGATCGATGTTCATCTGAATGAAAGTATGAGTTCATAACAGGTACACTGAAATCCACCCCAACTCCCTGGGGGAGTAACATATCACCTCCAGAACTAAGACCACAGGAAGCAACAGTACATAAGTTACATCAACAAAATCACCCACTGGATCTCCCAATTCATGAAGTTCTTAACGATTTGAGGAAATGGTAGACTTATGAGATCGATCCGGGAAAATGTGTGTGTCTGTCCGTCTGTCCTTCTGTCTGTGTGAGTGTGTCAACTCCCACCCCTATCTACTCCTAATTGCCTGCAGCTATCGAAACCAAATTTGGTGTGAGTAAAGATCTATACCCAAATATATCACGGTCATATTTGAAAATGACATCAGTGCTACCAACTGCTGAAAACTCGCAATATTAAGATTTGAGCTCTATGTGGGATATCTCAGATGGTATGCATCGAAACTGCTCCTGAATTGACACAAATATACTTAATATGACATTAGATTAACTTACTGGAGCCCATACATGACAGTGTTGCCAACATGATTCTATGCCTGCTGATATGATCAATCTTTAAATGCCTGTACCTTCCATACTATCTATCCAAAATTAGTATGTGATTTGCGCACCAAAGCAGATTGAATATGCGTTTTCTTTAATGTCAACAGGGCTGCCAACTGTTGTAAAATGCTCTCTATAAATGTTTATCCTAGTTTCAATATATCAGAAAGTATGCAGACCAACAGTTATTAACGTTGCCTACCTACATATAGTACCTGCAAATCTAGAATAATTTTCAATAACCGTTATACGACATTGCTGACATCATGATTCTACGCGTGCTGATAGGTTTAATGTTTAATCATATGTAATTTTCATTCTAATAAATGAATTTATTTCAAAATTGGCACATATAGAGATTATAATATTTCTATTTAAGTTTGAGCATCCCATTTATGGCAGTGTCGCCAATCTGATCTCACGCATGCTGATAAGTTCAATGTTTACGGAGGCACATACAGCTTAAGGAGCCACAACAATAACGATTGTAATATTATAACAGTGCCTGCCATAAATCTTGTACAACAATGATATACATTTCCAAGGAAACACACACATCTTGCTATTAGAAGCAAAGTTAAAAATTTTCAAAATTCAAATGGTAATTATTTTAATCAATTTTTTCAAAATTGGTTCTTGTTTTGTGCTGACCTTCACCGTTTCCCTGATATCTCCCGTGTTTATAGGAATTTTTTGAGATTTCTTATTTTAATGTGGGTGTTAAACCTTCTGCTACAAAATGAATCTCGCTCAAAACCGTTGTGACCTTAATTAGTCATTCTATGAATTTTTTTAAAGTTTGCTCAGAATAAAAATGGAAATAATGACGCTTAATTAATTAATTAATCATGTGAAAATATGCGAGATTCATTTTCTAGCAGAAGGTTTAACACCCACATTAAAAAAAGAAAACTCCAAAAATCCCTATAAACACGGGAGATATCAGGGAAACTGTGAAGGTCAGCACAAAACAAGAACCAATTTTCAAAAAATTGATAAAAATAATTACCATTTGAATTTTGAAAAATTTTAACTTTGCTTCTAATAGCAAGGTGTGTGTGTTTTCTTGGAAATGTATATCATTGTTGTACAAGATTTACGACAGGCGTTATTATAACATTAAACTCGTTATTGTTGTGGCTCCTTAAGCTGTATGTGCCCCCAATACATGTAACCTCAACCAAATTTTGAATGTACCTGTACATTGTATACCTTAAAGAATGGAACTACTGTCGACCAAAATATTATGTGCACTCGAGTTTGAAGGTTGTTTGTGAAGTAACCAATAGACCTACATAAAATCCAATAACATCATCATTTTCGTCGTTCTAGTTTACGTTAGTTCATGTAAAGTGGAGTTTTTAATTTATATTTTAATATTTTTTATCGCAGTTGGAACACAAAAAGTGCCCGTTTTTAAGCGTTTGTCAACCAAGCGTCACATTTAAGAATTATTATCTAACAAACCCGTCATCAGATCGAATCCAAATTTTAACACAATTTACATTGGAATGTTGTATAACTGGTTTATTAATTTCAAAATTTTGTGTGTTCATGAACGAAAGTTGTTATCATTTTTGTAAGGTAACTTTTTCTCGGCTCGCGGTCGTTGGAAAATGTAGTTCTTGGTTGCGTTGTTATCCTTATAGATCAAAAAGTTATGTTGTATGGCTGTGAAATACGTAAATTAATTCACATATTTTATATCGGTTTGTATTTGTATGGGGAATTAAGACATGGTTCACCAGTTAGCCGCTCCGGTGAAAGCTGTACAGCGTTGCCAAGGTGGGCTCCATCACGCTTCATGGCACGCCTCGCTCGGTAGTGATGGGCTCCATATCTGCAACGCTGTACAGCATTTTCGGGAGCGGCTAGCTGGTGAACCATGGCTTAATTCCTCGTACAAATACAAACCGATATAAAATAAGTGAATTAATTTACGTATTTCACAGTCATACAGCATAACTTTTTGATCTATAAGGATTACAACGCAACCAAGAACTACATTTTCCAACGACCCCGAGCCGAGAAAAGGTTACCTTACAAAAATGATAACAACTTTCGTTCTTAAACACACATGAAATTAATAAACCAGTTATACAACATTCCAATGTATATTGTGTTAAAATTTGGATTCGATCTGATGACGAGTTTGTGAGATAATAATTCTTAAATGTGACGCAAGGTCAAAATACGCTTAAAAACGGGCACTTTTTTGTTTCAACTGCGATAAAAAAAAGATTAAAATATCAATTAAAAATTCCAAATCTACATGAGCTAACGTAAAATAGAACGACGAAAATGATGATGTTATTGGATTTTATGTAGGTCTATTGGTTACTTCACAAACAACCTTCAAACTCGAGTACACATAATATTTTGGTCGACGGTAAGCATACATTGAGAGTCGGCAGGTCTGCCAACTGTTGATATATGATCTCTATAATTTTAAGAAAAGTAGGCTCTTTAGTTCGTCACGGAACTACTTGCTTTTCTCTAGATTTCTCTCTTGATCTTTTATGACTCTGTCTATTCTGTCAGTTTCTTGGGTAAGGATGCAATAAAAGTAATGTATCCACTACTGTATTTTTCAATTTAACTATAATCCTTATAATTGGGGTAAATGACCTAGATGTTTCGCCCCTTAAATCAACAATCAACCACGGTGATGTGGAATGGTCCATATAGCGGCTTATATCCTCCACTCCCAACTTTAAGTTCAGCCTGCGACTGCGAGCAGTTTCTGGGAATAGTTTCTTCCGTGGGAATATTGACAGCATTCCCAGATATCTTCTATTTGTTTTGAGCAAGATTTAGACCCAAGTAACAGCAAGTTGTGTGGTTTCCGTCAGACTCCAGTTATTAGAAAACTGTTGGAACACTTGCTTTGGGCAGGAACTCATGGCAAAGTTCAAAGTTTCATTAGCTAGAAGGTGCACGGCATTCCAGTGCGAGTTTCCTCTTAGTCGAGAATTACCTCGAGAGTAGGAATGTACACCGTGTTTGTTTGTTGATATTGGGGCATCATGATCATCAGCCCCATTTAGTCCGATGTGTTTGTTCCAATCGTGCGTCACTCTTTTCAGTTTGATTAATTACATATAACAATACTAGCAACCCATCCCGGTATATTTAACGTTTTACCCAGCGATGGCTTAAAAGGCGCACGAACGGCAGGTCCAAGACGAAATTCTGAAAAGTCGAGGTCAACAGCGAAACTCCAAACTCATGTACTCTGCTCCAAAGTGTTAACTCGCCACAACTCGACTGTTTGATGCTGGACGAAGCTAGGGTGATAGGCTCGCTCGCTAGCTCGTAAACTCGCTCCGATGGTACTAATTTAAATTTCCACTGGATGGAGATTGTTGGAAGAAATGAAAAGTAAACACGCTCTTATGGTGGGCGATGTATTAAAAATAGAGTTATGCTGTCCCGGACTTTTTTGTAGAACTTTTCATGCGGAACAATTCTCACACTCATAGAATAAGGCGCGTTCAAAAAGTAACGAGCCGGAGGCAGGAATGCGCAAACCGGTGACGACTTCGGCTAATCGTGGCGTGTGTAACGAGGTGTGGTTCCGACCTGAGCGTGGAAGGTCCCAGCCCGTCGCTAGAGGGCTCGCGTGCACGTCACGTGACGATACAAAGTGAGCAGCAGCATGCATCAATCGTCCAACGCTGCCAGTCGCATTGCAAACAATGACATGGAGTCGTCAACTGAAGAGCAAAGAGGTGTTGTTCGGTTTCTGACAGCGGAAGGAGTAGGGGGAACGGACATACATCGCCAAATGTCACAAGTGTACGGCGAACACTGCATGTCCCTTGCAAGGGTCAAGGCGTGGCACAAGCGCTTCAGGGAAGGACGGTTGTGGTTAGCCGATGATGCCCGGTCTGGGGCACCCCCCTGCATTACCGATGTCAACGTCCAGCTGGTTGATGCACTCATTACACAGGACCGCCGAGTGACAGTGAACGCCATAGCCGCCGTGGTCGCTCCACGACAATGCACGACCTCATACGGCCAACACAGTCGCGGCACAACTGCAGAAATTCAAATGGGAGGTTCTCGGCCACCCTCCATACAGTCCAGACCTCTCTCCCTGTGATTACGCCATGTTTGGTCCCCTGAAAAGGGCTCTGCGGGGCCAACGATTCACCTCGGACGCCGACGTCCAGCTGTACGTGCAGAACTGGTTCACATCGCAGCCCAGGGAATTGTATGAGACAGCCATTCACCGCCTCGTGTCACTGTGGGACAAGTGCCCCTCAACAGCCAGGGCCAATGCTTCTAACATACAGGTATTGGTTTCTGTAATTATGCCTCCGGCTCGTTACTTTTTGAACGCACCTTATATATAGATATTTTTAACGTTTTACCCAGCGTAAGCATAAAAAAGTGCACGGACGGCAGGTTTTTCTTCGACTCGATTCACAGAAATCGCAACTGCTCAGCATAAATGAATGTTCTTCTACAGAAACCTTCCCCGAGAAATCGTTTACAGAATGGTGAAAACCACACCAAAATTCATTCAGTGTTTTTGAGAGTACGCGCTACATCGAAGAATCGGGGATTTTGTTTTATACTATATAGAGATTTGAGGCGTGGTCAACAGAACCCCGTTTGAACGTGAAGTATTGTTGCTTGAGATTGGAAATACGCAAGCGCACTGTGGTTGGATACTTGCGGTAAGACTGGTGCGATTCTGAACCCGTCCAAACAACACCGACCTTCTGTAATCCAGTTCTTAATGGCACAGGTTTGCAAGCCAGTGGAGAAAGGTTGCTGTATAAGGTGAAAAGCACTTTTCAAGGAAACTGTTACGGATTGTTCGCAAATGCTCTGCGAGGAAATTCCGTACAGGGACAGAGATTACAGAACACCCCGACGTGGAGGTATAGTAAGATAGAGAGTTATGGATTGTCTTCTGCTGCTTTTCAGTCGGTAAACACGATTGTGTCCAATGAATTGGACGGGGTACGAGATATAAATATGTAAACACGCTCCTGGAAAAAGTTACCGTATTAGTTATCACTAGGGCCCGGATTTTGATGAACTAAAAATTACCTATAAAATGACTGCAAAATTCTCACATAAAATGACCCAAAAACTTTAAAAAATAACCTAAAAAATTGAATGGAACTGACATAATTTCATCACACACAGTGACGGGTCCAGCCCTTGCGGGGCCCTGGGTAATATGATAAGTTGGGGCCAACAACAATAGGAAATAAAAAGAATATCAAATCAAATGGAAAATAGTTTGGTAATAACAATGAAATAAAGAATAGTTACAATATTTTGAATACACTACAGTACATTTTTAGCCTATTTTTAGCCTATTTTCAATTTTGAAAAAATAGGCTTATGAGATCACCTTTTGTCCGTGTGTGTGTGTACGCGTGTGTGTGTGTGTCCCCCTAATAAAATCTAAACGGCTGGAGCGATTTCAATGAAACTCGGTAAGTTCATAGCACTATTCCCGGCGACCTCGACCGTGCCCTTCAAATTTTGTTACGTCTCACCAATCCAACATGGTGGCTGTGCGAAATATTTCACTAGCATTCAATATCTCCGAAACTATTACCGATATCGCCCTGAAATTGTGTACGGTGATAAAGGGCAGTACTAGAAGTTCACCTATGAGACTTTCAAACACCTTGCGACTACAAACCCAACATGGCGGTCGAGCGAAATTGAGACTTTTAAATAGACATTTCTCGCGATTTATCTATCCAAACGTAATGAAACATGGTACAGCAAATGTTTATACACATTCTAATGCACTGGAATCTAATTTAGTTCAATTGTTTACATAACCTCAAAATGGCGCCTGTGCGAAATATTTCACTGACATTCTATATCTCCGAAACTATTACAGATATCATCATGCAGTTTTGTACTGTGATAAAGGGTACTGATACAAGTTTACCTATGTATATTTCATAAACCTGTAAAGTACAAAACGAACATGGCGACCAAGCGAATTTGAAATATTTTAATAGACTTTTTCTCGTGATTTAACTCTCTGAGCGCAGTGAAATGCGGTACAGTAAATGATTTTGCAGATTGTAATGCACTGCCATCAAATTTAATTCAATTGTTTACATAACCTCAAGGTGGCGGCTATGCGAAATTTTAAAATTAAGTTTTTATTCTTGTATGGTAATCATGCGATCGAAGTGAAAGTTTTAATAATGAAGCAAGGCAATAATTGTCCTTGAATGGTACATAACTCTATGGCCTATACATATAACAATCCAAAATGACGAGCTTCCGAAATATTTAGACGGTTCTCAATATCTATGAATCTTTTACAGCAACCAAACTGATTTTTTTATGTTCATAGAGACTATGAACATATGATCACCTATAGGACTTTCAGTAACCTGGTGAGCACAAATCCAACATGGCGGCGACGCGAAGTATAAATATTTAAATGGACGTTTCTCGCGAATTAACTATCCGAGTGCCGTGAATCGTTGCACGTTAAATGCTTATACAAATGTTGATCCACTGGCATGTAATTTATTTCAATTGTTTGCATAATCACAAGATGGCTGGTGTGCGTACTTTTAAAATCTCGTTTTTATTTTACTCCTTGTGTTCTAATCATGCGATTGAAGTTTGAATACCACACGTACACAATAATCTTAATGTAATAGTACAAAAATAAAAATCCATCCTGGCGACCATATGAAATATTTAGACGGTTCTCAATATCTACGAATCTGTTACAGCAATTAAACTGAAATTTTGTATGTTGATAGAGAAAATTAACATGAGCAGGATATATGAAAATAGGCTGTATAGTTCTTCACGGAACTACTTGTTCAATTTTGAAAAAAAAAAGGCTTATGAGATCACCTTTTGTCTGTGTGTGTGTGCGTGTGTGTGTGTGTGTGTGTGTGTCTCCCCCTAATAAAATCTAAACGGCTGGAGAGATATCAATGAAACTCGGTAAGTTCATAGCTCTATTTTGGGAAACCCCGACCGTGCCCTTCAAATTTTGTTACCCCTCACCAATCCAACATGGCGGCTGTGCGAAATATTTCACCAGCATTCAATATCTCCGAAACTATTACGGATATCACCCTAGAATTTTGTATGGTGATAAAGGGAACTATTAGAAATTCGCTTATGTGACCTTTGAAAACCTGGTAACTACAAAACCAACATGGCGGCCAAGCGAATTTGCGACTTTTAAATGGATGTTTCTCGCGATTTAACCAACCAAACGCAATGACACTTGGCACAGTGTATGTTTATATACATTGTAATGCACCGACATCTAACTTCGTTCAATTGTTTACATAACCTCAAAATGGCGGCTGTGCGAAATATTTTACAGGCTTTCAATATCTCCGAAACTATTTATGATATCAACCTGAAATTTTGTACGGTGATAAGGAGCACTTCTACAGGTTTATCTATGTAACTTTCAAAAACCTGTAGACTACGAATCGAACATGGCGGCCATGCGAAGTTGACACATTCATATACATTTTTCTCGTGATTTAATCATATGAGCGCATTGAAATGTAGTACAGTAAATAATTATACATATTGTCATTCACTGGCATCTGATTTAGTTCAATTGTTAACATAAACTGAAGATGGCGGCTGTGCGAAATTTTAAAATTAATTTTTTATTCTTGTGTCGTATTCATGCGATCGAAGTGAAAGTTTGAGTAATGAAGCTACGCAATAATTTTCTTTTAATGGTACATAACTCTATGGCCTATACCTATAACAATCCAAAATGGCGAGCATCCGAAATATTTTGACGGATCTCAATATCTACGAATCTTTTACAGCAATTAAACTGAATTATTTTATGTTCCTAGAGGCTTTGAACATAAGTTCACCTATAGGACTTTCAGTAACCTGGTGAGCATAAATCCAATATGGCGGCGACGCGAAATATAAATATTTAAATGGATGTTTCTCGCGATTTTACTATCCGAGTGCAGTGAAACTTGGCATGTTAAATGCTTATACAAATGTTAATCCACTGGTATCTAATTTATTTCAATTGTTTTCATAACCACAAGATGGCAGCCGTGCGAAATTTTAAAATCTCGTATTTATTTCTTGTGTCCTAATCATGCGATTGAAGTTTGAATACCACACGTACACAATAATCTTCATGTAATAGTATATAAATAAAAATCCAAATTGGCGACCATCTGTAATATTTAGACGGTTCTCAATATCTACGAATCTGTCACAACAATGAAACTGAAATTTTGTATGTTGATAGAGACAATTAACATGAGTAGAATATATGGAAATAGGCTGTATAGTTCTTCACGGAACTACTTGTTTAATAATATGAAAGAAACCATTAAGTCCCCTTCAAGAAGATTATGTAGACTATGAAATATTAAACTATTACTTTGAGACTTTTTCCCGGCTGAAGTCTTCTATTATTACACTGACATCTAAACTTGCTAAATGGTCACGGGAGTTCATAGTTGCACTGAAAAAAAAATGAATTATAAATTAGTTTGAAAAGTATAATTATTAATTAATTAATTACATTTTAAAAAATCATGGCGCGTGGCCCCATAGACCGCGGGGCCCTGGGCGGTCGCCCTCCTCGTCCTCCCCAAGATCCGCCCCTGATCACACAAACAAGCAGTTTCATATATCCTACTCATGTTAATTGCCTCTATCAACATACAAAATTTCAGTTTGAAGGTTGTGATTCGTAGATATTGAGAACCGTCTAAATATTTCAGATGGTCGCCAGGTTGGATTTTTATTTTTGTTCTATTACATCAAGATTATTGTGTACGTGTGGTATTCAAACTTCAATCGCAGGATTAGAACACAAGAAGTAAAAACGAGATTTTAAAATTTCGCACAGCTGCCATCGTGTGATTATGCAAACAATTGAAATAAATTAGATGCCAGTGGATTAACATTCGTATATGGATTTACTGTACCAAGTTTCACTGCACTTGGATGGTTAAATTGCGAGAAACGTCCATGTGAATATTTATACTTCGCGGCGCCGCCATGTTGGATATGTGATCACCAGGTTATTTAAAGTCCTATAGGTGAACTTAAGTCCATAGCCCCTATGAACATAAAAATCAGTTTGATTGCTATAATAGATTCGTAGATATTCAGAGCCGTCTAAATATTTCGGATGGTCGCCCTGTTGGATTGTTAAAAGTTTAAGCCATAGAGTCATGTACCATTAAAGGAAAATTATTGCGTAGGTTCATTATTCAAACTTTCACCTCGATCGCATGATTACGACACAAGAAATAAAAACTTAATTTTAAAATTCGCACAGCCGTCATATTGAGGTTATGTAAACAGTTGAAGTAAATTAGATACCAGTGCATTACAATGTGTATAAACATTTCCTGTACCAGATTTCATTGCGTTTGGAACATTAAATCGCGAGAAAGGTCTATTTAAACTTTTCAAATTCGCTTGGCCGCCATGTTCGCTTTGTAGTTAACCGGTTTTTGAAAGTCATATAGATGAACTTCCAGTAGTGCCTTTTATCTCCGTACAAAATTTCAGGGTGATACCGCTAATGGTTTCAGAGATATAGAATGCTGGTGAAATATTTCGCACATCCGCCATCTTGTGGTTATGTTTACAATTGAACGAAGTTAGATTTCGGTGCATTAAAATGTGTATAAACATATACTGTACCAAGTTTTATTGCGTTTGGTTGGTTAAATCGCGAGAAACGTCTATTTAAAAGTCGCATATTCGCGTGGCCGCCATGTTGGTTTTGTAGTTACCAGTTTTTCAAAAGTCACGTAGGTGAACTTCTAGTAGTTCCCTTTATCACCGTAAAAAATCCAAGGTGATATCGGGAATAGTTTCGGAGACATTGAATGCTGGTGAAATATTTCGCACAGCCGCCATCTTGGATTTCTGAGACGTAACAAAATGTTAAGGCCACGGCCGGGGTCGTCCGGAAGAGTGCTATGAATTTATCGGGTTTCATTGAAATCGCTCCAGCACACGCACACGGACAAAAGGTGATCTCATAAGCCTATTTTATTTTATTTTCAAAATTGAAAATAGGCTAAAAATGCAAACAGACTACGTCATTGTATGTTGAAATGATTTTAATAGCTAGGGTACCTAATATAATGTAATTATTATTTGACAAAAACTAATTATTTGCACACAAATACTGGTTAATATTTCAGTCTAGTGTGTCTCCTGGAATGTGGATATTCCAAGTGACAAGGGTTGAACAAAGTTGTGAAGATTCTCATGTCTTCGTATTCATCCTCACTTTCAGTTCCGTTAATTTCTAGTACCATACGCAAAGAAATGCATCATATACCATTAAAATGTGAGAAATGACTCAAAAGGTATGAAATATTCTAATAAAATCCATAAAATGGGAGCAAAATCGAAGGGGATCATGGTCGACCGTCTAGCATTCACTGATGACATCACCATTCTGTCGAACGACGTAGGAACTGCTATGATGCAAATCAACCTTTTAAAAGAAATCGCTGAACAAACTGGCTTGCAGATATCATTCGAAAAATCAGAAGTAATGACTAACATCAATTGTTCTCGGTAGTGTTGTACGATAGACCTATGTCGGTTAAGATATGCAGGTCTACACTATTTTACTTTGGCTACAGGAATTATTGTAAACCTGCGTAAACTATTAGGTTTCTTAGTATTATTGTGTGGGGTTTCTTTGATCAAGTGTTCCTAGAAGAAACCCCACACAAGGCACGGCACAATTATAGCAAAATAAATGGTGAGTGTTAATTCGCTGGCCGTGAAAGCCAATATACCAACTCTGAGTCGTTCTCTCTATGTTTTCCGTGGAACTGTTCCTGTTACAAACAGAAGCGCGTTAAAGCCAGCATCATTCGGGTGCACTGAAGATCAGGAAGGGAGAAATCAAGGATTAATGGCCTTCAGTTGTTTAGGTGAAGGATGTATTGCAAATTAATATGACCATAGTGATTTGTGTTACTGCATGTTGTAAATTCTACGTCCTCCACGCCTGTCGAGTGCGGTCAGGAAGCAAGCACAATTTATCTCGTTTAGGTGCCGACTGTAAATGGATGTGGACTAGTTAGGGATCGAACCCCACCCGGCACCTTGTAGGGGCGCAAGGCCTCGCTCCTAATGCAGCTAGGAATGCCGGGAGCTGGGTGTGGTAAGGGGACGAGCGAATAAGGCAAGCTTAAATCTTATTTCTCACACAGGTGTGTAACTTCGTTAAGGCGGCCTCGGTGGCGTAGTTGGGAGCATGCTGAGCTTCTACGCCCAAGATCGTAGGTTCAAACCCGACCGGAGTGCCTTCTTTCGGAGGGGAAGTAAACACGGCGGGCCCATGTCATAGATTTATGGCATGTAAAGGGACCTTCCGCTAACTACACTTGTGGAAGCTAAAATTTGTAGGTTAGTTTGATAACGCTCTATTAGTTCCAACGTTCGCCGCCATGTGCTGACTGCCACGTAGCCACGTCCGCAGCTAGATGTCGTGGATGGTAGCAAAAGTAGGAAGTACAGTAATTGAAAAAAATATTCGTCTGCAGTCCTTACCTGAATCACAGATAACACACACTAATACAGCCATCACAATAACACAGGCTATCAGATTAATTCTACTCACTCCCAAAGTACCCAGGGCTACATGACCGCGTTGTCACAGCCCCTACACTAAAGAATCCACCAACCAACCAATTTGTCCCATAATAATAATAATAATAATAATAATATTATATCGTATGGCCTCGGATGCCGGGTGCAAGCTTTGTAATTTGACCCCCAAAGGGTAGCTTGCATTTCGAATTTCATTGTTCCTTGAATCACTATGAAAGTCAAGGAGTTTAGATATCTAAGCTCCTTGAACACTATAGCGCCTTCTAGTAGAGAAATGAGGAACTTTGTGTTGGCGGAAACTCCCGAGATAAATTTTGCCATTATGAACACGGCCTACTGAACTCAAATGGGTTCTTTGACATGCCAACATCGTATGGCATGCGTGTCGTATTTTTGCCGCATTTCAAAAATCACTTACCATGGCCGGGAGCGAACCTGCAATCTTGGGGTTAGTAGACCGACACGCTATCCACTGACCAACCGTGGCAAACTATTTGTCCAATAACCTGTCTTATTGTGATGGCTATATTAGTGTACGCATTTGTAAGTCAAATGAGGATTGGGAAGAAGTCGGCCATGGTCTTAAGTTAGGAACCAACGTTGGATTTGCCTGGAGTAGAAGTGGGATACAACGGAAAACCACTTACAGGATGGATGAGTTGGGAATCAAACACGAGGCTGAGTGTACCTACATCCCACAAACCAGAATTAAATTTCTTGGCAGGGCCAGGAATCGAACCTTAACCTCCGGGGTGACAGCCAGTAATGCTAGCCGCTACACCACGAGGTGTTCGTGAGATACTTCAGACAGATGAATGATGTAGACCAGGGGTTCGCAACGTTTTACACACTGCGACCCCCTTTTTAGGCTGAAAATTTTGGCGACCCCCCAAGTTTTAACGTTAAAACAATAATTAAAGTTACAATAGTTGTTAAGTTTTAATCATACACAACACTTGTAACTGATATTAATAAACATTAATTCAAAAACTGATGAATTCCAAACAAGCTCACGTTTCTCATTAATGTAGAATTTAAAAAACTAAAAGATTAATACAACGTGAGTGTGTTCTTCTTTTAATGAAAAAATACAGCAATAACTCATTTATTTTTACTTTTTCTCCGTGTCTCGTGACACCCCAGACATATCCTGCGACCCCCCAGAGAATCGCGACCCACCGGTTGAGATCTCTTGATGTAGAGGAACTACAGGAACTATAGATCCAGATCGCGTGTGACGATCATGAAATGAAGAAAGGAAATGAAAATTGCAAGCAATAACATGCTGCCTAGACCACGACCTACAAGCCCGGACAACTAACACATAGTTATAAAATATATTTGTTATGGATTACAGAACGGGAAAAAATTCTGAGAAGACATAATTATTTCGCTCGTCAGGGAAGCATAAAGTTCATGCCTAATTTTTCCGTGGAACAGTTCCTATTTAAAAAATCGCGTTAAAAGCAGCATAATTGCGTCATTCGGGTGCACTGCTAGATCAGGAAAGATTTGTAAATTCGATCTGATGATTCTCGCTTGACGACCGAAACATGTAATCTCAGAGTCATTTTTTAATCAGATGTAATTTCTTTCAGTTCTTTTTCCGCATTTCCCAGTCATTGGGATTATACTGTGTTGACTGACTGGAAAGTTGAAATTCAGGTGGTGATTGGGAAGGAGGCGTCGTGGCTTCAAGTTAGGTAACATCGCAGCATTTTCCTGAAGTAGAAGTGGGAAACCAATGCCAGTATGGCTGAGGTGAGCCAGGAGCCCTCCTCTTCTCAGTTCCCCCCAGGGGCTCACATCTAGTGGTACCAGGGTTGGTGACCACGGGACCCCAGCTGAGTCCGGCATTACTTCCACTTACTTGTACAGGGCTCCTCTCCGTCTTCTTTCCTGTCGACCTCTCTTGGTCAACTCTTGTTCTCTTCCGACCCCGACGGTTTTAGGGTATCTGAGGCCTAGGGAGTCTTTCAATTTCCCGCCTTAATTGGCCCATGACTCATCTTTTCTGTTACCCTCATTCTCCGACAGGTCAGCTTTCCCTTTTTATTCATGTTATCTCCTGCCTTCTGCACAAGGCCCTCAAGGAGGCACGGTGTGTGTAGTTCCACCACTTCTGGTACAACCTGGATATTGCTACACCCTCCGGGGCTCACGTCTGCTGAGTTTGGGGATTGGCGACACCGAGGGATTCCTGAGCTTTTTCCTCTAACCTTGGGGCGTGCCTTCTCCTCTTTCCATTTCCTATCTGCCTTTCAAGGCCCTCCTTCCTTCCAAGTCCCTCAATCCTCATTCTTCGAGGGTTGAGGGCATTCCTTTTCTTCCTGTCCTTTGTTTGCTTTATCCTTTCTTTATTTACCATTTCTTCATCTAGTATGTAAGTTTGTAGTTAGTATTAGTTATAGTTTCCTTTCTCATCACATCTTTCATTATCAACCAAACCATTAGGGACCGATAACCTAGATGTTAAGGCCCTTAAAACAACAATTATCATCATGATGATCATCTACTTATTAGTTTTGCCTGACGAGGGTGAGTCTATGTACAGCCCTCTTGACAGAGTAGGGACCTAACCTGGACCTCAGGGGTGACATCTAGCCACTAGGGTAACCAAACGACTCTGAGAGGTGAGGCAGTGCGAGTGTGGTATTATCCAGGCCACATTCCACTCTACATTGCCAACACATTGAATTAAAAAACAACCTGGCTCCATTGTGTGACGGGGATAACGAGATAAGCTTACGGAGCGTGCCAGGAATTCGGTTGTGTCACGTGTAACAAGATCACTATGACTCATATGATTCTCAGTACGGCCATCGGGCCTGTCGATCATGGGGTCCTCACATAATATTGTAATAAGCAATAGCATTTACCATTTTAGGAAATAAATTTGTCCCATTGATTATGGGGGTTCTTAGACCGTGAGTGAGAGTGTTTGCACACAGTTAAAGATTAAATCATAGCATCAGTAATATGTAACATAGTGTTATAATAACTTACCAAGTTATAGTAATTACATAGGGCTCTTATTTCATATCCAAGGGCGAACAGTATATAAAGTATTGCCTAATTTAAAGATAGGAAAATATTTGTGATTTGTTTACCGCCATGAATCACAAAAAGCACGATTTAACAAGAAATACCGGTCCGAATGGAATAATTTTTGTCATATAAAGAAAGCACATGAATACCGAGGATGAACCACCATTAATGTTATATTGTCAATAGTATGTATTTTAGCCTATTTTCATTTATGAAAAAAATAGGCTTATGAGATTACCTTTTGTCCGTGTGTCTGTGTGTGCGTGCGTGTGTGTATGTGATTCGTGTGTGCCTCCCTCCTAATAAAATCTAAACGGTTGGAGCGATTTCAATGAAACTCGGTAAGTTCATAGCACTATTCCGGACATTCCCGACCGTGCCCTTCAAATTTTGTTACGTCTCACCAATCCAACATGGCGGATGTGTGAAATATTCCTCAAGCATTCAATATCTCCGAAAATATTCCCGATATCATCCTGGAATTTTTTACGGTGATAAAGGGAACTACTAAAGTTCACCTATGTGACTTTTGAAAAACTGGTAGCTACAAAACCAACGTGGCGGCCACGCGAATTTGCGACATTTAAATAGACGTTTCTCGCGATTTAACCAAACCAAACGCAATAAAACTTGGTACAGTATATGTTGATACAAATTGTAATGAACCGACATCTAACTTGGTTCAATTGTGTACATAACCACAAGATGGCGGAAGTGTGAAATATTTCACCGGCATTCTATATCTCTGAAACTATTAGCGGTATCACCCTGAAATGTTGTACGAAGATAAAGGGCACTACTGGAAGTCCATCTATAAGACTTTCAAAAACCGGTTAACTACAAAACGAACATGGCGGCCAAGCGAATTTGAAAATTTTAATGTTCCAAAGGCAATGAAATCTGGTACAGGAAATGTTTATACACTTTGTAATACACTGGTATCTAATTTAGTTAAATTGTTTACATAGCCTCACGATGACGGCTTTGTGAATTTTAAAATTAAGTGCTAATTTCTTGTGTCGTAATCATGCGATCGAAGTGAAAGTTTGAAAAATGAACCTACGCTATAATTTTCCTTTCATGGTACATGACTCTATGGCCTATAAATTTAAAAATCCAACATGGCGACCATCCGAAATATTTAGACGGCTCTGAATATCTACGAATCTGTTATAGCAATCAAACTGAATTTTTTATATTCATAGGGGCTATGAACTTAAGTTCACCTATAGGACCTTAAATAACCTGGTGATCACAAATCCAACATGGCGGCGACGCGAAATATAAATATTCACATGGACGTTTCTCGCAATTTAACCATCCGAGTGCAGTGAAACTGGGTACAGTAAATCCTTATACGAATGTTAATCCACTGGCATCTAATTTTGTTCAATTGTTTCCATAACCACAAGATGGCAGCTGTGCGAAATTTTGAAATCTCCTTGTTATGAAAGCCGGATCTAAAGATCCTATAGGCTTTCATATAGCCGTGGTATATTGGAAAAAGTCTGTCTGTATGTATGTATGTATGTATGTATGTGCGTGACGTTTTTGCGTTTAGCAAAGTACAGGTCGCAATTTTCAAGATATCGAGCTGAAATTTGGTACGGTGAAAGGGTTGGGGCCTGTGACGAACCCTATTGTTGGGCGTTAAAATCGGTGCAGGGCCGGACCTTTTTTTGGGGCCCTGAATTTCAATCTATTTTTTTGAATCGATATATCTCGGAAACGGTCGGTTGTATCGAAAAATGTTAAATGTATAGGTGTAAGATCTCCGCGGTATGCAACTTTTTTACTCAAAACGATTTTTTGATATCTCTCACGGTTTTCTTTTTTTGGGGCCCTGAAAATGTCCATTGTGCGTGACATTTTTGCGTTTAGCTAAGTACTGGTCGCAATTTTCAAGATATTAAGCTGAAATTTGGTACGGTGAAAGAGTTAGTGACTGTGACGAATCCTGTTGTTGGGCGTTAAAATCGGTGCAGGGCCGGATCTTTTTTGGGGGCCCTGAATTTCTAACTGTTTTTTGGAATCGATATATCTCGGAAACGGTTGGTCGTATCGAAAAATGTTAAATGCACAGGTGTAAGATCTCCGCGGTATGCAACTTTTTTAATCAAAACTATTTTTTGAAATCTCTCACCGTTTTCTATTTTTTGGGCCCTGAAAATGTCCATTGTGCGTGACATTTTTGGGTTTAGCGATGTACAGGTCGCAATTTTCAAGATATCGAGCTGAAATTTGGTACGGTGAAAGAGTTAGTGACTGTGACGATTCCTATCGTTGGGCGTTAAAATCGGTGCAGGGCCGGATCTTTTTTGGGGGCCCTGAATTTCAAACTTATTTTTGGAATCGATATATCTTGGAAACGGTGGGTCGTATCGAAAAATGTTAAAGGTACAGGTGTAAGATCTCTGCGGTATGCAACTTTTTTACTCAAAACGATTTTTTGATATCTCTCACCGTTTTCTTTTTTTAGGGCCCTGAAAATGTCCATTGCGCGTGACATTTTTGCGTTTAGGTAAGTACTGGTCGCCATTTTCAAGATATGAAGCTGAAATTTGGAACGGTGAAAGAGTTCGTGACTGTGACGAATCCTATTGTTGGGCGTTAAAATCGGTGCTGGGCCGGACCTTTTTTTGGGGCCCTGAATTTCATCGTATTTTTTTGAATCGATATATCTCGGAAACGGTTGGTCGTATCTAAAAATGTTAAATGTATAGGTGTAAGATCTCCGCGGTATGCAACTTTTTTACTCAAAACGATTTTTTGATATCTCTCACCGTTTTCTTTTTTGGGGCCCTGAAAATGTCCATTGAGCGTGACATTTTTGCGTTTAGCTAAGTACTGGTCGCAATTTTCAAGATATTAAGCTGAAATTTGGTACGGTGAAAGAGTTAGTGACTGTGACGTATCCTGTTGTTGGGCGTTACAATCGGTGTAGGGCCGGATCTTTTTTGGGGGCCCTGAATTTCTAACTGTTTTTTGGAATCGATATATCTCGGAAACGGTTGGTCGTATCGAAAAATGTTAAACGACCAGGTGTAAGATCTCCGCGGTATGCAACTTTTTTACTCTTAACGATTTTTTGATATCTCTCACCGTTTTCTATTTTTGGGGCTCTGAAAATGTCCATTGTGCGTGACATTTTTGCGTTTAGCTAAGTACTGGTCGCAATTTCCAAGATATTAAGCAGAAATTTGGGACGATGAAAGAGTTAGTGACTGTGACAAATCCTGTTGTTGGGCGTTGAAATCGGTGCAGGGCCGGATCTTTTTTGGGGGCCCTGAATTTCAAACTGTTTCTTGGAATCGATTTATCTCGGAAACGGTTGGTCGTATCGAAAAATGATGAATGAACAGGTGTAAGATCTCCGCGGTATGCAACTTTTTACTCCAAACGATTTTTTGATATCTCTCACCGTTGTCTTTTTTGGGGGCCCTGAAAATGTCCATTGTGCGTGACATTTTTGCGTTTAGCTAAGTACTGGTCCCAATTTTCAAGATATTAAGCTGAAATTTGGTACGATGAAAGAGTTAGTGACTGTGACGAATCCTATAGTTGTGCGTTAAAATAGGTGCAGGGCCGGATCTTTTTTGGGGCCCTGAATTTCAAACTTTTTTTTGTATTCGATATATCTCGGAAACAGTTGATCGCATCGAAAAATGTTAAATGTATAGGTGTAAGATCTCCGCGGTATGCAACTTTTTTACTCAAAACGATTTTTTGATATTTCTCACCTTTTTCTTTTTTGGGGCCCTGAAAATGTCCATTGTGTGTGACATTTTTGCGTTTAGCTAAGTACTGGTCGCAATTTTCAAGATATTAAGCTGAAATTTGGTACGGTGAAAGAGTTAGTGACTGTGACGAATCCTATTGTTGGGCGTTATAATCGGTGCAGGGCCGGATCTTTTTTGGGGGCCCTGAATTTCTAACTGTTTTTTGGAATCGATATATCTCGGAAACGGTTGGTCGTATCGAAAAATGTTAAATGCACAGGTGTAAGATCTCCGCGGTATCCAACTTTTTTAATCAAAACTATTTTTTGAAATCTCTCACCGTTTTCTATTTTTTGGGCCCTGAAAATGTCCATTGTGCGTGACATTTTTGGGTTTAGCGATGTACAGGTCGCAATTTTCAAGATATCGAGCTGAAATTTGGTACGGTGAAAGAGTTAGTGACTGTGACGATTCCTATCGTTGGGCGTTAAAATCGGTGCAGGACCGGATCTTTTTTGGGGGCCCTGAATTTCAAACGTATTTTTTGAATCGATATATCTTGGAAACGGTGGGTCGTATCGAAAAATGTTAAAGGTACAGGTGTAAGATCTCTGCGGTATGCAACTTTTTTACTCAAAACGATTTTTTGATATCTCTAACCGTTTTCTTATTTTAGGGCCCTGAAAATGTCCATTGTGCGTGACATTTTTGCGTTTAGGTAAGTACTGGTCGCCATTTTCAAGATATGAAGCTGAAATTTGGAACGGTGAAAGAGTTCGTGACTGTGACGAATCCTATTGTTGGGCGTTAAAATCGGTGCTGGGCCGGACCTTTTTTTGGGGCCCTGAATTTCATCCTATTTTTTTGAATCGATATATCTCGGAAACGGTTGGTCGTATCTAAAAATGTTAAATGTATAGGTGTAAGATCTCCGCGGTATGCAACTTTTTTTACTCAAAACGATTTTTTGATATCTCTCACCGTTTTCTTTTTTGGGGCCCTGAAAATGTCCATTGTGCGTGACATTTTTGCGTTTAGCTAAGTACTGGTCGCAATTTTCAAGATATTAAGCTGAAATTTGGTACGGTGAAAGAGTTAGTGACTGTGACGTATCCTGTTGTTGGGCGTTACAATCGGTGTAGGGCCGGATCTTTTTTGGGGGCCCTGAATTTCGAACTGTTTTTTGGAATCGATATATCTCGGAAACGGTTGGTCGTATCGAAAAATGTTAAATGACCAGGTGTAAGATCTCCGCGGTATGCAATTTTTTACTCTTAACGATTTTTTGATATCTCTCACCGTTTTCTATTTTTGGGGCTCTGAATATGTCCATTGTGAGTGACATTTTTGCGTTTAGCTAAGTACTGGTCGCAATTTTCAAGATATTAAGCAGAAATTTGGGACGATGAAAGAGTTAGTGACTGTGACAAATCCTGTTGTTGGGCGTTAAAATCGGTGCAGGGCCGGATCTTCTTTGGGGGCCCTGAATTTCAAACTGTTTTTTGGAATCGATATATCTCGGAAACGGTTGGTCGTATCGAAAAATGTTGAATGAACAGGTTTAAGATCTCCGCGGTATGCAACTTTTTTACTCAAAACGATTTTTTGATATTTCTCACCTTTTTCTTTTTTTGGGGCCCTGAAAATGTCCATTGTGTGTGACATTTTTGCGTCTAGCTAAGTACTGGTCGCAATTTTCAAGATATTAAGCTGAAATTTGGTACGGTGAAAGAGTTAGTGACTGTGACGAATCCTGTTGTTGGGCGTTATAATCGGTGCAGGGCCGGATCTTTTTTGGGGGCCCTGAATTTCTAACTGTTTTTTGGAATCGATATATCTCGGAAACGGTTGGTCGTATCGAAAAATGTTAAATGCACAGGTGTAAGATCTCCGCGGTATGGAACTTTTTTAATCAAAACTATTTTTTGAAATCTCTCACCGTTTTCTATTTTTTGGGCCCTGAAAATGTCCATTGTGCGTGACATTTTTGGGTTTAGCGATGTACAGGTCGCAATTTTCAAGATATCGAGCTGAAATTTGGAGCTGTGAAAGAGTTGGACCCTGTGAGGAAACCAGTTGTCGGGCGTTAAAAACGGTGCAGGGCCGGATCTTTTTGGGGGGTCCAGAATTTCAAACTTTTTTTTGGAAACTATATATCTCGGAAACGGTTGGTCGCATCGAAAAACGTTAAATGTACAGGTGTAAGATCTCCGCGGTATGCAACTTTTTACTCATAACGATTTTTTGATATCTCTCACCGTTTTCTTATTTTGGGGCCCTGAAGATGTTATTAAATGTTGTTGGTTTTTGAAAAAAAAAAGGGGGCCCAAATTTATATAGTAATTGGTAAATATTTAAATGATGGTCTAATTGAATTCTACGGAAAATTATCTATAATAAATCGTTTTAACCTTTTCAATAAGTTGAATCATATATTTACAGCAGTAAGATATTTTCCATTTCCGAGGACGTCCGGCTTTCATAACCATGTGATGATGTCAGCATTGCCTAGAATAACATTTTATAATTTTCCTACATTTCCTGGCAATAGGGTCGAAAGTCCGAAATGCAATTACGCAGGCCTTGCCGCCAACGATGTTGTTGTTTGAGATTATTACCCCTCTTGCTGGCCCCTATGTTGCGCCACCGTCTCATTAAAAGCAGGTCGTGCTGCGTGGACTCCTACTTGTTATGAAAGCCGCATCGGCTTTCATATAGCCGTGGTAGGATTTTTCGAGATCTCGGAAACTAAGCGTCGCCCAGGGTTCAAACCTATACCAATCGATTCGGAGTCGAAAAAAAAAAATTCAAAAAAAATCTGTCTGTATGTATGTATGTATGTATGTATGTATGTATGTATGTATGTATGTATGTATGTATGTGCGTGACGTTTTTGCGTTTAGCAAAGTACAGGTCGCAATTTTCAAGATATCGAGCTGAAATTTGGTACGGTGAAAGAGTTGGGGCCTGTGACGAACCCTATTGTTGGGCGTTAAAATCGGTGCAGGGCCGGACCATTTTTTGGGGCCCTGAATTTCATCCTATTTTTTTGAATCGATATATCTCGGAAACGGCTGGTCGTATCGAAAAAAGTTAAATCTACGGGTGTAAGATTTCGGCGGTATGCAACTTTTTTATTCGTAATGATTTTTTGATATCTCTCACCGTTTTCTCTTTTTGGGGCCCTGAAAATGTCCATTGTGCGTGACATATTTGGGTTTAGCGAAGTACAGGTCGCAATTTTCAAGATATTGAGCTGAAATTTGGTACGGTGAAAGAGTTAGTGACAGTGACGAACTCTTTTGTTGGGCGTTAAAACCGGTGCAGGGACGGATCTTTTTTGGGGGCCCTGAATTTCTAACTGTTTTTTGGAATCGATATATCTCGGAAACGGTTGGTCGTATCGAAAAATGTTAAAGGTACAGGTGTAAGATCTCCGCGGTATGCAACTTTTTTACTCAAAACGATTTTTTGATATCTCTAACCGTTTTCTTATTTTAGGGCCCTGAAAATGTCCATTGTGCGTGACATTTTTGCGTTTAGGTAAGTACTGGTCGCCATTTTCAAGATATGAAGCTGAAATTTGGAACGGTGAAAGAGTTCGTGACTGTGACGAATCCTATTGTTGGGCGTTAAAATCGGTGCTGGGCCGGACCTTTTTTTGGGGCCCTGAATTTCATCCTATTTTTTTGAATCGATATATCTCGGAAACGGTTGGTCGTATCTAAAAATGTTAAATGTATAGGTGTAAGATCTCCGCGGTATGCAACTTTTTTTACTCAAAACGATTTTTTGATATCTCTCACCGTTTTCTTTTTTGGGGCCCTGAAAATGTCCATTGTGCGTGACATTTTTGCGTTTAGCTAAGTACTGGTCGCAATTTTCAAGATATTAAGCTGAAATTTGGTACGGTGAAAGAGTTAGTGACTGTGACGTATCCTGTTGTTGGGCGTTACAATCGGTGTAGGGCCGGATCTTTTTTGGGGGCCCTGAATTTCGAACTGTTTTTTGGAATCGATATATCTCGGAAACGGTTGGTCGTATCGAAAAATGTTAAATGACCAGGTGTAAGATCTCCGCGGTATGCAATTTTTTACTCTTAACGATTTTTTGATATCTCTCACCGTTTTCTATTTTTGGGGCTCTGAATATGTCCATTGTGAGTGACATTTTTGCGTTTAGCTAAGTACTGGTCGCAATTTTCAAGATATTAAGCAGAAATTTGGGACGATGAAAGAGTTAGTGACTGTGACAAATCCTGTTGTTGGGCGTTAAAATCGGTGCAGGGCCGGATCTTCTTTGGGGGCCCTGAATTTCAAACTGTTTTTTGGAATCGATATATCTCGGAAACGGTTGGTCGTATCGAAAAATGTTGAATGAACAGGTTTAAGATCTCCGCGGTATGCAACTTTTTTACTCAAAACGATTTTTTGATATTTCTCACCTTTTTCTTTTTTTGGGGCCCTGAAAATGTCCATTGTGTGTGACATTTTTGCGTCTAGCTAAGTACTGGTCGCAATTTTCAAGATATTAAGCTGAAATTTGGTACGGTGAAAGAGTTAGTGACTGTGACGAATCCTGTTGTTGGGCGTTATAATCGGTGCAGGGCCGGATCTTTTTTGGGGGCCCTGAATTTCTAACTGTTTTTTGGAATCGATATATCTCGGAAACGGTTGGTCGTATCGAAAAATGTTAAATGCACAGGTGTAAGATCTCCGCGGTATGGAACTTTTTTAATCAAAACTATTTTTTGAAATCTCTCACCGTTTTCTATTTTTTGGGCCCTGAAAATGTCCATTGTGCGTGACATTTTTGGGTTTAGCGATGTACAGGTCGCAATTTTCAAGATATCGAGCTGAAATTTGGAGCTGTGAAAGAGTTGGACCCTGTGAGGAAACCAGTTGTCGGGCGTTAAAAACGGTGCAGGGCCGGATCTTTTTGGGGGGTCCAGAATTTCAAACTTTTTTTTGGAAACTATATATCTCGGAAACGGTTGGTCGCATCGAAAAACGTTAAATGTACAGGTGTAAGATCTCCGCGGTATGCAACTTTTTACTCATAACGATTTTTTGATATCTCTCACCGTTTTCTTATTTTGGGGCCCTGAAGATGTTATTAAATGTTGTTGGTTTTTAAAAAAAAAAAGGGGGCCCAAATTTATATAGTAATTGGTAAATATTTAAATGATGGTCTAATTGAATTCTACGGAAAATTATCTATAATAAATCGTTTTAACCTTTTCAATAAGTTGAATCATATATTTACAGCAGTAAGATATTTTCCATTTCCGAGGACGTCCGGCTTTCATAACCATGTGATGATGTCAGCATTGCCTAGAATAACATTTTATAATTTTCCTACATTTCCTGGCAATAGGGTCGAAAGTCCGAAATGCAATTACGCAGGCCTTGCCGCCAACGATGTTGTTGTTTGAGATTATTACCCCTCTTGCTGGCCCCTATGTTGCGCCACCGTCTCATTAAAAGCAGGTCGTGCTGCGTGGACTCCTACTTGTTATGAAAGCCGCATCGGCTTTCATATAGCCGTGGTAGGATTTTTCGAGATCTCGGAAACTAAGCGTCGCCCAGGGTTCAAACCTATACCAATCGATTCGGAGTCGAAAAAAAAAAATTCAAAAAAAATCTGTCTGTATGTATGTATGTATGTATGTATGTATGTATGTATGTATGTATGTATGTATGTGCGTGACGTTTTTGCGTTTAGCAAAGTACAGGTCGCAATTTTCAAGATATCGAGCTGAAATTTGGTACGGTGAAAGAGTTGGGGCCTGTGACGAACCCTATTGTTGGGCGTTAAAATCGGTGCAGGGCCGGACCATTTTTTGGGGCCCTGAATTTCATCCTATTTTTTTGAATCGATATATCTCGGAAACGGCTGGTCGTATCGAAAAAAGTTAAATCTACGGGTGTAAGATTTCGGCGGTATGCAACTTTTTTATTCGCAATGATTTTTTGATATCTCTCACCGTTTTCTCTTTTTGGGGCCCTGAAAATGTCCATTGTGCGTGACATATTTGGGTTTAGCGAAGTACAGGTCGCAATTTTCAAGATATTGAGCTGAAATTTGGTACGGTGAAAGAGTTAGTGACAGTGACGAACTCTTTTGTTGGGCGTTAAAACCGGTGCAGGGACGGATCTTTTTTGGGGGCCCTGAATTTCTAACTGTTTTTTGGAATCGATATATCTCGGAAACGGTTGGTCGTATCGAAAAATGTTAAAGGTACAGGTGTAAGATCTCCGCGGTATGCAACTTTTTTACTCAAAACGATTTTTTGATAACTCTCACCGTTTTCATTTTTTGGGGCCCTGAATATGTCCATTGTGCGTGACATTTTTGCGTTAAGCAAAGTACAGGTCGCAATTTTCAAGATATCGAGCTGAAATTTGGTACGGTGAAAGAGTTGAGGGCTGTGACGAACCCTATTGTTGGGCGTTAAAATCGGTGCAGGGCCGGATCTTTTTTGGGGGCCCTGAATTTCTAACTGTTTTTTGGAATCGATATATCTCGGAAACGGTTGGTCGTATCGAAAAATGTTAAACGTACAGGTGTAAGATCTCCGCGGTATGCAACTTTTTTACTCAAAACGATTTTTTGATAACTCTCACCGTTTTCATTTTTTGGGGCCCTGAATATGTCCATTGTGCGTGACATTTTTGCGTTTAGCTAAGTACTGGTCGCAATTTTCGAGATATTAAGCTGAAATTTGGTACGATGAAAGAGTTGGGGCCTGTGACGAACCCTATTGTTGGGCGTTAAAATCGGTGCAGGGCCGGACCTTTGTTTGGGGCCCTGAATTTCATCCTATTTTTTTAAATCGATATATCTCGGAAACGGTTGGTCGTATCGAAAAATGTTAAATGTATAGGTGTAAGATCTCCGCGGTATGCAACTTTTTTACTCAAAACGATTTTTTGATATCTCTCACCGTTTTCTTTTTTTGGGGCCCTGAAAATGTCCATTGTGCGTGACATTTTTGCGTTAAGCAAAGTACAGGTCGCAATTTTCAAGATATCGAGCTGAAATTTGGTACGGTGAAAGAGTTGAGGCCTGTGACGAACCCTATTGTTGGGCGTTAAAATCGGTGCAGGGCCGGATCTTTTTTGGGGGCCCTGAATTTCAAACTGCTTTTTGAATCGATATATCTTGGAAAAGGTTGGTCGTATCGAAAAATGTTAAATGTATAGGTGTAAGATCTCCGCGGTGTGCAACTTTTTTACTCATAATTATTTTTTGATATCTCTCATCGTTTTCCTTTTTGGGGCCCTGATGATGTCCATTGTGCGTGACATATTTGGGTTTAGCGAAGTACAGGCCGCAATTTTCAAGATATTAAGCTGAAATTTGGTACGGTTAAAGAAGTTAATTAGCGTATTTATAGATGTAAGATATAGTCCATTTCCGAGGACTTCCGGCTTTCATAACCATGTGATGGTGTCAGCATTGCCTAGAAGTAATTTTTATAATTGTCCTACATTTCCACGCAATCAGGTCGATGGTCCGAAATGCAATTCCGCATGCCTTGCCGCGAACCAATTTGTTGTTTGAGATTATTACCCCTCTTGCTCGCCGCTATCTTGCCGCACCTTCTCATCCAAAGCAGGTCGTGCTGCGTGGACTCCTACTTGTTATGAAAGCCGGATCTAAAGATCCTATAGGCTTTCATATAGCCGTGGTATATTGGAAAAAGTCTGTCTGTATGTATGTATGTGCGTGACGCTTTTGCGTTTAGCAAAGTACAGGTCGCAATTTTCAAGATATCGAGCTGAAATTTGGTACAGTGAAATAGTTGAGGCCTGTGACGATCCCTATTGTTGGGCGTTAAAATCGGTGCAGGGCCGGACCTTTTTTTGTGGCCCTGAATTTCATCCTATTTTTTTGAATCGATATATCTCGGAAACGGTTGGTCGTATCGAAAAATGTTAAAGGTATAGGTGTAAGATCTCCGCCGTATGCAACTTTTTTACTCAAAACGATTTTTTGATATCTCTCACCGTTTTCTTTTTTTTTGGTCCCTGAAAATGTCCATTGTGCGTGACATTTTTGCGTTTAGCTAAGTACTGGTCGCAATTTTCAAGATATTAAGCTGAAATTTGGTACGGTGAAAGAGTTAATGACTGTGACGAATTCTGTTGTTGGGCGTTAAAATCGGTGCAGGGCCGGATCATTTTGGGGGGCCCTGAATTTCAAACTTTTTTTTTGGAATCGATATATCTCGGAAACGGTTGATCGTATCGAAAAATGTTAAATGTATAGGTGTAAGATCTCCGCGGTATGCAACTTTTTTACTCAAAACGATTTTTAATATCGCTCACCGTTTTCTTTTTTTCGGTCCCAGAAAATGTCCATTTTGTGTGACATTTTTGCGTGTAGCTAAGTACTGGTCCCAATTTTCAAGATATTAAGCTGAAATTTGGTACGGAGAAAGAGTTAGTGACTGTGACGAATCCTATTGTTGGGCGTTAACATCGGTGCAGGGCCGGATCTTTTTTGGGGGCCCTGAATTTCTAACTGTTTTTTGGAATCGACATATCTCGGAAACGGTTTGTGGTATCGAAAAATGTTCAAAGTACAGGTGTAAGATCTCCGCGGTATGCAACTTTTTTACTCAAAACGATTTTTTGATATCTCTCACCGTTTTCTTTTTTTTGGGCCCTGGAAATGTCCATTTTGTGTGACATTTTTGCGTGTAGCTAAGTACTGGTCACAATTTTCAAGATATTAAGCTGAAATTTGGTACGGTGAAAGAGTTAGTGACTGTAACGAATCCTGTTGTTGGGCGTTAACATCGGTGCAGGGCCGGATCTTTTTTGGGGGCCCTGAATTTCTAACTGATTTTTGGAATCGATATATCTCGGAAACGGTTGGTCGTATCGAAAAATGTTAAATGTACAGGTGTAAGATCTCCTCGGTATGCAACTTTTTTACTCAAAACGATTTTTTGATATCTCTCACCGTTTTCTTTTATTGGGGCCCTGAAAATGTCCATTGTGTGTGACATTTTTACGTTTAGCTAAGTACTGGTCGCAATTTTCATGATATGAAGCTGAAATTTGGTACGGTGAAAGAGTTAGTGACTGTGACGAATCCTATTGTTGGGCGTTAAGACCAGTGCAGGGCCGGATCTTTTTTGGGGGCCCTGAATTTCAAACTTTTTTTTTGGAATCGATATATCTCGGAATCGGTTGATCGTATCGAAGAATGTTAAATGTATAGGTGTAAGATATCCGCGGTATGCAACTTTTTTTACTCAAAACGATTTTTTGATATCTCTCACCGTTTTATTTTTTTGGGGCCCTGAAAATGTCCATTGTGCGTGACATTTTTGCGTTTAGCTAAGTACTGGTCGCAATTTTCAAGATATTAAGCTGAAATTTGGTACGGTGAAAGAGTTAGTGACTGTGACGTATCCTGTTGTTGGACGTTACAATCGGTGTAGGGCCGGATCTTTTTTGGGGGCCCTGAATTTCTAACTGTTTTTTGGAATCGATATATCTCGGAAACGGTTGGTCGTATCGAAAAATGTTAAATGACCAGGTGTAAGATCTCCGCGGTATGCAACTTTTTTACTCTTAACGATTTTTTGATATCTCTCACCGTTTTCTATTTTTGGGGCTCTGAAAATGTCCATTGTGCGTGACATTTTTGCGTTTAGCTAAGTACTGGTCGCAATTTCCAAGATATTAAGCAGAAATTTGGGACGATGAAAGAGTTAGTGACTGTGACAAATCCTGTTGTTGGGCGTTGAAATCGGTGCAGGGCCGGATCTTTTTTGGGGGCCCTGAATTTCAAACTGTTTCTTGGAATCGATTTATCTCGGAAACGGTTGGTCGTATCGAAAAATGATGAATGAACAGGTGTAAGATCTCCGCGGTATGCAACTTTTTACTCCAAACGATTTTTTGATATCTCTCACCGTTGTCTTTTTTGGGGGCCCTGAAAATGTCCATTGTGCGTGACATTTTTGCGTTTAGCTAAGTACTGGTCCCAATTTTCAAGATATTAAGCTGAAATTTGGTACGATGAAAGAGTTAGTGACTGTGACGAATCCTATAGTTGGGCGTTAAAATAGGTGCAGGGCCGGATCTTTTTTGGGGCCCTGAATTTCTAACTTTTTTTTGTATTCGATATATCTCGGAAACAGTTGATCGCATCGAAAAATGTTAAAGGTATAGGTGTAAGATCTCCGCGGTATGCAACTTTTTTACTCAAAACGATTTTTTGATATTTCTCACCTTTTTCTTTTTTGGGGCCCTGAAAATGTCCATTGTGTGTGACATTTTTGCGTTTAGCTAAGTACTGGTCGCAATTTTCAAGATATTAAGCTGAAATTTGGTACGGTGAAGGAGTTAGTGACTGTGACGAATCCTATTGTTGGGCGTTATAATCGGTGCAGGGCCGGATCTTTTTTGGGGGCCCTGAATTTCTAACTGTTTTTTGGAATCGATATATCTCGGAAACGGTTGGTCGTATCGAAAAATGTTAAATGCACAGGTGTAAGATCTCCGCGGTATGCAACTTTTTTAATCAAAACTATTTTTTGAAATCTCTCACCGTTTTCTATTTTTTGGGCCCTGAAAATGTCCATTGTGCGTGACATTTTTGGGTTTAGCGATGTACAGGTCGCAATTTTCAAGATATCGAGCTGAAATTTGGTACGGTGAAAGAGTTAGTGACTGTGACGATTCCTATCGATGATCGTTAAAATCGGTGCAGGGCCGGATCTTTTTTGGGGGCCCTGAATTTCAAACGTATTTTTTGAATCGATATATCTTGGAAACGGTGGGTCGTATCGAAAAATGTTAAAGGTACAGGTGTAAGATCTCTGCGGTATGCAACTTTTTTATTCAAAACGATTTTTTGATATCTCTAACCGTTTTCTTATTTTAGGGCCCTGAAAATGTCCATTGTGCGTTACATTTTTGCGTTTAGGTAAGTACTGGTCGCCATTTTCAAGATATGAAGCTGAAATTTTGAACGGTGAAAGAGTTCGTGACTGTGACGAATCCTATTGTTGGGCGTTAAAATCGGTGCTGGGCCGGACCTTTTTTTGGGGCCCTGAATTTCATCCTATTTTTTTGAATCGATATATCTCGGAAACGGTTGGTCGTATCTAAAAATGTTAAATGTATAGGTGTAAGATCTCCGCGGTATGCAACTTTTTTTACTCAAAACGATTTTTTGATATCTCTCACCGTTTTCTTTTTTGGGGCCCTGAAAATGTCCATTGTGCGTGACATTTTTGCGTTTAGCTAAGTACTGGTCGCAATTTTCAAGATATTAAGCTGAAATTTGGTACGGTGAAAGAGTTAGTGACTGTGACGTATCCTGTTGTTGGGCGTTACAATCGGTGTAGGGCCGGATCTTTTTTGGGGGCCCTGAATTTCGAACTGTTTTTTGGAATCGATATATCTCGGAAACGGTTGGTCGTATCGAAAAATGTTAAATGACCAGGTGTAAGATCTCCGCGGTATGCAATTTTTTACTCTTAACGATTTTTTGATATCTCTCACCGTTTTCTATTTTTGGGGCTCTGAATATGTCCATTGTGAGTGACATTTTTGCGTTTAGCTAAGTACTGGTCGCAATTTTCAAGATATTAAGCAGAAATTTGGGACGATGAAAGAGTTAGTGACTGTGACAAATCCTGTTGTTGGGCGTTAAAATCGGTGCAGGGCCGGATCTTATTTGGGGGCCCTGAATTTCAAACTGTTTTTTGGAATCGATATATCTCGGAAACGGTTGGTCGTATCGAAAAATGTTGAATGAACAGGTGTAAGATCTCCGCGGTATGCAACTTTTTACTCCAAACGATTTTATGATATCTCTCACCGTTGTCTTTTTTGGGGGCCCTGAAAATGTCCATTGTGCGTGACATTTTTGCGTTTAGCTAAGTACTGGTCGCAATTTTCAAGATATTAAGCTGAAATTTGGTACGATGAAAGAGTTAGTGACTGTGACGAATCCTATAGTTGGGCGTTAAAATAGGTGCAGGGCCGGATCTTTTTTGGGGCCCTGAATTTCAAACTTTTTTTGGATTCGATATATCTCGGAAACAGTTGATCGCATCGAAAAATGTTAAATGTATAGGTGTAAGATCTCCGCGGTATGCAACTTTTTTACTCAAAACGATTTTTTGATATTTCTCACCTTTTTCTTTTTTTGGGGCCCTGAAAATGTCCATTGTGTGTGACATTTTTGCGTCTAGCTAAGTACTGGTCGCAATTTTCAAGATATTAAGCTGAAATTTGGTACGGTGAAAGAGTTAGTGACTGTGACGAATCCTGTTGTTGGGCGTTATAATCGGTGCAGGGCCGGATCTTTTTTGGGGGCCCTGAATTTCTAACTGTTTTTTGGAATCGATATATCTCGGAAACGGTTGGTCGTATCGAAAAATGTTAAATGCACAGGTGTAAGATCTCCGCGGTATGGAACTTTTTTAATCAAAACTATTTTTTGAAATCTCTCACCGTTTTCTATTTTTTGGGCCCTGAAAATGTCCATTGTGCGTGACATTTTTGGGTTTAGCGATGTACAGGTCGCAATTTTCAAGATATCGAGCTGAAATAAGGAGCTGTGAAAGAGTTGGACCCTGTGAGGAAACCAGTTGTCGGGCGTTAAAAACGGTGCAGGGCCGGATCTTTTTGGGGGGTCCAGAATTTCAAACTTTTTTTTGGAAACTATATATCTCGGAAACGGTTGGTCGCATCGAAAAACGTTAAATGTACAGGTGTAAGATCTCCGCGGTATGCAACTTTTTACTCATAACGATTTTTTGATATCTCTCACCGTTTTCTTATTTTGGGGCCCTGAAAATGTTATTAAATGTTGTTGGTTTTTGAAAAAAAAAGGGGGCCCAAATTTATATAGTAATTGGTAAATATTTAAATGATGGTCTAATTGAATTCTACGGAAAATTATCTATAATAAATCGTTTTAACCTTCTCAATAAGTTGAATCATATATTTACAGCAGTAAGATATTTCCCATTTCCGAGGACGTCCGGCTTTCATAACCATGTGATGATGTCAGCATTGCCTAGAATAACAT
Source organism: Meconema thalassinum (assembly GCA_946902985.2). Taxonomy (NCBI): domain Eukaryota; kingdom Metazoa; phylum Arthropoda; class Insecta; order Orthoptera; family Tettigoniidae; genus Meconema; species Meconema thalassinum. The sequence goes on from OX336393.1 coordinate 51,357,504, forward strand.
TTTATAATTTTCCTACATTTCCTGGCAATAGGGTCGAAAGTCCGAAATGCAATTACGCAGGCCTTGCCGCCAACGATGTTGTTGTTTGAGATTATTACCCCTCTTGCTGGTCCCTATGTTGCGCCACCGTCTCATTAAAAGCAGGTCGTGCTGCGTGGACTCCTACTTGTTATGAAAGCCGCATCGGCTTTCATATAGCCGTGGTAGGATTTTTCGAGATCTCGGAAACTAAGCGTCGCCCAGGGTTCAAACCTATACCAATCGATTCGGAGTCGAAAAAAAATTTCAAAAAAAGTCTGTCTGTATGTATGTATGTATGTATGTATGTATGTATGTATGTATGTGCGTGACGTTTTTGCGTTTAGCAAAGTACAGGTCGCAATTTTCAAGATATCGAGCTGAAATTTGGTACGGCGAAAGAGTTGGGGCCTGTGACGAACCCTATTGTTGGGCGTTAAAATCGGTGCAGGGCCGGACCATTTTTTGGGGCCCTGAATTTCATCCTATTTTTTTGAATCGATATATCTCGGAAACGGCTGGTCGTATCGAAAAAAGTTAAATCTACGGGTGTAAGATCTCGGCGGTATGCAACTTTTTTATTCGTAATGATTTTTTGATATCTCTCACCGTTTTCTCTTTTTGGGGCCCTGAAAATGTCCATTGTGCGTGACATATTTGGGTTTAGCGAAGTACAGGTCGCAATTTTCAAGATATTGAGCTGAAATTTGGTACGGTGAAAGAGTTAGTGACAGTGACGAACTCTTTTGTTGGGCGTTAAAACCGGTGTAGGGACGGATCTTTTTTGGGGGCCCTGAATTTCTAACTGTTTTTTGGAATCGATATATCTCGGTAACGGTTGGTCGTATCGAAAAATGTTAAAGGTACAGGTGTAAGATCTCCGCGGTATGCAACTTTTTTACTCAAAACGATTTTTTGATAACTCTCACCGTTTTCATTTTTTGGGGCCCTGAATATGTCCATTGTGCGTGACATTTTTGCGTTAAGCAAAGTACAGGTCGCAATTTTCAAGATATCGAGCTGAAATTTGGTACGGTGAAAGAGTTGAGGCCTGTGACGAACCCTATTGTTGGGCGTTAAAATCGGTGCAGGGCCGGATCTTTTTTTGGGGCCCTGAATTTCTAACTGTTTTTTGGAATCGATATATCTCGGAAACGGTTGGTCGTATCGAAAAATGTTAAACGTACAGGTGTAAGATCTCCGCGGTATGCAACTTTTTTACTCAAAACGATTTTTTGATAACTCTCACCGTTTTCATTTTTTGGGGCCCTGAATATGTCCATTGTGCGTGACATTTTTGCGTTTAGCTAAGTACTGGTCGCAATTTTCGAGATATTAAGCTGAAATTTGGTACGATGAAAGAGTTGGGGCCTGTGACGAACCCTATTGTTGGGCGTTAAAATCGGTGCAGGGCCGGACCTTTGTTTGGGGCCCTGAATTTCATCCTATTTTTTTAAATCGATATATCTCGGAAACGGTTGGTCGTATCGAAAAATGTTAAATGTATAGGTGTAAGATCTCCGCGGTATGCAACTTTTTTACTCAAAACGATTTTTTGATATCTCTCACCGTTTTCTTTTTTTGGGGCCCTGAAAATGTCCATTGTGCGTGACATTTTTGCGTTAAGCAAAGTACAGGTCGCAATTTTCAAGATATCGAGCTGAAATTTGGTACGGTGAAAGAGTTGAGGCCTGTGACGAACCCTATTGTTGGGCGTTAAAATCTGTGCAGGGCCGGATCTTTTTTGGGGGCCCTGAATTTCAAACTGCTTTTTGAATCGATATATCTTGGAAACGGTTGGTCGTATCGAAAAATGTTAAATGTATAGGTGTAAGATCTCCGCGGTGTGCAACTTTTTTACTCATAATTATTTTTTGATATCTCTCATCGTTTTCCTTTTTGGGGCCCTGAAGATGTCCATTGTGCGTGACATATTTGGGTTTAGCGAAGTACAGGCCGCAATTTTCAAGATATTAAGCTGAAATTTGGTACGGTTAAAGAAGTTAATTAGCGTATTTATAGATGTAAGATATAGTCCATTTCCGAGGACTTCCGGCTTTCATAACCATGTGATGGTGTCAGCATTGCCTAGAAGAAATTTTTATAATTGTCCTACATTTCCACGCAATCAGGTCGATGGTCCGAAATGCAATTCCGCATGCCTTGCCGCGAACCAATTTGTTGTTTGAGATTATTACCCCTCTTGCTCGCCGCTATCTTGCCGCACCTTCTCATCCAAAGCAGGTCGTGCTGCGTGGACTCCTACTTGTTATGAAAGCCGGATCTAAAGATCCTATAGGCTTTCATATAGCCGTGGTATATTGGAAAAAGTCTGTCTGTATGTATGTATGTGCGTGACGCTTTTGCGTTTAGCAAAGTACAGGTCGCAATTTTCAAGATATCGAGCTGAAATTTGGTACAGTGAAAGAGTTGGGGCCTGTGACGATCCCTATTGTTGGGCGTTAAAATCGGTGCAGGGCCGGACCTTTTTTTGTGGCCCTGAATTTCATCCTATTTTTTTGAATCGATATATCTCGGAAACGGTTGGTCGTATCGAAAAATGTTAAAGGTATAGGTGTAAGATCTCCGCCGTATGCAACTTTTATACTCAAAACGATTTTTTGATATCTCTCACCGTTTTCTTTTTTTTGGTCCCTGAAAATGTCCATTGTGCGTGACATTTTTGCGTTTAGCTAAGTACTGGTCGCAATTTTCAAGATATTAAGCTGAAATTTGGTACGGTGAAAGAGTTAATGACTGTGACGAATTCTGTTGTTGGGCGTTAAAATCGGTGCAGGGCCGGATCATTTTGGGGGGCCCTGAATTTCAAACTTTTTTTTTGGAATCGATATATCTCGGAAACGGTTGATCGTATCGAAAAATGTTAAATGTATAGGTGTAAGATCTCCGCGGTATGCAACTTTTTTACTCAAAACGATTTTTAATATCGCTCACCGTTTTCTTTTTTTCGGTCCCTGAAAATGTCCATTTTGTGTGACATTTTTGCGTGTAGCTAAGTACTGGTCCCAATTTTCAAGATATTAAGCTGAAATTTGGTACGGAGAAAGAGTTAGTGACTGTGACGAATCCTATTGTTGGGCGTTAACATCGGTGCAGGGCCGGATCTTTTTTGGGGGCCCTGAATTTCTAACTGTTTTTTGGAATCGACATATCTCGGAAACGGTTTGTGGTATCGAAAAATGTTCAAAGTACAGGTGTAAGATCTCCGCGGTATGCAACTTTTTTACTCAAAACGATTTTTTGATATCTCTCACCGTTTTCTTTTTTTTGGGCCCTGGAAATGTCCATTTTGTGTGACATTTTTGCGTGTAGCTAAGTACTGGTCACAATTTTCAAGATATTAAGCTGAAATTTGGTACGGTGAAAGAGTTAGTGACTGTAACGAAGCCTGTTGTTGGGCGTTAACATCGGTGCAGGGCCGGATCTTTTTTGGGGGCCCTGAATTTCTAACTGATTTTTGGAATCGATATATCTCGGAAACAGTTGGTCGTATCGAAAAATGTTAAATGTACAGGTGTAAGATCTCCTCGGTATGCAACTCTTTTACTCAAAACGATTTTTTGATATCTCTCACCGTTTTTTTTTTTGGGGCCCTGAAAATGTCCATTGTGTGTGACATTTTTACGTTTAGCTAAGTACTGGTCGCAATTTTCAAGATATTAAGCTGAAATTTGGTACGGTGAAAGAGTTAGTGACTGTGACGAATCCTATTGTTGGGCGTTAAAATTGGTGCAGGGCCGGATCTTTTTTGGGGGCCCTGAATTTCTAACTGTTTTTTTGGAATCGATATATCTCGGAAACGGTATGTCGTATCGAAAAAGGTTAAATGAACAGGTGTAAGATCTCCGCGGTATGAAACTATTTTACGATAAACGATTTTTTGATATCTCTCACCGTTTTCCTTTTTTGGGGCCCTGAAAATGTCCATTGTGCGTGACATTTTTGCGTTTAGCGAAGTACTGGTCGCAATTTTCATGATATGAAGCTGAAATTTGGTACGGTGAAAGAGTTAGTGACTGTGACGAAACCTATTGTTGGGCGTTAAGACCAGTGCAGGGCCGGATCTTTTTTGGGGGCCCTGAATTTCAAACTTTTTTTTTGGAATCGATATATCTCGGAATCAGTTGATCGTATCGAAGAATGTTAAATGTATAGGTGTAAGATATCCGCGGTATGCAACTTTTTTTACTCAAAACGATTTTTTGATATCTCTCACCGTTTTATTTTTTTGGGGCCCTGAAAATGTCCATTGTGCGTGACATTTTTGCGTTTAGCTAAGTACTGGTCGCAATTTTCAAGATATTAAGCTGAAATTTGGTACGATGAAAGAGTTAGTGACTGTGACAAATCCTGTTGTTGGGCGTTAACATCGGTGCAGGGCCAGATCTTTTTTGGGGCCCCTGAATTTCTAACTGTTTTTTTGAATCGATATATCTCGGAAACGGTTGGTCGTATCTAAAATGTTCAAGGTACAGGAGTAAGATCTCCGCGGAATGCAACTTTGTTACTCAAAACGATTTTTTGATATCTCTCACCGTTTTCTTTTTTTGGGGCCCTGAAAATGTCCATTGTGCGTGACATTTTTGCGTTTAGCTAAGTACTGGTCGCAATTTTCAAGATATTAAGCTGAAATTTGGTACGATGAAAGAGTTAGTGACTGTGACGAATCCTTCTGTTGGGCGATAAAATCGGTGCAGGGCCGGATCTTATTTGGGGGCCCTGAATTTCAAACTTTTTTTTGGAATCGATATTTCTCGGAAACGGTCGGGCGTATCGAAGAACGTTAAATGTATAGGTGTAAGATCTCCTCGGTATGCAACTTTTTACTCTATACGATTTTTTGATATCTCTCACCGTTTTCTTTTTTTTTTTTGGGCCCTGAAAATGTCCATTGTGTGTGACATTTTTGCGTGTAGCTAAGTACTGGTCGCAATTTTCAAGATATTAAGCTGAAATTTTGTACGGTGAAAGAGTTAGTGACTGTAACGAATCCTGTTGTTGGGCGTTAACATCGGTGCAGGGCAGGATCTTTTCTGGGGGCCCTGAATTTCTAACTGTTATTTGGAATCGATATATCTCGGAAACGGTTGGTCGTATCGAGAAATTTTAAATGTACAGGTGTAAGATCTCCGGGGTATGCAACTTTTTTACTCAAAACGATATTTTGATATCTCTCACCGTTTTGTTTTTTTGGGGCCCTGAAAATATCCATTGTGCGTGACATTTTTGCGTTTAGCTAAGTACTGGTCGCAATTTTCAAGATATGAAGCTGAAATTTGGTACGGTGAAAGAGTTAGTGACTGTGACGAATCCTATTATTGGGGCGTTAAAATCGGTGCTGGGCCGAATCTTTTTTGGGGGCCCTGAATTTCAATTTTTTTTTGGAATCGATATATCTCGGAAACGGTTGGTCTTATCATAAAACGTTAAATCTTCATGTGTAAGATCTCCGCGGTATGCAACTTTTTTACTCAAAACGATTTTTTGATATCTCTCACCGTTTTCTTTTTTTGGGGCCCTGAATATGTCCATTGTGCGTGACATGTTTGCGTTTAGCCAAAAACTGGTCGCAATTTACAAGATATTAGGCTGAAATTTGGTACGGTGAAAGAGTTAGTTACTGTGACGAATCCTATTGTTGGGCGTTAAAATCGGCGCAGGGCCGGATCTTTTTTGGGAGCCCTGAATTTCAAACTTTTTTTTTGCAATCGATATATCTCGGAAACGGTTGGTCGTATCGAAAAACGTTAAATGTAAAGGTATAAGATCTCCGTAGTATGCAACATTTTTACTCAAAACGATTTTTTGATATCTCTCACCGTTTTCCTTATTTGGGGCCCTGAAAATGTCCATTGTGCGTGACATTTCTTGATTTAGAGAAGTACAGGTAGCAATTTTCAAGATATCAAGCTGAAATTTGGTACGGTGAAAAAGTTGTGGCCTGTGACGAACCCTATTGTTTGGCATGGAAAACGGTGCAGGGCAGGACCTTTTTGGGGGGGGCCCTGAATTTCATCCTTTTTTTAACCCCTTATGATGTTTTGATATCTCTCACCGTTTTCATTTTTGGGGCCCTGAATATCTTCCTTTTTTTCGAACCGTTATATCTGGAAAACGGTCGGCCGTATCTAACAAAGTTAAATCTGCAGGTGTAAGATCTCAGTGATTAGCAACTTTTTCAACCCTTATGATTTTTTGATATCTCTCACCGTTTTCATTTTCTGGGGCACTGAATTTCTTCCTTTTTTCGATCCGTTATATTTGAGAAACGGTTGGCCGTATCGAAAAAAGTTAAATCTACAGATATAGGATCTCAGTGATTAGCTACTTTTTTAACCCTTATGATTTTTTGTAATCTCTCACCATTTTCTTTTTTTGGGGCCGTGAATTTCATTCTTTTTTTCGAATCGTTATAAGTCGGAAACCGTCGATCCTATCGAAAAAAGTTAAATATACTCAGTGATTAGCAACATTTTTACCCCTTATCATATTTTTATATCTCTCTACGTTTTGATGTTATTAAATGTTTTTGGTCTTTGAAAGAAAAGGGGCCCAAATGAATATAATAATTGGTAAAAATTCAACTGATGGTCTAATTGAATTCTACGGTAAATTACCTATAATAATCCGTTTTAACCCTTTCAATAAGTTGAATCATGTATTTACAGCAGTAAGATATTTTCCATTTCCGAGGACGTCCGGCTTTCATAACCATGTGATGGTGTCAGCATTGCCTAGAATAACATTATATAATTATCCTACATTTCCTCGCAATCGGGTCGAATGTCCGAAATGCAAATCCGCAGACCTTGCCGGAAAGAAGTTGTTGTGTGAGATTATTACCCATCTTGCTCGCCGCAATGTTGCGCGACCGTCTAATCAAAAGCAGGTCGTGCTGCGTGGACTCCTACTTGTTATGAAAGCCGGATCTAAAGATCCTATAGGCTTTCATATAGCCGTGGTAGGATTTTTCGAGATCTCGGAAACTAAGCGTCGCCCACGGTTCAAACCTATTCCAATCGAATCAGAGTCGAAAAAAAAATTTTCAAAAAAAGTCTGTCTGTATGTATGTATGTATGTATGTATGTATGTATGTATGTATGTATGTATGTATGTATGTATGTGCGTGACGTTTTTTCGTTTAGCAAAGTACAGGTCGCAATTTTCAAGATATCGAGCTGAAATTTGGTACGGTGAAAGAGTTTGGGCCTGTGACGAACCCTATTGTTGGGCGTTAAAATCGGTCCAGGGCCGGACCTTTTTTTGGGGCCCTGAATTTCATCCTATTTTTTTGAATCGATATAGCTCGGAAACGGCTGGTCGTATCGAAAAAAGTTAAATCTACGGGTGTAAGATCTCCGCGGTGTGCAACTTTTTTACTCAAAACGATTTTTTGATATCTCTCACCGTTTTCCTTTTTTGGGGCCCTGAAAATTGTCCATTGTATGTGACATTTTTGCGTTTAGCAAAGTACAGGTCGCAATTTTCAAGATATCGAGCTTAAATTTGGTACGGTGAAAGAGTAGGGGCCTGTGACGAACCCTGTTGTTGGGCGTTAAAATCGGTGCAGGGCCGGACCATTTTTTGGGGCCCTGAATTTCATCCTATTTTTTGGAATCGATATATCTCGGGAACGGTTGGTCGTATCGAAAAATGTTAAAGGTATAGGTGTAAGATCTCCGCGGTATGCAACTTTTTTACTCAAAACGATTTTTTGATATCTCTCACCATTTTCGTTTTTTGGGGCCCTGAAAATGTCCATTGTGCGTGACATTTTTGCGTTTAGCAAAGTACAGGTCGCAATTTTCAAGATATCGAGCTGAAATTTGGTACGGTGAAAGAGTAAGGGCCTGTGACGAACCCTATTGTTGGGCGTTAAAATCGGTTCAGGGCTGGACCATTTTTTGGGGCCCTGAATTTCATCCTATTTTTTGGAATCGATATATCTCGGGAACGGTTAGTCGTATCGAAAAATGTTAAATGTATAGGTGTAAAATCTCCGCGGTATGCAACTTTTTTACTCAAAACGATTTTTTGATATCTCTCACCGTTTTCTTTTTTTGGGTCCCTGAAAATGTCCATTGTGCGTGACATTTTTGCGTTTAGCTAAGTACTGATCGCAATTTTCAAGATATTAAGCTGAAATTTGGTACGGTGAAAGAGTCAGTGATTGTGACGAATCCTGTTGTTGGGCGTTAAAATCGGTGCAGGGACGGATCTTTTATTGGGGCCCTGAATTTCTAACTGTTTTTTGGAATCAATATATCTCGGAAACGGTTGGTCGTATCGAAAAATTTTAAATGTACAGGTGTATGATCTCCGCGGTATGCAACTTTTTTACTCAAAACGATCTTTTGATATCTCTCACTGTTTTGATTTTTTGGGGCCCTGAAAAAGTCAATTGTGGATGACATTTTTGGGTTGGGCGAAGTATAGGTCTTAATTTTCATGATATCGAGCTGAAATTTGGAGCAGTAAACGAGTTAGACCCTGTGAGGAAACCTGTTGTCGGGCGTTAAAATCGGTGCAGGGCCGGATCTTTTTTTGGGGCCCTGAATTTCAAACTTTTTTTTGGAATCGATATATCTCGGAAACGGTTGATCGTATCAAAAATGTTAAAGGTATAGGTGTAAGACCTCCGCGGTATGCAACTTTTTTACTCACAACGATATTTTATTATCTCTCACCGTTTTCTTTTTTTGGGGCCCTGGAAATGTCCATTGTTCGTGACATTTTTGCGTTTAGCCAAGAACTGGTCGCAATTTTCAAGATATCGAGCTGAAATGTGGTAAGGGGAAAGAAATCGGGCCTGTGAGGAATTCTGTTTTCGGGCGTTAATATTGGTGCAGGGCTGGACCTTTCTTTGGGGCCCTGAATTTCATCCTTTTTTTCCCGGATGATGTTTTGATATCTCTCACCGTTTTCCTTTTCTGGGGCCCTGAATGTCATCCTTTTTCTTCGAACCGTTATATCTGGGAAACGGTTGGCCGTATCTAACAAAGTTAAATCTTCATGTGTATGGTCTCAGTGATTAGCAACTTTTTCAACCCTTAAGATTCTTTGATATCTCTCACATTTTTTGATTTTCTGCCGCCCTGAATTTCTTCCTTTTTTTTCGAACCGTTATATTTGGGAAACGGTTGGCCGTTTCGAACGAAGTAAAATCTGCAGATATAGGACCTCATTGATTAGCAACTTTTTTAACTCTTATGATTTTTTGATATCTCTCACCATTTTCCTTTTTTGGAGCCGTGAATTTCATTCTTTTTTTCGAATCGTTATATCTCAGAAAGCGTCGATCCTATCAAAAAAACTGAATTTATAGGTGTAAGATATCAGTGATTTGCAACTTTTCTACCCCTTATCATATTTTGATATCTCTCACCGTTTCGATGATATTAAATGTTTTTGGTTTCTGAAAAAAAAAATGGGGCCCAAATGCATATAATAACTGTTAAAAAATTCAACTGATGGCCTAATTGAATTCTACGGAAAATTATCTATAATAACTCGTTTTAACCTTTTCTATAAGTTGAATCATGTATTTACAGCAGTAAGATATATTCCACTTCCGAGGACGTCCGGCTTTCATAACCATGTGATGGTGTCAGCATTGCCTAGAATAACATTTTATAATTTTCCAACATTTCCTCGCAATCGGGTGGAAGGTCCGAAATGCAATTCCGCAGGCCCTGCCGCCAACGAAGTTGTTGTTTGAGATTATAACCCCTCTTGCTGGCCCCTTTCTGCTACGCCACGGTCTCATCAAAAGCAGGTCGTGCTGCGTGGACTCCTACTTGTTACTTCTTGTGTCCTAATCATGCGATTGAAGTTTCAATGCTATACGTACACAATAATCTTCATGTAACAGTACATAACTCTAGGACCTACACACATAAATCCAACATGGCAACCATCCGAAATATTTAGTCGGTTCTCAATATCTACGAATCTATTGCAGCAATCAAACTGAAATTTTGTATGTTGATAGAGGCAATTAACATAAGTAGGATATATGAAAAATGCTGTATAGTTCTTCACGGAACTACTTGTTCTTTAATATAATTTCATGATTGAGGTTCATCCTCCGTATTCATGTGTTTTCTTTACAGGAAAAAGTATTTCCAATCAGACTGGTATTTCTAGTTAAATGGTGTTTTTTTTGTAATTCATGACGTTTAAAAAATCACAAATATTTTCCCACCAATAAATCACGCAATACTTTATGTACCGGTACTGTTAAGGTCGAAAGAAGAATTTTGAGAAAAATACTGGGATCTAAGAGAAATTATAATGCAGGAAGGAAGAAGGCTGCGAACATCTGGTAACCACATGGACTGAGACAAGGTGAAACGGTCATTCAACCGAGTGGGTAGATACGGAAATTTCAACGATCATTTAATAGATAAACCCCGCCTACTGAAGAGGAATTGGAGCAGTAATTAAAATGCAGAAACAGGAATTACACAATCGCATAGGGGACAATCCCAGCCTCTCAGAAGTATTTTCAAATTTAAATTAAGTTATTCTGTGATTTTGCCAGAAGTAAAACGAAATTAAGGGGCGGATTTGAAACTACCAATAGCAGCGAGGGACGCGAGACGCGGCAAAATCCCGCCGAAATTATGGAACAATGAAGGAAATTACGGAGCTCATTATCTAAGGATCCAGCGATCGAATTTTGGATTAAAAGAAGCCATGAGACATTGAAAATGAGAACGTTCGAATGAGCTACTTTGCATATTCATGCGAGTGTTATTATAGAATAAAATTTTAGAAACTCCCCACTCCTATAACTTTCTCTGAAAATCATGTAAATAATAGCTGGACACGCAGTGAAATCAGTTCTACTGTGGGCACTGCGGAGGCGCGAGCCCATGCCCATCGCATTCGGAAATTGCTATAATTTTTACAAGTACAATGAGTCTACTTTGAGACATTTGAGTATCATTAAGCATTCGCAAGTGCGGATCGGGCACAGTATCGCGAGAGTGCATACCGTTGACAGTACAAAACAGTTGTATGGTAGAGATAGCCAAACGTGCTATTAGCATCAAAGTCAGTGAGGTAGGAAGCTATGAACTATCAGCTGAATTAAGTAGGTTGATGATAGCTTTAGGAATTAGTAGCTCCACACGCGAGAACCGTGCATTGTGCAAAGAATAATAAGTCACAGTGGACCTTTGCTTTGGTGAACTTTTTTTGGAAACCGTGTGTAAAATCCTCCTCCTTGCAAGATGAACCAATTGATCCAGAGGACTGACATCATGGAACTGAGCATCACCATCATGATGTATACGAGATAAGTAGATATCGCATGGGGCATGTACGTCATGACGCATCCCATCATGGGAGTCGGATAAGTTTATCTCGATCATAAGTAATTATGATAAAACTAGCTGTACCCGGCATGCGTTGCAATGCCAATCAAAGGAAGTGTTGGCGTTGTAACATTGCTTGATGAAGTGCTATTGGATTCCCTTTTTTTTCTTTTTCCGTTAACCACTTCTAAACTATTGCAAAATTGATTTACTAACTCAAAGAAATCATGGGAGCGTGCTCAACAATTAAACAAAGTTTCATCGCAATGAAATGAATGCTATAAGAACGCAAACGGGACTTTGTTGAAACGATTCGAGCGCCGTCACCCATTTGTTGAATATACTCGTATGCTACCTATTGTACAGTAAAATGGATTTTCTAATTCGAAAACCATCCCTGGCGTGTACACGACTACTCATCAAAGTTTGATCGCAATCCTATGAATGGCATATGAAAGCATACGGGATTTTGTTTAATCGATTCGCACGCCTTCACTCATTTGCTGAATCTACTTGTGCGCCACCCATTGAATAACGGATTTACTAATTCGTACACCTTCGCAGGATTGTACTCAACTCACTAAAGTTTTAACACAATCGGATGAATTGTATATGAACGCATACGGGATTTGGTTGAAACGATTCACGCGCTGTCGCTCATTAGTTGAATCTACCCGTGCGCTACCAATTGTAAAACGGATTTTCTAAATCAGAAATCTTCGCGGGAGTGGAAACAATATTTCACCAAATGTCATTGCAATCGCATGAATGGTATATGAAAGCATGCGGATTTTTTTAAGCGATACGCGCGCTGTAACACATTTGTTGAATCTTCTCGTGCGCTACCTATAGTAAAAAGGATTTACTAAGTCAGAAACCTTCCCTGGAGTGTGCACAACAATTCATCAAAGTTTCGTAGCAATCGGTAGAATTGTATATGAACGCATATGGGACTTTGTTTAAACGATTCGCATGCCGTCGCTCATTTGTTGAATCTACTTGTGCGATACGAATTGTAAAGTGGATTTACTAAGCCAGAAACCTTCCCTGAAGAGTACACAACATCTCACCCAAGTTTAATCGCTATCGAACGAATGGTATATGAACGCATACGGGACTTTCTTGAAATGCTTCGCGCGTCTTTCCTCATTTGTTGAATCTACCTGTGCGCTCCCTATTGTAAAATGGATTTACTAAGCCTGAAACTTTCCCTGGAGTGTACACAACAACTCACCCAAGTTTAGTCGCTATCGGACGAATGGTATATGAACGCATACGGGACAATATTGAAACACTTTGCGCGTCGTCGCTCATTTGCTTAATCTATTTATGCAATACCTATTGTAAAGTGGATTTACTAAGCTAGAAACCTTCCCTGAAGTGTACACAATATCTCACCCAAATTTCATCGCTATCAGACGAATAGTATATGAACGCACACGGGACTTTGTTGAATCGCTTCGCGCGTCGTTGCTCATTTGTTGAATCTACTCGTGCGCCACCCAGTATAGTGTACAGCCCTGGGGCAGTACCCCCTAAGACCCACCCCTCCATCTTTCATCAAAACCACCCTCATAAGCATACCATAAGCCTCATGTACATCTTCAAACACAAGCAGGCCCGGCATACTGCTGACAGCCACGCTTACGTAATACAAACACAAACACAGTAACTGGAGCGACTGCAATGAGGAAATGCTGACCAGGCAGTGGGGGGAGGCCTTAAAGGCTAGGCCCGGAAGAGCCCCATTATCTGTTCTTGGCCAGCGGCTCTGCCCCGACGAGGTCCGTTCCAGCTCTTCACCAGGTGAGATCTAGCCGTGTTCTCAGATTCCTTATCTTTGTAAACACCTACCCTAAACATTTGTGCACTTTACAACTTGTACTTCATTTTATATTTGTTTAACTCCCCAAAAGGGACATCACATCACAGCTACTGGCCAATAAACACTTGGTCAGTAAACGCACACGTTTATTACTAATCACACTCCATTTTACATCCGTATACCCAACCTGACCTTAGTCATAATTGCCCCTGACCGTAGAGACCAGGAACTGCATCGTCAGGTTCTATTGTACTCGAGCAAACGGCCCGACTGCAGAGTACCGAGTCACCGACTCTGCACGCCCGCTGAATTGCTCACTCTACTTAATTGGCAGGCTAGATTAGCAGCCTGCACTTAGACATTCATCCCCTAGCAGGTAAGCGCATCCTGCAGGGACGCCCCCAACAGATTAAGCACTCACACCAACACACTACACTGGTAGTCTCTCCCAATCACGGGAAACTACCCTCATCCGGGAACAACCCTTAAAATTAGCACACCTACACTACTCTGTTTATCCCACCCCCAACAAAGGGATAAAACATATTTGGTGGAGGCGCCACTACCACGCAAAATAAGGGTAAGGGACTCAAACAACGAGCCCTCGTGGTAGAGCGATCCATACCGCAAGCAGCCAAGCGAGATTTATTTTTTTTCTTCTCTGAGAAAAGGCATTGTTTTTCCCTCCTTTCTGGGAATGTAAGGGAAATTTTAAAGCAGCAACCCACCCCCCACTAGGGAGGCAGTTTTTTTGTTTCTTTATAGCCAACACTGTTAAAAATACATTAATCCTGACAGGACACACTACACTTAAAACAACATTACATTCAGATTACGCTATACAGAATGGCACCACATGCAGAAGCAACAGGGGTTGTAAGCCATAGAGGCGATAGGGGTGCACCAGTACTATTCACCTTATTACTAAGGTGCCAGAGGCATATACAAAGGCGACAGGCACAAATACGGGCACTCCAGACAAGGGTTCGAGCAATACAGGGCAAACAGCCATCCACCCCGTCGGAGGGTAGAATAACGCAATTCAGACGCGCACATAATCATTTAAGTAACATACACGAACACCTCAACAGGAGCCATGTCCGAAGGAACAGGATATATGACCGATTAATCACTACACATGGCCCTATAATGGATAACACAACCTTAGAGAGGATAAGGGTGCACTACACAATTTTATATGCCCAATACAGGGAGCTTATTCGCGAACAGGCGTTCCTCCAGTTGGCGGCCACAGAACTGTATAGGACGTAAACACGTCAATGCAGCAATTTGCGAACAGGTCCATAACTATACCCGTACCGCCAGACAAGGGAAGGCATCTGCAGTGTCCACAGCCCAGGAAAAGTCCAGACTACCCTCCAATACATTGCAAGGGCACTCGCACAATAGTGAAATTCACTGACCGCACAAGCCCATGGATAAATGGTCCCAGGACAAAACACACAGAATTTTCCACATAAAATGCTGAAACATTCTCAAAACCCTCACGGGGGCGTGTACACTACAATTAACATAAAAGACAGGTTCTACCCCTGTAGAGGTTAGACACACAAACGGGATGCATTCACACAAACATGACACTCCAGGGGCAAGCAAATTGCGCGGTCTGGAAATACAACATCACAGACTTACACTTCCATACAGCATGATAACACTTGAGATATACTGACAGGCAATAATTACATAGAGAGGGCAAACGCACAAAAACACATGCCCATTGCCTATACGCCCAAAACTGTACAATTTGCATGCGTATATATATATATATATATATATATATATATATATTTGATCCGTATGTGTATGTTATTTCTTACACTGCCCATAGCAGGAATTTTTCTTGTCCCCTATGACAGCGCTCAAACTAAGCGTAAATACCTTGAGATAACGCTCACAGTTCAGAGGAAAATACTGTAATATATTTTTGAGGTCACACAGTAAACACAGTTACCATAAAAGGGTCAATAAGACTGACAAAACTGTCACAGGGACACAGGCCCAAAAGGCAACAGGAATGCGCATCCTGAACAAAGACGGTCTCAAACCCGCGACTTTCTGAATACCAGGAACGCAAGGTCAGGTAGCCATCCAATTGGAGGACACAGCAATAAGGGACAGTCACGCTAACAGGGATTAATATGCATAAAATAATAAAGCCGCCTCCGACATCTAGTGACCAGACGCGCGACTAGAATCCCAGAGATACATGTACATAAATACATCAGCTACTCACAGAGACATATCAAGAACAGGAATATATTCGCATCAGACCTACAGTAACACAAAAAATAAAAATTGGGGACACGATATATATGAACAGAGGTAGGTTTTTTACATGACGAGGAACCAAAGGCACACCATGTATGCAGACAATAGAAAAGCATGTCAGCAAACCCACGCACACTTGCTCGACACATGCGATAAACAAACAGCTAGGCTAGCAGCAGGTACTTCACACACCATTGAAACTCGACACTATCGCCAGTCAGCGATAAGACGTAAATGAACATGCGGCATTCGCAAGTACCAGACAGGCTAGGAACGCTCTCACTCTGGCAGTAATATACACAATCATTCACGCCATTTTCAAAGCCGGATAACTCCCGAAATTAAAGTACGAGGGACGTTCCGAATTACACAAATCACTCACACTAATGTACATTTTCGCACGCGTATTTCAAACATACAATACACGCCACTGTACATAAAACACAGAAATTGTGGTCCCGAGGCATTAGCCAAAGGCATATACGGACGCGCAGAACAGATACCATACCTGTGTGGGTTGCGTCAAACCCGCATGCCTGTACCAAACACATTACATACACAATAGACAGTCTACAGCCTCCAGCAGCTTAGGCTACCGAAAGGTATAAGGTATGCATCAGGGCCTACCACATTCAACACACAGAAACATGATACTAACGTGCCAAAAGGAAGCTAGCCAACGGCATTTTGGCGCGACAGCACAACTAGAGACCACACCAGGGATTGTATTATTATTACACCCACATGACATTTTCAAAATTTTGCACACCTGGGAAAAACCCACCCCATCCACTCACAGTAAATATCTCCTAGCAGCATCATCGACTCCCGGCCACCATAAACATGGAGTCCAACGATTCACGACCCCCTCCCACCACGCTTTAACCCCATTCAGCAAATAACACGCCCGGATCCTAATAACAAGGGACCAAACGCCCTACAAACCTACTAATACCTCTAGAAAAGTACCAAGGCATCACCGCTGGAAATCCGACACGGCAATGACAAGCCTAAAGTAGTCACTGCATTTCGAAGATTCTACAACCCCAGAACACTAGAAATTTTACATAATTACATAATTATGCAGTAGCACACTTATTTTTAAAGGAATCTGACATCACACTAGATGGTGATGAGAAGGTAAACGGAGGGAGCAGAAGCTCCACGGAAGGGCAGAGACGGGGCAAAACGCCAACAGATCCTGACCCAGTTTAATGACAGATAGACGTAAGGTCGAAGCACCGATGACTCAGTGCGGGCAAGCTTCAGAATCCTCTGGAAACCTAACCTGTTCCCTGGGACGAAGAAACTTACACCCATTATCCACTGTGGTCGTCGAAGCCAGACCTGCAGGGGAGACTTTTTGACGGCTAGTAGGAGAAATAGCCAGCTCCACACTAGACTCAGGAGACGAACCTAGAGACGACAAACTAGGACTAGACTTTTAGTTAGCTTGTAATATAAGTAGCGTTCCTAAGGCGGGGAACAAGTCTTCCATTCGAGGAAGTGAAGCAGGGCCTCAGGATTCAGCGGGACCAATCCTAGGCACGCCAAATCCTTATCCCGGACGATGAGGTGAAGACGATTTAACAAATGATAACCAATGAATAATAAACAACGCGTATGGAATGAATGCGGTCATTCGGACCCGTGCCCACATAAATGGATGACACCGAGTCTCCAGAGCTTAAATGGTAACGCACTGGGCGGCCAGAGATATTAAATGGGTATGCAACGGGCTACCAAAATGGGTTCTGTGGGCAACCCAGTAATAAACATTAATAAGCAACAAATGGCGAATAATGCCAATGTAAGCATGCATAAGACCAACGGAAAGGATATCCGCGCGAGGCGTTTGCTCCTTAGCAACGCAGTCGCACAGGCCTATATTAGTTATTAAGAGGGGAAAGTCGACAGTTAGTTTAAGAGGAGGGGACTACGAGCTCCTGCTGGGTTCCGGTCCCGGCAGGATGTCACAAGGGCACCTCGGAAGGGAGACCGACCGGGGGGAGCCTCCATCAAAATTTTAGTATATAAGATACAGTTCCATTTAAAAGGCAACTTAGATTTAAGCAAATTTGATAAGCACTGTTGTAAAACAGTTGCTACAACATATTTCGGCATTAGGTTAAGGTCTATCTCGGCATGTACATACAAAATATTTTTATATAGCATTAATTAATATAATCTAGGCTAAGCAATTTTAATTAAGACAGAGCGTTCGGCACCTGGCAACTAAAACCGTTACCAGGGTAAGATCGACAACACATTGCGAAAACACGCGTATGCGACGCGAACGCGACATATGGCGTTCGGCACCTTATAGGATAAGTCCGAACAACATTCAACGGCACATGTAATGTGAACGCGACACAGAGCGTTCGGCACCTGGCGGCTAGACGTTGCCAGGATAAGCCCGATAAATCTATAAAATATCGATAAGAAGACATAACAGGGCGGAGGCACTGAAGCCGTCCGACCCATCAGCGAGGTATACGGTACAGCCACTGGAGCTGACCGACCCCGATAATACAAGAGACGTCCGAAGAGGTCTCAAGGGCGGTGGCACCATCCAAGCCGACCCTTAAAACAGCGCTGCGCGATAAGTGCGCAATATATATATTTGGCCAAGGGTATTCCTAACATGTTTTTATATTTCAGCAAAAGAGCTCCAACACTGTACCAAGGAGTGGAACCCAAAAATGATCATGGTACAAGGTAAGGTGGACCACCGAACAAGCACACACTACACAAAACTGGAGTACGCTGAGGAGACATACAATTACACATGTACACAAAAGAGTAGAGTAAGTAAGCTAAGATAGGACTCTAGCCGGCATAGGTTAAGGTACAGTAATATAAAGTGCCAAAGGCAAGCGATATCGGCATGCGCCTATAAATGGTATATATGACTTATATAATATTTATATGCTCTATTACAGATCAACCGAGCGGCAATTCACTAATATACTTTGTCCACAGGTCCACAATGCAATAAACATGTCTTTTGTAAATATATTTCCAACACCAACTTGTACACACTCTCCTATGTCACAAACACATACTCTTAGTTGCACCCCTTAACGGTGACAGCACAGTGGTCAACGATGCACAGTAACCATGGAATACTGAGTATCAATGAACACAAAAACACATTATACACGCAAGTGAAGCGTGGATTCAGTGTCTAAGAGCGGCACAACGCTTGTAAGCGCCGCGCCTTCGACGCTAAGGTGGAATTCCTAACCACGGTGGGAAAACCACTAGGGTATAAGAGAAAGCAAAATGAGACAGCGGATTAGCCACTGAACCCTAGCAGCATCGGCCACTTAAGGACGCTTCAGAATGCGAAGCAAGGTGGAGAATTAACAGCGAAAGAGGTATAAAATAACTGGCCACTTAAAAGAGCTCTATAAGGTAATATATAATAGTTGTAAATTATTTTGTATTTTATAGTTATATCATGATAACGTTATACATGTACATGTTCCACATGGTTGGATAATATACCTATACATAGAGTACTAACATGGCAACCATCATTATTACTATGGTCATTATTATCATTATGTTTATTATTATTATTATTATTATTATTATTATTATCAGGTCATGCCTGCTATCATCATCATGATTACCAATGTCATTATACAATGCTACCATAATTACCACAGGACTATCACCAGCCTGTATACGGCACCATTATCGCCATCATAGCCACGGCGAATATTGTTACATTTTTTTCCAATGCATACTATCACACGTAACCCTATACATTTTAACACATTGACTTTCCTTTCTACCCTTCTAAATTAAATTTTGTAAAAATGTCTTACTTCACCTCGAAAAATAAAAGCATGTTATAGTAAACCAGTAATCACACTCTACGACATTTATTTCCTTTCTCTCTACACTATCTCTTTATTTTCATTGTTACACTTTACACCTCACGCAGAAGGCAATTTTTTCATCCGGCTGCAAAGCAGCATCACAGCAACCACAGATGTTTTTTCCCTTCTGCAAAACCATAATTTCCCAAACCATGTACTGTAAACTATGTATTTTTATGTATTTTCATTTCCAATGTCAAGTTTTATAATGATTAATTTTATGTGAATAATGAACTATGTATTGTGCCCATTTAGCAAGAAATATGCCAATCACAGTATACCAGCGTAGCTCAATTCGGGATTTTCGGGGCAGCGGTAAGTTCCCCCACTCTGTGACTCACATATTTTGGATTAATTAGAGGATACACTTGCAAAAATAACAACAAAATCAACTCCTATTTAAACACATTTAATTAATAAAATTAATGGCGCTACAAACACTTTAACAATTTAATTACTGACCCAATAATTAACTGCTTGTTCCAAATGAACAAGGGATCACAAATATAAACAAATATTGTATTCAAAACCTGTGGTTTCCACATAAACCAACAATTCTTACTTAATCTCACTTCCATAAAGCACTAACATTAAGTTTACATAACTCCGAGCTCTTTGGCTCCATGCATTTACATAATTATGGTGTCATTCTTGTACACCTCAAACACTATCCTTTATATTTTCTTATTTCTCAAAAACAAATATATAATTATATTTAAAAATCTAGGTTAATTATCTAACTCAATATTTTGGGCATGTCCACACATTCAGTTGTTATCATCTCTCTTTATTTCACAAATATATTAAGGTAATCAGAAAATCAATTGTGTACTCCAGAGCGTGAAGGTACTTGACACAGTCAAAAAAACTATAGTTACTCCCGAACTCAGTTGCCTTCAATCAACTCGTGGAATCCCACGTCCATACATTATTACCATAGGGATTGTCATTTATCTCTTATGTCTTAGTAGACCATTATCATATAAGAAACTACGATCTGAACAGGCAAACGAAAATATCCATCTATAAGGACCTCGGTTCACCGCCCGGGTCGTTAACAACTTTAAACACTCCTGGTGTATTCATTCTCTTTACAACAGCTTACGAGACGGTCTCTGTTCCCTCTCGCTTTAAGAGAGCTAGACTCTACTACTTGGGGTGCGATTTATGACCACGTAGGGTGACGGCGACTCCCTGTCTGACCCAACGTTAGTAGCTTATTTCCAAGGCTTTCAAAACAAACCTTCCCATTATATCCAGTTCTGGGGAGACCGGGCTTTACTGTACCGTATTCATTCAAACAACTATTCTTTGGTTCAAAGACCATTTCCGTATCCTTGGCATTTATTAATTATGAGAGGGTCCTCATTGATTGGGAAGATTAATACACATACAACGACGGAGAATTTAAGGGGCTTTTATCATAAGAAGATCCTGCATTCGAATCTCTTCACGTGCCTCGGGAACCAATCCCTTATAGAGGACTTATACAAAATGCGATTTAGAGTCGGCCGTGGCCCATATGACATACGCTCAATAATACCATATATTAGCTCCCTTTTTAAATACATACACAATGCCTCGTGATACTATGTCACAAATAGAGGACTTATACAATTATCAATTCACTGCAATCAACTACCCTCCATAAGTAATGTACCAAGTATGTAACCACTACGCGTTCCTAGCGTGACACTTTAATATTATATTTGCGCTCATTATGCGCTACAATCAAACAACATTTCTTTGGTTCACAGACCATTTTCGTATCCTTGGCATTTATTAATTATGAGAGGGTCTTCATTGATTGGGAAGATTAATACACATACGACGACGGAGAATTACAGGGGCTTTTATCATAAGAAGATCCTGCATTCGAATCTCTTCACGTGCCTCGGGAACCAATCCCTTACAGAGGACTTATACAAAATGCGATTTAGAGTCGGCCGTGGCCCAACGACTTACGCTCAATAATACCATATATTAGCTCCCTTTTTAAATACATACACAATGCCTCGTGATACTATGTCACAAATAGAGGACTTATACAATTATCAATTCACTGCAATCAACTACCCTCCATAAGTAATGTACCAAGTATTTTAACCACTACGCGTTCCTAGCGTGACACTTTAATATTATATTTGCGCTCATTAGGCGCTATGCATTATTTTAAGCCGAAAATGTCTTCCCAAGAACTGATAAAATCTCTTTAGTAACAATTCATATTATTTTAATTCACATATTAATCTTTCAGTTGTCGATAAATCGCTCCCTGTTTTAAAATATTCCATTGAACCTCATCTCTTACACATACGTTAAGGCTTAACGCTCTTATGTTCATATCAATTTATTTGATTTTTATTTAACATTTCCATATTTAATTATTATTATTATCTTTATTCTTTATACAAGCTCAAAAGCTATTTCTTTCATATCTCAACTTTACCTTATTTCAATATCTTTCATGATAATTAATGATATTTCGCTTGCTCTTATGACATTTGTTAAATATATTAACCCTTTATTCACATATTTCCTCTATGGGATTTATTCTTTACATAATTATTTATAATTTCTCAATTTTATTTATATTTGTTCAGACCGTGTTCTTGATTATTCAGTATTTATTTATTAAAACACATCCCTTTTACTCAAAACTCCGGTGGGTTTGTACACAATCAATTTCTGACACCAAAATAGAATGAATTTAGTACTCACATGTTTCCAGATCATCCCATGATCTTTAATCTGGTGCGGTGCTTCATTTTTGGGCCCACTTTGAACTTTTACTCCATATTAAAGGTATTCATCTTACGTAAAAACACTTTTTGACATATATTTAAAACACTTAACATTGACGACATTTTTATATACTGATGTGTCCCTTTTGAACACATAATAAACACTAAAAATATTATTTAACACACAATCTTGATTATTTTACACTTCACAATTCTCGATCACTAGGCCGTATTTCTGAGCCTATCACACGTGATCTTCTTAAATTCCCGTTTCCAAGGGTGAAATTTATTCGATGTCGGCTTCCTATCCTGCAGAATGCGAAAGTCCCGAAACATCTACTGTTCCCTGGAGTCCAATTCTGCTACTCCTATCCTGGATAACCGGCTATTTATCTAGCTTGAACGGCTTCTTTGTAGATCTGTCTATCGATCCTAACGAAAGTCTATACGGATCGAGGTCCTCTCAAAGACCTATAGATTTAGTTTATAGCAGCTAGCACTTCTCAATTCTAGTATTTTTTTAATAGTTCGCCTGCTTTTTGGAGATAATGTTTATAGTCTCCTATCTTCTTTATTTGAACTGTTTTAACACTCCTACGTTTCGAACCTTATTCTGTTCTTCCCTTTTAGGTTTCTTTACTTTAAATAACAGTTTATCTGTCTGGTACGATACTTCCGTACGTTATGATCTATTCATTCGTGCATTTAACGACCTATCGCCTTTAAGTCCGACGTTCGCAGCCTGCTCTGACTATATCTTACGAATTTTCACTTTAACTTGTATACAGTCGGGCCTAAATCCTATAATTAGGATTTTCCTAATATTTCACTACGGCGATACTTTAAAATTTCGTCTTGACCACTCCTTATGGAGGCAAGCAAGTCGTTAATACTGTGACGCCTGTGGCTATCGGATCTTACTTCTGCGGTGTAACACAACTTTTCTCCCCTCAAGGAGTACTGGTAGCTGTTTTCAATGTAACGCAGAGTTACGTCCCTCACGGACTGTCGGAATGACTACTTCTACGTCGTGGTGCAGCACTTCCCCTCACGGAGTGCTCGTATGACTGCATGTGCTGATATAACTTCACGTCCTTCTGGACGGACTCGTACTGCGTGATGCGTGGCAACACCCCTCGGGCTGTTCAAGACTGCATTCGTTGTGATGTAGCACAGTGACGTGCCCTCAGGCCGTTTGAAACTGCATTCAATGATGATCGTGACACAGTGACGTGCCCTCAGGCCGTTTGAAACTGCATGTGCTGTGATGTAGCCTTACGCCCCTCACGGGCTATTCGAGACTGCATGGTTGGCTTGGTAAACCCCGAAGCTTTATACTATTTTACTACAAAAAAATAAGACTCTAGCCTTTTCTGTGGTCAACTTCTAAAATAATGGTGCCACAAATATAAAAATTATACCTTCCGAAAGCTCGTCTTCTCAATGTCAAATGATCTTATTGCCCCTAAGATTCGATCGTGCAATTCGGAGATATTAATTAATTTCTCGTCCTCAATTGTGTGGGTGTTGCATTCCTTTTGCTCTCTCCCCTCCACAGAGGCTTAGGTACTTCCCCAATGACGTCGTCTTACGTCGGCAGTTTTTTTCTGCGCAATTATTAAATGGTTTCTCTTTACTGAAAAATCTCTCATTCAAAATGATTCACTGTACTGTGCTTGTTTACTCATTATTATGCTCGTAAACGTGTTAATTTTAATTATTCCTCTTCTGGCGCATAAGCGGCGTTGTCAATTTCCAGCAACGTCAGCTCGAATTCCGATTCAGGCTTCCTTGTCTATCACGGTGGAAATTTCCATTCAGTTATTAATACTCGTTACCAGCCCTCTCTTGAATGTCGAGTGGGGTGATCTCATCTAAGGAACATCTGTCCCTAGTCGCTTGCACAATGTTAAGCTATAATCCTGGCTTAAAATCTCTCTCCGTTCCTTTAGGAAACTGTACGTTTCTTTCATTTCTTCTTTAAGGACATGGGTTCGACCTTCCATGGACCCTATGGCCCATGGGTTCATCTCTCCCCTCCTTAGGTAAATAAATTTTCGAAATTCTTGAGGGAATTTATTTCAATGTAATTTGTATTTCTTTATTCGTCGAATCCATCATGACGTCATCCGTATTTACTGTTGTTTTATTTCCTTAAAGTTCCTTCCACTAATTGTGTAGGTTGGGTATGCTCTATCTTTACCCTTTCTTTCTCCTTTATTACATTAAAATTTTCCTTTTCAATAAAATCAATTACTTCTTTAAAGTTCCTCTCCTTTCTGGTCTGTGTTTAGGTTGGGTCTTCAAGAGTTCCCATTCATTCATTTACTCCCTAGTGGACGTCTCCACTCAGGCCATAAATCTCTTGTCACGTTCGGTGTTACAACCTCTACCCTCGTCTGGCGTATTCTTCTCCAAACTCGAGTCAACAGTTGGTTTCCTTTCTTCTTTTCTCAAGACAGACTTCAAGTCGGTCTGTTCTTTATTCATTACATTTCTTCAACTCAATGACTTTATGTTAATTATCTTGCGGGTGCAATTAGCTTTACCCGTAACTTAATTCATTTCAGTTCACAGACTTCAAGTCTGTTACACTTCATTCAAAATTTTTAAGAGCTCAGTCTGACCTCACCTGACTCTTTCTGGTTCTCTTCCCTCTTCCTTATCTCTCTTTGAGATGGTATTTCAACAAATATTATACTTATTTCCCTTATTCTTTGACGGTTGCAAATATCTTTACCCGTTTGTTCCTATGGGATAATTCTCTTCTTATCCTTTATGTCTCCATCTTACGTCTCCCGTTATTATCATTTCTCCTTGTTCTTCTTCCTCATCCTCTTCTTCTTCTTCTTCTTCTTCAGGGTCTTCCTCGAGCATATCTTCCATTTCCATAACTTCTTCCCCTCCTGCTCTTAAATCTTCTATCATTTCATTTTCCCATTTTATCAGCAATTCTTGCGCTCGTATATTCACATCCCCTCCTTGTTCGTGAATACTTTCAACCGTCTCTACCACATTCGTTTCTATTAACTGGCGAACAGTTATGGGTAAATGTTTTAATATGCTTAAACAATGCAACAAAACATTTTCATTTCCCATACACCTTTCAATGGCTTTCTGATAATAAATGATGGAGTTTGTCAATTCCATACTTTCGTATCCTATCATCTCTTGTTCTTCTTCTTCTTCTTCACTCTCATTCTCATCTATTTCTATTTCATCGACTTCTTTCTCTTCACCTTTGAATTCTTCTTCAATTTCCTTCTCTTCTATTTCCATAGTATCTCTTTCCGTTTCTTCACTTTCGCATTCTTCTTCATCACTTTGGTCTTCCATTACCATTTCCTTCCAAAGTTTTATCAAGGCTCGGGATACATCTCCTACCAAACCGTTTCTTTTTCTCATACCATTTACAACCTTGCCAATTCCAGTCTTCTCCAAATGTTGAACGTTTATTGGTAAGTTATACAATTGTTTTAAACAATGCATCGTTCTTTCTTCATTCCCTTCACATCTTTCTATAGCTCTAATATAATGCTCTATTTTCTTTATGACCTCAGCATCTTCCTGACTCTCTTCATCCCTTATTCTTCTTTCCTTACATTCCATATAAGTTTTATTCCTTCTTTTCCACACTCTGTATCTCTTTTGCTTTATAAACCATCTCCGTCTTCCCTTCATCCTTGTCCATAAACGTGCTCTTCTTTTATCTCCCTTCTTCCATTTCTCTAGTCTTTCTTTGGCAATCTAGACATTTAATCATTAATTCGAGGATCTGGGCTTTCAATTTTTCCTCTTCTTCCTTTAATGCCCTTTTATTTTCCTGGTCCTGCATTTCTTCGAAGTTTTTCTTTTCCCTTTCTGTGAAATCTTGAACCTCTGTTTCCATCGATGCTTCGTTGATATTTTCTATATATGTTTCATCTAATTTCTCTATTTCTTCTGGAATTATCATTTCCGTTTCTTCAACTATCAATTCCTTTAGTATCTCCTGTTCCGAGATTATATCTTGCTCTTCCAGCTCAACTTTTCCCTCAAAATGAGTCTCTTCAGTTTGCAGCTCGATCTCATTTCGGCTGTCCTCCTGTTCTGGAATTACGATTTCTTCCTGAATTTCCATTGGTTTCTCTGGAAGGATCTCCAAAGTTTCCTCAGTTTCCACTGGAGTCATTATAATTTCTACTTCTTGTTCAACTTCTTCAATCTCAAATTCGGGCTCCTCTGGCACCGTTACTTCTTCTTCTTTAATTTCAGCTTGTTTTTCAGCTTGGGCAACTATTTCATTTGCCTGACGATTTTGCTCCAACATGTATTCCTCATATCTCTTCTGAGCATCCTCTAATATTTCTTGATATTCTGGAATTTTGACCTGTCTTACTTCAGCTAACTCCTGAACGCTGATTATATCTTGTTCATCATACATGCTCATACTGAAACGGTACAGCTTATTCTTCTCCTTCCTTATCCAATCTTTCTGTTCCTCAACATACTTTTTTCGGTCGCGCTCTTTGTAAGGGATCTTCCACCATATCTCATCCCATGCATCTCTCATTTTCCATAATTTATCCCCTATTTCACTTACTTCATCAACAAATGTAACTATCTGTTCCCACGGAGCTAATTTTATTTTTCCTTCATTCTCCAGACGTTTCGCAAATTCCCTCTTCGTTTCTTTTAACGACCATTTAACATTAGGAATTTCTTTGCAGAATTCCTCTAATTCCTTTTTGGGTATCCTAAACCAATTTTTATTTGCCCTCTTACGAAGTTTGTCTATCTCCTCCATTCTTTCAGAGATCCTATCTCTTTGTTCCTCTATTCCTTCCTTTATTCTTGAATTGTAATCTTTTAATACCCAAAGTTCGCCATTCATCTTATGATACTTATTATCCGTTTCCCGAATTATATCCAAGAATTTCTTTATTTCATCCCAAGTCGCCATTTCTACCTTTTCCTGATCCTGAATGGCAGTACTATCGCTCTTTTCCCCTTCGTTTTCTGAGCCTACCTGGACCTGCATTACTACGTGAGACTTTGTATTATCCTTATTCTTATCAATATCCATTACATTTTCCCTTGGAATTGGTTTACAAATTTCCTTTTCCTTTCCGAGCTCTAAAGGCTCAACATTTACCCCTTTGTCTGCAGACATGTTACCTTCTCTTCGTGTAACTATGTCTCCAGGTGCACGCATGCTTTCTACAGAAACCTTTACAATTTCATTGGTTGGGTACTCTTTCTCACCTGTAGTTTTACCTTTCTCAGGGCTCTCGGCCCTTACATTTTCAGAGAGCCTCCGCCTCTCTTCACTTAACAACATCATATTAAAATACAGTGGGCCTCTAATGCCACCACACTAGTACATGTTTGAGAGATGATACTCTGAATCGGTGTGTCCCAATTTCTTTAAAATATTACTTTGGTACGGGTATTCACCTACAACGTACCCTTTTGATACTTTTATTCAATTTCATAAAACCTTTATGGAAGTATTTAAAATTCAAAATTTCGAAAAACCATTTTTTTCAAAAATGAAAATTTTGATTTTTCGAGAAAAACTCGGGTTTTCCCTAGGAAAACTCATCCCTACGAACTGGGCGCCAAAATCAAGTTTACTATAGGCCCCACGTTGGGCGCCATGTTATGTTTATGCTTGCTAGGGGGTTTGTAATATAATATTCAGGGATGCTCGGTATGAGTTTCCAGGGACCCATGCGGTCAGTTAATATTTTACGTTGTAGCTATTCCTATCATTACTTTAATTTTACATGATATGACCGACTTAAGTGTTCCTCTAGTTATTAATCCAGCACATTATTTATATATCCCCATGTGCCCATTTAGCAAGAAATATGCCAATCACAGTATACCAGCGTAGCTCAATTCGGGATTTTCGGGGCAGAGGTAAGTTCCCCCACTCTGTGACTCACATATTTTGGATTAATTAGAGGATACACTTGCAAAAATAACAACAAAATCAACTCCTATTTAAACACATTTAATTAATAAAATTAATGGCGCTACAAACACTTTAACAATTTAATTACTGACCCAATAATTAACTGCTTGTTCCAAATGAACAAGGGATCACAAATATAAACAAATATTGTATTCAAAACCTGTGGTTTCCACATAAACCAACAATTCTTACTTAATCTCACTTCCATAAAGCACTAACATTAAGTTTACATAACTCCGAGCTCTTTGGCTCCATGCATTTACATAATTATGGTGTCATTCTTGTACACCTCAAACACTATCCTTTATATTTTCTTATTTCTCAAAAACAAATATATAATTATATTTAAAAATCTAGGTTAATTATCTAACTCAATATTTTGGGCATGTCCACACATTCAGTTGTTATCATCTCTCTTTATTTCACAAATATATTAAGGTAATCAGAAAATCAATTGTGTACTCCAGAGCGTGAAGGTACTTGACACAGTCAAAAAAACTATAGTTACTCCCGAACTCAGTTGCCTTCAATCAACTCGTGGAATCCCACGTCCATACATTATTACCATAGGGATTGTCATTTATCTCTTATGTCTTAGTAGACCATTATCATATAAGAAACTACGATCCGAACAGGCAAACGAAAATATCCATCTATAAGGACCTCGGTTCACCGCCCGGGTCGTTAACAACTTTAAACACTCCTGGTGTATTCATTCTCTTTACAACAGCTTACGAGACGGTCTCTGTTCCCTCTCGCTTTAAGAGAGCTAGACTCTACTACTTGGGGTGCGATTTATGACCACGTAGGGTGACGGCGACTCCCTGTCTGACCCAACGTTAGTAGCTTATTTCCAAGGCTTTCAAAACAAACCTTCCCATTATATCCAGTTCTGGGGAGACCGGGCTTTACTGTACCGTATTCATTCAAACAACTATTCTTTGGTTCAAAGACCATTTCCGTATCCTTGGCATTTATTAATTATGAGAGGGTCCTCATTGATTGGGAAGATTAATACACATACAACGACGGAGAATTTAAGGGGCTTTTATCATAAGAAGATCCTGCATTCGAATCTCTTCACGTGCCTCGGGAACCAATCCCTTATAGAGGACTTATACAAAATGCGATTTAGAGTCGGCCGTGGCCCATATGACATACGCTCAATAATACCATATATTAGCTCCCTTTTTAAATACATACACAATGCCTCGTGATACTATGTCACAAATAGAGGACTTATACAATTATCAATTCACTGCAATCAACTACCCTCCATAAGTAATGTACCAAGTATTTAACCACTACGCGTTCCTAGCGTGACACTTTAATATTATATTTGCGCTCATTATGCGCTACAATCAAACAACATTTCTTTGGTTCACAGACCATTTTCGTATCCTTGGCATTTATTAATTATGAGAGGGTCTTCATTGATTGGGAAGATTAATACACATACGACGACGGAGAATTACAGGGGCTTTTATCATAAGAAGATCCTGCATTCGAATCTCTTCACGTGCCTCGGGAACCAATCCCTTACAGAGGACTTATACAAAATGCGATTTAGAGTCGGCCGTGGCCCAACGACATACGCTCAATAATACCATATATTAGCTCCCTTTTTAAATACATACACAATGCCTCGTGATACTGTCACAAATAGAGGACTTATACAATTATCAATTCACTGCAATCAACTACCCTCCATAAGTAATGTACCAAGTATTTTAACCACTACGCGTTCCTAGCGTGACACTTTAATATTATATTTGCGCTCATTAGGCGCTATGCATTATTTTAAGCCGAAAATGTCTTCCCAAGAACTGATAAAATCTCTTTAGTAACAATTCATATTATTTTAATTCACATATTAATCTTTCAGTTGTCGATAAATCGCTCCCTGTTTTAAAATATTCCATTGAACCTCATCTCTTACACATACGTTAAGGCTTAACGCTCTTATGTTCATATCAATTTATTTGATTTTTATTTAACATTTCCATATTTAATTATTATTATTATCTTTATTCTTTATACAAGCTCAAAAGCTATTTCTTTCATATCTCAACTTTACCTTATTTCAATATCCTTCATGATAATTAATGATATTTCGCTTGCTCTTATGACATTTGTTAAATATATTAACCCTTTATTCACATATTTCCTCTATGGGATTTATTCTTTACATAATTATTTATAATTTCTCAATTTTATTTATATTTGTTCAGACCGTGTTCTTGATTATTCAGTATTTATTTATTAAAACACATCCCTTTTACTCAAAACTCCGGTGGGTTTGTACACAATCAATTTCTGACACCAAAATAGAATGAATTTAGTACTCACATGTTTCCAGATCATCCCATGATCTTTAATCTGGTGCGGTGCTTCATTTTTGGGCCCACTTTGAACTTTTACTCCATATTAAAGGTATTCATCTTACGTAAAAACACTTTTTGACATATATTTAAAACACTTAACATTGACGACATTTTTATATACTGATGTGTCCCTTTTGAACACATAATAAACACTAAAAATATTATTTAACACACAATCTTGATTATTTTATACTTCACAATTCTCGATCACTAGGCCGTATTTCTGAGCCTATCACACGTGATCTTCTTAAATTCCCGTTTCCAAGGGTGAAATTTATTCGATGTCGGCTTCCTATCCTGCAGAATGCGAAAGTCCCGAAACATCTACTGTTCCCTGGAGTCCAATTCTGCTACTCCTATCCTGGATAACCGGCTATTTATCTAGCTTGAACGGCTTCTTTGTAGATCTGTCTATCGATCCTAACGAAAGTCTATACGGATCGAGGTCCTCTCAAAGACCTATAGATTTAGTTTATAGCAGCTAGCACTTCTCAATTCTAGTATTTTTTTAATAGTTCGCCTGCTTTTTGGAGATAATGTTTATAGTCTCCTATCTTCTTTATTTGAACTGTTTTAACACTCCTACGTTTCGAACCTTATTCTGTTCTTCCCTTTTAGGTTTCTTTACTTTAAATAACAGTTTATCTGTCTGGTACGATACTTCCGTACGTTATGATCTATTCATTCGTGCATTTAACGACCTATCGCCTTTAAGTCCGACGTTCGCAGCCTGCTCTGACTATATCTTACGAATTTTCACTTTAACTTGTATACAGTCGGGCCTAAATCCTATAATTAGGATTTTCCTAATATTTCACTACGGCGATACTTTAAAATTTCGTCTTGACCACTCCTTATGGAGGCAAGCAAGTCGTTAATACTGTGACGCCTGTGGCTATCGGATCTTACTTCTGCGGTGTAACACAACTTTTCTCCCCTCAAGGAGTACTGGTAGCTGTTTTCAATGTAACGCAGAGTTACGTCCCTCACGGACTGTCGGAATGACTACTTCTACGTCGTGGTGCAGCACTTCCCCTCACGGAGTGCTCGTATGACTGCATGTGCTGATATAACTTCACGTCCTCCTGGACGCACTCGTACTGCGTGATGCGTGGCAACACCCCTCGGGCTGTTCAAGACTGCATTCGTTGTGATGTAGCACAGTGACGTGCCCTCAGGCCGTTTGAAACTGCATTCAATGATGATCGTGACACAGTGACGTGCCCTCAGGCCGTTTGAAACTGCATGTGCTGTGATGTAGCCTTACGCCCCTCACGGGCTATTCGAGACTGCATGGTTGGCTTGGTAAACCCCGAAGCTTTATACTATTTTACTACAAAAAAATAAGACTCTAGCCTTTTCTGTGGTCAACTTCTAAAATAATGGTGCCACAAATATAAAAATTATACCTTCCGAGAGCTCGTCTTCTCAATGTCAAATGATCTTATTGCCCCTAAGAATCGATCGTGCAATTCGGAGATATTAATTAATTTCTCGTCCTCAATTGTGTGGGTGTTGCATTCCTTTTGCTCTCTCCCCTCCACAGAGGCTTAGGTACTTCCCCAATGACGTCGTCTTACGTCGGCTGTTTTTTTCTGCGCAATTATTAAATGGTTTCTCTTTACTGAAAAATCTCTCATTCAAAATGATTCACTGTACTGTGCTTGTTTACTCATTATTATGCTCGTAAACGTGTTAATTTTAATTATTCCTCTTCTGGCGCATAAGCGGCGTTGTCAATTTCCAGCAACGTCAGCTCGAATTCCGATTCAGGCTTCCTTGTCTATCACGGTGGAAATTTCCATTCAGTTATTAATACTCGTGACCAGCCCTCTCTTGAATGTCGAGTGGGGTGATCTCATCTAAGGAACATCTGTCCCTAGTCGCTTGCACAATGTTAAGCTATAATCCTGGCTTAAAATCTCTCTCCGTTCCTTTAGGAAACTGTACGTTTCTTTCATTTCTTCCTTAAGGACATGGGTTCGACCTTCCATGGACCCTATGGCCCATGGGTTCAGTATATACCCAAAACCCACCCCCTCTGAGCACACGCTAAACTCACATCACCACCAGGACAACACGACATCGATACACCCACACGACACCGACATTGAAGAAGAAGAAGAAGAAGAAGAGTGACAAGAAGAAAACGAGGAAGAATCATTACAACGACACGCCCACTCTATTTCCCGTTCGCGAACAAACGACGAAGAGGTCTTGTACAGCCCGGAGGCAGTACCCCCTAAGACCCACCCCTCCATCTTTCATCAAAACCACCCTCATAGGCATACCATAAGCCTCATGTACTTCTTCAAACACAAGCAGGCCCGGCATACTGCTGACAGCCACGCTTACGTAATACAAACACAAACACAGTAACTGGAGCGACAGCAATGAGGAAATGCTGACCAGGCAGTGGGGGGAGGCCTTAAAGGCTAGGCCCGGAAGAGCCCCATTATCTGTTCTTGGCCAGCGGCTCTGCCCCGACGAGGTCCGTTCCAGCTCTTCACCAGGTGAGATCTAGCCGTGTGCTCAGATTCCTTATCTTTGTAAACAGCTACCCTAAACATTTGTGCACTTTACAACTTGTACTTCATTTTATATTTGTTTAACTCCCCAAAAGGGACATCACATCACAGCTACTGGCCAATAAATACTTGGTCAGTAAACACACACGTTTATTACTAATCACACCGCATTTTACATCCTTATACCCAACCTGACCTTAGTCATAATTGCCCCTGACCGTAGATACCAGGAACTGCATCGTCAGGTTCTATTGTACTCGAGCAAGCGGCCCGACTGCAGAGTGCCGAGTCACCGACACTGCACGCCCGCTGAATTGCTCACTCTACTTAATTGGCAGGCTAGAATAGCAGCCTGCACTTAGACATTCATCCCCTAGCAGGTAAGCGCATCCTGCAGGAACGCCCCCAACAGATTAAGCACTCACACCAACACACTACACTGGTAGTCTCCCCCAATCACGGGAAACTACCCTCATCCGGAAACAGCCCTTAAAATTAGCACACCTACACTACTCTGTTTATCCCACCCCCAACAAAGGGATAAAACAATAGCATGGATTTAACAAGCCAGAAACCTTGCCTGTCGTGTAAACAACCTCTCACCCAAGTTTCATCACTATTGGACGAATGGTATGTGAACGCTTACAGGACTTTGTTGAAACGCTTCGCCCGTCGTCGCTCATTTGTTTAATCTACTTGTGCGATACCTATTGTAAAGTGGATTTACTAAGCCAGACACCTTCCCAGAGGTGTACACAATATCTCACCCAAGTTTCATTGCTATCAGACGAATAGTATATGAACGCATATGGCATATTTTTAAACGATACGCGCGCCGTTACACTTTTGTTGAATCTACTCGTGCGCTACCTATTGTAAAATGATTTATTAAGTCAGACACCTTTCCTGGAGTGTGCACAACAATACAACAAAAGTTTCATAGCAATCGGATGAATGGTATATGAACGCATACGGGACTTTGTTTAAGCGATTCGCGTGCCGTCACTCATTTGTTGAATCCACTCGTGCGCTACAACTTTCATTCTTATTCACATTTAAACCATCTCTGGACTTCCACAAGTAATTCAAGACCAAAATTAGCCAAATAGGTCCAGCCGTTCTCGAGTTTTAGCGAGACTAACGAACAGCAATTCATTTATATACATATATAGATTGGTATTTTGGACGCAGGAGGCACGTTTGTGTAAATTTGTGTATATTAGCCTACTTTCGATTTTTGCAAAAAATGAAAGTAGACTTATGAGATCAATACAGGGCTAAAAAAAAGTGTGTCTGTCTGTGTGTGTGTATGTGTGCGTGTGAGTGTGTGTGTGTGTGTGTGTGTGAGTGTGTGTACTCTGAATGTCTGTCCCCCCCTAGCAATTCGAGCACGGTGAGCGCAAATTGAACGAAATTTGGTACAAAGGTAGCACTAGCAAAGGACACCTCAGTGTCATATTTTATATCGCCGCCATCTTGACGGAAACGTAATGGCGGCCACACAAATGTTCAAAGCTTAAATCAAATTACGATTAACCTAATCATCCGATCTCTACCAAATTTTGCATCAACATACCATTATGGAGGGAGCATCCTTTGACCAAATTAATAGGTCATTAGCCTAATATTTTGCGGATGGCGGCCATCTTTGTGTGAAAATCGATTCCCCCTATTAATTCGAACACGATGAAACCGAATGGAACGAAATTTGGTACAGAGGTAGCACTAGAAAAGGCCACCTCAGTGTCATGTTTTATATCACCGCTTTCTTGACGGAAACGTAATCGCGGCCACCCAAACGTTAAAGGCTAAAATGTTATTACGACCAACCTAATAATCTAGTCTCTACCAAATTTTGCAACAACAAATCTTTATGTGGGAAGCATATTCTGACCAAACTGCTAGATCATCAGCCCAATAGTTTGCAGATGGTGGCCAAGTATGTGTGCAAATCGATTCCCCCTATCAATTCAAACACGGTGAAACCGAATTGAACGAAATTTGGTAGAGAGGTAGCACTAGCAAAAGGCACCTCAGTGTCATGTTTTATATCACCGCTATCTTGACGGAAACGTAATCGCGGCCACCCAAATGTTAAAGGCTAAAATGTAATTACGACCAACCTAATAATCTAGTCTCTACTAAATTTTGCAACAACAAATCTTTATGTGGGAAGCATATTCTGACCAAACTGCTAGATCATCAGCCCAATAGTTTGCAGATGGTGGCCAAGTATGTGTGCAAATCCATTCCCCCTATCAATTCAAACACGGTGAAACCGAATTGAACGAAATTTGGTAGAGAGGTAGCACTAGCAAAAGGCACCTCAGTGTCATGTTTTATATCGCCGCCATCTTGACGGAAACGGAATGACGGCCACCCAAATATTAAAAGCTTAAATCAAATTTCGACCATCCTAATAATTTGATCTCTACCGAATTTTGCAACAACATGCCTTTTTGTGGAAAGCATCTTATGACTGACTACAAGGTCATCAGCCCAATAGTTTGCAAATAGCGGCCATGTATGTGTGCAAGTCCATTCCCCAGATCAATTCAAACACGGTGAAACCGAATTGAATGATTTTTTTTTACAGTGGTTGCACTAGCAAAGGGCACCTCATATTCATGTTTAATATCCCTATAGCACGTTGTATTTCAACAAGCTACTACAACCAACATTCAATTATACTCCTTGAAAAGGACAAAGAGTTATAACAGTACCCATGCATTTAGGAGAAAGTAGGCTATATGTTCTTTACTGTACATCTTGTTTTTCATTGATGATTTTTGTGTGTTTTTATATGGTAGGATTCGAACATGAGCATCAAATCTTGTTTAATTTTGTTTTGTTTGAGGGTTTCAGTAACTTTGTCGAATGCACATTTAAGGGAATAATTGGGTTGATATAATCTTAACACGAGCCAGACTCAGGTAGAAGGAATGAATGGACATAGCTCGGGGCGAGCAACAACAGGTAGCGAAAGTAACGATGGATTCCAGACGTTTAGAGGACACGCCTCGACGCCCCAACAGCCGGCTGACAATAATAATAACCCAGCTACTCAGTATGTCCAAATAATCCGAATGCAGGAGGATCGCCCACGTAAATTCAATAATGATGGGTCACAAACACCAAAAGCTTTCCTAAAAGATTTGGAACATTACCTAACAGACAATAGCGTACCTGAGGCCAAGAAACGGAGAAATTACTTGCAGATAGCGTCTTGACGTGGTTCTGGAGTTTCCGCTATAATTTTGAGGACATGGAGAGTTTTAAACAAGCAGTACTACGCCGTTATTGGAGTATGTCAATACAGCATAGTCTGAGAATGAAGTTGCATAGCAGGAAGTATCATGCTTCCCAGCCCACGCGTTACTCAGAGTATTTCTCGGCTCAGCTTCTCAGATTGAAAGATATGGACATTTTTCCGCCGGAATCGGAACTGGTGATGACCATTGGTAAACAGCTTCCATTGCCAGTACAGCAGTTCTTAATTACAGCAAACGTCTCGAGCGCACTACAAGCTGAAGAGGTTTTGCGCCAACTGGATGGAACTTCATTAAACACTCAGAATAGGCACGTCAGAGCAAGTGACAGCGCAGTGCTTGTACACCAGGCTGAGCTTGTCAATACTAGGGAACAGAGCACCAATACAAATATTAGCCATAAGAGCAGAAACAACAATGGACTTGCCAAGAGAAGAACAAAGGAGATATGAACCGAGGAATGAAAGGAACTGGCAGCCGCGCAATACAGGAGAGATGACTGGAAGGGGCGTGGTCGCGAAGGTCCATATAATCACCGCAGATATGACAGAAGGTAATACAACGTGGAACCGATGAAGAGATGAGAACCAAGGATACACGGAGGACAGTCGACGGGAATGGCAGAACGGACAAGAGGCATCCCAACAGTACCTAAACGAATTGCATCGCAACCAAGAAACGGAGAAGGATCGCTGGCGAAGGACGATGGAAAATCGCGAGAATCCAGATGTGGAGGTGACCGGAGCAGAGAGCGAGTTGGTTCGGCAACATCACGAAAGTCAGAACGATAAGAGACAGACGGGAACCATTAGCAAAAAGATATGTACTAGAGGATGAAGGAGATAGCCTAAATGTCACGCCAGATAAAACACAGTGGTTGATAGCGAACATTGAGGAATAGGCCGCAACTCCTGATGATTTTACAGGTGAAATTATTCAACCGGAACAACATTGTTTGAGGAAACTACCTGTCATTATTACAAGAATAGGAGGATTAAGAGTAAGAGGCTTGGTGGACACCGGAGCACAGCTATGTCTAGTATCAAAAGCACTAATCAAAGCTTTAAGCGAAAAACAAAGGACACCTACAATTCCAGTACCACAGGTCAAAATAAGAGGAGTAATTCCGGAAAAATCAGCTGTTTGTAACTTTCAAGTACAATTGGATCTAGAAATATTAGGACACACTTTATCACATGTATTTATGGTTATGAACAAGTTGAGTGTCAACCTTATCCTTCGCGCGGACTTTATATACGAGCACCAAGCAGGAATCGATCTACGCAACAATGTAATTAAATTCAGAGATATGGAAGGATTATCAGCGGTGGAATTGAACATGAATAATCACAGCTTAGATAGAGATGCTAACATTTGGACGCTGGAGACAATTCCTGAGGAAGAAGAGGAAAATCAAGCAGATGAAGAGGACTCGAACACAGGACTCTTGGAGGAAAAGCATGAGTTGGAAAATGAGATGTGGTCCATGGCAGTAGAAGAAGATGGCAACAAAGACAATTTTGAGGCACTTTTGAAGGAAAAATTAAAAGAGGCAGAGCTAAATGATGAAGAAAGAAATTGCTTGGAACAAATACTATGTAAACATTCAGCAGCATTCAATACCCTGCCGGGAAAAATATTAAATTTCAAGTATGCTATGCAAGTGGATGACTGGACTCCATTCAAGAGCCGACTCTATCCAATCCCAGAAAAACAGCATGCGGCAGTCAAGAAAATTATAGACGAAATGCTCAGAGGAGGCATAATTAAGAAGACTCCAACTCCATACTTGAACGCCATATTAGCGGTGGCGTAACCCAATGGTTCTGTGAGACTATGTCTCGATGCTCGAACTCTTAATTCCAGAATAATCGACGAAACAGACCTTGCACCATTAATTAAGGAGGTACTAAAGAAGTTCCATAAGAAAAGAATATATTCGTCTGTAGATCTTGCCAATAGCTA
Organism: Meconema thalassinum; assembly: GCA_946902985.2. Taxonomy (NCBI): domain Eukaryota; kingdom Metazoa; phylum Arthropoda; class Insecta; order Orthoptera; family Tettigoniidae; genus Meconema; species Meconema thalassinum. The sequence continues at coordinate 51,395,717 of OX336393.1, forward strand.
CTGGCATATCGAATTAGAAGAGAAATCGCAGCTGTTAACTGGATTTCTGTTCGAGAATCAGAGTTTCACCTGGTGTCGCTTACCATTTGGAGTTAAGCCAGCCGGATCTGCACTAATCCGAGCATTGGACCGTAATTTGACAGAGGAAGTGAAAAACATGACTGTCAGATATGTAGATGACATCTTGTTAGCGTCAGAAACCATTGAAGAGCACATGCAAAATTTATGCAAATTGTTAGAGAACCTCGAAAGGGAAAATTTCAAAATCAATCTAAAAAATCGCATAGGAATTTAGGACATATTGTCGATGGAGAGGGAGTCAAACCCAACCCAGTGAAGATTGAAGCCATTAGAAATTTTCCTCGCCCAACCCGAGTCAAGCACATAAGGTGGTTGTTGGGAGTAACGAACTTTTTCCGTGAAAACTATCCAGGATACACTGAAGTAGTAGCACCATTACAAGAGATGCTGAAAAAGAATAACCGTTGGTTTTGGAACGAAGATTGTGAGAGGTCTTTTGTAGCTACAAAAGAATTGCTGTCAAATAGCATAAAACTGGGTTACCCAGACTTTTCGAAGAGATTTATAATTCAAGCAGATGCATCTATGGTGGGCATCGGTGCAATGCTTTTCCAAGAAGACGCAGAGAGAACCACAGGCCGTTCATACTTAGCATTTATCAGCAGAAAGCTAAGAAAACATGAGAAAAGCTATACCATCTCAGAGCTAGAGCTCATGGCTATCATACACGCTCTTCAGCAGTGACGTAAGAATATCTATGGGTTTCCCATAACGATTCGCACTGATCACAAGGCGCTGACTTTTCTATTTAAGACCACCATGGTAAGCGAACGCATTAACAGATGGGCCCTCTATGCGCAGCAGTTTGACCTACACACTGAGCATGTATCTGGAAAATTAAATGTCATCCCGGATATCTTGAGCCGAAATCCAAGAGAGGAGGCGCAGATGGATGATATGTTGGTGCATCACATTGAGTTGACACGCGAAGACCAAGACTCCCTACAAGAACTGAAGAGGTTACCGCAGGAACAGGAGAAGGAGCCATGGATGATACAGATGATTAAGTTCCTCAAGAGAGAGTTAACACCTGATACGCAAGCATACCGAGAGATTGAAGCTCAAGCAAGAAATTATACCTACTTCAACAATATGCTCCATAAATTCATCGATGAGGATCATGTTAAGCTACGGATATTGTTACCAGCATCTTTACAGAGAAATTAGTGTGGCATACTCATTATACACTCGGTCACGTGGGGTTGGATAAGACAGAAGCAACGATAGGTGAATCTTTTACGGATGAGGATCACAATACGCGATGTCCTGAAGACATGCGATATTTGCCAGCGAGCAAAACCTAACAACTTTCTCATGAGGCAGTACCCAAAACCACTCTTGCCACAGAAACCATTAGAGCTCATTGCGACAGGTTGTCTGGGACCCATGCCGAAAGGACGTAGAGGAGTGCGACATGTCCTTGTGTGTGTGGACGTCTTCTCCAAGTTTGTTGTCATATGTGCTATCCAAAAGACAACTTCGAAACAGGTCCTAAGCCGAATCAAGAATCGTGTTATACCTACGATGGGAAAGCCAGAATTTATACATTCCGACCATGTGAGTTATTTCATCTCAGCAGAATTTAAGCGTGGGTTAAATGAGCTAGACATAAAACATGTATTATCTAGCGTACGGAATCCACAGAGCAAGCCTAGTGAGAGAGTTTTATTTCTAAGCATATCCGCATGTTCATACCCACGGAGCATCATCGTTGAGCTGATACCCTGATAAACATTGAAATTTGTATTAACATGACACGCCATGAGTCGACTGGACAAATTCCATACATGCTACATTTGAACCAGCAACCACCGAGATCTTGGACAACAGTGCTAGATTGCCCAAGGGATCCGCAGCCAGCACCACAGCTGAGAATCGAACGCACGGTCAGGTATATGAGAGAGCAAGCTGACAGGAGGTTGAGAAGGCACAAAGGAAAACGCTTTCACAGAGAATTAAACGCCGGTGTGCTAGTATTATTGAAGAGACCACCTATCTCTGATCCTGCAAACAAAGTGTTTCATAAATGGTGTTTCATAAATGGTGTTTCACGTACATTGGACCCTACCGCATCATAAGAAATTTGGGAAACAATGCATATAAAATACAGGACGTAAACGGCGGAAACACATCAGTAGCAAACTGTTCAAACCTCAGGGTGTATCATGAAAGGGAACCGTTTGATCAACCACGGAATACCGTGGGTGTCAGCATCATGAAATTGGATAAAGATGAGCCAAGTGCACGTGGAACGAGGAAGTAGACAGTCATAAACAGACCTGGTGTTTACAGTGAGCGGCTGAGAAGTGAGAGTGCAAGGCGAGACAAGCAGACAATAGCTACCTGCAGCAGACGGCCGAGACACTAATCCTACCAAGAATGTGGAAGGGGCAGACAGGAATAGCAGCAAGGAGATCCCTGCGCACGACCGGCAGTGGCGAACAAAATAAGCAGAATAAGGAGTGACGGCGAAACCTTACAGTATCCGTGAGGCGGATTGGGACTGGAGAAAAAATCATACGTTCCACATCGATTTTTTTCCTTGGCAGAAGGATAATGTAACCTTTATGCATCTGTGATAGCATAAATTTTATATATTTATTTCAACAAGATTTTATTCATGTTTTAAAACTGATGTGAGAAAGACGTTGCTTGAAGACCAGGGAAGTAACAAAGGAGAGACACGTACGTGCTTTTCTACAACTTTCACCGAGCACGGACAATAGAGGAAGGAAGAAGGCTGCGAACATCTGGTAACCACATGGACTGAGACAAGGTGAAACGGTCATTTAACCGAGCGGGTAGATCCGGAAATTTCAACGATCGTTTAATAGATAAACCCCGCCTACTGAAGAGGAATTGGTGCATTAATTAAAATGCAGAAACAGGAATTACACCATCGTATAGGGGACAATCCCAGCCTCTCAGAAGTATTTTCAAAATTTAAATTAAGTTATTCTGTGATTTTGTCAGAAGTAAAACGAAATTAAGGGGCGGATTTGAAACTACCAAGAGCAGCGAGGGACGCGAGACGCGGCAAAATCCCGCCGACATTATGGAACAATGAAGGAAATTACGGAGCTCATTATCTAAGGATCCAGCGATCGAATTTTGGATTAAAAGAAGCCATGAGACATTGAAAATGAAGACGTTCGAATGAGCTACTTTGCATATTCATGCGAGTGTTATTATAGAATAAAATTTTAGAAATTCCCCACTCCTATAATTTTCTCTGCAAATCATATAAATAATAGCTGGACACGCAGTGAAATCAGTTCTACTGTGGGCACTGCGGAGGCGCGAGCCCATGCCCATCGCATTCGGAAATTGTTATAATTTTTACAAGTACAATGAGTCTACTTTGAGACATTTGAGTATCATTAAGTATTCGCAAGTGCGGATCGGGCACAGTATCGCGAGAGTGCATACCGTTGACAGTACAAAACAGTTGTATGGTAGAGATAGCCAAACGTGCTATTAGCATCAAAGTCAGTGAGGTAGGAAGCTATGAACTATCAGCTGAATTAAGTAGGTTGATGATAGCTTTAGGAATTAGTAGCTCCACATGCAAGAACCGTGCATTGTGCAAAGAATAATAAGTCACAGTGGACCTTTGCTTTGGTGAACTTTTTTGGAAACTGTGTGTAAAATCCTCCTCCTTGCAAGATGAACCAATTGATCCAGAGGACTGACATCATGGACCTGAGCATCACCATCATGATGTATACGAGATAAGTAGATATCGCATGGGGCATGTACGTCATGACGCATCCCATCATGGGAGTCGGATACGTTTATCTCGATCATAAGTAATTATGATAAAATAGGTATTTTGGACGCAGCAAGCATGTTTGTGTAAATTTGTGTATATTTTTCATTGATGATTTTTGTGTATTTTTATAAGGCAAGATTCGAACATGAGCATCAAATCTTGTTTAATTTTGTTTTGTTTGAGGGTTTCAGCAACTTTGCTGAATGCACATTTAAGGGAATAATTGGGTTGATAGTGCTTACGCACGACCATAACGTAAAAGCTATTATGGGGGAAAAAGCTTGACATTGTGACAAGACCAGTAGTGATGCAGCATTTGAGTGTGAACCGTAAGTAAGGTACTGATGACCACACCAAGGTAGAAAAGGGTAAGACAGAATGGCTAGGTGACAATCTAATATTCAGAGAAGGTTGAGAGTTGATCCTAGGTTGAGCTGAAATTAAAGGCGGATGTGGTATTCCCGCGATCTACGATGATATAATGGTAAATGAATGAAGTGCGAAGGCGAAATTCCCGCGATTCTACGATGATATAAATGGTAAGTGAAATGATTGAATTCATTGTCTGAGGAAAGTACACTATGGCTCCATCGGAAAGGTAACTGTACAGCTCTAGCCCAAGGCGGTCATACAGGAAAGCAGGTACAAAGATTGTGGTCAACTGTCTGAATTCTGAAGGGAGCGGCGAAGGTCGTTGCTCGCCCAGCTGGTTTGTTGTGGTGTGAGGATGTCTGTCACAAGGTCGGGAGACCACGCTGGATGGTATTGTTTTCTTTTGTTAAGGGAAGGTAGTCGAACTTCCCAGGGCTTGTTTCTTTTCTTATCGCTTCAGGAAGCGATGTCATGTAATATCATTGTCATTTTGAGTGCATTCATTATAGTTGTTTGCTTATTCAAATTCACGGGTCACAGGCCACCGAAGTGTGTTTATTTGATGCTTCATGTATTTTTGACTTTTTTGTGGTTTACCTTAATTAGCAGAGTTATAGTTCTGAGTAGAGTTAAATGTTTTATAAAGTTAGAGCGTTGCACATGCCCGTGGCCGAGAATAACCCTATTGCCTTCATCCTCGGACTCTTGTGAGAAAGATGATGATTGTACGAGAGAACATGTCCGAACCCCAAAAAACAATTTTGTAATTATAAACATGAGTGCGCATTTTGACAGAATGGCTGGACTTTTCAGTCCATAGTTTGATAAATTAAGTCTGTTGACATTTTATTTTTGAACTTGATGCAGTGGACTGCAGTGAATTAGATTATTTTTCTTTTCCTGGTTTCAGCCAGTGTGATTATCATTTATCTTTTCCAGTTTGATTTGTTTGATTATAATCTTAGCTTGTGTTTAGAATAATTTAAGGGATTTGTTTTTGTTGTTTTGTTGTCTGTGGATGGGAGCAAGCGGGAAGATGCTATTTTGTGAATAAATTATCTTATATTAGGAGTTCTCTGACATACTGATTTTAAGTTAAGCCTCCTGTGATCCTTCATGATATCCCTAGGATGTTTAAGTTAAGTTAGAACCACACCGAACAGACCATTACCCCGAGCTGGAGTCGGCATCCTAGGAGCCTTAAAGGGTACAATAGTTCCGTCGTCTTTAACTACTACAGAAACTCGTTGATAATAATAATCAAAAGGCAAATTAATTTACTGAATCAACGGTAGTTAAACAGAATAAACATGCACTGTGGCTACGCCCTCTCCCACCCGTCTAAAAATAAAGAAAATAAAAAAAGGCATGGCTCCCCAGGAGAAACGAACCCGGGACCGCCCGGGCACCGCGCCTCGCCACTATCCTCTCGGCTAACGCAGCGTTGAGCGGTTGTCGCGCCAAGACCGTTGACAGCGAAAGAGTGCCTGACCTCAGAGTAACACATGGCACGCTTGCCTACTTTACAGAGGCGGAGGGCCTGAAACAAACCTGTTTTCTGGGGTTAGGAGGCCATTCCGACCCCAGGTTCCCTATCTCAAATTGATCCTATACCCATCGCCTACAGGCCCCTTAAGGTTACTCGAGTACATAAATGACACCCTGTATGAAACATAACACTCTCTTGGCTGGATTTCAGGAGAGAAATAAATTAACAACTAGACGAAAGCGGACTCAAGTGGACGACACTCTAGAACACGGCCAGCCAGTCATTGTGCTCCGGGAGCGCAGCCGCGCTCGGGGAGCACTGGGCAGTCAGACTAGCGCTCCTTCCCCTACCACCACTATACTGTGGTAGCGAGGAGACGGACGATGTTGGGACCACGCTGACTAGATACGTACGTACAGTCGTTGGCCGATGGCTCTTGTGGGATTGTTGACATGTTAATTGGGCTGTTTTGCCATAACAAATATACCGCAAATACAAATCGAATGGTACTCCGATGTTTGGAATGTGCAGGAAACGAACACAAGTGTTAAGTAAAGAATAATTGCGATTTATTCCAAACTGAAATGTGAACATATTGAAGAGGAAAATTCAGCAACAAATTGTGTTCTTTTTAACACATTACACCTCTATTGCACACTAAACATTTGGCATGCCCGTTATAAGCTGTAAAGAAAAATGAAATTTCCCATTCTGCTTTACAGACTGCTGCTTCACCACTCTTGTTTTGTATGATGTTCAGTCATGACAACTGCGAAACTGATTTACTTACACGCTGTCAACAAAGCGCATTGGACTAGGCTAGTGGCTGATGGATCGGCTGAACATTTAAGCGCGCTCAGCCAGTCAAGCCCCCTCCACTACTTCTGAATGTACCTTCCAACAAAGCACTCGGAGCACAGGCTCTGAGCGTGGCCGGTGCGCTGTCAGGATGGTCCTGCTCTAGAAGCATGAAGGAAATTTGAAAGCAAAGGAAATCGAATAGAATGATAAATAGCCAACGATGATTCATCGTAGCCTCAAAATGGGTTATTCGAAAGAAGACGAAGAGAATTAATTAAAATGCTCTGCCAATCAACACATGTTTCGACCCCTCAATGGGACCTTCTTCAGCAAAATAGAAATCAAACCTCAGTAAACTAATCAAATAAAACTGAGTGCTGAGTAACTAAAATATTATACAGGATGCAATTAAGAAAAAGAGATCAATAAAAATACAGCAGCCTAAAGAAATTCACCACAATAAATATTTGAAAAATGGATGAGTATTCTTGTAAAATGAAAAATAATACAATCAATTTGTAATAAAATAAAATGGATATCCTTACAAATAATTTGATTAAATAAGGGTTCTAAATATTTGGAAATAATTTTCAAAAATACTCAGGAGATGCTGTTTCGAACTTCATAACCGTCCATCACGTAGGAGCTAACAGATTTCACAGACTTCAGTCCGTGGTGAGCAGGGAGCAGGAGCGGACGCCATACCACACAGGTTTTCGAACAACAGATAACCTTATTCCATTATAGTGCAGTGTATATTTTGTTTACAGCCACATAAAATAGGTCACCAGTTTAATTAGGAACGGTTAATATAGGATATAATTAGCATCAATCCTGAATGTATCCACAATAATAATTCAATAGATCACAGGCAACAACTTGAATTACATTAATATTATTATTAAAAATAATAATAATAATAATAATAACACAACAACCTTCGATGTGAACTATACTGTCTGTAAATAAGTTTGACACTTTACACAAGTTTTTACAATTTATGTTATATAATCATTGTTTGTACGCTACATACGTGAAATTTATAAACACGTCACTAGTTAAGCCAAAGTGAACAGGATCTGAAGATGAACACTTGACGTTCGAAACAGGTCATCCAATCAAGCACCCCCTATATAACTTATTCTTTGTACATAAAAGCGTGTTATTTTGTGTTAAAAATCTTATGTAATATTTCTTTCATATAAGGGCATATAAATACTTGTTTTCCAGCCCAAAGTAATAGGGTACAATTTGTGTTGACCGACTGAAAAACTTTCTTTAATAATTAATGAATAAATTAATAAGTGAATGAATGTATGAAGGAAGGAAGGAAGGAAGGAAGGATGGATGGAAGGAGGGAATGAAGGTAGGAAGGAAGGATGGAAGGAAGGAAGGATGGAATGTAGGGTGGAAGGATGGAAGGAAGGATGGAAGGAATGAAGGATGGATGGAAGGAAGGAAGGAAGGAATGAAGGAAGGAAGGAGGAAGGAAGGATGGAAGGAAGGAAGGAAGGATGGAAGGAAGGATGGATGGATGGAAGGAATGATGGTAGGAAGGAAGGATGGAAGGAAGGAAGGAAGGATGGAAGGAAGGAAGGATGGAAGGAAAGATGGAAGGAAGGAAGGATGGAATGAAGGGTGGAAGGGTGGAAGGAAGGATGGAAGGAAGGATGGAAGGAATGAAGGAAGGAAGGATGGAAGGAAGGAAGGAGGGAATGAAGGAAGGAAGGAAGGATGGAAGGATGGAAGGAAGGAAGGATGGATGGAAGGAAGGAAGGAAGGAAGGAAGGATGGATGGATGGAAGGATGGAAGGAAGGATGGATGGATGGAAGGAATGAAGGTAGAAAGGAAGGATGGAAGGATGGATGGATGGATGGATGGAAGGAATGAAGGTAGGAAGGAAGGAAGGATGGATGGATGGATGGAAGGAATGAAGGTAGGAAGGAAGGAAGGAAGGATGGAAGGAAGGAATGAAGGAAGGATGGATGGAAGGAAGGAAGGGTGGAAGGAAGGATGGAAGGAATGAAGGTAGGAAGGAAGGATGGAAGGAAGAATGGAAGGAAGGAAGGATGGATGGATGGATGGATGGATGGATGGATGGATGGATGGATGGATGGATGGATGGATGGATGGATGGATGGATGGATGGATGGATGGATGGATGGAAGGGAGGAAGGAAGGATGGATGGATGGATGGATGGATGGATGGATGGATGGATGGATGGATGGATGGATGGATGGATGGATGGATGGATGGATGGATGGATGGATGGATGGAATGAAGGAAGGAAGGATGGATGGAAGGAAGGAAGGAATGTAGGATGGAAGGATGGATGGAAGGAATGATAGAATGAGTGGAAACTTAATGCCAAACGGACTAGAACTAGTGACATGCCAATAACTCTGCTTGTCTGCACGAGCGACAAAGTTACTGATGAGTGATATTGTATAAATGATTTGGTTAGTTTGAATTTATAAACAAGACTACAGTTTGTGTCCGTGAGCATTAATGCAGCCTAGCGCTTGATGCAGTAAGGACGAAGTTGCAGCTGCCAAACTTATTCTCCTCGGCAATTAAAAGTGGATTTGCGACATTAATAACAACTCGGAGCGCACCGCCAGGGCGTGTGTGACGTCCTAGTGCTACCAGACAACTAACATTCACAATTCATGAATCTGAACATCAGGATCTCAGCCCATAGCAACTGTGCATCGCCTTAATTCCATTTTAACGCACCTACGTACAGGGGCGTTACTAGAGGGTGCTTCAACAATACCCCATAGAGCACCCTCAATCTTCGTCTTCCTCTTCTGCTTCATTTCCCGTTTCCAGTTCCCTGGGCCGGGTTGCGAAACAAGGACCTCCACAGTTGTCTATCCCTCCACCATTCATTTCCTTCGTTCAATACTTCTTTTTATTTTATTCCTCTTTTCTCTATGCTTTCCTTCACCGTATCTATCACCTCTTTCCGGGCCTTCCTCGTGGTCTTCTTCCTGGTATTTTCTCCATAAATATTCTTTTTGGTACTCTATTTTCTTCCATTCTCATCATATGTCCGTACCACTTCAGAGCACCCTCAATAAGAGAGAAAAATGGAAGAATGGAAATATTAGCCTTCTTAGCATTTATCCCGCTTAATTACAGAGTTTACTGTTCCCTCAGTATGCCTTCCTTCAGAGGGGAAGTAAAGCCGGCGGCCCCTTGTCATAGATTTATGGCATGTAAAAGATCATTTCACTAACTAAACTTGTGTGAAGAAAAATTTGTAGGTTAGGTTTGATTAATGCACTTAATTTCCAACGTTCCTCACCAGGCGCTGGTTGCGATGGCATCTAGTAGTGGCTAAGTTCACAGCTAGGTGTCGTGGACGGTAGCATTTGGTAGCGAAAGTAGGAACTACTTGAAATTATCGTCTGCAGTCCTTACTTGAATTAAAAACTGATAACACACACTAATACAGTCATCACAATTAACACCGGTTATCAGACAGATTCTACACACACCCAAAGTACACGGGGCTTCATGACCGCGTTGTCGCAGCCGCTAAACGAAGGAACCAACCAGCACTTTCCACTTAAACTGGTCTTGCGCATCTTGTTGTTGATTGGTTTAGAGGCTTTGTAACATCGTGGTATTGTATCCCAGTGTACTTGAGTGTGCGTGGAAGTTATCTGATAGGCTGTGTTATTTTGATTGCTTTTTAGTGTGTGTATTTGTAATTCTGGTGAGGATTGGGAAAGAGGCGGCCGTGCACCGGCATTTGCCTGGAGTACACGTGGAGAAAACACGGAAATCCACTTCCAATATGGCCGTGATGGGAATTAAATCCTCCTCTTGTGTGTTTTGCCTCGCGAGGCAACCTTCATTCATTTATGCAGTTCCAGACCTCAGACCAGAATTAAAATTTCTTGCCAGAGCCGGGAATCGAACCCAGACGGCCAGGAGAAGGGGTGATCCATTCTGTTCAGAGTAATTCATGTTTATTGCTGTCCAACTCCAGCGGTATTTCTCAGCAAAGGATGAGCTCGTATTGATTTGTTGCTGTAGATTCCAATGTTAACAAATACTTTATTCTTCACAGAAATTGGAGTTAGTGTGATTTACAGTACTATTAGGGATTGAGAGGACTTAGGCTGTCCTTCATTTAATTTCTTCGGTGACGGGAATATGACCTAGTAGTTGACTGTTTTACTATTCATCTACGGGTAGTCACGTGGGTGTTTACGGCCCTTAAGGGGGCTCAAACACTGCGACTGGGAGTTTTTCAACTGTTAACAATTAAATCATAGCTTCACTAATATGTAACATGGAGTTATGAGTGCTCACAAACTTATAGAAAATACATAGGGTTTTAATTTAATATATGAAGGCGAACAGTACCGTATATAAAGTATTGCGTGATTTGTTGATAGGACAATATTTGTGATTTTTAAACGTCATGAAACGCATGAAAACGCAATTTAACAAGAAATACCAGTTTGAATGTCTCTTTATATAAAAACACATGAATACCGTGGATGAACCACCATCAATGTTATATTGTCAATAGTACAATATGTTTTTAAAGAATATTTAATTTGTCTTTCAAAACAAATTGAATATGTTTTAAAAACATACTATTTACTATATAACATGATAACCTATGATAGCATCCCTAGAACAAAAGTTTGGGAAAGCTTAACAAATAGAGGGATAGGCAAGGAGCTGAGAGACATGATAAATGGAATGTGCATGGATTGCTACAGTAGTGTGAAGACTAGAGACGGGACATCGGAATGGTTTAAAATTGTCACTGGACTAAAGCAAGGAAGTGTGTTACCATTATTGTTCTTAGTGGTGATGGATGACATCATGAAGGCAGCATTGAAAGACAGCAAAGAAGAAGAAGAAGGTAATGTTGTTTGCAGACGATGTTGTGATCTGGGGCGAGGATGAGATGGAGGTACAAGAACAGTTAGACGTAATAAATGAAAATATTGAGCAATGGACATTGAAGATAAATGTGGAGACGAGTAAAATAGTGGTGATGAGTAGAGGTGAGAAAGAAGGAAAAGGAGTAATCAAAGTCAGAGATAAGGAATTGGAAGTGGTGAAACACTTCAAATACTTGGGAAGTGAACTGACTGAATATGGAAGACTAGATTTGGAAATTAGCAGAAGAATACAACTCGGGAGTGCTTTCTACCAACAGTTACGGGGACTAGTATGGAACAAGGATATACCAATTAAGACTAAAGAAGTTATGTACAAATCATATTATGTTCCTATAATGACATATGCAGCAGAAACTTGGACAATGACTAAGATGGATGAGAGCAAAGTACAGGCCGCTGAGATGAGATTCCTGAGAAGTATAGTCCAGAAAACGAGGAGAGACATAGTGAGAAATGAAGATATACGGAAATAACTGGGAGTACGGAAACTAAATTACAAACTGGAGCAAAACAGATTGAGATGGTTTGGTCATGTCAAACAGATGAATCAAGTAAAGGCTACCAAGACGAGAACTGGAACTACGGATGACAGGGAAGAGAGGACGAGGAAGACCAAGAATGCGTTGGATGGACTCGGTGAAGTATAGCATTAGAAAAAGAAATCTGGATTGGAACACCGTGTCGGAAGAGGAATGGTGGAACGACAGAACAAAGTGGTGCGGAACCATATTTTCCCCCACCCAGAGTCAGCTGGAAAAGGGGAAATGAAGATGATGTTGATGATGATTTAATTTTTCTTTCAAAAATAGTTTTTTGTTAAATTTTCCAAATAGGCTATATCATAATTATTTTTAATATAATTTCATGAATGAGCTTCATCCTCCGTATTCCTGTGTTTTCTTTACAGGAAAGAAATAATTCTATTTAGACTGACATTTCTTGTAAATCGTGTTTTTGGTGATTCTTGACGTTTAAAAAATCACAAATATGTTCCCACCAATAAATCACGCAATACTTTACATACTGTTCGCCTTTATATATTAAATAAACACCCTATGTATTTACTATAACTTTCTAAGTTCTCATATTCTATGTTACATATTAGTGAAGCTATGATTTAATTGTTAACTGTGTGTGAATAATCATCTCACTCGCAGTGTAGGAGCCCCCTTAAAACACTCGCAGACAATCACTCGAGACAGATTAAGAACGTAGCGCAATGCTGTAGATATCTCCTGTCACCTACCTGCGCCCTGTCGTCATGACTTAAGATAGAGTGGGCCATGACAGATTGAGAGCATGCAACAGAGTCAACAGTTCCAGGAACTGAAGAGTTGCCAACTTGAGCAACTCGGAGACTCGCCAACTGCCTTGGATCACAACAGATCCGAGTGAATGGGAAACTGGCGCCATGGAAGTCTTGTCTATTACTACTACTGGTATAGTGGTAGACTGTACGGCACATGCTACGAAGATTCCAGCTTTGATTCTTGCTAATCCCAGAAGCTCACGACTTGTGAAACGTGAGTTGGTGACCATGGGACCCCAGCTGAGTCCGTCATTGTTTTCACCTACTTGTGCCGGGCTCCTCTCCGTCTTCTTTCATGTCGACCTCTCTTGGTCAACTCAAGTTCTCTTCCATCCCCGTCTGTATTAGTCTCTTTTCCCGCTTTAATTGGCCATTCTCCCATCTTTCCGGAAACCCTCATTCTTCGAAGGGTCAGCCCTTCTTTTTCTTTTCATGCTATCTCCTGCCTCCTGCACAAGGTCCTCAAGGAGGCAGGGTGTGTGTAGCCCCACCACTTCTGGTGCATCCTGGATAGTGCTACACCCTCAAGGGCTCACGGCTGATGAGTTCGGGAGTTGGCGACCCCGAGGGACTCCTGAACTGGGCCCGTTTTGTCCCCATTTCCCATTTCCTTTGGGGCAGTCCCTTTCCTCGTCCCCTTTTCTATCTGTCGTTCATGGCTCTCCTCATTCCTAAGTCCCTCAATCCACATTCTTCGTGGGCTGAGGTATTTTTTCCCTGTTCGTTTATTTCCTTAATTTTTTGGTTTCCCTTTTCCTCTTGTAATGCCGAAGGTAGTTGTTAAGTCAGTAGAAAGTTTTAGTTTTAGGTTACTTGTCCTCATCTTCTATTATCACTATCACCCAGACTATTGGGGCCGATAACTAAAGCCTTGCGTGGATGCGGATTTCCGTGCATAAACCTGTGGATATCCGCAAAATTTTTACCTTGCGGATAAACGAGTTTGCATGGCTGTCCAGATAGCGGATAAGCTGCGGATAATATTTTGAGTAAATTTGTGAATAGATTTTCTTAATACAATCCGAATTTGCTGAATATCATTACTAGGATCCCAGATGTTTATGACCCGGATGATATATCATATTTTTTTCCAATACATTTTTCCATGACAAATGTAAGTTGATGATTTAAGCGTATCTCATTTCAATTAAGTCATTCATAATTACATTTATTTATTTATCGTATGGATTTTAGTGCTGAGAGTGTCCCAGGACATGTTCGGCTCGCCTGAGTCTGTAGCTGCTTCCAGCGGACACCCTTATTAGGGTGAGCTACAAGTTCTGTTCAATTTCAAGTAGTTTCAACTTTCGCCACCAGAAACCAATGATACCTGGTGGTGAACGTTGGAACTTTGATAGAGCGTTCTGACGAAATCTAACCCAACAATTTAGCTTTACACAAGTTTAGTCGGTGAAAAGATCTTTTACATGCCATAAATCAATGACATGGGACCGCCGGCTTTACTTCCCCTCCGATGGAAGGCATACTGAAGGATTTTTAACGCTCTTAAAAAATCCGACGACTTCGGACGGGTTTGAACCCACTATCCTGGCCTCAGCAGTTCAGCATGCTACCAACTACGCCACCGTAGCCGCTTGATTAAGTCATTAATCATAATTAACACTCCAAACTGTACAGGGTTGCAATTCTGGCTGAATAACATTTATATCAAACATAGAACATGACATACAAAGCCTAGGGTAAAGACTTTCTCCTCAAATGTCTAAAGGTGTTGCTTTAATACTTTATGCTTTATCTAATATATTAAAATATATTATTGCAATGAAATTTCAGAGAAGCAGATTAGGAATAACAAGCAGGGATAGAGTATAAATGAGAGATTGATTGATTGATTTTATTTTCACGGCTACACTTAGAGCTTAAGAGCTCCTTTACAGAAGCGCCCTACATAAAATAAGATTAGGGCTTATAAAAATAAAACATTTCACTTACAGTCGCAATATAAATAATCATAGTCTAACATCAAAAAGATAGTAACAATACAATAATAATAATAATAATAATAATAATAATAATAATAATAATGATAATGGAAAAATTATATACAAAAGAGTGAGAGTGCATACAGACTATCAGCCCGAAAAACAAACACCATATACTGTACATGACAAGCTATTAAACTAGGCAGGTTGTCAGCTATTGTCCTTGTGTTATAATTGAACTTTTAAAAAGTATTTTAACATAATACAGTAATCAAATGTGAGAGGTATACTGCTCCAAGAAGCAGGATGAAAGACAAGCTGCAGTGCTTGCAATGTTGACGAACTTATATAAATCGAAGGTGTTGAAGAGGCGTGAGGCGGTGCAAACAAAAGGTTCATTGAACTTCATGGTTCGGTGCATAGGAATCTGGAGTGTTAAATTTGTGTATCTATTTTCTCGATTATGAACAGAATGCATTGGTGTAAAGGCATTGTAGAGATAAAACGGGGTCTTGGTATGTAATATTTTATGTGTCAGAATGGCAACTGTGCCTGCGCTCGTGGAGTTTCAGCCATTTCAGCTGCACGTAGTAAGGTGTGATATGTTCATCTCGCCTTACATCCAGAATGAACCGAACACATGCATTCTGGACTCGTTGTAATTTGAGAGAGTGAGAGAGATTGTGGAAGAGAATCCCTTACAAGAGATCATTGGGAAGCCAAGAATGAGTTGGTACGGACATTTTAGGAGAATGCGGGATACCAAGGAGGATGCACGAGATGGAGATAGAGGGCTAGAGACCAAGAGATAGGTGGATTGTGGGTGTGAAGGAAGGAGAGGAGTGGGACAGGATGAGGAGTGGGACAGAGTGAAGAGTGAAAGGTGGTGGGAGGAGAGGAAAGGCCATGTTCCAAGCAGATGATGTACAAGATGATGATGATTGTAATGTCAGCGGATTCGCGTAACAAACGTGCGTATGCCGATAACGGTTTGTTTATCACCGCAGGGACCTACCGATAGAGCCCTGCGGGGATAAACAAAACGTTATCCGCATCCGCACCGCATCCGCACGACTGTTATCCGCATCCGCGTGACTGTTAGCCGCATCCGCCCCGCATCCGCACGACCGTTATCCGCATCCGCACGACTGTTATCCGCATCCGCTCCGCATCCGCACGACTGTTATCCGCATCCGCACCGCATCCGCACGACTGTTATCCGCATCCGCTCCGCATCCGCACGACTGTTAGCCGCATCCGCCCCGCATCCGCACGACTGTTATCCGCATCCGCTCCGCATCCGCACGACTGTTAGCCGCATCCGCCCCGCATCCGCACGACTGTTATCCGCATCCGCTCTGCATCCGCACGACTGTTATCCGCATCCGCACCGCATCCGCACGACTGTTATCCGCATCCACCCCGCATCCGCACGACTGTTATCCGCATCCGCACCGCATCCGCACGAATGTTATCCGCATCCGCGTGACTGTTATCCGCATCCGCACAACTGTTACCGCATCCGCCCGCATCCGAACAACTGTTATCCGCATCCGCCCCGCATCCGAACGACTTTTATCCGCATCCGCATGACTTTTATCCAAATCCGCTGATATGTCAATATTATGTTTAATTCATTCGATAAAGCATAAAGTGTTAAACCAACACATTTAAACATGTGAGGAGAAAGTCGTTCCTGGCAATTTGCTTCATTGCAAGGGACTTCAAGTTGGAATGCACTTGTGGTTCCTTGACCTCCGCTTCAGACAAAAAAAACTGCCTATACTTTTTTGGCTACTTTCGCACTTGTGCCTGAGTAAGTTTGATGTACCTGATTTGTGTCCTGAGTATGAATACACTTTTTTACATGTAAAACATCCTACTATATCGTTCACCTATTCGTTTCCATTGAAAACGTAACCAAATGTCTGCCGTATCGTTGACTTGAGCTTTGTTTCACGCGCTATTGAATATTCACCTTGTTTTATTATAATAGATAGTTTATCCATGTTGGTGAAATAATGTTCATACTCGCGGTAACATGCACTAAGTTAACTTCTCTTTACGCTTGGAGAAAGGGATTGAAATTTGGCCGGAAAATCCAATTCAGTCATCATCCTTCTGCTTCTTGACCCATCCATGTTCGCATAGTTGATGTCCTAACGCTCTCCGTTGCAATATCGTAGCCAACGTGCTTCAGTGACAAGTTGGAAATAAATCTACAGATAAACCTGGAACTAGGTCTTCCAGGATAGCTTAGACAGCGAAGTAGGTGACTTGAGGAATGTTAATGATGTCACCACGATGAACTAACAAGCTTATTGACAGCATTATATCTCGTACGTATAGTAATAATGGCAGTGAGAATGATGATGATGAGATGTCAAGACCATCTACTACAAACATAAGTTACTTAATAAAATGTAGTTGAAAGCATATGAGTAAAATAATATTCTCGTTTATAAGTGCGAATCGTGCCTGAATATTTCGTACGCAATAGGCTATAGGAGTATTCCTCTTCTAAGCATGAAGCTGTAGAATGGCATATCAAATATGTAATATTATCGTTAGTTTGTATTCTAAAAACCATCCGCAAATTTACTCGACACATTATCCACATCGTATCCGCTATCCGCTCAGCCATGCAAACTATATCCGTATCCGCGCAGGGCTTTACGCGATAACCTCGATGTTAGGTCCCCTTAAACAACAATTAACATCAACATCATCGATTCTTGACCAAGGAGACCAGATGAGTGAATGGTGGGAAAATCCACAGCACTTTAATGTCAGCTCGTGAAAGATCTCTAGTATCACATTTGGTGATTACAATACAAAATTAATTCAATCTCAGCCGCTTGTTACTCAATAAAGTGCGAGTTATTTCTGCTAAATAGCAATACAAGTGGAACATCCATCACATCACTACACTCGATGGAAGTTCATTCCGCTGCGCAGCCATGCTCGAGAATAATCGTGCACTGAGACCGTGAGAGCAGCTGCAACAAATGCGGAGTTCGTAAGTTCGAATCCTGGCGCTGACAGCGGCTATCTCGAGTCTGGCTTGTGACCGGCATGCCCACACACCCTCCATGGTAATGCCGGGATAGTACCCTAGCACTACTACAGTCATCACAATAATACAAGTTATCAGTCACATTCAAAACACACCCAACTACACGAGTCTGATGACTAAGATGTTCCAAGCCCCTGAAATAATGTATAACAATTATTGATTCCGTAGTAAGCCTCCATGGCTTAGGCGGCAGCACGCCGGCCTCTCACCGCTGGGTCCGTGGTTCAAATCCCGGTCACGCCATGTGAGATCTGTGCTGGACAAAACGGAGGCAGACATGTTTTTCTCCGGGTACTCCGGTTTTCCCTGTCACAATTTAATCCAGCAACACTCTCCACTATCATTTCATTTCATCTGTCATTCATTTAATCATTGCCCCAGAGGAGTGCGTCAGGCCTCGGCAGCCGGCACAGTTCATATCCTCGCCACTAGATGGGGGCCTCATTCATTCCATTCCTGACCCGGTCGGAGACTGGAAGCAGGCTGTGGATTTTCATTGATTCCGTAGTATAAGTTAATAAGAAGTGACGGAGGTAACTTTGGACCCCGTGACATACTCTAAACATGCAACTCTCCAGACATTTGTGTACAGCGTGTTGCATATACACAGGCCTTACGTGATATTTGATGTGACAGTTCGAGACAGTAAATTTTGTTGTTGATTCATTTCTGGTGGTAGAGACATCTTCGCCGTGAATCCAACGCTCTGTAGGGATTGTCTGATTACATTTGTATAGTTATTGCACTTTCTTCGTTACCGTGTGGCTCGCCTTTGAAATATATATGGGCGGATATGTTTACATTCCATTGCACCTGGGGCCAAGGCTTTCCCAGAGAGAGACACACCGTTGTTAACTTTCCATCGTAGCCAATGAGAACAAGCAGCGAGACTGGACAGAACTACGTGCAGATGTGCAACACTGGACACCTGATACCTGTGCTATACGCGAGCTAGCCCCCAGGGTGGGACTTTGGAGTCCACGTGGAGTGATAGAGGAAGCATTCTATTGATTAACAACCGTCAGCTATTGGTTATTGTGCTGCTGCCTTACGTTTGAGTCGTCGCTCGTTAACTATGAGAGTTAGGGAACTTTCTTTAAATATTTTATATCTGTGTGACTGTAATGAGGTAGGTCATGATCAACTTCATAGGAGGCCGCGGGGCATGGAAACCAATAACACTGCCTGGGAGGGTTCTTTGGTGCCAGGTGATCCATTTGTTTACATGATAATGATGATGACAATTGCTGTTTTATGGGGCCTAATATCTAGGTTATCGGTTTGGGTGATAGTGAAAATGAAATATGATCAAATGAAATCTACAAATAAAACTAACTACTCTCTTACAAACCAGAAGAGCAAATGGGAATCAAAAGGGAAGAATGTAAATAAAAGACAGGAGGAAAGGAAATGACCTCAACCCTTGAAGAATGAGAATTGAGGGAATTTGAAGGAAGGAGAGCAGAGAGGAAAGAGGAGAGGGCCTACCCCAAAGGCAATGAAAGAAATAGAAAAACCGGACTCAGCTCAGGAAGCCTTCGGGGTCGCCAACGCCCGAACTCAACAGACGTGAGCCCTTGAGGGTGTAGCAATATCCAGGGTGCACCATGCGTGGTGGGGCTACACACACCCTGCCTCCTTGAGGGCTTTGAGCAGAAGGCAGGAGATACTGTGAGCCCCTGAGGGTGTAGCAATATCCAAGGTGCACCAGGAGTGGTGGGGCTACACACACCCTGCCTCCTTGAGGGCTTTGAGCAGAAGGCAGGATATACTGTGAGCCCCTGAGGGTGTAGCAATATCCAAGGTGCACCAGGAGTGGTGGGGCTACACACCCCTGCCTCCTTGAGGGCCTTGAGCATAAGGCAGGATATACTGTGAGCCCCTGAGGGTGTAGCAATATCCAAGGTGCACCAGGAGTGGTGGGGCTACACACACTCTGCCTCCTTGAGGGCCTTGAGCAGAAGGCAGGAGATACTGTGAGACCTTGAGGGTGTAGCAATATCCAAGGTGCACCATAAGTGGTGGGCCTACACACACCCTGCCTCCTTGAGGGCCTTGAGCAGAAGGCAGGAGATATTGTGAGCCCCTGAAAGTGTAGCAATATCCAAGGTGCACCAGGAGTGGTGGGGCTACACACACCCTGCCTCCTTGAGGGCTTTGAGCAGAAGGCAGGAGATACTGTGAACCCCTGAGGGTGTAGCAATATCCATGGTGCACCAGAAGTGATGGGTCAACACACACCCTGCCTCCTTGAGGGCCTTGAGCAGAAGGCAGGAGATACTGTGAGCCCTTGAGGGTGTAGCAACATCCAAGGTGCACCAGAAGTGGTGGGGCTACACACACCCTGCCTCCTTGAGGGCCTTGAGCAGAAGGCAGGAGATACTGTGAGACCTTGAGGGTGTAGCAATATCCAAGGTGCACCATAAGTGGTGGGCCTACACACACCCTGCCTCCTTGAGGGCCTTGAGCAGAAGGCAGGAGATACTGTGAGCCCCTTAGGGTGTAGCAATATCCAAGGTGCACCAGGAGTGGTGGGGCTACACAAACCCTGCCTCCTTGAGGGCCTTGAGCAGAAGGCAGGAGATACTGTGAGACCTTGAGGGTGTAGCAATATCCAAGGTGCACCATAGGTGGTGGGCCTACACACACCCTGCCTCCTTGAGGGCCTTGAGCAGAAGGCAGGAGATATTGTGAGCCCCTGAAAATGTAGCAATATCCAAGGTGCACCAGGAGTGGTGGGGCTACACACACCCTGCCTCCTTGAGGGCTTTGAGCAGAAGGCAGGAGATACTGTGAACCCCTGAGGATGTAGCAATATCCATGGTGCACCAGAAGTGATGGGGCAACACACACCCTGCCTCCTTGAGGGCCTTGAGCAGAAGGCAGGAGATACTGTGAGCCCTTGAGGGTGTAGCAACATCCAAGGTGCACCAGAAGTGGTGGGGCTACACACACCCTGCCTCCTTGAGGGCCTTGAGCAGAAGGCAGGAGATACTGTGAGACCTTGAGGGTGTAGCAATATCCAAGGTGCACCAGGAGTGGTGGGGCTACACATACCCTGCCTCCTTGAGGGCCTTGAGCCGAAGGCAGGAGATACTGTGAGCCCCTGAGGGTGTTGCAATATCCAAGGTGCACCAGGGGTGGTGGGGCTACTCACACCCTGCCTCCTTGAGGGCCTTAAGCAGAAGGCAGGAGATACTGTGTGACCTTGAGGGTGTAGCAATATCCAAGGTGCACCATAAGTGGTTGGCCTACACACACCCTGCCTCCTTGAGAGCCTTGAGCAGAAGGCAGGAGATACTTTGAGCCCCTGAGGGTGTAGCAATATCCAAGGTGCACCAGAAGTGGTGGGGCTACACACACCCTGCCTCCTTGAGGGCCTTGAGCAGAAGGCAGGAGATACAAACCATTTGTTTGCATGTGGATTTGTCTGATGATGTGCATATAAGTTCACTAAGCCTCGGACGTATAGAGTAATAGGGTGTAAGAGTCACCTAAAGGAATGTTACATTCAAAGATCCGGTCCGTCAAGATGAACGGGCTGATTGGACACCAAATGACAGTTCAGTAGTTTGCGTGAAGCATTTCCTTTAAAGCAACGTAAAGTAGTTAGGGAAATGTAGTTATTTCTCTAACCTGTCTGATTGCTTCACAGCGGAGCATTTGGGTAACTCGATAAAAGGGAATGCTAGATTCAATCCTGAACCCGTGCCTCTTATATGTACCTCCGTGAGAGAGCTGAGTTCTTAAATGAAGACTTGCACACACAACTCTGAAAGGGATAGCAGCCTCTAAAATAAATATAAACGGATCTTTTCATGCATTTTTTCTGGTAGATAATGTCATACCCAATTCAGGAAATGACCGTGGTTTGCAAATGAATGCACACAACATAGACTACACAACAGACAGATATAACCACATGGGAGGTAGATTTATGGGATATAACACTCCCAACTTAAGTCTGATTTGTCATTCCCACTCTATAGGCGGCCCTAGAACCAACAATTAAATCTGTACCGGTGCTTAGACTATATTCCTACGCTCTTAGACAGAAGCGATAATAAAACTAGCATTTTCATAATTATTTCCGTTTTACTCCAACATCACCTCATATTCGTTTACTGTATGCAGATAAAAATGAGTGTCATTAAACGATACAAACCAATACTTAAGAGCCAGAGGCATTTAGGCCTATGGAATAGAGTAAACGGTTTGGTAGTTTAAGCGATATTCTTATCAAGGAAATTATGATTACATCGTACTATACGCGCTTGAGGAGGTACTACCCGTTTGAGATACGAGTGCTGGCGGCCAAATTGAGAACTAATCTTTATTTAGTTGTCAGCTTGCACTGTTGACAGGCAGAGTAGTTTATGGCTCAGCTCCAGTCATTATTGTCCTCTCCGTGGTGATATGTGCTCTTGTTACGCTTAGCAAAGCTAGACTTATGTGGACACTGTCCTCCGTCACCGCTGTGTCCCCCTCAAGGCTCCAACTGCTACAATAACACAGCCAAAGCCACTGCTCTCATCCCGTGCGCCACGGTCTTCTTTACAGAGGGCTATGATAAGTAGTAAGGAAGCTTGTAGTTTAACGTGTCCGTTAATCTCGCGATCATGAGCCACGAGACCTCCTTTTTACGTAGAATCCGAACCACAGAAGACATGGCATTTCACTTTGAAAAACTCACATGCAATGGCCGAAAATAAAACCCAGTCCACCCTGATGAGAGGCCAACAGCTTGACCGCTGCGCCACCACACCCCCAGACGGCAATGGTAGGTGCCTTGGGACTTGAAATTAGATACTGAACCCGAATACCGCATAGTCATGGCCTATATCCGCAAAGATAGAAAAGGATTGTAGGGAGGTCGATACCCAGCCAGGTTAACCAACACTACCCTACTAGGATAATGACTAGGGAACCCTCGATGCATACCGGCCATGCAACAACACTACCGATTAGTTACACATTTACAAAGAAAATAAACTATTCTAAACACAAAATGGTAGGACGAGAATCTCGGATCTCGGGTGTGAACGGTGAAAGTTGAGACTAACATGAATTCTAGTAACTAATTCGCAGTATTATCGCATGTCGATTGCAAGAATGAAATGATGATCAGATTTATCAAAAACGAACAGGCAAACAAAAACTAGTGCCTGGGATTTATTTCCAAACAAATACAAATAAGCAAAATAATAATCCCTATCACCATTAAAATAGATAAACAAGTTAAAATTAACTGGTACACACGTCAGATAGTTCAACTATCTGTAGAATAAATGTTTCTGAACATGCTCGTCACAACAATATAGTAATATTAAGTTTCACAAAATGTTAACGTACTTGACAGTCACCCTGTGGCTACGTCATTGAAATAGTCTGATTAAAATCAGCTGTTCATTCATAAAAATGAAGTTAACATTTCAAAAACCCTACATTATACACGGGCGTACGTAAAATGTAACTATCCACTCTAATAATACTGTTATAAATTATAAATGGTTTAAATATTTACATTATCTACAGTTCTCGTGCTTCACACGGTTTAAAAATGTGCTATTAACACTATCAGTCGCGATCTGACAGCTTCATAGTGTCTCTGTTACATAAACAGTTCATTGAACAATGTTTCAACGAACGATCAAATTCTCAGGTACTTCTAGAGGTATGTCATAATAAATAAGCCTGAGTATCAAAACTTAGGTTAAATACAGCTTAGAATCTCGTATCAATAAATAAAAGAATAGGATAAAGATCGATGCGAAACTACTTAAAAACTCTATACATTGCGTGGATCATATACAAATACTCTCAGACATAAACAATTCAAACATTTAACCTTTGTGTTAGCGCTTTTTACTCATCCTGTAACAATTCGTTGCTCCACATAGCAATATATTCCTTCCTTCCACAATACAGTGAACAATACTTATCAATGGCGTCTTACTACGCTCCAAACATGTCATACTTCCTTCCTTTCCTCTCCATGAACAATCTTCACAACTCCGCACGGCATTACTTCCATAAAAAAAATCTTGCTACACACTTGTAGAAGAATTAGTTATTTTACTAGGTAACTACGCTAGAGTATGTTACCATTCAGAATGCACTCCTAACTCTCAACTCCTGTCTAAATTATTAAACCTCGTGCATCAAATAACAACAATTACATGTTCGTTCACATTAATACAATTCACAAAGTATTTCTTATTCCTTTCATTAGCGCTATTCGTTCTCTTTGATCCATAATAAACTTGTTCTTCCACGTTACCAAACGTTAACAATGTTAATTTGTAGTTCGCTCGTCTTTTAGTTGTTAGTAAAAATAAATATATATCCTCACGCTTCTGGTGTACATTTAAATATATGAACAATTCATATTTAAGTTGTTTTTAACATACTAGACCGCAGGTAGACTAACATATCTCCTGATCTTTTTATCTCAGTTAAACAATGTTTATACTTTTAATTGTTGATAAATATAGGCATCATTTGACCTCAATTGTCACTACCATGATCCTAATTTATAATGTATATTCGTAGTATCAATAGTCCAAGACTATTTAGTTGTCTAATAAGTTGTATTCCGCTATTGGAATTTCATAACATTCAAATTGTTATAAAGAAATATATCAGATGTATATTAACATCGTAATGTTTGTTACATGGAATTATAGCATCTCACAATAATGTTTTACTTGATAACAATGCATTATAGACATATAAGTGTATACTTTCGCTGTTACGCATAGAAATTGTTAATAACAATTGTAATGTTTAAATGTTCTTACAATTTGTCATTATTGACGCTCTTCTCTCCAAAATGCAATGTAATCGAATAATCGAATAATCTCTTTGAGACACCAAATAAACAAATAGTCGAATAATCAAAGCATTATCGAAGCATTCCTTTTATAAAACGAGTATCGTTTGAAAGTGAGGGTCATACAACGTTTCCTTCAGAATAAAAAATACGAGAAACGCAAATTAAATAACGTCTTAAACGACACACGAAGACGTATCAAAAATTACAATGAAACTCTAAAATTTAAGCTATTAAAAACAAAGAATAAAGATAAGAATTTCTACAAATGAAGTTGGTCACTCCAAAAATGGATTTCTACTCTTACAGCAAAACTACAGATAATAGATCAAACGGTTGTTCTACCTTGAGACGTCTTCTACAGCCAAGGAATACCTCTATCAGCTGCTCTTGATATTCCGTTGAAACTGCCATTGCTCGCCTCCATGTGAAACCAGTTACAGCCAAGCACGTGCAAATCAGCTGCGGGCGACCCCATCTCACACGGCCTGCAATCACCTGCTCTGCGTCTCGGCTGGAGTTGTTAACGGTGAATCTGCCATCTTCACGGCCAGCGGCCTGGGAACTGCGTTTCTTGGTTCGTCTGGCAGCAAACGGTCTTCTGCTTCTTATCTCTGTCCTGCAGACTGGTCTCGCCATCGTAGATCCGCAAGTCCTGAGTTGACATCTCATCCTGGTGATGTTGGACATCTTGCTTGTAGTGTAGAAACTCATATTGGAATACTGCAAGTTGTCGCGCAGTTGTAGCTGTGTCGATCCTTGATTTTCCAAGTCACTCTGACTTCCCAATCCATGGTATAGGTTAACCTCCTTTCATTTTATTTAGTTCTCCATAATATTCTCTTCAGTAGACATAGAATAAGCTTTTCCTTCCTGACTTAATTTCACTGTCATCATGTAGACTGTAATGTAGACGGTGATGAAATAATGCTGAATTATACAGTTGAATTCGTTGTAGCAATATCGTAGCTTGCAATAAACAATGCTGTTTGTTATTGCTTCTCTGGAAAGTGCTGTTTATAAGCGAAGACTCGTTCTAATGATGTTATACTTTTATAAACGCTGGTCTCTCCAATATTAATGTGATTTCATTTCGCCGGCTCCTCTTCTGAACATCCCCGGCGATCCCTTGGTCGTTCGATAGTACAACGGTGCTTGTCGACCGGGCTTATGTTGCGTGCAATAAATGCTTCTCTTCTGTGCGCGTGCTTCAAACGCGTCCACTTGTGTCCAGTCGCTGTGAGAGAGTCCTGACACGCTTCTCTCCTCGGCGGCGCGTGTCACTGCTAGCCTAGCTTAGCTAGCCTCACACACTGTATATTAATAGAAATATTCTTATATTTGCTCTATTATTCAATAATTTATATTTCTTTTCAACCAAATAAATTTCTTATTGCATTCTACACTTGTAGATGTGTTTATTTCGCTTTATATTTGCCAAATTTATATAAAAGCGATTCCCTCAAAAATTATGTGCTTTTATTTGATTGGCTGTTGAATTATTCGGATAAAGGCTCCTGGGTCTAACCTCGTATCCACGGGTCGTCTGCATCGCTTTGTTAAGATAACCTTTCTAACCAAAACTGGTTTTCTAGTGCCAAACATGAAGCTTTGTACAATTTCCAGCTTCCAATGATCGAACTCCTCCTTAGTTAAAATCTCATTCACCAGAATATTTCCAAATAATAAATTCCTCAAAATACTTTAAAATTCTCCAAAATACTTTCGTTATGCTTCATTTGCATCCCATAATACATATACTATTTATTAAATTATTTTAATTTCAAATTTCAAATTTTTCCCTCCAATGGTGCACAAGTCGTTCGAACCTCGGCTCGGTCAAAGGTCCTAAGCTGGGCTGAATTCGAGTTCAGTACGATCCTGGAATTTGCTTGGACGGAGTGTAGAAATGCCGCAGGGGGGGGGGGGAAGGGGGTACCCTAAATTCAGGATGGTCGCTGTCAGCTCTGGGAATCGAACCCTCGTTCTCCAAACTTTTAGCCAACTCCCAGCATTTGCCTGGAATGCAGCCAAAATAAATCATAAACGCCTATTGACGTCAAATCGCCAGGTGAAAAACTAAAGGAAGTATGAGACTTTTGCTACTGAGGAATCATAATAACCAGTGATGGACGAAACAAAGAGGATATAAAAAGTAGCTTGACTCAGGCGAGGAAAGCATTTTTTAGAGAGAAAAGAAAGTTGACATCAAATAATAATGTTGTTGATTGAGTCTTCAGTTTTTTGACTGGTTTGATACTGCTCGCTATGCCTCCCTGTCCTGAGCTAATCGTTTCATCTCTACATAGTTACCACACCCTACATCCGAGGCAATCTGTTTAACATATTCTACCCTTGGTCTACCCCTACAGTTGTTGTCCTCGACCCTTCCTTCCGTAACTAAGCTTGCTATTCCTGGGTGTCTTAGTGTGTGTCCTACCAACCTATCTCTTCTCTTCATTAGCAGTCGCCAGAAACATCTCTCCTCTCCCAATCGTCGTAATACCTCTTCATTTGTAACCCTATCTGCCCTTCTGATCTTCATCATTCTCCTGTAACACCACGTTTCAAATGCTTCAATTCGCCTCTTTTCTGCCGCACCAATAGTCCAAGTTTTACTTCCATACAGCGCCACGCTCCAGACAAAAGTCTTCAAAAATGACTTCCTAACACCTAAATCTATATTCGATGTTAACAGATTCCTTTTCTGTAGAAATGCTTTCCTTACCTGTGCTAACCTACTCTTTGCTTCGTCCATCACTGGCTATTTTGCTTCCTAAGTAACAGAAGTATCCTACTTCCTTTAGTTTTTCACCTGCCAATTTGATGTCCATAGAGGATTCTGATTTATTTCGACTGCATTCCAATATTTTTGTTTTACATTTATTAATTTTCATCGTGAATTCTTTCCTCAAGACGGAGTTCATACCATTCAAAAACTAATTCAAATCCTCAGGCGTGTCGGCCAAGATGACTATGTATTATAAAAACATTTTTGAAAACCTTTGTCTGGATCGTGGCACTCTATGAAAGTGAAACTTGGACTTTTGGTGTGACAGAAAATACGAGAATAGAAGCAGTCGAAATGTGGTGTTACAGGACAATGAAAATCACATGCGTAGATAGAGTAATAAATGAAGTGGTATTAAGAAGAGTGGGAGAGGAGAGATGTTTTAGGCGACTAGGTGGATCTTAAAGCACACAGCTACGCTGCAGGTTATTTAGCAGGCATCTATGGGTGCCCTCAGCCAATCGGTTGGCCATACTGCAGGTGTGCCACATTAATTGATGTCGAACTAACTCAAAGCGCGGAATGTGGCAGCTGAAATGCAGCATAACACTTGGAAGTGATGAACTGCTGTTCGCCTAAAGACCAGAACGGAATGTATTTGCGTTAGACAAACACACAATTCCTCGTATGTTAATTAAATTCTCAAGGACGACGTATGAGTCTAGGTGTGCAAGCTCACTTGACAGAGTTGCAAAGTCTTAGCCAGCTCATTAGGTACTGCAAGAGCAAGTAACCAACTGTTCTAAGTTGTTCGTCTGTCACAGGTTTGTAGTGACAGTGAACTATGTGGGGTCACCGCGCTTTGACTCGTAGTTCCAAACATTGATATATTGACCTGAACGTTTACAGTAATTCAGTTTGAACAGAGCTGGGTTGTTGATTTCCGTGTATCTAATGGCATATGTTTGCTGCCTCCATAACGTGGTTATATCAACACCAGCATTCACTAAAATTGTCGGTGAAATCGTACGAAAGCAATGTCCTGTGTAGAAATTGGAGTTGAGGACATGGTACAGTGCTATTTCTTTTCCCACATTCCCCAGTTTATTTATGCAAACATTTTGGACGGTGCACACTCTTCATGTCGGTAATTTATATAGGCTAGAAGGATGGTGTGTTACAATCTTCTGGATGTAGATTCCTAAATTTCTTGCACATTTCATAGTATTTTCCTGTTACCGTAAAGGTTCGTGCTCATTTTGTTTTTGTGTTTTGGATTGTAACTACAATGGTTGATACGATATCTATTGTCAACTTTCAAATCATGTAATTCCTGTCCCATGTGTTGGATTTTGAGTGTACGTGTGAAGCTATTCTTACCTAATTGGTCACACAACTGTTTCGTAATGAAAAATCTTGAGCTCTGATTGGTGGAGAAACTATATCATAATGAAAACTTATACTATAATGAGCCTCATTATAATACAGTTTTCTGGCATATAATATTTACATTTCGCATGTTCGAACATAATAGTACATTATGCAACGAGACTATAATGGCAATAATTAATACACGAGTATGTTTATAAAACGAGCGTAGCGAGTTATATAATTTGCATACCAGTGTCCTAATTTCCATTATAGGTGAGTTGCATACGACTGTTTATGTTCGACGATAATTATAACTTTATTATATGTTCTGGCATTAATATTCAAAAATATTTGTCGAGATTTTGTCGGTTGAATTCTTTTCCTTGAGAATTGTATGGGCTCAGCATTTGATCTCTACCCAATAACGAATCCCAAAGCTTTGAAACATTGTTCATCCTGAAGTAGCACCAACAGATAGCGCACAGGTACTATGTTGGATCACTTGTTATTTTGGTCAAATTACCCAAAATAGGCTGTTACAAACGCTTCAAAATTAAAATGTATCGTATTATCAACTAGTTATTCTTCAATTTCGTGGCGTAGGGAATGTCAACGGAAGGCAAATCAGTGGAGTCCTAACTAGAACAGTCATGACATCTGGCGGGAAAGTTTCGCATAAAAAATCCATTTACTGAACAGAGAGCTGGATTAATTTCCGTGGAACTAATGTCATATGCATGCTTCCTCCGTGACGTTCTGATGTGTTTATGTCAACGAATGTAAGGCAATATGTGTAGAAATTGGAGTTGCGGATATTAAGGTACAGTGCTATTTATTTTGCAATATTGCCAGTTTGTTTATGCAGTGTAACTACAATGGTAGATCGAATATGGGCTACATTGTTAACCTTCAAATCATGTAATTCATGCACGACATGTTGCATTTTGAGCGCATGTGCGAAGCTATCCTTACCTAATTGGTTAATGAATGAAAATATTGCGTTCTATTTGGTGGGAGAAACTGTGTTATAATGAAAAGTAGTACTTTAATGACCCCCATTATGATACAGTTTTCTGACATATAATATTTACATATCGACATCGTCGATCATTTAAAAAAATAACTAACAGAGAACCTTAAGGAAAATTAACCAACACAGTTGGTACAATGTGAGGAGACCAAAGCGAAATGTCACACTATACACATGTGTCAAGGAAGAGCATTTTGCTCTCTCTAATGGCTCTTTTCTTTCATCATACACGTTTCCAACAGCCTATTAGTATGACCTTAGTGCCTTTCCCACTTTTACCCGAGTTATGTATCACATGCACAGGGCTTACAGCTACAATGTCCGAAGTTGTAGCATGACTACATGTAGCAAATCTACTGCCAAAAGTTGAGAACTCGAAACAACATCCTCCAAAAACTATGTGGAAATACGTGGGGATGTACAGCAACCACCTTGCGTTCTTCAGCCTTGGATTAAGTGTATTCAAGGCTTGTTGACACCCTACTCAATACCACAATGCGCACCATATCTGGTGCAATCACATCTACTCTAGTTCATTGGCTTCCACTGCTAACCAATATAATGCCACCAGATCTACACCGATCTAATGCCCCTATGAAGGAATTCCACAAGATCTCCAGGAATCCTAGTCTACCCGTAGATAATGACCTGCCACTTTTGAGTCTTAAAAGACTACAATCACGCCATCAAACTCTGTGTGATGCTGCTCACGTGGCTGCTAGGGATTTTTAAAATCTCTTAATGAATGGAAATGTCGGTGGGAAGCAGCAACAGATATGCGCCAGCATACCTTCTTCTCAAGTCCCAGATGTCCAAGTGGATTCCACCTGTCACGTAACACCTGGACTGCCCTGAACAGAATCAGAACAGGACATGTCTGTGCAGAGACGGTCTTCGCAAGCTACGCAATTCAGACTGTGACTGCGGAGCTCCACACCAGACTATTCATCACATTGTCACGGTGATGAAGCGGACTTCCTGTTGGTAACTCCAGATGCTGTACGCTGGATTGAAAATCTAGATATTTTCAGTAAATGTTGCGAAACACAAATTACTTTGTTTCTCTTATGTAAATATATATATATATATATTTAACGGTTTATATAATTATATACTAGCTACCCACCCCGGCTTCGCCCGGGAACAGTTATGAATGCATTACGTGATAAGCGCTTTTTTTTTTCGATGTCAATGAACTACGACCTATATCCGTTTTACATCTCGGCATGATAGGTCAAAATCACTAACTGGACTATTAATTATATTAACATAGAGATGCATGTGCAACGAATTCATGTCAGACGTAATTTAAGAATGGCGAGGTGCATGAAACACAAAACCCCCTTCCGTCCAATCTAAGAACACTTATAGTGGGCGATGTATTGAAGATAGAGATATGCTCTCGCGGATATTTTTGTAGAACTTTTCATGCTGAACAATTCTTACGCTCATAGTATATTGATAACGGTTTGCCCAGTGTAAGCTTAAAAAGCGCACGGACGCCAGGTTTTCTTTTCGACGTTTTCACAGAAATCGTTACTGCTTGGCTTCCTTTGATCATAAATACATTAATTTTTACAGAAACCTTCGTCGAGATATCCTTTACAGAATGGTGAGAACCGCATCAAAATCTATCCTGTGGTTCTCGAGATTACTCGTGTCATCCAAGAATCGGGGACTTTGTTTTATACTAAGTGGAGATTACTGATAATGTCTGTATAAGCCATACGCTCAATAAATAACTGCCAACCTGATGGAGGAGAGCAATGTCTGGGCCAAGGAATACTTTGCTATTCTTAGTGGATAACTTAAGGTGGCACCGTGTCCAGGTCAGTGTTATATTTTGCTGTTAGCGCCACGATGACTGTGGCGTCGTACTTTGTACCCTATTAACTGATCGTGGGAATATTTAAAGTGTGAGAAGAGGTACATCAGCGCTTTGGGTGTGCAGTCAGCAGGTGAGCAGGAAGTGCGGGCGTTATCCTCTGGGCGCGCAACCACATGAGCTCTCTTCAAGTGCACTTGGTAGTAGAGTGTCTGCTTCGTGAGCTCAGTATCGCTGGTTTGATTTCCTGCCGTGATATTAGGATTTTGAAGCGTGGCTGAAGCCATGGCACGATATCGGCTCATAAACAATCTCAAGTTTTACATTTTGGGGGTGGCCGTGGCCTTAGGTTAGGAAACATCCCAGCATTTGCCTGGAATAGAAGTGGAATGCAGCCAAAACAAATCAGAAACGCTTATTGACGTCAAATCGCCAGGTGAACAACTAAAAGAATTAGGAGACTTTTGCTACTGAGGAATCAAAATAACCAGTGATGGACGAAACAAAGAGGATATATAAAAGGTAGGTTCAATCAGGCGAGGAAGGAATTTTTAGAGAAAAGCAAGTAGTTCCGTGAATAACTAAATAGCCTATCTTCATATACCCTACTTATATTAATTGCCTCTATACACATTAAAAAAAACAGTTCGATTGTTGCAATAGATTCGTAGTTATTGAGAACCGTCTAATATTTCGGATGGTCACCATGTTGGAATTTTACATATGTAGGTCTTATAGTTATGTACTATTACATGAAGATTATTGTCTACGTGTAGTATTCAAACTTCAATCGCATGATTAGGACACAAGAGATAAAAACGAGTTTTTAAAATTTTGCACAGCCGCCATCTTTAGGTTTTGAAAACAATTGAAATAAATTAGATGTCAGTGCATTAATATTTGTGTAAGCATTTACAGTACCACGTTTTACTGCGCTTGGATGCTTAAATCACGGGAAACGTCCATTTAAACATATAAATTTCGCGTCACCGCCATGTTGGAGATGTGCCCACCAGGTTATTGAAAGTCCCATAACTGAACATACGTTACTAGCCTCCATCAATATGCGGAATTTCAGTTTGATTGATGTCATAGATTGTTAGATATTGATAACCGTCTAAATAAGTCCTATGACCGCCATGTTGGATTTTTATATATGTAGGCCATAGAGTTATGTACTATTAGATGGCAATTATTGCGTAGGTTCATTATTCAAACGTTGACTTCCATCGCATGATTAAGACTCAAGAAATAAATGCATAATTTAAACATTTCGCACAGCCGCCATCTTGAGGTTATATAAACAATTGAACTAAATTAGATGCCAGTGCATTACAATGTGTATAGACATTCGCTTTACCATGTTCCATTGAGGTCGAACGGCTAAATCGCGAGAAAAGTCTATTTAAATGGTTCAACTTCGCTTGGCCGCCATGTTCGTTTTATACATAATAGGTTTTTGAAAGTCTCGTAGGTGTATGTCTAGTAGTTCCCTTTATTATCGCAAAAGATTTTAGGGTGATATCGGTCATAGTTTCGGAGATATAGATGCCAGTTAAATATTTCGCACAGCCGCCATGTAGGATTTGTGGGGCGTAATAAAATTAGAAGTGCAGGGAGGAGTCGGCCGAATTCGCTCCAGCCGTTTAGATTGTATTACGGGTTGGGGGGACACATACACACGGACAAAAGGAGAACAAATAAGCCTTATATATATATATAAATGAAAATAGGCTAAAAAATGTTGACATCAAATATAGATTCAGGTATTAGGAAGTCATTTTTGAACACCTTTGCCTGGATCGTAGCGCTTCCTATCTTCCTTCCTTCCTTCCTTCCTTCCTTCCTTCCTTCCTTCCATCTTTCCTTCCTCCCTTCCTTCCTTCCTCCCTTCCTTCCTTCCATCTTTCCTTCCTTCCTTCCTTCCTTCCTTCCTTCCTCCCTGCCTTCCATCTTTCCTTCCTTCCTTCCTCCCTTCCTTCCTTCCTTCCATCTTTCCTTCCTTCCTTCCTTCTTCCACCTTTCCTTCCTTCCTTCCTTCCTTCCCTCCTTCCTTCTTTCCTTCTTCCACCTTTCCTTCCTTCCTCCCATCCTTCCATCCTCCCTTCCTTCCTTCCTTCCTTCCTTCCTTAGACCTTTCCTTCCTTCCTTCCTTCCTTACTTCCTCCCTTCCTTCCTTCTTTCCTTCTTTCCTACTTCCACCTTTCCTTCCTTCCTCCCTTCCTTCCTTCCTTCCTCCCTTCCTTCATTCCTCCCTTCCTTCCTTCCTCCCTTCCTTCCTTCCTTCCTTCCATCTTTCCTTCCTTCCTTCCTTCTTTCCTTCCTTCCTTCCTTCCTTCCTCTCTGCCTTCCACCTTTCCTTCCTTCCTCCCTTCTTTCTTTCCTTCCTTCCTTCCTTCCTTCCATCTTTCCTTCCTTCCTTCCTTCTTCCACCTTTCCCTCCTTCCTTCCCTCCTTCCTTTCTTCCTTCCTTCCTTCCTTCCCTCCATCCTCCCTTGCTTCCTTCCCTCCTTCCTTCCTTTCTTTCTTCCCTCCTTCCTTCCTTCCTTCCTTCCTCTCTGCATTCCACCTTTCCTTCCTTCCTCCCTTCTTTCCTTCCTTCCATCTTTCCTTCCTTCCTTCCTCCTTTCCTTCTTCCACCTTTCCTTCCTTCCTCCCTTCCTTCCTTCCTCCCTTCCTTCCTTCCTTCCACCTTTCCTTCCTTCCTTCCTTCCTTACTTACTTCCTTCCTTCCTTCTTTCCTTCTTCCACCTTTCCTTCCTTCCTTCCTTCGTTCCTTACTTCCTTCCTCCCTTCCTTCCTTCCTTCCATCTTTCCTTCCTTCCTTCCTTCCTTCCTTCCTTCCTTCCTTCCTTCCTTCCTTCCTTCCTCCCTCCCTTCCTTCCTCCTTTCCTCCCTTCCTTCCTTCCATCTTTCCTTCCTTCCTTCCTTCCTTCTTTCCTTCTTCTACCTTTCCTTCCTTACTTCGTTCGTCCCTCCCTTCCTTCCTTCCTTCCTTACTTCCTCCCTTCTTTCCTTCTTCCACCTTTCCTTCCCTCCTCCCTTCCTTCCATCTTTCCTTCTTTCCTTCTTCCAACTTTCCTTCCTTACTTCCTTCCTCCCTTCCTTCCTCCCTTCCTTCCTTCCTCCCTTCCTTTCTTCCTCCCTTCCTTCCTTCCTTCCTTCCTTCCTTACTTCCTCCCTTCCTTCCTTTTTTCCTTCTTTCCTTCTTCCACCTTTCCTTCCTTCCACCCCTCCTTCCTTTCTTCCTTCGAGTGGCGTTCGATATTCACCGGAGAAATACATTCACACAATCGCAATATAAGTATACATAATCACAAGATTATGTACAGTATAATGGTGGTAGCCAGACATTTCTCCGAGCAACACAACCAGCGAATTGTGGACTGAGATAGCCTAATCCAGGATCACCCTACTTTGTTATCCATGCCACGACGTTTACACACCCATGCTGCCTACACAAAACACTGTGCCAGCGTCTGTAGAGATGTGTGTATGACTTCATGTTATATTTGGAATACATTTTATTCCAGTCAAGCAACTCCTTTGCGTTTTAGCAGTTTCCATTTTGCCAGGTGTAACTTACATTATTCCTGTCAGTTATTGAATATCGAAGATAGAAGTACAGTAATTCCTTGTGCCCACTGCTGTACAGCTATTAGCTGCTGTCAGCACATACCGAAACATGAGCCTTGTGCCGCGTTGTGACCCTCAACTGTCAGCTCTCGTTTCGCTGCAGGTTCGAGCCACTGTTTTTGCCCTGTCCCTACGCTCTAGCCAGGAGCCCCTACACAAGTGAGGGTTATATGCCCCTGTGTTTAATAACTAGCAACCCGCTCCGGCTTCGCCCGGGAACAGTTATGAATGCATTAAGTGATAAGCGCCTATTTTTCAATGTCAATGAACTACCACCCATATCCGTTTAACGTCTCGCATGATGGGTTAAAATCACTGACTGGACTATTAATTATATTATCATGGAGATGCATGTGGAACAAATTCTTGTCAGACGTAATTTGAGAATGAAGAGGTGCATGAAACACAAATTCCCCTTCCGTCCTTTAATGAAGAAATTCCCAGTTTCACGTCCACGGAAACTCCCAACACGACCACTCTTCTCTGAAGTCTCAACTCAACAAGACTCGACAGTTTGCTGCTGGTTGTATCTGGGGTAATAGACTCGCCTGCTAGCTACTGTAGGCTGTAACTGGGGTGATGGTCTCGCCCCTAGCTAGCTCATAAACTGTCGCCTCAGCAATTGAATGGAAATTGTTGGAAGAAATGAAAACGTAAAAACCCTTATAGTGGGCGATGTATTGAAGATAGAGATATGCTCTCACGGACTTTTTTGTAGAACTTTTCATGCTGAAGAATTCTTACACTCATAGTATAGTGATATTTTTAACGGGTTGCCCAGCGTAAGCTTAAAAAGCGCACGGACGCCAGATTTTTTTCAACTTTTTACTGAAATCGTTACTGCTTGGCTTTCTTTGATCATAAATAAATTATTTTCTACAGAAACCTTCCTCAAAAAAATCCTTTACTGAATGGTTAAATCCGCATCAAAATCCATCCAGTGGTTCTCGAGATTACCCGTGACATCCAAGAATCGGGGACTTAGTTTTATACTAAGTAGAGATGAAGAAAAAAATCAGCCTTAAAATATCGCTCCAGGTTTTTAAAATCTCTGTAGCAAGGTAACCACACGCCTCTTCTGAATAGATAATACGTTAACACAGCTGCGGTTTGATGTAGGCTGTCCTCCAAGCTGTCTTACAACTGTGTTTATGCTCTGTTAGGTATTCTGATGCTACGCACCGAGCCAATCACACTGCGATATGTTGTTGTTGTTGTTTACGTCCGTACACTCCAGGAAACATGAGGCAGTCACAAACACTTACACAAGACGTATTGAAGTCTAGGAACAACTAAGAGACAAGGACGTTTCATAACTTAATTTCTAATTGATAGATCTACTAAACCTTTATGGTCCTAAACTTTGTGTCTTCAGTGTTTTGACTGGTTTGATGCAGCTTTCCATGCCTCCCTGTCCTGAGCTAACCGCTTCATCTCTACATAGCTAGCATACCTTACATTCGAGATATTCTAACCTTGGTTTACCCCTACAGTTCTTATCCTCAACCCTTCCTTCTGTAACTAAGTTTGCTACTGCTGGGTGTCTTAGTATGTGTCTATCTCTTCTGTTCATTCACAGTCGCCAGAAACATCTCTCCTCTCCCACTTGGCTTAAATACCTCTTCATTTATTGCTCTATCAACCCACCTGATCTTCATCATTCTCCTGTAACACCACATTTCAAATGCGTCTATTCTCCTCTTTCTGCTGCGCCAAGAGTTCAAGTTTCAAGAATGACTTTTAAATACCTAAATCTACATTTTCGATATCAACAGATTTATATTTTTGTAGATATACATTCCTTGCCTAAGCTAACTTATTTTGTATATATTTGCTTCGTCCATCACTGGTTATTTTGCTTCCTATGTAGGGGAAGCCTTTTACTTCCATTAGCTTTTTAGCTGCCAATTTGACTTCAATGGCGGCTTATGATTTCTTTTGGTTGGTTGCAATCCTTTATTTTTGTCTTATTGATTTTCAATATCAATTAATATGATAAAATTGGTCCGGTTAACTCAGTGTGCCGTTGGGCTCGACAGTTGGTACAGACACATCTCACCAACGATTAACTCAGTGTGCCGTTGGGCTCGACAGTTGGTACAGACACATCTCACCAACGGTTAACTCAGTGTGCCGTTGGGCTCGACAGTTGGTACAGACACATCTCACCAATACGCGTGGCAAGCTCACACTGACAAGGCCATCACAAGACACAAAATACAAGTAGTATGTTTGAGTTAACCGGACCAATTTTATCATATTAATTGATAATACATCTGCTCAAACGGAAATAGCATCATATTCCCTTTCGGGAATATTCATAACCTATTTGGATTGTCCAGGTAAGGGTTTTGTTTTATTAAAGGGAGCTTGACTTCCGTAGCACATTGGCATCACTCGTGACGTGTGGGTTTATTGGCTTTATTTCTTAATCTGAACATTACAGCATATTTTAGCATATACATTTGATATTAAGTATAATTTAAAACATCTTGAACAAAATAGCTTTCCCTTGGGTGTTGGACAACCCTCGTAAGCAACAGTATTTTTCGCCTGGTGTTTCAAGAAATGGATGGGGATTGACGTTCCTTCCACCGTCTGGGCAGTATCCCTTGTAAGCAACTTTCTGAGAGACAGATAACGAGATAACAGTGTTTTACGCAAGCATGCTGCCTGGCTATTTGAAGAAGGGAATGGGGTGGGACATTCCTTTCACCATCTCCACAGCCAGTAGCCCGGGGTTAGTTTTGTGAGGAGTTTCTTCAGTTAATGTGTTACTTGATTCTTAGTCTGCATATCCTTAACTCAAAATGCCTAAAGAGAAGAGCAGCAGGAAGTATTTATTAAAACAGAAGGTGTCAGATAATGGTAATTACTCAACTGATGGCGTCGTCGTCCATTGTAAAATATGCTTGTAGGAAGTGAAATGTGGAAAGAAATTTCAACTTGAACAACATGCAAAAACGACTGTACATATTACGGCCAAGGAGGAAAGACGAGTGAATAAGATTGGCTCATTAATAAGTGCATATTTTTAAATTTTAATGCATACTCTCTGCATTGTCTGTCTGTTAGGTAGTCAGCCCGAAGGCTGGTTGGATCCTCATAAAGTACCGCCGTTACGTTATGTGAGTAGATACCCACAAAAACCCAAGGCAGCGCTATTTTGAGGCGTTCTAGGCAAGAAGAGGAGTGAGGTAGTTTGCCATTGCTTTCCTCACTGAGTCAGAACAGTAGTCCTAACACTATGAGTTGAACCTTTCACAGCATTCACAGGCACTGACTGTGTCCCGAATGCCATTACTAAGCACCACCCATACCTCAGTAGCTTCCATATAATCACAGCCATGAGTGAGACTGAGACATCGGTGAAAAGCCACCTTTTACTCTAGCCTGTGCCAACTGACAAATGCAAAAGTACTGTATTCATCAAGAGATGGCGAACAGGCCAACTCTCTGCATTATTGGTGCATAATTACATGAATACTTTAAGCGTTTTAGTGCTTGAATGTCCGGTCCCTAGTCATCAGCCAATATACACACACTAATAAGTTACAGACACCTGAATAACACTGGTTATCACACAAATGCTATACACACACCCAAGTGCATGGTGATAAAATGACCACGATATCCAAACCCCAAAATGAAACAACAACAGCTTTTATTTCCAGCAGGTTCTTTAATATCATCATATATATTATCTCAGTAGTATAGATCCCTCCTGCGGCGCTCACAAGCGATCGATCGTGGGAAATGAGCATTCAAATGAAAGAGAATAGACATTAGCAGTGACGTATTGCACTCTAATTTCATAAATATCTATAATTTCTTTAAAAAATCACTTTTAAAAAACTGTACGAAGTGTGCGATTTGCAGATACTGTTGCTGCAGGAAGATACGCTCCATAATTGCTGTCCACTTCACATTTTGGCTGCTGTGACGCCTGTTTCATGTCATTTTAACATACTGAGGTCTTTTCTTTATCATTTTTCATGGATTTCAGAAACAGTAATTTAAAGGAATGAGTCCCGGTACTCAAATCGTATAATTTCATAAATATCGAATAACCGGTGAGGGTTAAGGCTAAGCTGTCAATCAATGGACTCAGCAAACAAATGACATTAGCAGTGACGAATTGCATTCTAATTTCATAAATAACAATTTTTGTAAAAAGTGTGCGATTTGCAAATACTGTTGCTGTCTGATAATACGCGACATCATTGCTGTTCAGTTCGCATTTTGACCGTAGGGACGCCTGAAACGTAAATAGTGTTCTATAATCCTTTGGTTCAAATAAAAACATAACAACGTTTTTCCTTAAGTCTCTCATTATAAACCTATTGGGGAAATGTGGCTCATGAACATGCGAGATTACTCGCACGGATCCGCTAGTAATTCCTATTACGGTATCAATTCACCTTCATTATTTCGGTAGGGGTTCGGTCTACGTCGCTGGTATTTGGGAGGACGTCATTTCCTCTGTGGTGAGGACAGCCCGCGAGCAAGCTAGAGGTGTGGTAGCGCCGTTTAACCCACTTGGCATCCTAATTGTTCCAAGTTCACTCTCAGCCTTGCACTAATTCTGCCTGCTGCTCTTGGACACCAATCTAAGGCAGCCTGGGGGTACTGGCCATGACTCACTTCCTTCCTGACATTCAAGCAATTCTGAAATGTTGGGAGTGAGAAAGTTTCTAGTTCCTATTTCATCAGAATGCATCTAAATCTTAATCGATTGAGTACCTAATAAACACAAAATAACATCTCCTACACTACAGGTAGAAACAACGAACGCTAAGGTGTATGTTTCTCAAAACTCAAGCTCCTAAACCAGAGGGAGTCAGAAGGAGCAGTTTGTGCAAAAATCTTCCAGCTCAATAGTACAGGAAAAATCTTGCATTTCATAAAATGTCAACGGAAATATATTCGTTTATAAAGTGGGTTTTAGCAAATAAACAAGAATTGTGTTGCGTCCAGCCCGCATAACAGTAAAACCGACAGGTTGGTTTGTATACATGGATCCGCTAGCTCAAATTAATAATTAAACAAGATGCTCAGTAAAGAACATGTAGACTACTTTCCCTTGAATGTTCGGCTATAGTTATAACAAATAATAGGAAACATGGAGGAAATCATGGGTAATGAACACAAGATGAAAATAAATAAGTCAAAGACGAAAGTTATGGTCAGCGATAAATAGCAGACTCAAGTATGAAAATAGTGGTGGGCAACAAAACACTACAAAATGTTCAAGAATTTAAATGTCTCGGAAGCAAAATTACCAAAGATGGAATTGAAGCAAGAAGGAACTCAAATGTAGAATTTTCCAAGCCAAATTAGCATTTCACAAAAAGAAACGTTTATCCACTACAAATTCCGTTAATCTTAAAACCAGAAAGAGATTATTAAAAGCGTATGTTTGGAGTATTGCCCTTTATGGTTGCGAAACGTGGACAATTGGACAATAAGAAAAAAGGAAGTTATATTCTTTTGAACAATGGTGTTACAGAAGAATGTTAAAAATTAGCTGGACAGAAAAAATAACGAATGCTGAAATATTTAAAAAGGTGGAGGAAAATTATACCTTATGGAAAAGCATAAAGAGGAGGAGGACTAGACTGATAGAACATATTTTGAGACACGATAGACTGCTGAAAACAGTATTGGAGGGAATGGTTGAAGGCAAAAGATGTCGAGGAAGACCACGCCTACAATATGTGCAGCAAATCATGTCTGATGTAGGATGCAGAAACAATGAAGAGATGAAGAGGAAAGCTATAAATAGAGCCGACTGGAGAACTGCCGCAGACCAATCCATGGATTGAATAGGCTACTTAAGAAGAAGTTATAACTTGTGATAATCTTTTGACTAACGCAAGTGAAAACACGTATATTATGCACACCTCTTGGCGAGATTTGTCTTAATTATTATTAGTATAGTAAAGTGATTCCGCCAAATCAATACTATTTTGGTAAATCTTATATCAAGTTTAACTATATGAGCATGTTACAACTCAACTTTGGTGTCTTCTTCAGAAATATAAATAACTAGCTGAAGTACCCGTGCTTCGCTACGCGTCATAAATAAATTAAAATATGAAGGTGACAGTTAAAACAGGGGATAGGCGAGGTGCTGCGCAGAGGGAGATTAAGGATGGAATATTTTGTCCAACTACACCGCTCGGCGTTGACCGTGTTTTATAGCACAAATTTAGGTTTTACTCGCTAACGGTTGGAGATACCTTTCGGATAGAAAATGTAATTTTTAACCTCGTATATACCATCAAAAGTTTGCTATTTCTTAGCGTTCTCTTTGTATTTGAAATGGAAATATGAAAGTTTTAAACCAAAGGGTGTAGTGAAGTCACTAAAATGGTCGCCATCTTTAAATAGTACAAATTATTGAAATCAAAAGTAACCTATATGTTAACCAGGTAAATCAGCTACTTCCATGTAAAATTCATGTAAATCGGACCAGTGGTACTTGCGTGATTGAGTAATACATAGACGCACATCATCTCATTTTTAGCCTCGCTTCGCTCGCGTCATAGTCGTGTCATATTGTTATTCAATGAAATGCAGGTTTAACCCCATTAACACCCCTTTAGAACCTGAATATCCAAAAATCCCTCCTTGGTAGACGTTTTCGACATACAACAAACATATCCCCAAAATATCATTCTTCTAACTTTAATCGTTTGGGTTGGTCGATGAGAGTGAACATCCAAAAATCCTTCATTAGGGGACGTTTTTCTTCCAGAATTTCACCCCTCCCCATAGGCCCCTTAAATTGGATTTATGTAAAAAACGGTCGAACACATATTTATTTTATTTATTTATTTATTTATTCATTTATTAATTAATTAATTTATTTATTTATTTATTTATTTATTTTTAAGCTGATTGATTTCCTCCGAGTTTCAAACTCCTCGCTTATGTCGTTTAAGAGATACACGGTCCGTTAGGAATATTTCAACCCACACTTTTCATCCCTTTCACCTCATAATATACACTACATCGAAAACCCATTAGACATGTGTCAGGTTATTTTTAATGATTAGTATATATGCCAAGTATCACATCCCCAAATGAAACCACTCGTGAGATATAGTTATTCAATGAAATGCACGTTTACCCCCCCCCCCCCTTAACACCTATTTAGAACCTGAATATTCTAAACTCTTTCCTCAGTGGACGTTTTCGACATACAACGAACATATCCCCAAAATGTCATGTTTCTAACTTTAATAATTTTGGCTGGGCTATGATGAGTGAGTGAGTCAGTCAGGACATTTCCTTTCATTTATTTTTGATAATTTCACCCCTCCCCATGAACCCCTTAAATTGGATTTATGAAACAAAAGGTCGAACACCTATTTACTTATTTAAAGCTGTTTTCCCCCTGAGTTTGATGAGTGAGTAAGTGAGTCAATCAGTTAGGACACTTTCTTTCCTGTTTTTTTTTTTCCAGAATTTCACCTCTCACCAAGGGCCCCTTAAATTGGATTTATGAAAAAAACAGTCGAACACCTATTTACTTGTATTTTAAGCTGTTCTTTTCCCGCCGAATTTCAAACTTCTCGCCTATGTCCTTTAAGAGATACACGCTCCGTCAAGAATCCCTCAACCACCAATTTTCACCCATATCACCTCATAATATACACCACATCGATAAACCCTTAGACATATGTCTGATTATTTTTAATGATTAGTTTATATACCGAATATCACATCCCCTAAGAAACAACTCATGATATATCGTTATTCAATGAAATGCACGTTTACCCCCTTAACATCTCTTTAAAACCCGAATAAACAAAAATCATTCCTTAGTTGACGTTTTCGACATACAGCGAACATATACCCAAAATTTCATTTTTCCAACTTTAATAGTTTTCGCTGGGCGTGATGAGTGAGTGAGTCAGACAGGACATTTTCTTTCAATTATTTTTACCAGAATTTCACCCCTCCCTATGGGCCCCTTAAATTGGATTGATGAAAAAACGCTTGAACACCTATTAACTTATTTTTAAAGCTGTATTTTTCCCCTGAGTTTGGTGAGTGAGTTAGTCAGTTAGGACACTTTCTCTCCTTTTTCCCCCTGAATTTCACCCCACTCCATTGGCCCCTTAAATTAATTTATGAAAAAACGGTCGAACACCGATTTACTTATCTTTTTAGCTGATGATTTTTCGCTGCGTTTCAAATTTCTCGCCTATGTCGTTTAAGAGATAGGCCTACACGCTCCGTTAGGAATCCTTCAACCCCCACTTTTCACCCCTTTCACCTCATAATAATACACCACATCGAAAAAACCTTAGACACATGTCTGCGTATTTTTAATGATTAGTTTATATGCCGAGTATCACATCCACAAATGAAACGACTCGTGAGATATTGTTATTCAATGAAATTCAGGTTTAACCCCCTTAAGACCCCTTTAGAGCCTGAATATTCAAAAATCCTCCCTTAGTGTACGGTTTTGACATACAACGAACATATCCCCAAAATGCCATGTTTCCAATTTCAATATTTTTGGCTGGGCGATGATGAGTGAGTGAATGAGTCAGGACATTTTCTTTCATTTTTTTTCCTTCAGAATTTCACCCCTCCCGATGAACCCCTTCAATTTGATTGATAAAAAAACTGTCGAACAGCTATTTACATACTTTAAAGCAGTTTTTCCCCCTGAGTTTGATGAATGAGTCAGTCAGTCAATCAGTTAGGACATTTTCTTTCCTGTCCCCTCCCTCCCACAGAATTTCACCCCTCCCCATGGGCCTCTTAAATTGGATTTATGAAAAAAAAAAACGGTCAAACACATATTTACTTATTTATATGCTGATTTTTTTCCGCTGAGTTTCAAACTCCTCGCCTATGTCGTTTAAGACATACACGCTCCGTTAGGAATCTTTCAATCCCTACTTTTCACCCCTTTCACCTCATAATATACTCCACATTGAAAAACCTTCAGACACGTGTCTTACTTTTTAATGATGAGTTTATATGCCGTGTATCACATCCCCCAATGAAACCAATCGGGAGATATTGTTATTCAATGAAATGCAGGTTTAACCCCATTAGGACCCCTTTAGAACCTGAATATCCGAAAATCCTCCCTTAGTAGACTGTTTTGAAATACAATGAACATATCCCCAAACTGTCATGTTTCTAACTTCAATCATTTTGGCTGGGCGATGATGAGTGAGTGAGTGAGTGAGTGAGTCAGGACATTTTCTTTCAATTTTCT
Source organism: Meconema thalassinum (assembly GCA_946902985.2). NCBI lineage: Eukaryota > Metazoa > Arthropoda > Insecta > Orthoptera > Tettigoniidae > Meconema > Meconema thalassinum. The sequence goes on from OX336393.1 coordinate 51,440,171, forward strand.
TTTTTCAGAATTTCACCCCTCCCCATGAACCCCTTAAATTTGATTTAAGAAAAAAAACTGTCGAACAGCTATTTACTTACTTTAAAGAAGTTTTTCTCCCTGAGTTTGATGAGTGAGTGAGTCAGTCAATCAGTTAGGACACTTTCTTTCCTGTTTCTCCCCCCCCCCCCGTCCAGAATTTCACCCCTCCCCATGGGCCCCTTAAATTGGATTTATGATGAAACGGTCAAACACATATTTACTTATTTTTATGCTGATTTTTTCCCGCTGAGTTTCAAACTCCTCGCCTATGTCGTTTAAGAGATACACGCTCCGTTAGGAATCTTTCAATCCCCACGTTTCACCCCTTTCATCTCATAATATACACCACATCGAAAAACCCTCCGACTCGTGTCTTCTTATTTTTAATGATGAGTTTATGTGCCGAGTATCACATCCCCCAATGAAACCAATCGGGAGATATTGCTGTTCAATGAAATGCAGGTCTACCCCCTTAACACCCCTTTAGAACCCGAATATCCAAAAATCCTGTTTTAGTGGGCATTTGCGGCCCTTGGGGAAGCTGCATACCAAATTTCATTCCAATCCGTTTGATAGTTTCTGTGATTTCGTGATGAATGAATGAGTGAGTGAGTGGTATTTGACAAATATATAGTAGAAGATAGTGTCAAGTCTTTGTTATGCTAAACTCGGTTGACAGTGCTGTGTGAGAAGTTGAGTAACTAACGTGATTTCAAGTAAAGATCCTCATTTTCTATACCGGTAGTGTAGAGCGCAACTGGCATCCAGTCGGCCGTGTCTCGACTTGAGCTATGTTGCCATGGAAACTATCTGCCTTGCCATTCCTTCATGAGTATATTTTATGATTTGATTAGCATGTGCTGGAGTGCAAAAGGTTCGAAATCAGAAGAATGAGAAAGACTATCGTAAATTCATGTAGCCAGCGGTTCCTTCTGGGTCCTAAACTATGTGTATGCAAAATTTGGTTGAGATTGGTGGAACGGTGTAGATTTGTATACGGAACAGATCCACATACATACCCACATACAGACTTTCACTTTTATATATTAGATATTGTAGTAAGAAATTATTATCGTCTTAATTACCCAATTTCATTCTGAGTCGTCAATTCAGATGTTCTATAGTTCGAACAGCCACCATATTGAATGAGTAAAGGGTCTGTTCTTTTGCCTTGGCAATACAAGGCCACATAGATTTAATGGCCTAAGTGTAATGAATCTGATGATGATCGCTTGACGATCGAAATTGGTCATCCAAGCGTGTTTATTAATCTCATGTAGGAAGTGTTGTACCTTGGAACGTTTGTACCTTGGAACAGTTGCATTATCTTCGATATCAGTAAACATTCTTTGGAATAGCTGGGTTGAGTTCATTACTTTGCCACCCTAGGCAGCACTGTTTGTCTGGTGCCATCCATTGAGACTTCAGTTCCATGCATTGAACTCTAGGTAATACTGGAATGCCGACTGTATGTGAGCAAAGTGCGGCTTCTGGTGCGACTAGTTACACCTGGTAGTGCACGTCAAGGAGGCGAGTTTGACGTATACGAACGCAAGGATGATGTACGTGCTGTGCCCATTTCAACAATGAAATATGCAAATCACAGTTTGCCAGCAATGCTCAATCGGGAGTATCGGGGTTCATGGTTTGTTCTCCCACTCTGTGACTTACACACTGTGGATTAAGCATAGGATACACTTCCAAAAATAAACAAAATCAAATCCTACTATCAAAACATTTAATTATCCCAAATATGGCGCTAGAAAAATTAAACAAATGAAAATACTGACACTACACTTCACACTTGTCCAAAATTGAACAAGGAATTTAAATTAAACAATTACAAAATAATAATTTCTGGTTTTCCAAAAACCAACAAAACTCCAACTAAGTTTCATTCCCATATGGTGTCAATTCAAATTCTTTAAAATAACGAGCTCCAAATGGCTCGGTAAAGTTTACATACACTGTCTTAACCATTAAATACACATCTATTAATATTTACATGAGTATATCTGGTTTTAATCATATTATCAAAGTATGGCTAATCATTAATTAATTTTGGGCTCTCACAATGTTCATCTGTTACCATCACTCTCTCTCAAGCTACCAACTCACTACCGTGATTGGAATAACTTGCGTATTCCCGAGCTATAGAAAACTACTGAGCAAGTCAACTTAAGATTACTCCCGGAATCTTAATGTTTTCATAAAAACTCGTGAATCACTGAATCATTAAATAATAAAGTTAGGGATTTATCATATTGTCTTCAAAGACAATTATATCTTAAGAAAGCAACGATCTGAACTCTGCAAGCGATAATAATGAATGTAAAGGGACCTCGGTTCGAATACCGGGTAACACTTCCGTGTATTGTGACTCAGACAGCCCGTTCCTAACCTACCTCACTAAAAAAAGGGTAAGGGTCTGTCTTAACTACTTGGATTGATTTATTGCATGGAGGGAGGGATAACCTACAGTCTCGCCTTCACTAGGGACTGGTTATCCAGCTTTAAACCAGCTGTTTCAAATGCATTTCTCTGAATGGCAAGGCTTGCGATACAAAATTAACCACAAGACAACTATTAGGTTTCTACAGACCTATTCTTTTAGCTTCGGTAAAGTATAATTATGAAGTGTCCTCATTAGCGGGTAAGAAAATTCAATAAAACAACCAATATTAAGGGGCTTCAACACGGACGACTCTGAGTTCGATCCTTTAAAATGCCTCGGGAACAGTATCCCAACTTTTGAGGACTTACAACATTAGCGACTTAAGGAAGGCCTAGCCCATAACCAGCGCTCATAATACAACATAAATTGCACCCTTTTCAACACACAACATACAATGCCTCGTGATCAATATCACAACTTTGAGGACTTACAACAGCTCATTACCGCGACTAACTGTCCCTCACAATTACTTTTACCGAGCATTTCAACGGATTCCTAGCGTGACAAATTACTTCAACGCGCGACATGGCGCGCATACATAAATTAGCCAAGTTGCCTTTCAAAGAACCAAATAAATTCAAATCGAAGTTTGATCTACGTCTCAAAATATATATTACTCATCCTCCATTAACAATAATCATTTATACCATAAAAGACATGTATTCACAACATTTATTAATTCATCTAAAGGAGCTCTTATAGCTACCACTTCTCAATATAAAATTCATCATAATATTCATTTATCTAATTATTATTATTATTATTACGCTTGCTTTACCATATTTATATCATTTACCATTTAACTGATATTCCACTGACTATTTTACACAAGGGATTCATTAATACTTCACATATTTATTATATTTCCATCAAATTAATCGTTCAGATCGCGCAATCTTTATTTCACCTGTTATCAAACATCCCTACTTTCACTCATGAGGATTATACGCAAATCTTCCCAAAACACATAATAATGAAATTGTTACTCACATGATTGTACGGTCAAAGACCGAATTCTTCACCGATGGAACATTTTCACCCACCAATTTCTTTTAAGCCATATTCATGGTTATATTTACACTCGATAACACTTTCCTAACAGCACACAAAATATATACCCTAATCACTTTGAATATAAGGAATACCATTTTGTATTTGTTTTCACTTAAACACGGTACAATTTCACTAGAAATATATTACACTCAAAAATTTCACTATATTTAAATTACATAAAATTTTTATCACTCTGGCGTTAATTATTTGCCTTACACACGTGATTTCTTTATTTTTCCCGTTTCCAAGGGTTGCACTATATGCACGTCGGCTTCCTACTCTGATGAGATGATTGAAAGTCTCGATCGAACTAACCTCACTGGAACGGCTGATCTTCTAATTCTGGGTTTGACTATCGGTTTCTTTAACTTTACTGCACGATGTCGTATCTTGCTAGACGCTAACTTGTTCGTCTAATAAAAGTCTGTCCCTGATGTATTACTATTATGATCGCTCGAACTTGTATATCGGTGACCTAGTAATTTCCTTGTATTACTTTCTGTTACTTTGATTTGTGGCTTATTGGAGTACTCTCCAATGTTTGACTGTTCATTTGTCCACCTAGACAAAGCCTGGAACCTCGATTCCTAAATGTTATCGTACTTCGCTCTAGCCCCCTCAGTTCAGGAACACTGGGCGTTACTATTTCGTTCTACCCTGATTTGGTTATTTAACGTACATAGAACTGTATATTTCACTGTTCTTGGGTACTTCGAAACCTTATGATGCGTCGGTTCTTTAACTGAACTATTATATTCGAGTACCTATCGCCGGTAATTTCTTAAATCCACAGCCTAAACTTTGACTGTACTGATGAACTTTATATAGTCTGAAGCTTGATGATATTATTCCTATAACAGGATTCTGATGTGTCTTCACACGGTGATACTAATGACGATACTGGACGGCCACTCCCATACGGGGTGCTCGTCTGCGATACAGCGTAACACGACCTCTCACGGTCTGGTAAAGACTGCATGCTCTTCCTGGCACATCCAGTGTTTATATCCAAATCTGCTGCAAAAAGATCAAATCCGCTTCTTCTCCAGCACTAACTTCTGTAGTAATTGTCGTATAATTTTGAAAAATATATCTCTTGAAAGCTCTTGTTTTAAACGTAACATGGTTTCTTTGATCATGAAAATCGATCACACAATTCCAAGATATTAAATAATTTGGCTCCTCAGATATGTGGGTGGTGAGGTTTATTTTTCCCTCTCTCCCTTCTCTGGGCTCGGGGAATAACTAACGACGTAATGCCGCGTCTGCAGTTCTTTCCTGTGCAAATATTATAAACTTTTTCTCCACACAAAAATCTCTTTTCCAGAATGAACAACAATGATGTGTTCATTCCATTAATTAAATGCTTGCAAATGGCTTTATTTTAATTATTTCTCTTCTTGCGTCAATGCAAGGTTGCCGTTTTATAGCTGAGTAAGGTCTATTTCCGAAACTCCTTCTCTCTCACTCGTCGTGGAAAGTTTTTCTAGTTCTATTAATAACCATGCGCCAGCTTCTTATCGATGCGTCAAGCGTGATCTCATGCCCGCGTGACTAGTGGTCACCCGTTCTTGCATCACATTATAACAGCCCACCTTCTTAAAATCTTTCCAATACATTCTAAAGACTGCATTATTTCCTCTCTTCTTTTGCATATAAAATATGGATTCGACGCTTGAACCAATTACACATGGGTTCAGTACGTACGGCGATATACAAGTAAAAAAGGTACTTTTGAACATTTAGGCGAACGGTAAACTAAACGGAACTTACGCCGAAATACATATTTCAAAATATCATAGTAATATGATACTTAAAATGGCTAGGAATATACGCCAACATAAAATATTATATTGCAGCCTGATTGTTCATAAGTTTTATCCTTACATCAAAGGCAGCGTACACAATAACTATAGGCCTACTGGCAAAACATTCAAGCCGTACGTACATTAAAATTAAAATAGGGTTAGACAGGGAATGACTAAGAATAAAGAACAAAAAATGTGGTAATTGGTATTCAACATTTTTATTAACTGCAAGACAGCATTCATATGTGTGTGAATATGCATAAGCCTACAAATAAACAATTAAATAGATGCTTAGTGAACAAAAATACACACTTTATTTATACAAAACAACCACATGTTCAATATTCTTCAAAGCAGGTCGAGACTTGGGTGGGGCTGGGTGGTATTTATGTGACCAGGGGGAAGCAGAATAATTCTTAATGTGAACAGTAGCATAGCAATCACCAGGATCCAGGTAAACCCAGTTGTACACAGTAAGAAATTCATATTTACCATGTTATACAGTTTTTTTTGTCGTGTAGCCTCCTGAGAGGCCGAGTGCTGGTATTTCCAGTCGACGCCCGTGGGCGACCTGCGCGTCGGTATGAGAGATGGAATGGATGAAGATGAATGAATCTGGGCAAGGATGTGGAAGAAAGCGGCCGTGGCCTGTCAGAAGGTACTGTCCTAGCATTTGCCTGGTGTTGAAAATGGGAAACCACGGAAAACCATTTCAAGGACAGCCGACGGTGGGGCTCGAAACCACGTGTCTACCGTGTCAGCAGAGAGCCTGGCCCCATGACCTAACGCAGCGCTTTAGCCAGCGTAGCCACTACTGTCGGTATGTTATACAGGTGATGAACAAAGAAAAACGTGGCATTCTTCAGCCCAACATGTAGCAAATATTTGTGTTCACGGACTGGAAAGATTTATTTAATAAACAGGGGTGGTGGTAGAGGAATGAGCAAAAGCAAGGGAAAGCAAAATAATTCTTAAACTGTTGTTTAAAAAATTGCAAAACGACCAGTAGCGGTTGCCCATAAGGATTCCTGGATGGTGTCCTTCATACAGAACGAAAAGTGTTTTACGTTTCTCTCGATATTTTAGTTTAAAAAATTGGACTCTAATAATTCTAAGAAAATTACATGTAAAACTATAGCTCTGTCAATAAGGAATAGTCTACTGTTCGGCAATATCTCACACTCAGGTAAATTAATTTCAGGGTGCAGTTCAGTGGATCAATGTTTCAGGATGGAGTTACTTCAGTATTTGCTGTCGTCCACGTCATTGCGTAGTGACTAACACTCTCGGCTGTCATTCTGGAGATCCGGGTTCGATTCACGGCTATGAAAATAAATTTAATTCTGGTAGACTCAGCCTCAACCATCCTGAAAGTGGTTCTATGTGGTTTACCACTTCTACTCCAGGCAAATGCCAGGATGGTTCCTAACTTAATGCAACAGCCGCCTCCTTCCCAATCCTCATCTGAATTACAAATACACATACTACTCACAATAATACAGGCTATCAGACAAATTCCACACACAGCCAAGTACAAGGGGTTACATGACCATGATGTCTCAAAGCCCCTCAATAAATCAACAAAAAGTATTTGCTGTTGCGAAAGATGTGACTAGCAGAGCTACCTCATCAGAAGCCAATAAGGAAAGAGTTCGTTCAGCATTATCAAATATTTCTTAGTTGTCAATTCGCTGTCAGCTGACGCATTCTGGCCCAATCACAGCCCGCATTGTTCTTTGTGTAATAAATGTATGCTTTATCTGCTGCGACTTTATTAATTTTTATTTATTTATTTATCGTATGGCTTTTAGTGCCGGGAGTGTCCGAGGACATGTTCGGCTCGCCTGAGTCTGTAGCTGCTTCCAGCGGACACCCTAAAGGGTGAGCTACAAGTTCCGTTCAATTTCATGTAGTTCCAACTTTCGCCACCAGATATCAATGATACCTAGTGGTGAACGTTGGAACTTTGATAGAGCGTTCTGACGAAATCTAACCTAACAAATTTTGCTTTACACAAGTTAAGTCTGTGAAAGGATCTTTAACATGCCATAAATCTATGACATGGGACCGCCGGCTTTACTTCCCCTCCGAAGGAAGGCATACTGAAAGATTTTTAACGCTCTTAAAAAATCCGACGACTTCGGCCGGGTTTGAACCCGCTATCTTGGGCATAGCAGTTCAGCATGCTACCGACTACGCCACCGAAGCCGCTACTTTATTAATAATAATGTCGTTTGTTTTATGTGGCATTTAAAGACGCCGGGGTGCCAGAATTTTGTCCCGGAGGGGATCTTTACATGCCAGTAAATCTACTGACACGGCTCCCTCACATTTGCGCACCCTCAAATGCCAACTGACTGCGCCAGGATTCGATCCTGCAACCTTGGGTACAGCAGGCGAGGACGTCACCGCTGAGCCACGCAACCAGCCTGCGACATTATTATTGCCCAAGTAAAATTCAAGTGCATAATTTCTAATTAAATTCACAATCTGGTATTGATTTAAGTAAAATAGAATTTGCCGGCACCGTGGTGTTGAGGTAGCGCTCCTGGGTCCCTGCGTCGGGACTTGATGAGCTGACCACGCCAAATGGCTGGGCAGCGGTCGCTTGCAGGTCCTAGGCCCTTCATTGGCAGAAGTGCCATGGGGTGTGGGTGTGAATAGGCAATTTAAGCGTAACAAGTTAGTACTGGTAAAGAAAGAAAATGAATTCTTCACACCAGGTTCTCAGTGTAGTTACCCTTTAAATGTTACCATTGTTGAGTTGCAAATGGTAAAAACAGGAGTTAAGGGCAGCCTTAGGATCCGGTGTCAAGAACATACAGTAAAGTATTAATTTTCATTTCATATAAATTTAACTCGTTCTGAATGAATATGTCACAGGGGTGGAGGGAGAGGTATGTGTGTGAGCAGGAGGAAGATGGATAACTTTTAACGTGTGGTTCTAAAACAATATACTTAATTTACAAAACAACACTTGCAGCATTCTTTGAATATTAATTCTGCCAGAGACCTCAAAGTTCAAAATGTACATACATATTTGTTTAGGACAGGGGTGGGGGCAGGTGCATGTGTGGGTGAACAGGGGGAGAGGGATGATTCTTAATGTGTAGTACAGCCCTGGCATCAATAGGGTAGAGATAGGTCCTGTTATATGTACTTAAAATATACAAGTTGATCACTAGATACAGGTGGTGAACACGGTGCAGCTCGTGTTTACCAACGAGGACAGAGGACAAAGTGTAGCGAGTTCCTGTGCGGCGCGTGAAGCAGATAAGTGCAAGCCGCTGTATTGCTGCTAAGATTGCTGTTATATATTAACTTTATTGCCACCACTAACTGCTTCATATGTAAAGCTCAAGCCATTGGGTTTGAAGAGAGAGAACGGTACCTAAAAAATAAAGCATGAAGTTCTAAGTGATGTATTTTCCATGTAGTAAACTCTAACTTAACATTCCATGGATTTGAGGGAGTACAGTAATATGTACGGTATACAGAAATGAAATGTAATGAACATAAATTACACAACTGTCTACATTCTTTCACCTTTAAATAATAGTTATACTGATTTAAACAACAACTTTGACGGTTGTTTCCCCAGGCACTTGATTTAACACTTTCTATAGTTAAACCGAAATGCTTTGGAGGTTTTGTTTATTTCTTACAAAAACTCAGCATATACAGGGTGCTTCAAAAAAATGTATACACACTTTGAACTTCCATAGAAAATTTATTTACCGTTCTACAAAGTTAAATTTCAGGAAATTAGGAAGCTGAAAGTCCAATGTAAATGAAACATAAATAACAAATGTTAATACTGTTCAAATTGGCGACCTGCAGCATCAATACAATTCTGAGTACGAGTCACCACTGATTCTCTACATCGTAACAAAACGTCCAATGAGATTTCTCTACACACGGCTTGAATCTCATTCCAAAGAATGTCTAGGTTACGTGGTTTACGTTTGTACACCTCATCTTTTACTGTGCCCCATAAGAAGAAATCCTGTGATGTAAGGTCTGGAGAGCGTGCTGGAAACTCGATTGGCCCCCTGCGTCCTATTCACTGGCCCGGCAAATTTTGATCCAGGTAAGCTCGTACGTCCCTGTGATAGTGCGGCGGGGCACCATCTTGTTGAAAATAAAAATTATCATTACCGTATAATGCACGAATGGCAGGAAATATGGAATCAGCAAGCATTGTTAGGTAAGTTATACCAGTTACAGTGCCTTCAAATCGAAAAGGTCCAATGAGTCCCCTTGAAGACAAACCGCACCACACATTTACACCAGGCAAATTTACAGCTTTTTCAATTGTAATGTGAGGATTTTCTTCACCCCAGTAAACACAATTGTGCCTATTGACAGTTCCATTAAGTTTGAATTGGGCTTCATCCGACCAAATGATGCTACCCATAAATCCCGGTTCACGTATCACCATCTCCTGAACCCATTCACAAAATTGCAACCTTCGATCTGGATCGTTGTCACTTAGCTGTTGCACCAGCCATGGAATGTAAACACGATACTTGCCTCTCTTCAGAATGCGTAGCACGCTGCTAGCACTTACATCACTTTCACGTGCCCCTTGCCTTGAAGATTTGTTAGGAGAGCGTTGAAACAGTTCCAAGACTGCCGTTGATGACTCATCACTTGTAGCTGTTCGAGGTCGACCTGAATGACCTTTATGCACATCACACACTGTTCCATGAACTTCGAATTTGTCTCGTATGCGTGTAATTGTTAATCTTGAAGGTGGTTCTGTATCATACTCCCTTCTCCACTGTCTTTGAACTTCATTTACATTCTCAAACTTCCAGTTCCACTTAATAACCTGCTTACGTTCTTCAAAACTCAAACGTACGTCCGCCATGTTGATATTACAAATTCCAACTGACAATATAACATAGAGGGACGATTATGCTGCTACCTGGCGAAGAAATATAACATTAGCCTTGTAGAGCGAGAAAACTACGATAGTTTAAAGTGTGTATACATTTTTTGAAGCACCCTGTATTTAATGTACCTTTTCTATTTGTCCTCATGTTCATGAATTATTTCCAATTTGACAAATTACCCTATTATCCCAAAATACTTGGCAAAATCGACATAAAGGAAATTAATTTTTTGAAACACAGAAATTGCATTTTAAACATGTTTTGAATGGTTCTTATCATAAGTAAGTCATCTTTAAAAACATCGAGTGTAAATACATCACACGTGACCATGAACTGTCCCTTCTGATCGTTTACTAGCTCTTAAAGAGTACCGGTACCAGCTTGTTATACAGACGACGAACATATTTTCAAAGCAATGCACTATCACCGCATCTCGAATTATGATATAACCTAATGTCGAGTTATTTCTCATCCATAGCTCTGATTAACCAATTAAAATGGTTTTCGACAAGGGCAAGTTCAAGAAAATGATCATGATTGAATTGATTTCTCCGGTCCACATACGAGTCGATCACTTGGTTCACTCCGTTCTGTTTAGTTATTAAACCTGAGTACTTCCCCAGCTTGAATAGCGTATAGTCTATGCAGAGCTTGCACATTAATATACACCACTCAACACAGGCCACACAGGATTTGATGATCATTACTGCGAATTGCAGAAAACACAGTGAGTTAACACTGCGGAAAATGGCCAGACTTGACTTGGCGGTAACAATGGAATGGCGGTAGCTTGCTTCAGCCGCGGGTCGCCTTTGCCGTCACTATGATTCTCTGTACTCGTTGGTATTTACACATGGCTAAAAATGATTAGTTTGTTCAATTTTGCCCTAACACTAGAAGAGTTGCCATGAGCTTTATACAAGGACTGCTTTTTACCATAACTCACTAGTCTAATGTATACATAAATTTCAGCAACCTTTCTTAGGATTTGCAACTCGTGCAACTCTTCACAAAGGAATTCACTCTCTATTGGGTGTGAAAAATTGAAAGGCAAGTTACCTCCAGTACTAAACTTCATAACGACGGACTGGGCAATAATTTTATCTACATTTCACATATTCATCAGCTCGCCCAACACAACTCTAAACCTAAATTCCTTCTCTGTACATTGAACGATTTTAACAACATATGGAGATGGTTCAATCAGCTTACCTCTCGAAACATGTTGCACAAAATTGTAACAGGTTTTGATGGGAGCAGCGTAAGAGTGGACAAGAAGACGTTCAGATTGTCTTATTAGCATTGTTCTACAATGTGAGCAAGTTAGAGACTTCAAAAGCCTCATCACAATATACCCTCCTATATAACACAAAATGTTGTCCTGAAATTCAGACAAATGCATCTCAAGCAAACCTGAATACTGCTCTTCCATTTCTGTGCCATCGTTAGCATCACATGCACTAGAAGCTGTTCTTTTCTCCGAACGAAATTCAAAAACAGAACCCCCTGAAACTGAATCAATATTCATACAATTCCCAGCAGCATTTACACTGTTTCTGAACAATAGTCTTCTTAATGCCCATTTGAACTGCAATGTATTGGGATTATCATTCCATCCCCCACGAGCTCGAATGCAAGAAAAAAGCAACTCAATGTGATTCTGTGAAAACTTGTATGTCAACACATATTTAAATGGATTCTTAGTTCTGGTGAGCAATATTCTAGCAACTTCTCTAATAGAAGTCGCAGCTATAATAAGTCCAACACCGAACATACACCACTCAACACAGGCATGGCACACAAGTGGTATTCCTTCAATCTTTAAGGACCTCAAGTAATCTCAAGTTTCTGTGAAGCATTTTAACCAGTACTGTTACCCCTGAATGAACAATGGTTGCTTGTAACCCTTCTGAAATGGGTTTCTGGAATTAAGCAAATCAAACAGTCTGTCGATCATGTATATGAATTCTTCCGTTGCTTCACTGTCAGCAAAGAAAGGTGACCCTGTTTCCTTAAAAATGAAATTGCATCTGCAACACCAAAACTCAATGTCTGCACAGCAAGTTGAACATTCATTTTTTTTGTTTCCCCACCTAATGTGTGCACCACTCCGATTATTGGCAAAATTTAGCCCCTCATTCTCCTGAATCTCATTTAGTTTAGTGATGTACTCCCATTTTATATCACCCTTTGGAGAAGACAAAATCTTCTTATCAGAGAGGGTATTCCTCGCCAACTTCACCATATGGCAAGGGTCAAAAATAACGAACACAGTTCCCATTTTCACATCCTGAAAACTACAACTACTTGCTGCCGAATCTATTGCACAACCAAGCTGTTTCATTGTTTGAACATTAGTAGAAGTTCCATCACAGGTTAGGCCCCACACTTTAACACCTACCTCATGTAACTTCGTAAGACATACACTGATCATCTGGCACTGTATTTCTGCTGATGTTTTATTAATCAGAAAGTAACCCACAGGACACTTGAAGTTGTGTGTGAGTGATACTACCATTAGCACAAGAGCTTCAGGTGCCAGTTCATCCTCAAAACCCAGAATTTCACCACAGTCCACATAGCCAGAATATTTTCCCTCGGCTCGGTCCCATACAGTTTGTTTGCGTAGAGACATTGCATCGATAACAAGGTTACAGTCCTTCAACCAAGGCTTCTCAGCAATATTCTCCTTAAGATATAAAAATATCTCTTCCAAATAGCCTGGTTCACAATTCAATTTGGACGTCCATGCCCTTAATGTTGATGGGTGTGGCAAATGAAACATGTTATGGAACTTCGAACGAACAAACCTTTATGCCTTTGGTGAATAGAAGTACAAGGTTGAGGCAAACTGCTTCATCAGACTTGTGTAATGCAACCTGTTTTTAGAATTACCTTCATTCTTGAAAGTATTCAAAAGAACCTCAAGGGGGAAACCTTCAAATCTTGACCCAAGCACAGAAATTACACCATGTGATGAATTTGCAGATTTCAATTCTTCGAGAAGCTGCTTCATATTGGTGATCTTATTTCTTCGCCTAAGTTTTTCTTGTAATAGCTTAATTTTCTTCTTCAGAGCTTTCTTTTGTGTTGAATCTGGAGGTTTTGATCGACTTGTATCAAGAATGTTTTCATCAGAGACGTTGGACACTGACCTGCTTTTCATCCTGTAAAGTAAAATATGTTTGCATCAAAACATGAAAATTTTACTATCTTTTTGGAGCATTCTCCTTCAGTGACATTAACGCTATCAGTCTGGAAATGTAATAATAAGATAATGTGTACAATTTAGTATGAGTATTCAGTACCTCGCAAATGGAGCTTTCAGCGTTCAACATGAACACAATGTGTTGGGAGGTGAAGGTGATATTTGGAGTCTATAATGCTGTTGACCAATAGGGCCCCTCATATAAGAGCACGGCAACAATTTGTCTTTATTACCACGTGCAAAGTTATGTTTATAATAAAATGCAATGTTACTGTAGGCCTACCACATATATCAGATTTGATCGATGGCAACATAGAAAGAGGGGCAGATGACCTCGTAGTTCTGCCCCTTAAAACAACAATAACTAACTAACAAACATAGAAAGACAGAAGGAAGAGTTCGAGCAAGATGATAGCCCGTACATAGAGACCCACGTACCATACACGAGACCAACAGAGGAAGAAGTGGGATGTGATATGTTTACTGGACTATATCAGTGAAGGAGATGATGGGGGAGAAGAAAACGATATGCCCAGACTTATAAGGAGAAATGTTATGCCTATGCTGATGACATGGCACTGACGTGCAACTATGACCAGGAAGTTAGAGTGGGCTGGAAAAGAAAAGAGTTACAGTTCAGATAAATGCAGCAAAGACGGTAACAATTCTCTTAAGGAAAGGTGGGGAAACAAGAGACTATATATTGTAAAGGTCCCTTACTTCAGTGAAACACTTTGTATATTTAGGAGCGACATTGCAGACTTTGGGCAATGTGTTTACAATCCATGTGAGAGACCTGATGCTGCTATGAAAGCCACGAGTGACGTAAGCCACCTTAGTAATCTTTTGCTAAAACTGCGATGGAACTGTTCAGGTTGAAAATCTCACCAGTGGTGACATATGCCCTGGAAAACATTTATGGCAACACCCCAGATATAGGAACCTGACTTACCTGGATCGGATCAAAGGTAGCTAACTCAAAAGGGTCTTGTGCTTATCAGAGTTTACACCTTCGTGCCTGGTCTATCTGACAACCGGACAATTCCCATCGGTCGAGGAGATAAGTTTACGAATGTTACTGCCATCCATACCCGGATACGAGGAACTGTCACGTACTATGACAAGGAAGAGGAACGAAATATGGAGCGACTTCCAAGAGCTGGATACGACACTTAGTGACAAGACTGTCTGTACACTTCTTTCACCGCAAAGTGTGTGTAAATAAGAAATACCATCATCTGGACCACTAGTGTAAGTTGGTCAGTTAGTTATAGTTGTTTTAAGGGGTGGAACAACGAAGTCATCTGCCCTAACAACCAACCAGTGCATGTGCATGCTATGTAGTGACAAGCATGATAGGTACATCATAATGTGGTGAAAACCAAGGAAGTTCTCCCTTATGGAGTTGTAATTTAATGTATCATGAATGGCCATTGGCTGCAATAAATTACATTATATTATAGCCTGGTAGATTTCAAATTACTACAGAAATAAAAGGAACAGTAAATATTAGGTCTACATACCTCAACTTGTACTTGTCGTTCAATAACTCTCCGTCTCTTCTTGGGTGGCTGAAGCAGATGCTGAGGGAAATTGAAAATTGCAGGTACTGCATCATCTTGAAGCAGTAGTTTGTTTCTATTTGAACCAAACAAGTAGCATGATTCTGAAAAATGTTCACTACAGATATAACTGTATTTTGTGGGGGTCCAGTCCTTCCTCCTCACAGCTATAACCCATTTCTTTAACACATCTGGACGTTTCCACGGAAATCTGTAATATGAGCCAGGTTATAATTCTGTGACTAATAACTTATAACCTATAATAGGGCCTAAGTCTATTTGTCATTATGCTATTTAGGACTATTAGACCTTTGTCAAAATTTGATGTAAGGTTATCCATAAACACAGAATAGCCTACGCTACGTCATTACAAATCTCGATTCGAAAATAAAGCAGACCGTAAGCCTACCGTATTTTTGGAAAATACCATTATATATAACGTTGCACAGAGGTACAGTGGTGCTTACCTGTGGAAATGAAGCTTTTGTGAGCTTTTCTCCTGCCTATTAGAGCATCCGAATGCTACAAAAGCAATGGGCGTCTTGATTTTATAACATAATACTACATTTATTGCAGCAAACAGTTACAATAAAAATAAAATAGAGTATTAACTCCAAACACACTATGTTCTCTCTATAAAATAATGGACGTGCGATCAAATATAAGAAAAAAATCACGACATATCAGCTGATTTGCAACCTAGAGTTCAATGGTATGACGGGTTTTGGTGCGACTAGTTACGCCTGGTGGTGCACGTCAAGGAGGCGATGACCAGGAAGCAGTTTTCAGCGAGGGTTACCATGGGAGGAGTTGTTCCAGTAGTATCAATATAGTTCAATTTTTCCAAGTTATTTAAGCATAAAGCATTTTGGTACTTGAAAGTATATTTAATGTGATTTCAAATCGGCATATAAGTAGTTCTCACAGGTAAAAGAGCTTCCTTCTATTTTTACACTAGGTTAGTGTGTAAATGGGCTAACTTATACACAGGTTACATTTCTGTTCTACCTAACCTATAAAAAGAAATGCATGTTTTTCTAAATGCTATTTTGAAACATTATCTTGGTCTTATTCTGTATTGACCTGAATCCAACTCAATATTAATAGATCTGGACCCAATAATCTGAAGTAGTCCACATAGTATGGGCTATTCATAAGGTAAAATACATGAATATGAAAAATGTTGTTCTGAGTATAAAATACAGTTTATTAAGAGACAGGGTGACACTAAAAACTTCATCTTTGGCAAAGATACAACATATGATGTTCCCATGGAAGACGTCAAAATGGAAATTGCCTTAGCCAAATGTCTCTGGTGTCACTCGGCGACAAAAGAAACAGGTGCACTTTGAAATAGACTTCATAACTTCCAGGTACAACGTTCACTGAAGCAAATCTGTGTTTGATTGCGCTGTTCCTATATTATGAAGGATAACTGATAACATAACTAGTTTAATCTGATTCTTTTTATTGTCATATTAATAGTCATTCGCATCAAATTGTTAATTCATTTTTAGAGACTGTATTGAGAGAATAATTCTGTGCCCAGTGGCACAACATGTTTAATATTATGTATACATGTACAGATGAATAACTACGTCATTCCTTGCAAAGATTATAATATTCTTGTCACATTCAGCAATTCTGTCATAATTGTTAAACTTGTTCCAAGGTACAACACTCTCCCCCTACCGTTTCCTTTTTCAGGATTAGGGAATAACCCATTACAATTGGGTACAAGCGTGTTGACCAACTGAAAAACATTAAATTTCGATTTATGGGAATATTGAACTATCAAGACTCGAAATATCCAAACTCGGGTTGTTTGGTACCTTAGTTTAGGGGCTGCGATAACACGGTCATGTAGCCCCGTGTACTGTGTGTGTGTGTAGAATCTGTATGATAACCGGTGTTAATATTGTGATGACTGTATTATTATGTGTCATCTGTATTTAATTCAAGTAGGAACTGCGGACGATAATTTCAAGTAGTTCCTACTTTCGCTACCAAATGCTACCGTCCAGGACACGTAGCTATGAGCCTGGTTACGAACGTTGGAACATACGAGCATTAATCAAACCTAACCTACAAATTTTGCTTCACACAAGTTTAGTTAGTGGAAGATTATTTTACATGCCATAAATCTATGACATGGGTTCGCCGGCTATGCTTCTCCTTCGGAGGAAGACATACTGAGGGATTTTTAATGCTCTTAAGAAACCCGCGATCTTGGGCATAGAAGCTCAGCTTGCTACCAACTACGCCACCGAAGCCGCCTTATCGAAACTCTACTGTGCCGTTATCAGGAAGGAGAAGGTCTCGGGTACCTTAATGCCGTCGGGGCTAGAGAAATTGACAAGGGAGGGAATATGTGAGTGGAAGCGATGGGTCAAAATCGAAATCTAGGGGGACAAAATTATTTATTTTCATAACTAAAAGAGTAGTTCCGTGAAGAACTATACAGCCTATTTTCATATATCCTACTTATGTTAACTGCCACTATTAACATACAAAATTTCAGTTTGATTGCTGTAATAGATTCGTAGATATTGAGATCCATCTAAATATTTCGGATGGTCGCCATGTTGGATTGTTATATGTATAGGCCATATAGTCATGTACCATTAAATGAACATTATTGCGTAGGTTCATTATTCAAACTTTCACTTCGATCGCATGATTACGACACAAGAAATAAAAACTTAATTTAAAATTTGCACAGCTGCCATCTTGCGGTTATGTAAACAATTGAACTAAATTAGATACCAGTGCATTACAATGTGTATAAACATTTCCTGTACCAAGTTTCATTGCGTTTGGATCATTAAATCGCGAGAAAGGTCTATTTAAAATTTCCTACTTCGCTTGGCTGCCATATTCGTTTTGTGTTTAACCGGTTTTTGAAAGTCTTATAGATGAACTTCCAGTAGTGCCCTTTATCTCCGTACAAAATTTCAGGGTGATACCGGTAATAGTTTCAGAGATATAGAATGTCGGTGAAATATTTCGCCCAGCCGCCATCTTGAGGTTATGTAAACAATTGAACGAAGTTAGATGTCGGTGCATTAAAATGTGTATAAACATATACTGTACCAAGTTTTATTGCTTTTGGTTGGTTAAATGGCGAGAAACGACTATTTAAAAGTCGCAATTTCGCTAGGCCGCCATGTTGGTTTTGTAGTTACCAGGTTTTCAAAAGTTAGATAGGTGAACTTCTAGTAGTTCCCTTTATCACCGTAAAATATTCCAGGGTGATATCGGTAATACTTTTCGGAGATATTGAATGCTGGTGAAATATTTCGCACAGCCGCCATGTTGGATTGGTGAGATGTAACGAAATTTGAAGGGCACGGTCGGGGTCGTCCAGAATAGTGCTATGAGTTTACCGAGTTTCATTGAAATCGCTCCAGCCGTTTAGAAGTTATTATGGGGCGACACACACCCTCACACACACACACACACACACACAGACAGACACAAGGACAGACACACGGACAAAAGGTGATCTCATAAACCTATTTTTCTCATAAATGAAAATAGGTTAAAAATCGAAATGTATAACTTCTACAGCATTCTCATATAATTGCCGCTCACTATTCTGGGATATAAACGCATCTTAGTATAAATCTGTCACCACTGTTCGAGCAGTCTGAACTGGAAGGTGAATGTAAGTGGCTGTGGTTTGGTTGTCTTTGTGGTTAGTGTGATGCTTTAAGATGGAACATGCAGCTGAAGGTATGATCTTTGTAACGTGTTTCAGTTATTAATGGGCGTAATTGTTACGTAATTTTAGCTATATTTGTATTATATAATATTTAACTATTATTTTTAAAATTATATTTTCACTTAGATTTTTAGTATGTCGCGTCACTCTGCGTCACTTTCTACTTAATGTTAGAATGTAGATAAAGTCTTGTAGTTTACGCCTGTTATAAGACTTTTTATATCTTTTTGCAACTTACTTAGTTATTTTACGTTTTAGAAGATGCCGCGAAACCAGTCTCACACGTTTACAACTGTTTGAAGCCCTCGGTTCGACGATTATGTCAAAAGTGGAACTTTGTGACTTTGTTTAAATTAAATTAGGAGTATAAATTGTTCTGAAGAGATAACTGAATGCTCTATCCAACTCCTAGTCAGAGACAATTTCTTGCATGTGTAGACATAGCTTAGAAAGGTCTAAACTGATGTTTATTATGAAGTAAAAAAATTATATACGTTGCTTTCACTCTATATTCATGATTAAAAGGTAAAAATAATTTTGTTCCCCTAGTTTTTGATGTCGTACTCAGCTGGGTCCTCTCCGCCCAACTCACCCCCTGCTCTCTTCCCATTTGTGAGCCCCTGAGGGCATCAGGTGAGGAAGCGACCTATACTCCTGAGATTACTTTGGTAAGGGTCATTGTTTTGATTTGGTTTTATTTCTTCGTAATTCTGCACTTCTGGTTAGTGAGATTAAAGTCTACTCCGAAGCACTTAACCTACTTTTGAAATGCTACATTAAAGCCGATTACTTGGGAAGAAGCCAGAAGCCATACAGCATGACCTGCCCAAGTGTTCAATCTATCGCGGGATATTTATTGCGGACATTTGCGTTTGTGGGAAGCACCAACACCACTTGGCCACAAAGAAAAATGAAACAAAATCAAGACGCCCCTAGCATGACGTCACATGCGCGCCTCTTCATGTACTTATCTCTGTAGACAATAATGTATTAATTACAAGCACATTTTATGGTGGTGATTACGCATTTCCCAGTAATTTAGATTATAAGAAGTGATCGACTGAGAAGTGCAATATGAATTGTCTGTTGTAACGATTCAGCTATGTGGTGGGGTTTATTTAGGGTCGTCCGGTGTTATGCACACATTATATTACATGACTCTGGCTTGGACACACCTCCTTCAGACCTGATACA
This sequence comes from Meconema thalassinum, assembly GCA_946902985.2. Classification (NCBI taxonomy): domain Eukaryota; kingdom Metazoa; phylum Arthropoda; class Insecta; order Orthoptera; family Tettigoniidae; genus Meconema; species Meconema thalassinum. Next base: position 51,460,094 of record OX336393.1, read on the forward strand.
CTCATGCAATTTATATATTTCACCTTACTCTACTTGCCTCCAATGCAATTCTTACTAGCACCATTCCAAAACACTTCATAAAAATACTTTCCTCAAAGCTTTTCTCCATTTATCATACTAATATATAAAAATGAGATGGTGTGTGTCTTTCTGTCTGTCTGTGTGTTACTCAATAACACAAGAACCACTGGTTCGATTTAAATGAAATTTTGCATGGACGTAGCTGATTTACCAGGCTTATATATAGGCTGCTTTTAATTTAGATATTTTGCACTATTTAAAAATGGCGACTATTTTCATATTTCCATTTCAAATAAAAAGAGAACGCTAAGAAATAGAAAACTTTTGATGACACTGCGAGCTTTAGAATTTAATTTTCTGTCCGAAAGGTCCTTATCAATTTTCGTGTATCTCCAACGGTTAGCGAGTAAAACCTAAATATGTCTTATAAAACACGGTCAACGCCGAGCGATGTTAGCCTATGTTAGTCTCTACATTAACTGTTTTATTTATAGTGGTAGTTTGTGGGGTCCGAAAGTAGACGTGATTTTGAGTCTAATTTTATACTCTTTGTGCCGGTTATTGTATGTGAGTATTTGGATCTTTACGCTGTTTCACAATGTTATAGGGCTTTGTACTTTGCACGGTATGCTTTCATCCTTTTTATCGATTTGTTTTTCGTTAAATGAATATTTCAGTTGGCCAATATTTATCTGCTTTTTGTCGTTTTTTACCATGATCAGAAACCCAAATTCACAGACGAATGTGTCGAAGACTATCGACTGTCTCATTAGTTTATTTAGTGTTCATATTAATCTTACTGCAGAACTGGGCAAATTTATTTTAATAAAGTAGGTATTTTGACTTTCACGGCCAATAAAAAAAACCGCACGAAAGACGGCGTAAACCTAGAAAAGTTGCTGAGTTTTAATTGCTTGGCCCTGAAATTCAATAAACAATCATTTTGGAAGCCTTTATAGAGAGGTGAAAGACTGTTTTAACCTTTAGCACTCGCAGTAAATTAGCTGAGGTGTGAGATGTTCTAAATAAGAATTGAGGTATCGCGCAGTTTGCTACTCCTTTGGTAGTCCGCAAATAGACCACAAGAGCCCGCTGATGAACCATCTCGGAGTTACTAGGCGTAATCTCGCACAAGACACGGCATAAACTAAGAAAATGTTTCTGTGATTAATTTGTTTTTGTTATTATTACTTGGGATGATTGAAGTTTGTTCCGTTACTGTTACTCTTTATCATGACGGTACGTACTTTCCGCAATATTACTTATTGCGGATATGACAATTGCTATCAAGTTTGATGTATTTTTAGCATAATGTTTAAATATAGTATGAAGACGTTAAACGATAGGTGTTCAATATTTAAGACATGTTATTTAACTTTTACTACATAGATGCTGATGTTTATTTCCAATATTTAAACGCACTTTCTCGCCTACAAAGCGGAGGCAACAGGCTTTTCTCCGGGTACTCCGGTTTTCCCTGTCACAATTTCATTCCAGCAACAATCTCCACTATCATTTCATTTCATGCGTCATTCATTTAATCATTGCCCCAGGGGAGTGCGACAGGCTTCGGCAGCCGGCACAGTTCATATCCTCGCTGTTAGATGGGGATTTCATTCATTCCATTCCCTGACCCGGTCGGTCGACTGAAAGCTGGCTAAGGATATTCACTTTCCTTCCTCTGATTAATAATTTGGTGAGTGAACATGCATGTTGTATACACATGTAGTTGGTAACATGGAAATAACATAACTACATTAGGAATGTGTGATTATATATATTAATGATTTAGGCCAGCTAGAACTAAAAGCCGTTCGAAGAACGGGTACTTCAGCTAGTTATCATAAAAAGAAACCGTATCATATCCTCAAGGCAACACCAGACCATCATTAAACATAACCCAATCTTCCAACAACACCCCTTCACTCCTCTTATTTTCTACCATCTCCATAGAAAATGTAAACAGCATTCTCATTTTATCAATATCTAACCATGGAAACTTATCAGAATGACCAAAGCCTACTGCCACCCATTGCTGGGACACCACAAAGAAACCAAAATGCACAAGTGCTAGACTCCTTGCAATGCCCCACCAGCAAGGGGTGGCCGTGCCTCAAACTATATACTTAAATAATTAAGTACAGGTTTTTCGGGCTTGTAGGCCGTGGTCCAGACAGGATATCTCCCGACGTTTCACCGGAAACTGCGTCCGGCATTATCAAGGGTTCCGCTCCTTTCCTTGGTCAGCAGTGGAATGAGGAAGAGGCTTGATATAATGGGTAACGGTTTGTAGTGGGGTATTGTTGCTTGAATATGACTGTTGGTTGGGTGGATCTTGGCGATGAATTAACGGCTGGAAGGCAGTTTGGATCATCAAATTAGCATGGTTCGCATTCCGGCTGGATCGTCTGGTCTCGCGTACATGTTGCGGGGTGCGGTGCATGCTCCGGCTTCGGCGACCGAGCTTGTGAGGGTCAGGTGTTCCCTGGGCGACTGCCGAGCTGTAGCGGGAAGGTCTTTCAGGTTGACGTGCGCGTGATATCTTGGCCTTGGTGTTCCTAAGGACCAGGATCCATGTATTTCGCACACGTTCAATTTCTTCCTTTCGATTGAAATTGTCAGGGTGTTTGAATATTTCTATGGCTTCCCGTTGCAGCCTGGCGTGGTTGTGTGTGGTCGTGGAGAGTATGTCCGTGTCCCCGTACTGTACATAGAGACCGGGCAAGAGCGAATGCTCAGCGACTGAGATTTTTCAGTTTGACCCAGTCGGCTGTGTATGTTATGTTCGTTGAGTCTGGTAGTCACGCTCCTCTTCCTCGAATCCCGTCAGTTACTGAACCCATGTACCATAGGCTTCAAAGGGGGTCGAATCCATGTATTTTGTGAAAGGAATGAAAGAATCATACAGTTTCTAAGGGAACGGAGAGAGATTTCAAGCCGGGATTCTAGCCTAACATTGTGCAAGCGCTAGGGCCAGGTGTTCCTAAGATCAGCACATGCCTCTTGACATTTATAAGGAGCCAGTCATGGATATTATTAGAACGAGTGGAAAGTTTGGACTGTAAGACGAAGAAGCTTGACTCGGAAATTGCTCTTACGTTGCAGGAAAACGGCAACCTCGCTGCTGAGTCAGAACAAGAATAATTAAATTTAACCCGTTTACGAGTATAAAAATAAGTAAACAGATACAGTACGGTGAATCATTTCGGATTAAAGATTTTTGTGTAAAGAAAAAGCTTTTAATAATAGTCCAGGAGAAAAGTGCAAATGCAGCATACGTCATTGGGAATTCACCGGGACCCAAGGAGTGGGAGAATTAAAAATGAACAGCACCACCCACACAGTTGAGGACGAAGAATTAATTAATATCTCGGAAATGCACGATCGATTTCCATGCACAGGAAGATTATTTTACGTTTGGAAGACGAGCTTTCTGGAGATATAATTTTTATAATTGTGCGACAATTAGTTCAAAAGTTGGTCACGAAAAGGACTAGGATTTTATCTTTTTTTGACTAAAAGGTATAAAACTCCTGGCCTCACCAAGCCAATCATGCAGTATTCAAGAGCCCGTGAGGGGAACGTCACGCTGTATCAGTATATGCAGTCTACGATAGCCCAGGGAGGCGTTACGCTGTATCGGTTCATGCAGTATTCAAGAGCCCGTGAGGGGAACGTCACGCTGTATCAGTATATGCAGTCTACGATAGCCCAGGGAGGCGTTACGCTGTATCAGTTCATGCAGTATTCAAGAGCCCGTGAGGGGAACGTCACGCTGTATCAGTATATGCAGTCTACGATAGCCCAGGGAGGCGTTACGCTGTATCAGTTCATGCAGTATTCAAGAGCCCGTGAGGGGAACGTCACGCTGTATCAGTATATGCAGTCTACGATAGCCCAGGGAGGCGTTACGCTGTATCAGACATCGAAGGCAGTTAACCAGTACTCCTTGAGGGGAGAAACGCTGTATTACACCGCAGAACTAATATTCGACAGCCACGGGCGTCGAAGTATCAGTAACTTGCGTGCCTCCATAAGGAGTTGCAAAGAAGAAGTATTAAAGTATCGCCGTGTTGAAAAATTAGGAAAATCCTAGTTACAGGAATTAGGTCCGACAGGGCAACGTTTACCGTAAAAGTTCCAAAAATACAGTCAAAGCAGGCTGCGAACTTAGGATTCAGGCGATAGGTCTTTCAGTAAACGACCAAAAGTATCATAACGTACGGAAGTACCGGAACAGCGAGATAAACAATTTATCAATTTTAAAGAACCCGAACAGGGAAAAACAGAGTAAGGTTCGCAACGTATTTCAGAAAATTAGAAGTGCGAGAACCAAATAAACAAAGAAGAACGGAAACTATAGACATTGTCTCAAGAAAGCAGACGAACTATTCTAAAGCACTAAGACTCGAGAAGTATTAGTTGCTAAAAAAATCCATAGGTCATCGATAGGTTATCGAGGGGACCTCGATCAGAACAGACTTTCGCTAGGATCGATAAATCAGATCTAAAAGGGGAGCCGTTCAAGCTAGAGAAATAGCCGATCATCAGGAACAGGATTCGAAGAATTGTTATTCCAGGGAAGTAGTAGATGATTCGAGACTTTCGTATTCTGCAGGATAGGAAGCCGACATTGAATAAATTTCACCCTTGGAGATGGGAGATTAAGAGGTCACGTGTGATAGGCTAAAAAGACGGCCTAGTGATCAAAAGTTGTGAAGTGTAAATATATCAAGAGTGTGTGTTAAAAGTAATATATTTTTTTAGTGTTTTATTGTGTATTCTAAACGGATACACCAGTGTATTAAAAATGTTGTCAGTGTTAAATGTATTGAATATGTGTCAAGAAATGTCTATACATGAGATGAGTTTGTACAATATGGAGTAAGTCAAGAAGGTGGGCCAAAATGACACATCGAACGAGAATAAAGGTCAGAAAACGACCTTAGACATGTGAGTAAAGATTTTCATTATGTTTTGGTGTCGGGAAAATTTTTGTGTACAATTCCACCGGAGTTTTGAATAAAAGGGATGTTTTTAAATAAATAATAACTAAATAAGAACGCGATCTGAACAAAAATAAAGTTTTAAGAAATAATAAATAATTATGTGAAATAATAAATCCTGTAGAGGAAATGCATGGAATAAAATGTCAGTGTATTTGACGAATGTTATAAAAAGCAAGCGTAATAATAATTATTATAACAAAGATATTTACATAAAGGTAAATTTGAATTATATGAAAGAAATAGCTTTTGAGCTTTTGTAAGGAATGAAGACATGATGTGAATAACAAGGTAAAGAAATCTAAATACAGATTAAATTGAATGATATAAAAATATAGAGCGTTGGAGCCTTAACAAATGTATAAGACATGATGTGAATGCATGTTCTTAAAAAAAATGGAGCGATTTATTGTCAACGGAAAAGATAAATATAAGAATTGAGATATGTATCAATTGTTACTATGAAATTTATCAGTTCTTTGGAAGACATTTGGCCGTAAAGTAATGTGTAGCGCAATGGAACGCAATTAAATAAAAGTCACGCTAGGAATGCGTAGAATTTAAATGTACTTGGTAAATTACTTATGAGGGGTAGTTGATTGTATTGAATTGAGATATGTTGTAAGTCCTCTAATTGTGACGTAGATCACGAGGCCATGTGTGTGTTATTATTTAAAAGGGAGCTAATGTATGGTATTATTGAGCGTATGTCATGTAGGCCACGGCCGACTTTAAATCGCGTCTTGTATAAGTCCTCCAATGTGGAAATGGTTCCCGAGGCATGTTAAGAGATTCGAACATAGAATCCTCTTGTTGTTGAAGCCCCTTATTATTCGTCGTAGAATGTGTATTACTCTTCCCAATCAACGAGGACCCTTCATAATTAATAAATGCCAAGATTACGAGAATGGTTTATGAGCCAAAGAATATTGTTGAAAGTGAAAAGAGAAGTTAAGATGCCAGGTCTCTCCATAGAACTGAAAATAAAATGAAGGTTTGTTTTAAAAGCATTGAAGAGAGCTCCAACCGTAGGCTAGGCAGGGAGCCGCTCTCCCTGTCATAAATCTCGCTCGAGTATAATGGCCTGACCCTCATAGTACGAGGGTGGGTAAAGACCGTCTTGTAAGAAGTGCTAAATACACCGTGAGTGTTTAAAGTTGTTAATGACCCGGGCGTTGAACCGAGGTCCTTGTAGATTGATATTATCGCTTGCCAGTTCAGATCGTAGTTTTCTTATGTGATAATGGTCTTATAAGACAAATGAATTAAATAAAAATCCCTATTGTAATATTGTATGGAAAATAAGGAATCCGCGAGTTTTGTGAAGATAACTAGATTTCGGGAGTAATCATAGTTTTTGACTTTGTCAAGTAATCTTTATGACTCTGGAGTACACAAGTAGTTTCCCGATCACCGTAGTGAATTTGCAAACTTGAGAGAGGTGGTAAATACTGAGAATATGTGGAATGCCCAAATATTGAAGTGAATAATTAACATGTAATTTTAAAGGTAATTATATATTGTTTTGATGTTAAGAAAAGATAAAAATAGTTCTTGAGGTGTACAAAAGTAAGACACCATTATTATGGAAAAGTATCGAGCCAAAGAAGCTCGTAGTTATATGGAACTTTAAGATAGGTACTTTATGGAAGTGAAAATAATCATGAATTGTTGGTTTTAAAGAAAACCATGTGTTTAATCTAATATTTGTTTTATTTTTATGCTATTCCTTGTTCACTTTGGACAAGTAGAATGATATTGGTCAGTAGTTTATTTGTTTTATTGTTTGTAGCGCCATAATTTTTATTAATTAAATGTGTTAAAATAGGAGTTGATTCTGTTGTTATTTTTTGCAAGTGTATCCTCTATTTAATCCAAAATATGTAAGTCACAGAGTGGGAGAACTTACCGAAGCCCCGAAAAATCCCGAATTGAGCAATGCTGGCATACTGTGATTTGCATATTTCTTGCTAAAAGGGCACATTACTTCAGTTTCAACAGTCTCGCATAGCTACACTTGGAAGTCTCGCTATGATTCAGAAGAAAGTCGACCCCCCCTCCCTTCTGAAATCAGAAACTTCGCCCACCGTGATATAGATTTAGGTATTAGGAAGTCATGTTTGAAGGCCTTTGTCTGGAACGTGGCACTCTATGGAAGTGAAACTTGGACTATTGGTGCAGCAGAAAAGAGGAGAATTGAAGCGTTTGAAATGTGGTATCACAGGCGAATGATGAAGATCATATGGGTAGATAGGGTTACAAACGAAGAGGTATTAAGACGAGTGGGAGAGGAGATATGTTTCTGGCGACTGCTAATGAAGAGAAGAGATAGGTTGATAGGACACATACTAAGACACCCAGGAATAGCAAGGACAAGAACTCTAAGGGTAGACCAAGGTTAGCATATGTTAAACAGATTGCCTCAGACGTATGGTGTGGTAGCTATGCAGAGATGAAACGATTAGCTCAGGACAGGGAGGCGTGGAGGGCTGCATCAAACCAGTCAAAAGACTGAAGGCTCAAACGACGACATTTTTTTAAATTATAATTACATCGTCTATAAGGAGTCGGGCTATCATGGTCATTTCGTACGCTAATGTTGGTACACCCGATAATCTCAGCTCATAGCCAGATGAAAAATAATGAATATCCACAGCCTGCTTCCAGTCTCCGACCGGGTCAGGAATGGAATGAATGAAGCCCCTATCTAGCGGCGAGGATATGAAATGTGCCGGCTGCCGAAGCCTGTCGCACTCCTCTGGGGCAATGATTAAATGAATGACAGATGGAATGAAATGATAGTGGAGAGTGTTGCTGGAATGAAATTTTGACAGGGAAAACCGGAGTACCCGGAGAAAAACCTGTCTTCCTCCGTTTTGTCCAGCACAGATCTCACATGGAGTGACCGGGATTTGAACCACGGACCCAGCGGTGAGAGGCCGGCGTGCTGCCGCCTAAGCCACGGAGGCTCTCATAGCCAGATGTGCTGTCCAAATTGTTTTGGCATGCACAGTGCATTTAAAACTAGCCGAGTAATGTCTTGTCAGACGCAAGTACGGTTCAGAAATATCACTGGACGTCCTCATTGTACACGCTCAATGACGCATGGAGTTGTGGCATAAATATACTTTATCTCGGTGATTCACTCGCTCCTCCATTCAGTTCTGCTGTGTTCGATGTCGCACACTGAGTGGGCCTCACTTGTATTTCAACAAGTTATCAACATTGCCATTAGTTTGAATACGTTACAATACCCAACATGGTTTACTTTAAAGGTTCACATTTCCCAACAATTGGGATTAGATTGAGTTGACCGACAGAAGAGTTGCAACACAGGGCCGAGCATTCTGCACCGAAGTTAACGTGTTTATTAGCTCCTTCATCTACCCTGTTCCTCCTCCTCCTCCTACTCCTCCTACTCCTCCTCTTCCTCTTTTCCTCCTTCAGCTCTTCCTCATCCTCTTTCTCTTCTCCTTCAGCCCTTTCTTTTCCTACCTTCATCTCCTTCAGCTCTTCCTCATCCTCTCTCTCTTCCTTCCTTCATCTCCTTCAGCTCATTCTCCTTCTTCAGCACTTCCTCCTCCTCTTTCTCCTCCTTCTTTCTTCTCCTTCAGCTATTTGTCCTCCTTCTTTCTTCTCGTTTGGCTCTTCTTCCTCCTCCTTCTTCTTCTTCTTCTTCTTCTCCTTCAGGTCTTTCTTCTCCTTCCTTCTTCTCCTTCAGCTCTTTCTCCTCCTCTCTCTCCTCCTTCAGCTCTTCTTCCTCCCCTTTCTCCTTCTCCTTCTCCTTATCATCCTCCTCCTTCTTCTCCTTCCTTCTCCAGCACTGCGTCCTTCTCTTTCTCCTCCTTCCTGCTTCTCCTTCAGCTCTTCTTCCTCCCCTTTCTCCTCCTCCTTCTCCTTATCATCCTCCTCATTCTTTTCCTTGTCCTCCTCCTCTTTCTTCTCTTCTTCTCCTCCTGCTGCTGGTCATCTTGACCGAATCGATGTCGCTTATACGGGATGGGGATATCTTTGGTCATCAGCCCCGTGTAGTTGGGTGTGCGTTGAATTTGCTTGATAGCCGCTGATTCTGTAGTACCTATAGTAGTAGAGTACGTGTGACAGTGGAGGATAATGTAGGTGACCTGAGAATTAAAACAAGGCACTATCCCAGCGTCTGGAAGGAGTGTCAAAACACGGAAAATTCCATGCATTCGAATCTCCGACCTCGGAACTCGCTGCAGCTTGTATGTTTTTACAGCCTAAAGGTGTAAGTGTCGTATATTTTATGTATTACATCGTTCGTTAAATTACTCATTAATTAAATCGCATTACCATCCTCTTAAACGTGCAGCAATTAACATTCTTGAGGAAAGATTCTAAGACTACAGTACTTCAGGGAGACCATTGTATTACCCATTTAAGATTTTATTGCCGCTGAGCGTGGCTGCGCCAATGTTTGTTGTTGATTGTAGCAGTTGCCCCGCGGGGCGAAGCGGGGAACACAGCGATGACAAGAGTTCATTCTGCACATAAGACAAGCAGCATTGCGCGTCTCAGGAGCTCATGTCAACACGGACAGTTAAACGATGACTGAGGCTACTGGAGCTGAGTCATATCCTACTCGCGAAACTGTACCTGTCAACGAAGCAGGCTGACGTGTGACACAAGTAAACAAGGAAAAGTTCCCATCTCGACCGCCGGCAATCAATTCGTGAACGGAATAGTTATATTGTATTTATGAAGGCATACTTATCACTAAGGCCCGGAAGTTCATGCAAAATCATATATTTGCATATTTATGCATACTGTATTTTGGTTATCAGGCCACAATGCATCATATTTTGGCCTTTGCCTTTTTAAGTGCACATCTCTGCTTGTGAAGGGCGTATACAGTAATTTCCTGTTGTTTTGAAGCGATTTTTGTTACTTCATGCTCTTAAAGTCGTATATTTCAATTCGTACTCCGAGAGTCTATCCCAGAATAATACTGACATTATTTTAATACCTGGTACGTTTCAGTCCCTTTTGCAAGTTAATATTGTACCCGATACCCAGTTGAGGCTATCGGCTACGCCAGCTGACATTGAGCCGTAGTTGAGATTTATGGGAAAAGTTGTAAAAAAATAGCGCTCAAATCGAGTCGAGAGGAGAATATTAGGAAATGACGTAGAATGCCAAGGATCAAGAAGGCACTGCCAGTCAGGTAGATGGAATTATGGGAGGAATATTAAAGTTTTATTAAGATCTAAATGGAACATAGTATTTAATCATCTCAGAAGAGAAGAGATAACAAGCATTATATATGATAATAACTTGAAGAAAGACAGATAATCCCTTAAGTTATTGTATAACTTAATAGCCGAGATGAAGGTGGTCGAGATTATATTTGTGACGCACGACCGTAGTAGGTGGGGAGAATCACGTGACCGCGCCAGGTAGGAGCTGGTCAAGGCAGTTTAGAGACATCAGTCGAGTTCAGCCAGCGAGCTGAGTGGTACACATGCGCAGAGCGTACAGTAAAGTCGAGCGGTGAACAGCACTTGCTACGTAAAGCGAAGGCGACAGTATTACTTAACCAAGCAGAGAGCGGAAGTAGGTCAGTGAGCCAAGGCGAGCAACGCAGGGCAGACGGCGAGAGGACCGGTTCCGATGCAAGCTGTACGGGCCGTGTACGGAGGAGAAAAGCCGGGGTTCAGAACAGCATTGTAATACGAGTTTGAGAACTTTATTTCGAGCTGCATTTTATAACGCAGAACAGTATAGCAAAGCGGCATGGTGAGGCCGGCTTTAAGCATAGTTCATTCTGGAACAATGCAGTTGATCCGAGCGGGCTAGTTCCGACTTTTATACGCAGGCAACATTAACGAAGCTGAACTTCATTTCAACATTCAGTTACAACATTGAGTTGGGACTTGTATTCAGTAATAGAATTGTGCAGGCAGATAGTTACAATATACTGCAATTATGAACTTAGATATTCAAATTACATTACGACTATGCATTTCATAACGGAATACGTAGAGCGACCATGGGGTCCAAACAACATTAACGCTTTTAAGCAACCGAAATGTTACAATTATATGCACTTATGAACATTGGCACGTGCATTAATAGAATTCTTTTTCATGAATTATCATAAAATATCGAGTACGAACACAGCTACAGGGTGTTTCAAAATATATACACTCTCATAAATAAAATTTATTTTCTACAAGTGAGACTTAACCGCTGTGGAGATTGAACTTTTAACAAGCAAACCGAACATTATATGGGACAGTGGCGTAACATAGAAGAGGAACATGGGGTACGCTGCTTTTATGAACATTTACGTAAGATTTTGGACAGTATCCATTATGGATAACATGCAGTTCATCATGTCGGAGTAAACGAAGACAGAGACGCGATGGCACCACGGAGCGATGGATTCGATTCCTGAAGAAGAGGAGGTCTAACAGCTGATTCACTTGGGATATGAAGGCGATCGTTATCGCGTGGGTGAAACGATATTCACGTCGATCTTTCGAGAAATTTATTACACACAAGAATAATCGACGATCTTTGAAATATATTAACAGCTGATATGAGAAGGTACTGTAAGAGTTATGACTTTCTAATATGATATTTTCATGAACACTGGGCATACATGTATATATTTTTCTAGTAGGAGTTCTACAATTATTTAGACATGGCTTAAACATTATTTGCTCCGAGGTTTGCTAGAATATGGAGTTACCATATGATATGGCAGGCACCATTATACGAAATTCTCACCATTGGTTGGCTTTATTAAGCAGATGTTTGGTCTTTTAGACAATTTTTCCAGTAAGGATAGTTTTCCTGGATAGTTATTTTTTTGTGACGAGTATTTCGAACTCGTGATCTGCAATTGGATTATTTAAATCACTTCGTCAGTTCATTGCATACTAGCAAGTGTGTATTATTCATCAGTAGGGATTTTTAGCCTACTTTTCACATTTTGCAAAAATGAGGAAAAAGTAGACTTATGAGATCGGGCAAATGTGTGTCTTTCTGTCTGTCTGTCTGTCTGTCCTTCTGTCTGTCTGTCTGGCTGTGTGTGTCCCCCCTATCAACTCCTAAACGGCTGCAGCAATCGAAACAAAATTTGGTAGGAGTAAAGATCTATACCTGAATATCTCACGGCCATATTTGAAAATGATGTCAGTGCTACCAACTGCTAAAAAAACGCAATTGAAATTTGAACTCCATGTTGGATATCTTGGAAAGTATGAATGGGAGCGATTTCAAAATTGGCACACGTACAGATCATAATATTTCAGTTTAATTTCCAGGAGGCTAAACATGGCAGTGTTGCCAAAATGATTATAAGCCTCCTGATAGGTCCAATTTTTAAATGCATATAACTTCTATACTATCAATTGGAATTCAACCAAATTTCGTATGTTGTATGTGTACATAACCAGATATGACTGAGCGTATTCTTAAGACCTAACAGGGCTGCCAACTGTTAATAAATGCTCCTATTTTTTTTATCCAAACACCAATATATCAGAAAGTATGCAAGCCGACAGCTTTAAACTATGCACACGTATAGTACCTAGCATTCTAGACGAATTTGAAGTAACTAATATACGTCAGTGCTGCCAACATAATTCTAAGCCTGCTGATAGGTCCAATTTTAAAATGCATGTAACTTCTATACAAACTAATGGATTTCATTCAAAATTGGCACAACAATAGATCATATTATTTCAGATTATTTCTGACCAATACATGCATGACATTGTTGCCAACATGATTTTACGCGCGCAGTTAGATCCAATGTTTAACTACATGTAACGTCCATGCTATTCATTGGACTTCAACCAAATTTTGTATTTTGTACCTTAAGAGACGGAACTAAGAATATATTCAGTCATCAGGGCTGCCAACTGTAGTGCTCTATTAGGATACATTATGCCAGGTATACAGTATTTCGAACTAATTGGAAATTTCGATATTAGCAACTTAATTTCGTCATTATTCTAGATAGGTTCATATTCTGTAGAATAATCATTGGCATGAAAAGTAGGCTGTATAGTTCTTCACGGAACTTCTTGTTTCCATTGGATTGTTTGGAGATATTAAGATGTTATTCACTCAAGTGAATGAATATCGCTTTTATGTGACAACTAGTGACTTGTTAATTCCAATCTGGTACATTCACTCATTAGACGACGAGATGGGGCCTTTCGTATTTATACGATTGCGTGGTGGTACACATCTTTACCCATCGTTCAGGGCATTATCATGTTAGACGACGGGGCAAGGCCTTTCGGATTTATACGATCGTGTGGTGGTTACTCATCTTACTTGCCATTGAGGAACTCATTTTTATCATCCGAGTGTACTTGAGATTGTAAGAGGATCAAACAAGGAACAACTAGTCACATATCTGTCGAATTTTGTTAAATAAATTAAAACTACATGTCAGCAGGGTTACATTTTGTAATTCTTGTTTGCCAATCCAATATTTTGTTGCTATACTCTTTTGAGAGTACTTTCATTTAACAGCTGATACAGCTGATGCTTTTGATAATTTTTATGATTGAATTTGATACCTTTGAGAAGGATTTAAAGTAATTGAATCTTATAAGATGAATCATTAATGGTCAGATTTATTTTAAGGCAGATCAGTATTGCATATTTCGATGTGAGAGATTATAGCACATTGGTGTTTTTCTGTGAAGTGAATTATGAGAATTTTAAGAGAATTTATGCTATTTGAAAGCAGATCTTGAATTTGATTACGATTACTAAGGTAATATATTTTTCCTAATTGTTTAAGAAGTTGTCTAGATGTGATCAGATTAATTACTGTTATTGGAGATTGTGTGCGTTGATAATTTGAAGCCAGTTATGTATTTTTGTAGATCATGCAACGTGATTAAGTGAAGTTTGTGATAGGCATTTTGTGGAAGTTGCCAAGTGGAAGTTGCAATATTGCTAATGTATTTTGAAGCAGACATGAGGTTGTCGAACCCAGTCTAGCATAATTTTTGAGATTCATGCTGTGCGCTGAATATTTATGGAGTTTGTGGAATAATTGTGGTATTCAAATGTGATATTTGATAAAGTGAAAATATATAATGTAGTTGTGGATAGTGAGATCCAACGTGAATTTGTGAAGGCAATAATATTTTTTGGCATGATAATTAAATACGAGATATAACTTGGAAGTGATAAAACTGTAAGACAACGTTCTATAACCCATATTAAACAATTTGTTAGGAAATTAAACAAATAAATAGTGTTGATAATACAAGATTTTCTGATAATAATAATTAATAAAATAATAATCTGAAATTTAAGCATATTAATGATCTGACCTAATGAAATAAAAATCAGAATGACTCGATGAAATAATAAAAATCTAAATAACCAGATGAATAAAATTTAAATAAATTGATAAATTAAATTTTGGAATAGATCAATGAATTAAATAAATGGATGAATTAAAGATTGAATAAATAAGCTGATTTAAATAAATTAATAGATGATTGAACAGATGATGAATAACTGAATTAGAAGGTGATAATTAACTAAAGAAGCTGATGATTAATAAATTTAAATAAATTTAAATAAATTTATTTGAGATATGATTTGAAGAATTGCAACTTGTGTTGATGAATTAAACAATTAATTTTGATGATGATGATGATTATAACCAATGGATTTTCTGTGATTCACAAAAAATCAATGATTAATGACAGTGTAAATAGTGTAAATTAATTATTCGATGTTTAGGAGCATTTTACTAACATATTCAGCATTTGAATAATGCCATGCAAGCCATAAATTATGTGATATTTAAATTATGTGATATTTAAAATATGTGTTTATAATATGTGTGTTTAGACAGATTAATAATATTTTTTACATCCACATTCATGATGTTAATTTAAAGAGAAGTTAGGTCTCAGTTATCACGAATGTCAGTGACGCAAAGACATAGTGCTACGGTGATCCTGAGAACCCAAGAGAACTTTAGAAATTTTTCCTATTTTATGTGGATTAAATACACTTTGAGTAGAATGGAGATGGTTCGATTTTCTGGACAATGACAATTTAACGTTGGCATTCGACCATGCTCTCAGGTAGGATGAGTGTTTAATATGTCTGTCTGACTATCAAAGTTGAATAAATTTGTTTTTATCTTAGTTGTGATCTGATGGTGATGTGATTTTCCTTTTTCTTTCCTTGTCTTAATTAAGGCTTAACCAGGAAGGATGTGGTTTGCTAGGGATTCAGTTGATGGCGCCCATTTATATTTGCATTTCTTTTTATTAAATTTAAACCCGTAACGACCCTGGAGATACTTTATCTCGTGTTACCCTCTGCTTTTGAGATATTTCAACTGAATTTCCGACACATTCCTTATTTGACTAGGTGTTCATTTAACTCCGCTCTGTCCTGGAAATCTAGGAATGCGATGTAATAGCAGATGGGTCATCGCATCCCCAGGACGAACGGGTACAATATGAATTATTTTTGGTTCAGAATTCACTATGCAAATATTTTAAAATTATTTTTCTTAAAAAAAAGCTATGTCTGTTAAAATTATATATCACATATACTTATAAATTAACATAATAAAATAATTATTGATGGTCAAGACCGCTTGAAGTTCCATAAAATAACATTTTCTTCTATTTAGAACTGTTTCTTAGTCGAGATATTTTAAAAATGTGTAGTTAAATGTCTGTCGGTTCATATTTTCTTTATATTCAAAATAGACACCCTAAAGAATACGGAGTGATCTTATTGCCGCAGTTATTTCATATTGCATATTTTTTTAAATCGTAATACACATTTGACCAATAATTAGCGCATTTTTGCATGCATATTTTTATCATTTAATAGTGCATGAACTTCCGGGACTTAGTAATTAGGTTTTCCCTTGTCTCCTACTGTTAATTTTCTGTACGTGTTCATTTCTACCATAATAATTTGATTTCTCTAGTCTTTCCGTTTGAAAACATTCGCAGTTTAGATAATAATTCATCAAATTTTGAAGCTCCAATGCTTTGCTTGGTTGTTGTACACCGTCTCAGTTGGCATACTTCAAACAATGAAACATTTTGGAATTGTTTGTAGTTGAGGGAGAAAAACATCATGATGGTTGATAATACTTGAATTTAGGGGCCTAACATCGAGGTTATCGGTATCAAATATTTATACGAGCCTTTCAGTAGACGCATATGATGTGTAACATGTGACATGTTATCCTACTATGTGTGTCCCGGGAGCGCAAATCCCTTGTTGACAGTGAACTCTGTTGGTCATTGAAATAACTACTTGTAAAAACTCCAGTGCCAAATCCTAACCTTAATAAATCATAATTGTTATTTGCTAAGACGTTGTATCTTAATCGATTGATAACATATTGTGCATTTTGTAATGGAAAATTACAAGTGTATATTGTAATATTATAGTGCAGAAGTGGCTCGGTTGCAGACAAGATGGCAGCTGATCTCTCGTTCTGAACTATATTTCACAAATTTGAATATGTTGCGTGCAATATAGCCTACATATATAACAAGTAGTTCCGTGAAGAACTATAGGCCTACAGCCTATTTTCATATATCCTGCTCATGTTAACTGCCTCGATCAACATACAAAATTTCAGTTTAATTGCTGTAACAGATTCGTAGATATTGAGAACCGTCTAAATATTTCAGATGGTCGCCAGGTTGGATTTTTAGCCTACTTTTCACATTTTGCAAAAATGAGGAAAAAGTAGACTTATGAGATCGGGCAAATGTGTGTCTGTCTGTCTGTCTGTCTGTCTGTCCTTCTGTCTGTCTGTCTGTCTGGCTGTGTGTGTGTCCCTCCCTATCAACTCCTAAACGGCTGCAGCAATCGAAACAAAATTTGGTAGGAGTAAAGATCTATACCTGAATATCTCACGGCCATATTTGAAAATGATGTCAGTGCTACCAACTGCTAAAAAATCGCAATTGAAATTTGAGCTCCATGTTGGATATCTTGGAAAGTATGAATGGGAGCTATTTCAAAATTGGCATACGTACAGATCATAATATTTCAGTTTAATTTCCAGGAGGCCAAACATGGCAGTGTTGCCAAAATGATTATAAGCCTCCTGATAGGTCCAATTTTTAAATGCATATAACTTCTACACTATCAAGCCGAATTCAACCAAATTTCGTATGTTGTATGTGTACATAACCAGATATGACTGAGCGTATTCTTAAGACCTACCAGGGATGCCAACTGTTAATAAAAGCTCCTAATTTATTTTATCCAAATACCAATATATCAGAAAGTATGCAAGCCGACAGCTTTAAACTATGCACACGTATAGTACCTGACATTCTATATTAATTTGGAGTAACTTATATACGTCAGTGCTACCAACATGATTCTAAGCCAGCTGACAGGTCCAACTTTAAATACATGTAACTTCCATACTATCATTTGGATTTCAACCAAATTTCGTATGTGCTATGTGTACCATAACAGATATGACTATGCGTATTCTAAGGAGCAACCAGGGCTGCCAACTGTTAATATGTGCTGTCCCTATTTTTGTTACCCTAATATCAATATATCAGAAAGTATGCAAGCCAATAGCTCTAAACTTTGCACACGTATAGTACCTGGCATTCTAGAAGAATTTGGAGTAACTAATATACGTCAGTGCTGCCAACATGATTCTAAGCCTGCTGATAGGTACAATTTTAAAATGCATGTAACTTCTATACTAACTAATGGATTTCATTCAAAATTGGCACAACAATAGATTATATTATTTCAGATTATTTCTGACCAATACATGCATGACATTGTTGCCAACATGATTTTACGCGCGCTGTGAGATCCAATGTTTAACTGCATGTAACGTCCATGCTATCCAGTGGACTTCAACCAAATTTTGTATTTAGTACCGTAAGAGACGGAACTAAGAATATATTCAGTCATCAGGGCTGCCAACTGTAGTGCTCTATTAGGATACATTATGCCAGGTATACAGTATTTCGAACTAATTGGAAATTTCGATATTAGCAACTTAATTTCGTCATTATTCTAGATAGGTTCATATTCTGTAGAATAATCATTGGCATGAAAAGTAGGCTGTATAGATCTTAACGGAACTTCTTGTTATTTTTGTACTATTACATTAAGATTATTGTGTACATGTGGTATTCAAACTGCAATCGCATGATTAGAACACAAGAAGTAAAAACGAGATTTTAAAATTACGCACAGCAGCCATCTTGTGATTATGCAAACAATTGAAATAAATTAGATGCCAGTGGATCAACATTTGTATAAGCATTTAACGTGCAACGTTTCACGAGTCTTGGATAGTTAATTCGCGAGAAACGTCCATTTAAATCTTTATACTTCGCGTCGCCGCCATGTTGGATTTGTGCTCACCAGGTTACTGAAAGTCCTATAGGTGAACATATGTTCATAGGCTCTATGGACATTAAAAAAACAGTTTGGTTGCTGTAAAAGATTCATAGATATTGAGAACCGTCTAAATATTTCGGGTGGCCGTCATTTAGGATTGTTATATGTATAGGCCATAGAGTTATGTACCATTAAAGGACAATTATTGCCTAGGTTCATTATTCAAACTTTCACTTCGATGGCATGATTACGACACAAGAAATAAAAACTTAATTTTAAAATTTCGCACAGCCGCCATCTTGAGGTTATGTAAACAATTGAATTAAATATGATGGCAGTGCATTACAATCTGCAAAATCATTTACTGTACCACATTTCACTGCGCTCAGAGAGTTAAATCACGAGAAAAGACTATTAAAATATTTCAAATTCGCTTGGTCGCCATGTTCGTTTTGTACTTTACAGGTTTATGAAATATACATAGGAAAACTTGTATCAGTACCTTTTATCACCATACAAAATTGCAGGGTGATATCTGTAATAGTTTCGGAGATATAGAATGTCAGTGAAATACTTCGCACAGCCGCCATTTTGAGGTTATGTAAACAATTGGACTAAATTAGACTCCAGTGTATTACCATGTGTATGAACAATTGCTGTAACATGTTTCATTACGTTTGGATAGTTAAATCGCGAGAAAAGTCTATTTAAAAGTCTCAAATTCGCTTGGCCGCCATGTTGGTTGTATAGTCACCAGGTTTTTGAAAGTCTCATAGGTGAACTTCTAGTAGTGCCCTTTATCCCCGTGCACAATTTCAGGGCAATATCGGTAATAGTTTCGGAGATATTGAATGCTAGTGAAATATTTCGCACAGCCACCATGTTGGATTGGTGAGACGTAACCAAATTTGAAGGGCACGGTCGAGGTCGCCGGGAATAGCACTATGAACTTACCGAGTTTCATAGAAATCGCTCCAGCCGTTTAGATTTTATTAGGGGGTCACACACACACACCTCACACACACACACACACACACACGGACAAAAGGTGATCTCATAAGCCTATTTTTTTTTTCAAAATTGAAAATAGGCTAATAATAATAGGTGCTTTGCATGAAATGAACTTTGTTTGAAATATACCCCAGTGAAGAAATCGTTTAGTCAAAGTCATTATTGGCTAAGACGTTGTATCTTAATGGATTGATAACATTCATCTTGGGAGAACATAATTAGGTCTGTGGTTACAGCGTTGGTCTCTCAAGCGGCCGGCTGGGGTTCTAATCCTAACAGAGTTGTATTTTTTGGTTAATTTTTATATATTTGTTGATTGTTAAGTACTGAGGCGTTATACAATTGAGCGTTATATTGTGCATTTTGCAATGGAAAATATATATTTAATTAAAACAAAGTTCTCCAATGGATTTTCAGTAGTGACATCTACCTTCAACTAGTTGAACTACGATATGCGGGAGCACGGCCGAGAGCGCAGCTCACATACAGTCTGCCGTGGCGGAAGCAATCCACTGCCTACTTGATGCGAGCTGTGCTCTATATCGGCCAGTTAGTGAACTCATGCCAGCGATGTTATTGAAAATGGCGTCTTTTTGCCGATAGAGCACACTGTCAAGTATAGGCGCTATTAAAAATTAGGTGTGCAGAAGGTATATTAAATGTGTTTCTCTCAGTGATACGTTTAGACCAAAGAAGTTTCAATTATTGTTAGTAGTCGGTGTTAATATACTGAATTCCTACGTTGTTTGGAGTGTTTGTTGATGCGATATAGATTCCACATAGCCACATGGCCACATGGCCGACAGTACATCGAGTGCTTACATTATATAAGAATACGGCAAAAGTATGAAGATTTAATAAATCGTAATTATTCTTCTTCTTCTTCTTCTTCCTAGCGTTGTCCCGCTGGTGCAGGGCCCATTTTTTGGTCATTGACCTCCATTTTGTCCGCTTTCGTGCGTCAGCTGGATTTAGGCCGGTAATTTTTAAATCACCATTTATTGTGTCTTGCCAACGCTGCTTCGGTCGTCCTCTGGGGCGTAGGCCTTCAACCTCAAAATGAAGGACAGAGTTATTAACAGTATCAGGCGCTGCACGCAGGGCATGGCCATACCATCGGAGTCGTTTCTCTCTCATTTTGTCCACAATTGGGGTGACACCCATTTGCTCCCGAATTGTGTCGTTTCTGACATGGTCAATAAGGGAGATGCCCATTGTCCAACGAAGCATTCTCATTTCCATGGCCCGTGGCTTATGATCGCGAGATTAATGGTCACGTTAAACTACAAGCTTCCTTCCTTTTTTTCATTTCCATGGCGTGCAGGCAACGTTCTGAAATTTTGTCGGATGGTCGACATTCAACTCCATACAGCGCAACTGACCGTACCACTGTCCGATATATTATCGATTTGAGACAAAGTGGCATTTTCTTGTCGCAAAGCACACCCGTGACCTCCTTCCACCGCAACCAGGTTGCGTTTACCCTGGCTCTTACTTCATCATTGAAGTTGCCATCACTCTCAAGACGAGATCCAAGGTACCTGAAATATTCTGCCTTGACTAGATTTTGTCCAGCGACTTGAATGGTACCGTCGCTTGGGTTTAACTCCAGATACTCCGTCTTTTTCACATTCAGACATAGGCCGTACTGGGAGAGGTGGTTATTCCAGTCTTCAACTTGACATTGGAGTTTTTCTCGGGTGTCGTCTGCAACCATTATATCATCTGCATACAGAAGGGTCCAAGGAACATTCCGTTGCAGGTCACGAGTGATGGTGTCCATCACAAGAACAAAAAGGGACGGTGATAGTGCTGAGCCTTGGTGGACGCCGACATTTACAGGAAAGTTTTCCGAGGTGCCAACAGCACAACGTACTCTACTGCTGGTGTTCGTGTATAACATCTTGACCACATTTACAAATGACTCTGGCACACCATGGTCGCGGAGCGCATACCAAATCAACTCATGAGGAACAGGATCGAAGGCCTTTTCAAGGTCAAGAAAGGCAATATGCAGAGGCTTTCTTTTCTCACGGTACTTCTCTATGAGTAACCGTGCTGCGAAGATAGCGTCAGCGGTTCCAGCCCCCTTGACAAACCCGCACTGGTTGGAGCTGATTTCGGTGATGGCACGTAGGCGTCGATCAAGAATCATCTCAAAGATCTTCATTGTATGTGAGAGAAGACGTACTGGGCGATAGTTTGAACATTCCGCTGGGTCTCCTTTGTCCTTGAAAATCGGTACTGAAATGCTTGTAGCCCAGTTAATAGGGATGTGGCCAGAGTCCAATATGGCTTTGAAAAAGGTAACAAGCCAATATATCGCAGTAGATTGCAGTTCTTGAAGTTACCAGAAGTCAGCAGGGAGGTTGTCTGGTCCAGGAGATTTATGGTTTCTCATGCTTTTTAGGGCAGTGGTAACTTCCTGTGGAGTGATTTGGGGGATAGGCCCACTAGTTCGGACACCTTCTGGAATTTAATAAATCGTAATTGTTTTCAGCAAATATGATATAATGAATATTTTCACACCAAAGAACGACAACTTGGAGATGATTTATTGTAGGAATATCTTAAATAGGGTCTCCAAACCTTGAAGTAAACTGTATGCGATATACATTCCCCATAGCCACATGGCCTACTGTACGTCGTAGCGTTCTTCGCCACCACGCGCGCTCATTGTTTCCGTCTCATGCACTTCTGTCCCATCCACTTCCGTCTCTTTTCCAAAATCACTCCCACAAAAATGTCCAGCTACCGAGTGCCACAAAAATATCCAGATACCGAGTGGAAAGATGTTACACATCAAAAATTGAAGAGGATGAGGGATAGGAGGGTCCACAGACGTCTCTTCCGACGGTGGTTGTTTATACACTGCAATGTACTGTAACCAACCATCTGCAGGAATCACTAGTAGAGTTCAACATGGAGCAAAATTTTATAACCTCGTGAGAGGGCTACTTTGGGATAAGCAAGTTCCTTTAAGATCAAAACTAGTACTCGACAAGAGTTTCTTTGTATCTGTTAGTATCATATTTATAGCTTAGAAACCTGTACCCAATACAAGAGAAATACCAGCAAACTACAAGAGGTGGAGATGAAGTTTTTATGAACTATGATTCAGAAGACAAGGAGGGACAAAAGAAACAAGAAGTTCCGTGACGAACTGAAGAGCCTACTTTTCTTAAAATTAAGATTCAAGCTGATGATTAATGTACAGTGTATGCACCTATCTAGAATAATGACGAAATTAAGTTGGTAATATCGAAATGTCTAATTAGTTCTAAATATACCTGGTATAATATAGCCTTATAGAGCACTACAGTTGGCAGCCCTGATGACTGAATATATTCTTAGTTCCATCTCTTAAGGTACAGAATAAAAAAAATTGGTTCAAGTCCAATGGACGTAACATGCAGTTAGACATTGGATCTATCAGCACGCGCAAAAGCATGTTGGCGGCAATGTCATGCGTGTGCTGGTCAAAAATAATCTGAAATATTATGATATCTTGTTGTGCCAATCTTTGATGAAATCCATTTGTTAGTATAGAAGTTACATGTATTTTAAAATTCGAGTTATCAGCAAGCATAGAATCATGTTGGCAGCACTGACTTATATTAATTACTCAAAATTAATCTAGAATGTCAGGTGATATACGTGTGCAACGTATAGAGCTGTTGGCTTGCATACTTTCTGATATATTGATAGTAGGGTAAAAGAATATAGACAGATTTTATTTACAGTTGGCAGCCCTGATTTCTCATAAGAATACTTATAATCATATCTGTTATGTTACACATAGCACATACGAAATTGTGTTGAAATCCAACTGATAGTATAGAAGTTACTTGTATTTAATAAAAATTGGTCCTATCAGCAGGCTTATAATCATGTTGGTAGAACTAAAGTATATAAGTTACTCCAAATTAATCTAAAATGTCAGGTATTATACGTGTGCATAGTTTAAAGCTGTCGGCTTGCATACTTTCTGATATATTGGTGTTTGAATAACAAAAATAGAGAGAGCAATTATTAATAGTTGGCAGCCCTGGTGGCTCTTAAGAACACGCTCAGTTATATCTGTTTATGTACACATATTACATACAAAATTTGGTTGAAATCCAATTGATAGTGTAGAAGTTATATGCATTTAAAAATTGGACATATCAGAAGGCTTAAAATTATTTTGGCAACACTGTAATGTATGGCCTCCTGGAAATTAAACTGAAATTGTATTATCTACATGTGTGCCAATTTTGGAATAGCTCCCATGCATACCTTCCAAGATATCCAACATGGAGCTCAAATTTCTAGTGCGTTTTTTGAGCAGTTGGTAGCACTGACATCATTCTCAAATATGGGCTTGAGATATTCCGGTATGCATCTTTACTCATAATAAATTTGGTTTCGATTTCTCCAGCCGTTTATGAGTTGATAGGGGGGGACACACACACGGCCAGACAGATAGAAGGACAGACAGACAGACACACATTTTCCCGGATCGATCTTATAAGTCTACTTTTTCCTCATTTTTGCAAAATGTGAAAAGTAGGCTAAAAATGATAAGATACGCCATCATGTTCAAGTAGAACAATCTCATAATGAGATCTGTGTTGAAGCCAGGCAGAAATGGTTCGGTCATCTCAAAAGAATGGACATACTGTACCCAATTGTCATCATGTGGAACATGTGTTCGTATCCCAGCTAACTCACGGTCTTTCGAGGTATGTGACGTTCCTGCCCACCATACGACCACATGCTCAGGATTTGAGTCTACCAGGTATCTACTCTACATGAAAGAAACAACATTTTCCTAAATAAAACATTTACTGATCTAAAGTCATGGCTATACAACAAAATACAAACAAAGGATAATTTACATTTAATTCCCACAATGAAAATCAATGTTATTTTTTGAGTCTCTTCTTAATTAGTGCTACACTACACACAAATCTATTTCTAGCATCCTATCATTGATACTTTCAGACATCTACGAGTCTCCATAGTGTTCATCATGTGACACAATTTTACATAACTGGAGTATCACAACACAAAAGTCACATATCACATTTAAATGACATTAATTCTGTAATAATTAAACATTAATCCGTTTCTCACGGGCATTTACTTTCATTAACATAAATTCATTATCTTATGCCTTTAATTAACAAATGTTGTTGTGTCGTGTGAATCGTCTTCCCCTTTTCCATCAATATGAAACGCTAAAAAGTGGTCGTTTCCCCTTCCAAAATACACATGGATAGAAATGTTTATAGTTTCACCATACAACGATTTTCTGGTTCTGGTCGGAATTATTATCGTTACAAACATGTCATGTTCTTAGAAACCACATACCCGTCTGCATAAATTAGTGTGAACTGGGCAAAAATGCACTTTAAAAAGATGCCTACATTTATTTGGTTCAGCGTTCCTCCTCAGAGAATAACTGGGCCAAATATTATCCGATTCCAATGATCCGACAATGTATGTGTGTTGAAACACATCATTTAATTCAATTGGCAACATCATAACAATCATATCTTAATTACATTTCGAAATATCGAGATTCTTCAGTGTCCCACTATGCTTTTTAAAATAAAGGGACTGGGTCTCCAAACCTCCCCTTCCAAGCAGGCAATAAAATTAGTTCCAGCTGGCCGAGCAAGATGGCCGCCGTCCTTCGTGGCATACATAACGCCCCCCTCTTGCTGCAAGCAAGGTCATCTTTGTTTACAATTGCAGTACAATGGAGTTACGCTGAGTGTTGTCTCAAGTAATTGAGTCATTCTGATTATTTACCACCTATATTTAGAGTTTATTGGGCTCAACTCGGCCCCTAATTAACATTCATGGCTGAGGATGGATTCTGTAATAGACTTGCCGTTCTGTGGCGATTCTAGTGGCTTTGGGCGCGCATCATAATGAGAATACAAGATTGCTCATCAGCAGCTGCCTCAATAATCAGGAAATCTGCGTTTCCTATACGACGAACTTTGATCTCCTCTCAGGGCAGATCATATAATACATGTGCTCACGGGGTCTCGAAGAGCATCCCTCGTGGAAATTATTCCTGCAGGCGATGGATACAGACAGGCTCTGTCCAATTCGCTGCGAATAATATAAGTACGCTCCACAGCGGTACTAACTCGTAGATTAGCCAACTTTTCACCCAACGTGCAAGCTGTTAGCTTGGTCCCCGCAACTTTATTTACGTAAATCACTGGATTCTACGTTACTTTGCTCTCTCAATGCGGCTCAAACAATACTTCTCATAGATGACTCAATTATTAAGGCACCCGCGTCCTCTCTGCAATTTCACTTAAGCCAAAGCTTCAAATAGCTCCCAAAAATAAGTATAAATTTACTGGCTTACATTACTTTAATGGTTCTCAAATACAATCCTAAGAATTGGCCATATCAAATATTCATTCAACACTTCATTGACACTGAAAAACTCTCGTATCTCGCTATATTCCACGTTACTTTCTTACTGTTTACCAAAATACAGTATCTTTATATTAGACATGACACACTTTGATGTTCTTTAGGCCAGAAATGCTTATTACTTTACTTTACTGTTACCGACCCCAGATATTATTATTATTATTATTATTATTATCATTTAACGTTACCGTTACATACATCACTATCTTAGGCCTGAATGGCCCTAAACAAATCACCTTCCAAGCCATATTCTACCAAATACGAGTGGTGAAAGCTCGTACATAAGTGACTGTTACATCTTAGTCTTAAAGTGATGCATCGTTGTATGGTGAACTATCTAGTTAGAATAACATTGTAAATTTGTACTCACTTTTTCATTTTCGCTGGATTATTCCAACACGCCAGCCACGGACCTACCATGACGCTTGATTTAAGCCATCATGCTATATCTCACACGACACTTGATATCACATATTTCCCACATGATAATCATACTCTTATCAGTGGCTTTTCTCACTTTTACACAATACATATTAATTCACAATACACATAAACACTTTGAAATCACTATAATAAAATTTATATACACTTTTTCACTATTTCACAGGTTGATCCTTAATCGGACTCCTTCTAACGCCTGACCTCAGAGATGCGATGAAGCTACGCCAACCGCTGGTCTCCGTGAAAGTCTATCTGCGTATACGTGCGTTCGATTCTCGTTCCCTTCAATACTGTTCATTTCACCGTCATGATTACTTGTGATGCCTCTCGGCTCCCATAACTGTAATGATCCTGACGATACTGCGTCATTTATAAGTATGACAATACCTCCTGGTATCCAGTGTCCAAAACCATCCTAAATTATTGCTACGCTGTAGCAAACTACACTTGCGTATAATAATGGATAAATATATTCTGTAGATTAAATCTTACGCGATTCTTGATTACCATTAAGAAGCTATATGATGCACTTCCATTGTTCTTCAAATATACTCTAACATTTCGCGCACTTACGGGCAGCGTGTGCGTGTAGAGTCAAGATGAGCTGGCGATGAACTGAAGACGAACTCTGTGCTGCTTCCCCTATATAAAGGTTTCTCGTAAAATGTAGTCCACAGGACACACGAGAGCGACTCCCTTCTTGAAATAATGCATTTCCATTCAAAATGACGTATACACCTCGTTCATCTAGGTGTGGAAGTCCCATAATCACTCTCGTGCTAGCGATCGCTTCGGCCAATTAATTACAATTAATTGCCTTATTCCATCACGTCATGACGCCACCATGGTGAATCCCCTCTTGCTGGTCACCAAATCACTCCTCTCTAGCGTAAGCTCGGTGTTAACAGGCTTATTTAGAGATATAGGCTTTAATTTAGGTGTAAGACCACTCCTACATTATCTCTTCTAGAATATATTCACCTGGGTGTACTTTTCATTCCATTTCGATGCTCCAATTGGCTGCAATCAATTAATTTCCGTGGACAATTACCCCCACTACGGTCTCGAGTGTTGTCCATCGGGGACTCGCAGGGTCATTAATTTCGAGCTGTCTCCTCGGTCCAGACGAAATAAGTTCCTTCGGCGCCTTGAATCTCCTCCCTTCTGCTGGCTGCAATTAGTAAAGTGTCAAGCTGGCCTGCTTTCACGTTTCTATACTTCGAAAACGTACATATGACTGCAATTTCTGACAATTATTTCCTTAAACAACTATGATATTCACATTCTAGCCGTGAAATCATGCTATATTATTATATGTCATTATACATCTCATTGCTCTTCGGGTTCCCTGTAGCTGTTCCCCCTCAGAGATCAATGGTTCGACTCTAGGCAGAATCATGGGCCTGGTCTTCTCTGATAAGACCGGAGTTCGATGCCAGTCTGCTGTGTCCGATTGGGCACAATACAAAGAACAGCTAGAGTGTGGTTTGAGAAAGAACTGAAAGACAAGAGACCAAGAGGTCGACCGAGAAAGAGAGATGGATCGATCAGGTTGGAAATGATATTGCAGGGAAAGGTCTGGATTTACAGCAACATTCTTGGAAATAAATAAATAAATGGAAAACGCTCATTCAATGCAGCCGGGAAACTGGAGGCGGTTCAGGATGATGATGGTGATGATCAATGTACTGTACTATAACTAGCTTCATTAGCGAATTCCTGTCTCAGGTGTCCCTCTTTAATATTTTAGACATGAATACAGCGGATAAGTTTCTAATGGGCATTCATACCTGCAACTACAACCCTAAAGAGGTTATAGATGGGGCATTCATTCGTGGCCGATCGTAAGCGCGTGAGAATCTTATTATATGATACCCTAAGGTGTATGTTTCACAAAACTCAAGCTCCTAAACCAGAGGGAGTTAGAAAGTGTGGTTGGTACCAAAATGTTCCCGATCTTCTCAATATTACAGGAAAATCTTGCATTTCTTGAAAAGTCAACGGAAATAATTGTATTTGTTTATAGAGCGCTTTTTAACAAATAAACAAGACGATGGCCCCTAGCAGAACTGTGACGCGTACACTAGTGCCGGACGGGTAGTCTGTATACATGGGGCGCACACAGCCCATCATGCGAGAGTTCTCGCACGGGTCCGCTAGTTATTATCAATGCCCGAGTGGAACACTGAGATCAATACCACGGAGAAAAGCCGTTTTTACACACCCGCGGAGCCCCCTACCCCCCCCCCCCTTTTTTTAAATCATTTCAGGTAACTTCATCTGCCTGACCAAAATTAAGCCCTCCCTTTGCCTTGGACCCATGGCCAATACTTCTAACATCTACACATAAACACATTTCTAACCCGGCGGCCCCACCCCTGGGAGGACGTCGGCCGCGGCGGACCCCTTCCGGGGGGCGGACCATGGGCGGAAACACATAAACATCAAACTGCACTGGAGCGTATTGGGAGATACGAACTCAGTACTCACTAGGAGGCACAGTCCAGCTGGACCAATCCCAGTGATTTGGTCTACGCTGCACTGGCATCCAAGCCTCAATACATATATAAACCACAAAATTAAGCAATTGCCAAACCAAATTAAACATAATTATTCATAATATAGTATTATTCTCAATTACAAGCACTAATAAACATCATTCAGCATTCAGCCAATCACAGCACACCACCAGCCAATCATAGCTCAGCAAATCTCATTTCAAACTCCCCGCTCCAGTGACAGTCAACACCTCTTTAACACTAGTTAGAAACTCTTCTCGTACAAAATTACAACAAAAGAGGGTAACTGAGGCCTTCTACCAACTTGTTATTACCACAAAGCAATAACATACCTACTACAGGTCTTTTCTTTCCTCTCGCAATCACTAACTAATCTCAACCTACTTAAGGTCAATACATTTCCCAATAACTTACGAAGCTGCTGCACAAATTAAAACACTTCCGCACACTATATTACATACATAAGTCATGGCGAGCGTAACGTACACCGCAACATCTACAGCATCGGCAGGAGTGTGCACTGGCCAACTATTGACCAACAGGCACATCCTGACTCGAACCTAAGCTGGTACAACTCTGCTATTCTCTTCCGTATTTGCACTGCCCCAAATTAATTGACTAATTGCTTGCAATTAACCAATTAAATTTAAAAATTATCACCTTTCACAATTAAAAAACCCATTGCACTGTAAAAACTCTGGCTATCAGTTATCCATTAAGCTATAGTCAGAGGAAATTAACAAACCCATCATAATTAAATTATACTACAAAACTCTCACCCCCTAAAATAGAGTAAAAGGAGCCCGGTTCACGGGCACCAGACTCTTCCTCCTCCCGCATGCACCTTGCCAAAGGTGACATGCTCGTCACTGCCTGAGAATAGTAGACCAAGTATCGTGGTCCTTGGCTTACATATTTAAAAAATTAAATTCTAAATTTCAATTTATAAATTGTAATTTCCAAATTTTAAATTTTCACCCTTTTGGCCCATTAATTGATACCAACGTTGAAGCTGACTGGTGATGGATTTCTTCTTCTGTCTCCTTGTCATTCCTTTCCATTTTTTTATTCACTCGCCCCTATCTACACAGATAGTTTAGATCTTTGAGGGTTTCAGCTCTGGCTAATAGGTCACGGTTCTCCTTTCCTATTAGTCAGAAAGCTTTTCTCCCTCCTGTATGTGCTACCGCCAACTTACTGGCAAACATTCACAGATGTGTAAAAAGCCGTATTATCAGGCTTGGCACACCCATTGAAAGAGCAAACCAAAAAAATGAGACCACTGAATAAGCACAATGCGTACTTTATTTGCATTGATTACAAAGGTATGAAGGCTCAGGGTGCACTGCGCATGAACCGGTCAAGAAGGAACGCCCGCACAGTGGGTCAAAATTGAAATCTAGGGGGCCAAAAGTATTTTTACGTTTTAATCATGAACTTAGAGTGAAGGCTACGTATATAATTTGTTTACTTCATAATAAACATCAGTTGAAACCTTCTTTAAGCTACGTCTAAACATCCAAGAAATTGTCTCTGACTAGGAGTTGGATTGAGCATTCAGTTATCTCTTCAGAACAATTTTCTACCCCTAATTTACTTTTAACAAAATCACAAAGTTCCACTTTTGACATAATCGTCAAACCCAGTGCTTCAAACAGTTGTGAACGTGTGAGAACTGGTTGTGCGGAATCTTCTAAAACGTAAAATAAATCTTATAGCAGGCGTAAACAACAAGACGTTATCCACATTTTAACATTAAGTAGAAAGTGACGCAGAGTGACGCGACATACTAAAAATCTAAGTGAAAATTAAATTTTAAAAGTAATAGCCTAGTTAAATATTATATAATGCAAATATAGCTAAAACTACGTAACAATTACGCCCATTAATAACTGCAACACGTTACAAAGATCATACCTTCAGCTGCATGTTCCATCTTAAAGCATCATACTAACCACAAAGACAACCAAACCACAGCCACTTACAATCACCCTCCAATTCAGACTGCTCAAACAGTGGTGACAGATTTACACTAAGATGCGTTTATATCCCAGAATAGTGAGCGGCAATTATATGTGAATGCTGTAGAAGTAATACATTTTGATTTTTTAATTATGAAAATAAATAATTTTGTCCTCCTAGATTTCGATTTTGACCCACTGTGGAACGGCCCGCTTTGGTGGTGTTACTTAGGTTAGTACTGTAGCACTGTGGAGCTTGTTATTGAGGCTAACACCACATTCACACTCTAGTAAGAAAATTATTAACATATTCACTTTGCAGTCATAAACTGACCAAAATACACGTCGCCATGTTTGATAAGGCAATGCTGCCAACTTCATTTCACCACTTTCCCCTAAAGCGAGGTTAGATGACTGTCAGGACGAAAATTACTGATGGACTTAAATGAGTGAGACAAAAGCTATTGGTCGCTACTCGGTTAGAGGATGGTCTGGATGAAAATTACTGACTGTACTACAAGGAACGGGGCCTGGGGCGTAAGCCCCAGGTTAGGTTGTGTTTGTATGCAAAGCCATATTACGCGTTCACCACTGTAGGCTAATTCCATGTTTCGAACTAAGCGACAAAACCAGCGACAAACAATAATGTTAGCACTGCTGAAGAATGCAATAACACCCTCTAGCGATAAGATGTATGTTAGTCACATAACCTATTCCTATATAAAAATGGCGGGGGCAACTGTATACTGCACGAGTTCCGAAATAACATTGACTGTTGTATTCCTTGACCTCATTGTTCATCAGACATACCAGTGACGTGCTCCTATTCCGAAACAATCAAATTGGCAAGTGAATGTGGCTAACTTGCGGTGTTACGACTTGTTTAACAGACATTCAGAGCAACAGTCGTGGCGAAACTGTACACAGGTCTTCACGTACACAATGGCAAATACAGGAAGTGGAGTTTATTGCCTTTCTACTTTGTGATTGGTTGGCACAGGGGTTTCCAAACTACACACATTAATACAAGTGTTACATAATCCTGGCCAAGAGTGGTCGTTCTTACGGGCGTGTTTATCGCCTTTGTCAATGAGGATAGATCTGTGCGAGTGTGGGGACGTCCCGGTGAACGTATGCACGACCAATACCAACAGAGAGGAGGTGGTGGCATCATGTATGGTCGCCGAACCCCTCTTGTGTACATCCCAGGACGTATGGCAGGGATAGAACATTAGAATATTTAAATGGACGTTTCACGCAATTTAACCGTCCGAACACAGTGAAACAAGGTACGGTATATGCTTATACAAATTTTAATCCACTGGCATCTAATGTATTTCAATTGTTTTCATAACCACAAGATGGCGGCTGTGCGGAATTTCAAAATCTCGTTTTTATATCGTGTGTCCTAATCATGCGATTGAAGTCAACGTTTGAATAATTAACCAACGCAATAATCGTCGTCTAATAGTGCATAACTGTATGGCCTACATACAACAAATCCAACATGGCGACTATCCGAGATATTTAGACGGTTTTCAATATCTATTAATTTATGACAGCAATCAAACTGAAATTTTGTATGTGTACAGAGGCTATAAGCGTAAGTTCACCTATGGTACTTTCAATAACCTGGTGAGCACAAATCCAACATGGCGGCAACGCGAAATTTAAATATTTAAATGGACGTTTCTCGCGATTTAACCATCCGAGCAGAGTGAAACTTGGTACGGTATAAACTTGTACAAATTTTGACGTTCTTCTATTATGTTCAATCTCTGGTAAATGTTCATAAAAATCCAAGTGCAATTGATTTTTTTTAAGGAAACGTGACGTTATAGAACTTTTAATTACTGTTGTCGAAATCAGCACCGAACAATAATTAAAGTTCAGTTCCCTTGTGTTTATTCATCGCAGGACTGTGTTTGCAGTGACGAGGCTGGAGGTGAATCTTTGAGCTTTAGAATACACATTTCATTCTCAAGGAATATGCACATTAAAATTTTCATATTTTTCATTGCCATAGGCAAATTAAATCTCTAGTTTTCGGTATTATTCTCTGTAGCCAAGGTGGGATTGACGCTAGCTTCTCAGCGCGGGACTGAGCAGCCAGTGAGTCTCGTTTGAAAAAGGATCAAGTCTCTGTGGGTAGAGAAAGCAATTGCGCATGCGCCAAGCGGAAGGTCGATATCTGAATAACGCTGAATGCGTCAGCGGAGAGCCTAGGCTCCAAGCAGTGCATTCGTGAGGCGGGCGGTATCTCAGCGTGTGCATGTTCGTTTGTGAGATTTAAATGTGACAGTCAGTCTGAAAGACTAGACTTTGTATCATTTTAATTGCTACAAATGCTGAAAAATGCGAGAAAGGCTGGAGACTCTTGACATGTTAGAATATTATCTGCATAATACTTATCTTGCTTATCCTGTTTCAAATTACTCGCGAACGGCAAGTGCAAAGTAAGGGCAAAGCAAGGTCGAGCGCGCGGGATGCCGTCACGCTTACCAGAGCGCGCGGGGACGTGCCCCCTCCATCCAGTCTAAAAACATTTATAGTGGGCGATGTATTGAAGATAGACATATGCACTCGCGGACTTTTTGTAGAACTTTTCATGCTGACCAATTCTTACGCTCATAGTGTACTGATATTTTTAACGGTTTGCCCAGCGTAAGCTTAAGAAGCGCACGGACGCCAAGTTTGTTTTCGACTTTTTCACTGAAATCGTTACTGCTTGGCTTCCTTTGATCATATATAAATTATTTTCTACAGAATCTTTCCTCGAGATATCCTTTACAGACTGGTGAAAACCGCATCAAAATCCATCCAGTGGTTCTCGAAATTACCCGTAGCATCCAAGAATCGGGGATTTTTGTATTATACTAACGAAGTAGAGATTGTCGGGGAACACATGCACCAAGCAGTACTATGACGTCACACACCTCAGTGCATCTGGGTACATTTCGTCCCGTCACCGTAACGTAACGCCAGCCCCCAGCGTAACGACGAAGTCAACAAGATCATTTAAAAAAAGGATAAAACCTGGATCAGTGTAGTGATTTAGTAGTGTATTTAAAATTAAGACCATTTTTTTGGTTGTTCTATGAAGAGAAATTTTCAGTGAAAAAGAGAAGATCAAAACCATATGTAAATATTGTACAGAGTGACAAACATCAGTCACGTAAATTCCAGTCTCAGTGTTAAGAGCAGTATGAATGGTTAACAGCAAGTGTAACGATGGTCACGATGCATTGTAATGTTGGTATTCTGTTTGGTGGCGATAGTAAACAATGGAGTGAATACTGAGAATATCATGGATTCATAAAGTATCAAATCAGGAAGTTCTACACAGAGTTGAAAAAAGACCAGAACTGATCAACATCCTTAAGTGTTGTAAACTACAGTACCTTGGTCACATTATGAGGAATCAAACAAGTAGTTCCGTGAAGAACTATACAGCCTAATTTCAAATATCCTACTTATGTTAATTGCCTCTATCTACATACAGAATTTCAGTTTGATTGCTGTAATAGATTCGTAGATATTGAGAACCGACTAAATATTTCGGATGGTCGCCATGTTGGATTTTTATATATGTAGGTCCTAGAGTTATGTACTGTTACATGAAGATTATTGTGTACGTGTAGCATTCAAACTTCAATCGCATGATTAGGACACAAGAAGTAAAAACGAGATTTTAAAATTTCGCACATCTGCCATCTTGTGGTTATGGAAACAATTGAAATAAATTAGATGCCAGTGGATTAGCATGTGTATAATGATTTACTGTACCAAGTTTCACTGCACTCGAATGGTTAATTTCCGAGAAACGTCCATGTGAATATTTATACTTCGCGTCGCCGCCATGTTGGATTTGTGATCACCAGGTTATTGAAAGTCCTATAGTAGAACTTATGTTCATAGCCCCCATGAACATAAAAATTTGCTATTATTTTGGTAAATTTGGTAATTTTGGTTGCTATAATAGAATCGTAGATATTCAGAGCCGTCTAAATATTTCGGATGGCCGCCATGTTGGATTGTTAAATGTATAGGCCATAGAGTCATGTACCATTAAAGGAATAATATTGCGTAAGTTCATTATTCAAACTTTCACTTCGATCGCATGACTACGACACAAGAAATAAAAACTACATTTTAAAATTCGCACATCCGCCATCTAGAGATTATGTAAACAATTGAACTAAATTAGATAACAGTGCATTACAATGTATATAAACATTTCCTGTACCAAGTTTCATTGCGTTTGGAACATTAAATCGCGAGAAAGGTCTATTTAAAATTTTCAATTTCGCTTGGCCGCCATGTTCGTTTTGTAGTTAAACGGTTTTTGAAAGTCTTATTGATAAACTTCCAGTATCGCCCTTTATCTCCGTACAAAATTTCAGGGTGATAAAGCTAATAGTTTCAGAGATATAGAATGCCGGTTAAATATTTCGCACAGCCGCTATCTTGTGGTTATGTAAACAATTGAACGAAGTTAGATGTCGGTGCATTACAATGTGTATAAACATATACTGTACCAAGTTTTATTGCGTTTGGTTGGTTAAATCGCGAAAAACGTCTATTTAAAATTCGCAATTTCGATTGGCCGCCATGTTGGTTTTGTAATTACCAGTTTTTCAAAAGTCACATAGGTGAACTTCGAGTAGTTCCCTTATCACCGTAAAAAATTCCAGGGTGATATCGGTAATAGTTTCAGAGATATTGAATGCTGGTGAAATATTTTGCACAGCCACCATGTTGGATTGGTAAGACGTAACAAAATTTGAAGGGCACGGTCGGGGTCGTCCGGAATAGTGCTATTAAATTACCGAGTTTCATTGAAATCGCACCAGCGGTTTAGAAGTTATTATGGACACACACACACACCATCACACAAACACACACACGCGCACACACACACGGACAAAAGGTGATCTCATAAGCCTATTTTTTCAAAATTGAAAATAGGCTAAAAATGTTCATCGTAGAGCACGAAAGCATCAAATTTTTAAGAAATATATCCATAATTGGGAACGATATGATCATCTGGAGCAACACAGAATAGAGCAGGCTCTATCAAAGCGAAAACCACGAAGACTGAAGTTTATCTACAATAAACTATAAGGTATGACCTATAGAATACCCAGTTGCATGAGTGTAGCTTTGCCACTGGTCTTATGTAGCCATCAACGAAAGGTATTGTAGCTTGAGATCTGAGCGTATGAATGCGTTCATTTTCTTAGCGATTATCTGTGACAGTGGCCAAAGATATCGATGAGCAAAGTCATCCTCTTTGAAATACATTCCATGACAGAGCCATTACGTCAACTTCAGAATTAGCGTTAAGGTGTTAGGAATGCTATTTGTGATAAAGAAAGAGTCCTTGACGGAAACCAAGC
This sequence comes from Meconema thalassinum, assembly GCA_946902985.2. Classification (NCBI taxonomy): domain Eukaryota; kingdom Metazoa; phylum Arthropoda; class Insecta; order Orthoptera; family Tettigoniidae; genus Meconema; species Meconema thalassinum. The sequence continues at coordinate 51,496,273 of OX336393.1, forward strand.
AAGCATTGCATTCCATTTGAAACTGGGTCGAGTAGAAACATCCCATGCATCTGCCTGCTGCGTTACGTTGTTCGCAATTCATGGCCATCTGAACTGTTCGTGTTCTATTAGCGTCTAACGTGGGCTTTGGCACACTTGACATACAGCTGAGAACAAGCACTTGATGTGTGGGTGCAATATTTGCTTTTGGTTACAATTTGGTAACTGTCTCGAGACAATGAATATGGTGTAAGTTATGTAACGCTTTACATGAGATTTTATCTACTGGCATCTAATTTAATTCTGTTGCTTTCATAATCTCAAGATTGAAGTGATTGAAGCCATTATTCAGTGTTGTTAAGTTCTATTAAAAATGATTTTCAGTCGGCCAACACAAAATTTGTCCAATTACATTAGGCGAGACCGGTCTCTCACCGCTGGGTCCGTGGTTCAAATCCCTGTCACTCCATGTGAGATCTGTGCTGGACAAAACGGAGGCAGACAGGTTTTTCTCCGGGTACTCCGGTTTTCCCTGTCACAAATTTAATTCCAGCAACACTCTCCACTCTCATTTCTTTTCATCTGTCATTCATTAAATCATTGCCCCAGAGGAGTGCGACAGGCTTCGGCAGCCGGCACAGTTCATATCCTCGCCGCTAGATGGGGGCTTCATTCATTCCTTTCCTGACCCGTTGGCTCGACTGGAAGCAGGCTGTAGATTTTCAATCATTCACATTAGGCGAGAAAATAGGTACTTATAAGCCCTAACCTGAAAGAAGGTTGGTTGGTTCCTCAGTTTAGGGATTGCGACAACGTGATCATGTAGCCCCGTGTTCTTTGGGTGTGTGTAGAATCTGTCTGATAACCGGTGTTAATTGAGATGACTGTATTGGTGTGTGTTATCTGTTTTTAATTCCAGTAAGGACTGCAGACGATTATGTCAAGTAGTTCCTACTTTCGCTACCAAATGCTACCGTCCACGACACCTAGCTGTGAATTTGGCTACTATTAGATGCCATCGCAACGAGCACCTGGTGTCGAACTTTGGAACCTAAGAGCATTAATCAAACCTAACCTACACATTTTACTTCACACAAGTTTAATTAGTGGGAGGTTCTTTTACATGTCATAAATCTATGACATGGGCCCGCTGGCTTTACTTCCCCTCCGAAGAAAGGCATACTGTGGGATTTTTAACGCTCTTAAAATATCCGACGACTTCGGCCGGGTTTGAACCCGCGACCTTGGGCATAGAAGCTCAACATGAAAGAAATATTACATAAGATATTTATCGCAAAATAAAACGCTTATATGTACTAAAATAAATTAGGGGGGGGGGGCGGTTAATTGGACGACAGGTTTCGATCGTCTAACGATCGTCATCAGGTCCTGCTAACTTAGGCTTAGTTAATGTACAATGTTTATGTAATACATTAATTTTTTAAATTCTTGAGTAACGAGTCGATCTTATTTACATATATTATTGCTCATTCGGTTTGAAGCACCCCTATACAATTGTCGCGTTATTAATAACGTATAAGGTGTGTTCAAAAAGTAACAAGTTGGAGGCTGTAATGTGCAAACCGGTGACGACATCGGCTAATCGTGGCGTGTGTAACGAGGTGTGGTTCCGACCGGAGCGTGGAAGGTCATAGCCCGTCGCTAGAGGGCACGCGTGCTAACGCCACGTTTAGCCAATGTCGTCACCGGTTTGCGCATTACAGCCTCCGGCTCGTTACTTTTTGAACGCACCTTATAGTGTGTGCATTCCACTTACGGAACAGAGAGGCTTGGAGGAAACTGATAGTAACCTGGAGAGGTCAACAGCTAACCCACTGTGACACCCCAAAATACCTGGGAATAACCGGGTGAGTTAGCCGAGGTCGTTGCGGCATGACTGTTGGCAGTCGCTCACATCCGGGAGGCGAGGAGGTTCGAATCCCCCCGCCGGCAACCTTGAAGATGGTCTTCTGTGGTTTCTCATCTTCCTTCCAGGCAAATGCCGGGGTTGGTCCCTAACTATAGGCCACAGCCGCTACCTTCCAACTCCTCGACCCTCCCATCCAACATTCCTCCCCAACGGTACTGTAGCTCACCCATTGGGTGTCCGTCTCGAAGCAGCTACAAAACTGGCGAGCCGAACATGTCCTCGGACACTCCCGGCACTAAAAGCCATACGCTAAAAAAAAAAACTAAAAAAAAAACCTGGGAATAAAGTTGGACCATTGCACAGATACAAAAATGAAAGTTTGTGCTAGGAATAACATTATTAGGAAACTGACCGGCAACAACTGGGGAGCACATATAGATGTCCTCCGCACATCCGCCCTTTCTCTGTGCTTCTCCGCTGCTGAATATGCAGCACCTGTATGGCACAACTCCAGCCATGCCCTAAATGAAACAGGACGGATTGTAACAGGCTGCCTGCGGGCAACCCCTGTTAACAAAATATAGCACCTAATGGGCGTATCACCTCCAGATATCCGAAGAAGAACGGCAGCTGAAATAGAATGAAAGAAGCAGGAGACGGACCCAAGACAACCCCTATTTGGAAGTGAACATCAACTACCAAGACTGAAATCGAGAAAAAGTTTCCTCCAGACGACACAACCAATTCTGACACCATCTGCAAACCGTCGGATACAACTCTGGCGGATTAGAGAAATATTGGGACAACCCCAAAGAAGAACTAGCTGCAGGTCATCACCTCCCATACGAGTCATGGAAGGTCCTTGATAGACTGAGGACTGGAGTATCTCGGAGTAAGGTGAACATGAAGAAATGGGGATTCAGCTCAGAGGACGAACTATGTGAGTGTGGTGAACATCAAGACCACCAGCACCTACTCAACTGCTGGAAACTATCAGAACCTGTCTCCATGGACGATCTGGGAGCCGCCAGTGATAAGGCAGTTCGTGCAGCGGAATTCTGGGCATCACGTGGAATATAAAGATGCACAAATACTTTGTAATCTTTGTATATATATATTTATAATATGTTATGTTCTGGACACGTATAAATAAATAAGTTATATAATTACTGTATTATACTCTAATTTGTATTATTCATCTTGTACAAAATGTCTGCTAATTGGCTTGTTTAGTTATAAGTGTTTTCTTACTTGTTAGTTTCTTATTACAGAACTTCAAACCAGAACATTGCATACGCTACAGCGGCAGTTCCCCATGAATACATTAAATTCCCAGCTTTGGATTGATTCCTGACTGTGCTAAAAAGTTAATCCAGCTCTAAGGGTTCTATTTCCACGTCAGGCATTCTCAGATTTTCTACCCTAGGCAAATGCTGGGATTGGTCCACAGTCAACACCATCGCCAATGATAGCCTTAACCACAAATGCTCATACTGCAACATATACCGTAATAACACGGGTTATCATACAAATTCTACTCACACCCAAATGTATGGGACTGGCTACCACGATGCACGCCTCTTGGTATCGGGGTAGCGCGCCTGTCTCTCACCCGGAGGCCCTGGATTCGATACGTGGCTACGTCAGAAATCTTAGAAACTGACGAGATGGCTGGAACAATGTGAACTCAGCCTCGTGAGGATAACTGAGTTGCTGTCTGATCTGAGAGGCAGCGACCCTGTCACATAAACCAAGATTAACGGCCGATGGGATCCGACGTGCTGACCATGCGTCAACCCTCAGTCTGTAGGCTGAATGGCTGGGCAGCGCTCGCTTTGGAGACCAATGCCCTTCGCGGGCTGTAGTGCCACGGCGTTTGGTTTTGATGACCACGATGTCTAAACCCCTTAAAAAGGAAACAACTAAACAACTTGCAGATGCACCAGCTCGGAATGCAGCTGCTTCGGGCTCGAATCCCGTCAGTTACTTCAGTTTCAACAGAGTCTCGTATAGCTACACTTGGAAGTCTCGGTATGATTCAGAAGAAAGTCGACCCCCCTTCTGAAATCAGGAACTTCGCCCACCGTGATAGCGGACGTGCCTGGCTGTTGACGTCATCCGGCGTACTGTTGAGATTGTCGCGCACAGTGGGCGCATTACGTCACACAAGGTATCGATACCAGAGACACATAAAGCCAAAATGCATTCCTCAAATAACTTCCATAGCTCTCTCATGGGTGCGGTGGAACGTTATGTCACAGATCTGCTTCACTTGCAGCGTTTAAACACTTTGCGTGAGGAACAGGCCCGTAAGATAGGGAAGAGGGGGGGGATATAGTCTCCTCCTGTCTGTGGTTCAATAGGGGAAGTGCGGGTAATTTGGACCAGCATGTAATTTGGATTGCAGATGCCCACGCGGCCTTGGTGCATTATTTAACGAGCACAACTACGCCGCAGGGTGGCAAACGGCTGTTGATGAAACTACAGTAAAGCCTTCCTAATCCGGACCCTCTATATACCGGAAACCTGGACAAACGGAATACGAAATTCGGAATGGAGGTATTTCCTATGTAAAATGACACTGTAAACCGGAAAACTGCCTAACGCGGAAAGAAATTCCGGAAATGTAGGCGTAAATAGGCTGGCAGCGTGGCTCAGCAGTAACGTTCTCGCTTGCTGGGCCCAAGGTTGCAGGTTCGTATCCTGGCGCAGTCAGCTGGCATTTGAGGGTGCGCAAGTGCGAGGGATTCGTGTCAGTAGATTTACTGGCACGTTAAAGATCCCCTTCGGGGCAAACGTCTGGCACCCCGGTGTCTCTAAAAGCCTCAGTAGTTAAAAGGGACGTAAAACCAATAACATTAGCCTAATTATTGGCGTAAGTTACCTGACTAAGACGGATTATCTTATCCATAATACAAAGCTATGTACTAAATTTTGAGTGCAACTGAACTTGAACCAAAGTTCTAGGAAACATTAACTCTAATTTTTCCTCAAGGATGAAACAGGTATGCTACATTTTAGAACATCTGTAAGTGAATGGAATGCACCATTACCTCCTCCAACCCTCTTGTAATACACACAGTTTCCTTCTCACAAATGAGAGTCAAAGAAAACAGTGAACTTGAGTGATCTTTAAAGGTGATCTTTTTACTGAGCACTGCATTTATTTACGTACTGTAATTCAGTGGCAATGACTTCCAAACATAAGACACTTACACTGGAGGAGAACACGAGAAAAACAAACGTCCGTATAAACAATTAACTGTGTTGTTTAAAGTGGGAAAAACAGTATTTCTTTGTAGTGTATTTTAACCTATTTTCATTTTATGAAAAAATAGGCTTATGAGATCACCTTTTGTCTGTGTGTGTGTGTGTGTGATGATGTGTGTGTGTGTGTGTGATGATGTGTTTGTGTGTGTGTGTGCCCCTAATAACTTTTAAACGGCTGGAGCGATTTCAATGAAACTCGGTAAACTCATAGCACCATTCTGGCCGACCCCGACCGTGCCCTTCAAATTTTATTGTGTCTGACCAATCCAACATGGCGGCTGTGCAAAATATTTCACCAGCATTCTATATCTCCGAAACTATTACAGATATCGCCGTGAAATTTTGTACGGAGATAAAGGGCACTACTAAAAGCTTACCTATGGGACTTTCAAAAACCTGGTAACTACAAAACCAACATGGTGGACAAGCGAAGTTGAGAATTTTAATAGACTTTTCTCGTGATTTAACCATCCAAACGTAATGAATCTTGGTACAGAAAATGTTTATACATATTGTAATGCACAGGTATCCAATTTCGTTCAATTGTTTACATAACCTCAAAATGGTGGCTGTGCGAAATATTTCACTGGCATTCTATATCTCCGAAACTATTACAGATATCGCCGTGAAAGTTTTACAGCGATAAAGGGCACTGCTACAAGTTTATCTATGTAATTTTCAAAAACCTGTAAAGTACTAAACCAACATGGCGGCCATGCGAATTTGAAACATTTTAATAGACTTTTCTCGTGATTTAACCATCTGAGCGCAGTGAAATGTGGTACAGTAAATGATTATATATATTGTAATGCACTGACATCTAATTTAGTTCCGTTGTTTACATAACCTCAAGATGGAGGCTGTGCGAAATTTTAAAATTAAGTTCTTATTTCTTGTGTCGTAATCATGCGATCGATGTGAAAGTTTGAATAATGAACCTACGCAATAATTCTCCTTTAATGGTACATAACTCTATGGCCTATACATATAACAATCCAAAATGGCGAGCATCCGAAATATTTTGACGGTTCTCAATATCTACGAATCTTTTACAGCAATCAAACTGATTTTTTAATGTTCATAGCGGCTATGAACATAAGTTCAGCTATAGGACTTTCAGTAACCTGGTGAGCACAAATCCAACATGGCGGCGACGCGAAGTATAAATATTCAAATGGACGTTTCTCGCGATTTAACCATCTGAGTGCAGTGAAACTTTGCACGTTAAATGCTTATACAAATGTTAATCCACTGGCATCTAATTTATTTCAATTGTTTTTATAACCATAAGTTGGCAGCTGAGCGAAATTTTAAAATCTCGTCTTTACTTCTTGTGTTCTAATCATGCGATTGAAGTTTGAATGCCACACGTACACAATAATCTTCAGGTAATAGTACATAAATAAAAATCCAACCTGGCGACCATCTGAAATATTTAGTCGGTTCTCAATATCTACGAATCTATCACAACAATCAATCTGAAATTGTGTAAGTTGATAGAGGCAATTATCATGGGTAGGATGTATGAAAATAGGCTGTATAGTTCTGCACGGAACTACTTGTTGTGTAGTGTATTTTGTCTTATTAAAACTCAACCCTTGGTAAAACGGAAACCTGTGAAACCGGAAAAATACATCTGGAATGATTGCGTTCCGCGTTAGGCAAGTTTTACTCTACTATAATGGGAAACTATCCCGAGTGTGGTTTTCCCCGGGGTTTCCCGTCCCCTCCCCCGTTTAGCCAAATGCTGGGATAGTACCTTCTTTCAAGCTTCGTAGAACCTATCCCATTCCTCACCCACACACTACTACAATCACAACAGAGACAGAGATTATCGTTCGCACACTCAAGTTCACGGGGCTAATGACCAAGATGTCCCAAGCCCATAAAACGAATTAAACTACAACTATAACAAATATTCCATTCTGGCTAAATTTGAACTTGGACCATAAGGTTCGTAAAACGAATGAATGCTTTGTTATGCGTGACTCCTATCTGCCAATTCCTCAAGAGGAACAATTACGACTACCACCGTAAACATTTCCATCCATTGCATTTCCATGAAAATAGTTGCATGTTTCTAAATTAACAAAAGTTTGGTGCTTTTCAGTCGGTCAACACGATTGTACCCAAATGAGATAGGTGGCTCCCTAATAAATACACTTGGATCACCAGTTTCGATCAAGCGATCATCATCAGATCCATTACACTTAGGCTACAAATCTATGTCTGAAAGTATGGGTGAAAATATTTACAATATGTACACTTATTTAGTTGCGGTATTAGTTGAGATAATGCAACTCGTCAATATTTGTTAGTTATAGTCTGTGTGATGTTTTGTTGAGATACTGGAAGTGGTGATTGACCTCCGGAATTTGCCTGTTTGGAGTGAATATATGGTTGTTGTAAATGGTCAATTCAGGTTGTATTGTACAGGCTACTTATCTGGCTGAGATCAATCACCACTTCCAGTAGCCTATTTCAACAACATTAAAAAAGGTTTTAGGGTAATTTCAGTACTTAAGAAAATTTTATCGTACAACTGATGTCTCATTCAGTGACCCCCCTGAGGCTCACATCTAGTGGGACGTGGGTTGGTGACCATAGGACCCCAGCTGAGTCCGGCATTGCTTCTAGTTACTTCTGCTGGGCTCCTCTCTGTCTTCTTTCCTGTCGACCTCTTTTGATCAACTCTTATTCTCTTCCGACCCCGACGGTATTAGGGTATTAGGCCTTAATTGGCCCTTGTCTCATCTTTCCTGATGCCTTTCTTCTGCATGGGGTCAGCCTTCTTTTTCCTGTCATGTTATCTCCTGCCTTCTGTTCAAGGCCCTCAAGGAGGCAGGGTGTATGTAGCCCCACCACTTATGGTGCACCCTGGATATTGCTACACTCTCAAGAGCTCACGGCTGGTGAGTTCGGGAGTTTGCAATCCCGTGGGATTCCCCTTTTATTTTCCCTCTTTCCACTGACTTGGTGGGGGGGGGAGGAGAGGGTGCTCTCCTCTTTTCCTTTTCTATCTGCCTTTCATGGTTCTCCTTCCTTCCAAGTCCCTCAATCCTCCCTCTTCGAGGGTTGAGGGCATTTATTTTCTTCCTGTCCTTTATTTCCCTTATACTTCATTTGTTTACCATTTCTTCTTCTAGTATGTAAGTTTGTAGTTAGTATTAGTTATAGTTTACATTCTCATCTCATCTTTTACTATCACCCAAACCATTAGGGGCCGATAACCTACATGTTAGGCAATTAATTTGTGTTCTACTGCCCGTGTTATGGGTAGGCTTCAGCCTGACAGAATGTTGTGACGTTCGAGCTCGGTGGGTTGCGGCCCATTCAGGGGCTCGCGAGTCTATAAAGGTTGAGGCGAGAGGACGGCCTCTCAGTCGAGTGCTGAGAGCCAAGTGTAGAAGTTGAGACCCGTGTCCAACCTCGCGATAAGCGTGCCGGAGCGTGTTTCTATCGCGACACGTGTTCGCGCCAACCGTACGCCGCGCGTTCTTTGGTGTGTTTCCACTGAAAACTGTGCTGCATGTGTCTTCTCTTTTTAACTATTCTATAAGTGAAAATACAGCCCTTTCAAAACAAGACCTTTAATTTCTTTGGCGTGTTTTGACAGATAACTGAAAAACTGCACTGTTCTTTTTTCGTTCATTTAAAACTGTCTTAAAGTAAAACTTAAATTGAATTTGGTTTAATATCTACGTAGTGATTTATATTGGTGTCTTTGATAGTGTTTTGTTTTCTAACTGGAAGACATCATTGTTAGAAGTGGCAGTGAAAAGATTTATGAGGCATTGTCTCCCGCTAATGTTCATCATCTAATGTGTGTACATTTCTGAGTTGGTGTTTCTGTTTAAAGTTGTATCATTTCGTGGTGAAGATGAAGGTGGTGGTGTATTTAATATTGACCCTGTACATCGTGGTGTTGGATACTTCGGCTCTGACAGAGGAATCCACATTATACGGTAGGTGAAATACCGCAGGTTGTTTATTTGGAAGTCAGTCGTTTCATGAATGTTATGATTTGAATGTCTGATGTGCCAAATGAAGTGTAAAAATACCGGTACTCTATTGTAGTTCCAATTTTAAAACGTTCTTTGAATGGAACTTGTGGCAAGTGTGGAATGGGGCAATACGTTTCCTCGGTTCGAACACTGGAAGGATGCCAGTTTGATTCTTTGGCAGGTAAGCTAGCTAACAGATAGGAAATGAATTAAATCCTGGTGCCCTCGTGGTTTTGTTCCATTTATACGCAGCCGTTGTGAGCACTACCTTCAGGCCATACAAAGTACCTGAACTATATTAAACCGAGCATTATAACAAAAGTTTGGTGCTTTTCAGTCGGTCAACACGATTGTACCCAAAAATGAGCTCGGTTATGCCCTAATCCTGAAATAAATTACATGAGATTAATAAATACACTAGGTTGACCAGTTTCGATCGTCAAGCGATCATCATCAGATCCATTACACTTAGGCTATAACATCTATGTTTGAGAATACAGGTGTAAAATATTTACAATATGTACAATTATTTAGTTGCAGTATTGGAAATGCAACTGTCGGTGTATGCTAAAAGTAGTATATCTAATGTTAGGTGAAATGCTAAAATGGTGATAGAAATCCAGAGTTTGTCTGTTTGGGGTGATTATATGGTTGTAAAAAATCAACTATGGCTATACTGTAATAATATAGGCTGATACTTATCTGGTTGTCTTCCTGGCTGGGACTTCGAGCAGTTTCGAGTTCACTCTAGCACCAGCACAACGAATATATTAATTGTATTTATTTATTTATTTATTTATTTATTTATTCGTGTCAAAAGCACTTAGGCCTACGATGGATGAAGTAAATATGGACAATAATGCATAATATTTACATGAACATATTTACATTACTTGACAGTTCTAGGAACCTCTATTGCATTTGGTGTTGCACGTAGCCTACCAAGTCTTCCAATGTGCAAGTTGTTGACAGTGGCTACACTGGAGCAGGTGTGGGGGAGTCTGTATTACACCACATTCACACAGCGGCGACTCCAAATTGAAACCCCTTTTCATTAAATTACTCTTGCATTTAGTCTTGTCTGTTGAGCTATTTCTCTGTGTAGCCTGCGGGTAACTTTTCACATGCTGAGAGCCAATCCTCAGGGCTGGTATACCTTGCGCGCCATACATCAGTTCGGGATTGCTGTGGTGGCCCGACAAGAGCCTCTGTTATTTCCTTGATTTTAGTCGTGGGTTTGCTGGTTGGTATCCATATAAAGGTAGTGCTTGAGATATTTGCACCTTTCTCTTCTCACTTTTTGCCGCTACCTTTGTACGGATGTCAGGAGGTGCAATACCAGCAAGGCTGTAGAGCTTGACCAGAGGAGTGGGCTTTAAGCATCCGGTGATGAGACAAGTGTCGTTAAGAGCAACATGTACTATTTTAGCGTGACTAGATTTAAACCAGACTGGGCTTGCATATTCCCCGGCAGAGTAACACAGTGCAAGGCAAGAGGTTCTTACAGTGCTAGGGACAGCTCCCCATGTTGTGCCTGTTAGCTTCCTGGTAATGTCGTTTCTGGATGCCACTTTTTGTTTGGTATTCAAGCAATCAAGGGTGATTCCTAGAAACTTTGGAGATGTATAGTGTTCTAGTGTGGTTCCTTCCAATGTAATAATAATAATAACAACAACAACAAACATGCTCCTCTCATTCCTTTGTCCATCTCTCTCTTCCTCTAAGCGGTTTCGGTGGTGTAGTTGGTAGAATGCTGAGCTTCTATGTCCATGGTCGCCGGTTCAAACCCGGCCAAAGTCGTCGGATTTTTAAGAGCGTTAAAAATCCCTCAGTATGCCTTCCTTCGGGGGGGAAGTAAAGCCTTTGGGCCCATGTCATAGATTTATGGCATGAAAAAGAACCTTCCACTAACTACACTTGTGTGAAGCCAAAACTTGTAGGTTAGGTTTGATTAATACTCTTAAGTTGCAATGTTCGTCACCGGACGCTGTTGGCGATGGCATCTAGTAGTAGCGAAGTTCACAGCTAGGTGTCATGGACGGTAGCATTTGGTAGCGAAAGTAGGAACTACTTGAAATTATTGTCTGCAGTCCTTACTTGAATTAAAACAGAAAACACACACTAATACAGCCATCACAATATTAACACCGGTTATCAGACAGATTCTACACACACCCAAAGTACACGGGGCTACATGGCAGCGTTGTCGCAGCCCCTAAACTAAAGAACCAACCAACCATCTCTCTCCCTCTGGAGTGCTGAAATAGCTAGGGTTTCATCGCTCACCAGGCATGCTGCAACAGCTTGCATGACTCATCCAGATAAGCTACATTTACGTGCTGACAGTCGAGTCGAATCAGCATTTTTCGTGTTACTCATAAAACGGGGATGACCAGTTATTTTTACTGTAGATTCAAACTACTATTTCACAAAATGAAAAAAAATCTCTGGCTGTCAAAATTTGTAATGAAAACACTATTCAGGTTCATTTAACAAGATAATTGAATTAAATAAGATATCTCTAGGGAGGTTTTGCTCGCCAGCAATTTTTGACTCTTGTCACGAGAGCACCAAACTTCATTCAAAGGGCGAGCGCCTGATTTAGAAGCTTGTAAATTCATGGCCATTGTCTTAGCTACATAACCATGATAATGTCCCATTAAGGCAAAAATATAGGAATGCAGTCGAAGGGAATTAGAAACCCCTATGGATGTCAAATTGGCAGGTGAAAATCTGAAGGAAGTAGGTGACTTCTGTTACTTAAGAAGCAAAATAACCAGTGATGGACGAAGCAAATTAGCATTTTTTCTGATCATTTATGGAAAAAGTGGCAACGTTGGTAAGTGGTAAGGTTGGAGGATCGAATTCTGGCGCAGTATGTTGGCATTTGAGGGTGTGCAACTGCGAGGGAGCTGTGGTTAAGGTTCCCCTTTGGGGTGAAATTCCGGCACCCCGGCGTTTCTAAAACCAATAGCATTATTATTCATATAATTAATATCTTGCCACGGTGGGTGAGTGGTCAACGTGTCAGTCTACTAACCCCAAGCTTGCAGGTTCGCTCCTTGCCGTGGTAAGTGATTTTTGATTGGCGGCAAAAATTACGATGTTGGCATGTCAAAGAACCCATTTGAAATCAGTAGGCCGTGTTCATAATGGCAAAATTAATCTCGGGAGTTTCCGCCAACACAAAGTAACTCATTTCTCTACTAGAATGCGCTATAGTGTTCAAGGAGCTTGGATATCTAACCTCCTTGCCTTCCATAGTGCTTCAAGGAACAACGAAATATCACATGCAAGCTACCCTTTGGGTGTCAAATAACAAAGCTTGCACCCGAGGCCATACGATATTATTATCATTAGACTATTATTATTGAAAGAGCAGATTGTATTTCTAATTAAGTCAGACATTCCTCAGTAATGGTAATTAATCCCAATCACGTTTCCCATCACTGAGAGGTTCTACTGCGCTGCACCGGAGACTATTGAGTGGTTTGTTTCGCTCTAGCTTGGAACGAGCGCCAAGTCCATGGGCCGCTGCCAGGAGAGGTGCATTTTAAATGTCTAAATAAACACACTCTCACTGTGCCATAGGTTGCGAGATCGAGTACTGACTCTATCGGGTGGTGTTTAAAGCTTGTAAAAGTGCTGAGACCGAATGTTAGTAGTTCCACTGATACGTTAGCCCGCGAGGACTGGCACATGGGTATTTTGGACCCGAGGCTTAAATCATGCTCTATATTTTCATTTTGGTCAGCCCTTATTTCCTGTCGCTTACTGTACCTTCCTTCCTAGCCTTGAACTTCACCCTGCAAAAGAAACATGTCCATAACCTTTTGAAAACTAAATTTATTTCTATATTATTTCCGGTGCGAAGGCTAGAGTCGGGACATCGGAATGGTTTAAATTGACACTGGACTAAAGCAATGAAGTGTGTTGTCACCATTATTGTTCGCAATGGTGATAGATGACATCATGAAGGCAGCAATGAAAGAATATAGTAGGGCAAAGATGAAGGTAATGTTGTTTGCAGACGACGTTGTGATCTGGGGCGAGGATGAGATGGAGGTACAAGAACAGTTAGACGTAATAAATGAAAAGATTGAGCAATGGGGATTGAAGATAAATGTGGAGAAGAGTAAAACAGTGGTGGTGAGTAGATATAAGAAAGAAGGAAGAGGAGTAATCAAAGTAGGAGATAAGGAATTGGAAGTGGTGAAACACTTCAAATACTTGGGAAGTGAACTGACTGAAGATGGAAGAGTAAATTAGGAAATTAACAGAAGAATACAACTCGGGAGTGCTTTCTACCAACAGGTACGGGGACTAGTATGGAACAAGGATATACCAATTAAGGCTAAAGAAGTTACGTACAAAGCATATTATGTTCCTATAATGACATATGCAGCAGAAACTTGGACAATGACTAGGAGGGATGAGAGCAGAGTACAAGCAGCTGAGATGAGATTCCTGAGAAGTATGGTCCAGAAAACGAGGAGGGACAGAGTGAGAAATAAGGATATACGGGAAGATCTGGGAGTACAGAAAATAAATGTCAAACTGGAGCAAAACAGATTGAGATGGTTTGGACAAGTCAAACGGATGAATGAAGTAAGGCTACCAAGACGAGCACTAGAACGACGGATGACAGGGAAGAGAGGACGAGGAAGACCAAGAATTCGTTGGATGGACTCGATGGAGAATAGTATTATAAAATGGAACCTGGATTGGAACACTGTGTCGGGAGAGGAATGGTGGAACGACAGAAAAAAGTGGAGAGGAACCATATTTGCTTCCACCCATTGTCAGCTGGAAAAGGGGAAATGAAGATGATGATGATGATGATTATGATTATTTACGGTCGGGTCAGATTTACCCATGGTGCCAGTCCTCGCGTGGCAATTGTCGGCTTACGTTAGTCGGGACAATCCGTAAAAAACAAGAAGTTTCGTGAAGAACTATACAGCCTACTTTTCATGCCAATGATTATTCTACAGTATATGAACCAATCTAGAATAATGACGAAATTAAGTTGGTAATATCGAAATATCTAATTAGTTCAAAATACACCTGGTATAATGTAGCCTAATAGAGCACTACAGTTGGCAGCCCTGGTGACTGAATATATTCATAGTTCCATCTCTTAAGGTACAGAATACAAAATTTGGTTGAAGTCCAATGGACGTTACATGCAGTTTGACACTGGATCTAGCAGCACGCGTAAAATCATGTTGCCAACAATACCATGCGTGTGCTGGTCAGAAAAAATTTGAAATATTATATCTTGTTGTGCCAATTTTGGATGAAATCCATTTGTTAGTATAGAAGTTACATGTATTTTAAAATTGGACATATCAGCAGGCATAGAATCATGTTGGCAGCACTGCCTTGTATAAATTACTCCAAATTAATCTAGAATGTCAGGTGCTATACGTGTGCAAAGTATAGAGCTGTTGGCTTGCATACTTACTGATATATTGATATTAGGGTAAGAAAATATAGACAGCATTTATTAACAGTTGGCAGCCCTGATTGCTCTTAACAATACTAATAGTCATATCTGTTATGGTACACATAGCACATACGAAATTTGGTTGAAATCCAACTGATAGTATAGAAGTTACTTGTATTTAAAAATTGGTACTATCAGCAGGCTTATAATCATGTTGGTAGAACTGACGTATATGTTACTCCAAATTAATCTAAAATGTCAGAATATACGTTTGCATAGTTTAAAGCTGTTGGCTTGCATACTTTCTGATATATTGGTATTTTGATTTAAAAAAATAGAGAGAGCAATTATTAACAGTTGGCAGCCCTGGTGGCTCTTAAGAATACGCTCAGTCATATCTGTTTAAGTACAGATATTACATACAAAATTTGGTTGAAATCCAATTGATAGTGTAGAAGTTATATGCATTTAAACATTGAACCTATCAGAAGGCTTAAAATTATTTTGGCAACACTCTCATGATTGGCCTCCTGGAAATTAAACTGAAAGCGTGTTATCTACATGTGTGCCAATTTTGGGATAGCTCCCATGCATACCATGCAAGATATCCAACATGGAGCTCAAATTTCTAGTGCGTTTTTTCAGCAGTTGTTAGCACTGACATCATTTTCAAATATGGACGTGAGATATTCCGGTGCACATCTTTACTCATACTAAATTTGGTTTTGATTGCTGCAGCCGTTTAGGAGTTGATAGGGGGGGGGGGGGGACACACACAGCCAGACAGACAGACACACATTTTCCCGGATCGATCTCATAAGTCTACTTTTTCCTCATTTTTGCAAAATGTGAAAAGTAGGCTAATAATGGAGAAAATCCACCTATTTCGGCGCAGCACAAACACATAGCTCACGTTCTTGTTGATCTATGTTTAGGGTCTAGGGACGCCTTGGGCATCAGCTCCTTTCTTCAAAACAAATTGAGATGACTGCTTTGCCGTCACTATCAAGGTCAATTATATTGTTAAGAAAATTGACATTTTTCTGCATGTTAAATTTTAAAAATATAAATAAACTCCATTTTGTCTTGGGAATAGTTCATAGGAAGAATCCAGGTGTAATATTAGGCTACTTCATTAAAATCCGTACGACTACGCCAAAAAGGGAGTGACACACTATGGGTCAAAATGACCCGGTGCCAGTCTTAGTGTTATAGTTTTTCTCGCCAATTATCAAGGGTTAAAGATCTCCCTCTGGCTTCTCGAAAGCCGGAGTAATTAAATATTAGCGTGGCACTTAGCCCCTCAAGGACCTTGGCGTACAGATTGCGTTGTGATGCGTAGTCAGCACTTCTGGTCTCCTCGGCCGTTAATCTTGGTATTCCTGACGGGGGCGCTGCCTCTGTGATCAGACAGCTGAGCAATTGTCTTGTCGAGGCTGAGTGCAGCCCGTTCCGACCCACACGAACCCGGAGCTTCCGGGTGAGAGACAGGCGCGCTACCTCCCAAAACCACGGGCCGGTCGGAGCAGTTAAGAGAACTTGGACATTATTGTTATTAAGTTATTACCTTCATCTGTCTCAGTGGAAAAATAGTAGAATGTCTGTATCATGATCTCAAGATCGCGGGTTCGAGTCCGGGCCGGAGAAGGCTGATATTTAGCCTACTTTCATTTATGAAAAAAAACCAGGCTTATGAGATCACCTTTTATCCGTGTGTGTGTGCGCGTCACTCTAATAACTTCTAAACGGCTGGATCGATTTCAATGAAACTCAGTAAGGTCATAGTACTATATTGGCCGACCCTGACCGTGCCCTTCAAATCTTATTACTTCTCACCAATCCAACATGGTGGCTGAGCGTACTATTTCACCGCTATTCTATATCTCCGAAACAGTTAAGTTACTCCTTTCACCCTGAAATTGTGTACGGTGATAAAGGGCACTAACTTACTAGATCTATGACAGCAATCGAACTGAAATTTTGTATGTGTATAGAGGCTATGAACATAAGTTCACCTATGGGACGTTCAATAACCTGGTGAGCACAAATCCAACATGGCGGTGACGCGAAATTCAAATATTTAAATGGACGTTTCTCGCGATTTAACCATCCAAGCGCATCCAACTTGGTACAGAATATGGTTGCATGAATTTTAATTCACTGGCAACTAATTCATTTAAATTATTTTCATAACCACAAGATGGTGGCTGAGCGAAATTTTAAAATCTCGTTTTTATTTCTTGTGTCCTAATCATGCGATTGAAGTTTGAATAATACACCTCCACAATAATCTCCATGTAATAGTAGACTACATAACTCATAAGGCCTATATATAAAAATCCAACATGGTGACATTCCGAAAAATTTAGACGGTTGTCAATATCTACGAATCGATTACAGCAAAATGAAAGTTTGTATGTTGATAGAGGCAATTAACATAAGTAGGATATATGAAATAGGCTATTTAGTTCTTCACGGAACTATTTGTTTAGTTTCACGATGTCGGCTTTTAAAATATATATTTAATCTCAATCGGTTTCGTTGATAATTGGTTAGATTCCCACCACATTCATTCGAGAAGTGGTCCCTTTTATCTACTGCGGCTTTTAGAGACAATACGATGCCCGGATGTTGCCCTTAAAGGGATCTTTAACGTACCAGTAAATCAACTGACACTGCTCCCTTATATTTCAGCATTCCAAAAATCTGACTGAGTCAGGATTCGAACCTGCAACCTTGGGAACAGCAAGCGAGAACGTGAATCTGTGATGTCAGAAAGCACTGCACTATGATTTCCACTAACTGTCGATGAGAGCGCTTTTCACTCCGTCTCGTCTTATTTGGAATACCTGCTATGTTAAGTCGTGCATAAGGGCGTTGAATAGGAAAGTTTGGCTACGTAGCACTGACTGTGTGAGGAATTTCCTCATGTCTACTACTCTTATGCAGTGCGCACTTCACAATTTTTAAATATACCGAGATGGGGAAAAAGTAGAGTCTGGTGCCTATGAAGTAAGCTCCCTTTCAGCCTACTTTTCACATTTTTCAAAAATGAGGAAAAAGTAGACTTATGAGATCGATCCGGGCAAAGGTGTGTCTGTCTGTCTGTCTGTCTGTCTGCCTGCCCTTTCTGGCTGGCTGGCTGTGTGTCCCACCTTTCAACTCCTAAACGGCTGCAGCAATCGAAACAAAATTTGGTAGGAGTAAAGATCTATACCTGAATATCTCAATGCCGTATTTGAAAATGTCAGTGCTACCAACTGCTGAAAAATCACAATTGAAATTTGAGCTCAGTGTTGGATATCCTGGAAGGTATTAATGGGAGCTATTTCAAAATTGGCACACGTATAGATAATAATATTTCAGTTTAATTTCCAGGAGGCCATACCTGGCAGTGTTGTCAAAATGATTCTAAGCCTGCTGATAGATCCAATTTTTAAATGCATATGACTTCTACACTATCAATTGGAATTCAACCAAATTTTGTATGTGCTATGTGTACATAAACATATATGTGTGAGCGTATTCTTAAGATCCACCAGGGCTGCCAACTGTTAATATATGCTCTCAATTTCTATTATCCAAATACCAATATATCAGAAAGTATGCAAGACGACAGCTTTAAACTATGCACACGTATAGTACCTGTCATTATATATTAATTTGGAGTAACTTACATACGTCAGTGCTATCATCGTGATTCTAAGCCTGCTGAGAGGTCCAACTTTAAATACATGCAAGTTCTATACTCTCATTTGGATTTCAACCAAATTTCGTATGTGCTATATGTACCATAACAGATATGACTATGCGTATTCTTAAGAGCAACCATAGCTGCCAACTGTTAATAAATGTTGTCTCTATTTTTGTTACCCTAATATCAATATATCAGAAAGTATGCAAGCCAATAGCTCTAAACTTTGCGCACGTATAGTACCTGGCATTCTAGATTAATTTGGAGTAACTAATATACGTCAATGCCGCAAACATGATTCTAAGCCTGCTGCTAAGTCCAATTTTAAAATGCATATAACTTCTATACTAACTAATGGATTTCATTCAAAATTGGCACAACAATGGATCTATTCTTCTTCTTCTTCCTAGCATTAATCCCTTGCGGGGTCTGCTACTTTGCTACATCTCCTCCACTTCTTTCGGTCGTTGACATCTTCTGGTGTTAGACCAACAGCGTGCATGTCAGCCCTGATGTTGTCAGTCCACCGCTTTGCAGATCTTCCACGTGGTCTTGTTCCACCTGGGTTGATGTGGAGTGCTCTTTTGGCAACTGAGCTGTTCTGTCTTCTCATGACGTGATCGTACCAGCGTAGACGAGCCTCCCTCACCTTCTCGACAATTGGTGCAACACCAAATCTTCGCCGGACGTCTGTGTTCCTTGCGTGGTCAAATCGGGTCAGCCCCATCGACCATCGGAGCATCTTAATTTCCATCGTATTCAAAATTTGCTCATGTTGCTTGGTCATAGGGCGACATTCAGTCCCATAGATGGCTGCTGGGCGTACCACAGACTTATAGACCTTTGCCTTTAAATGCAGAGGTATCTTTTTATCACAGATAACTCCAGTGACTTGTCTCCACTTGAGCCAGGCTGCGTCTACCCTCATCCGAGTATCAGGAGTGGCGTCACAATTTGAAGTGACAGTGGACCCTAAGTACTTAAAATCCATGGTCTTCTGCAGATTTTCTGTGCTGATGCTGATGGTACCTCTAGTTTGGGGGCCACATTCCAGGTATTCTGTCTTCTGAATATTGAGGTGTAGTCCATTTTCAGCCAGTCTGTCGTTCCACGTTTGAACCCTGTGCTGGAGTTCAGGGCGGGTTTTTTGGGCAAGTACCACATCATCCGCATAGAGAAGGGTCCAGGGATGTGAAGTCTGTATGTCCGCCGTTGCTGTATCCATGCAGAGGATGAATAACAGTGGTGATAGAGCAGAACCCTGATGAACACCCACCAGTGATTTCAAAAGGTGGGGAGACTCCAGCTGGACTTCGAACTACACTAGTGGCATTACGATACAGAAGTTGCACCCAGCTTACATATTCCTCAGGGACTCCATGGCAACGAAGAGATCGCCAAATAAGATCATGAGGGATACGGTCAAAAGCTTTCTCTAAATCGAGAAATGCCAGGTGTACGCTCCGCTGTCTCTCTCTCTGTGCTTTTCCATTAAAAGGCGTGTGGCATGGACAGCATCGATGGTACTGCATCCCTTAACAAACCCACACTGATTTGGTGTTACAGTGACAATATTTCTGAGTCTAAAATCAAGCACACGCTCAAATATTTTAAACGTATGACAGAGGAGTCGAATAGGGCGATAAGTTGAGCAGTCACCCACATCACCTTTTCCCTTCCAGATTGGAACTGTTATGCTAGTTGTCCATGCATGGGGAAGTTGGTTCTCAGCAATGATCCGGTTAAAGAGTGTGGCAAGGAATTCTGAGGCAGGCCTTCCTAGAATTTTCCATATTTCCGTCGGTAAGTCATCTGGGCCAGTTGCTTTCCCACTCTTCATCTTGCTAATGGCAAGCATTACTTCCTCGGATGTAATTGGAGGAACGGGTCCTAAGGTAGGATCAGGAATTGCAATTGGTGGGTGTGGAAATTCTTCGTTGCAGATGCCAAAAAAGTAGTCTGCCCAACGTTGGAGGATAGATTGCTGTTTTCGTAGTAGCTTAGCGTTTGCATCCTTGATATGCATGACATGTCTAATGTCCTGAGTTGAACGATAACGGGACTTAGCAAGACGATATACATTGTTTTCTCCTGATGGTGTGTCAAGCTGGTCGTACAGGTCTTGATAATAATTGTCCTTTGCAGCAGCTACTGCTCTTTTTGCTGCTGATTTCAGGTTACGGTATTGCTGGAGGTCAGTATCAAGACGCGAGTTCCACCAATTCTTGTAGGCCATCTTTTTCTCCCTGATAACTTGCTTGACTTCATCACTCCACCACCAGGTCTGTTTATCAATGTATTTTCGTCCGGGTATGGTTTTTCCCACAGTTTCTTTCGCCGCCTGATGTATCTGTTTCACAGCATCCCTCCACATGCCATCAACTGATTCATCAGACTTCACGGAGAAGTTTGCCAAGGCTGTGACCAACTCATTGTGGTGGGCATTCAATCTCCACCACTTGATACGCTCAGGTCCAGTTTTAGGTTTTGTTAGAATAATGGACTCATCCTGGGGGATTGCTCGAAGGTGGGTATCCAGACTGTTCCAGAATTCATCTTTCTCATCCTCTGTACATCCAGTTTGAGGTGCGTAGCAAGATATAATGTGGGCAGGGATTTCTGTTGAATCAATCTTGATAGACATAAGCCTATCTGACACCCTGTTGACATTGGTGACACTGTTGCGGTAGTGCTGGTCTACGATTATTGCTACACCGTTTCGTGCTGCCCTGGTACCGTGATAGATGAGTTTGTAGCCATCTCCAATTTCTTTCGCCTTCGAACCCCTCCACTTGGTCTCCTGGATGCAGGCAATGTTGACACGCCTGTGTTTAAGCATTTCTGCTAGCTCACGATGTCGGCCAGTCAACGTTCCAATATTGAGGGTAGCGAATCTTAGTCTTAGTTGTTTTGGTTGAACTAACTTCTTTAACCTACCCCGTTCATGAGTAGGTAACCCTCGCTCATTTCTCACGTCACTCGGGCGCAAGTGGCGCGCGTCGCTTTGGGGGAACGTCCCTAGCATGTTCCGAATTTAGAAGAGACGTAGCCATTGATGCGACAGGAAATACCTCAACCGACGGGTCGCTTCGTCTGTCGTTGAGGGCATTTTAACGCTACTGCCAGCATATAATTCGGCCGCCCCTAACATGGGGTACAGACGCCGTGTGTAGCCGCCCGCTCCGGGTCAGACGCTACAACTGATATCTACCCCCAAAATGAGGATGATACCTTTTACTCAATTAATCCCGAGCACTGGGCTGTCACATCCGCCATCTACACTGTACCGAGGATTATCCTCTCCACTGTAGCTGCCGTTGAGGTCTTCACCGTAACCCTGGCAAGGGACCCTTACATGGGACTACCAGCCGGGTCAGCTGGACCAAGGTTTTTTAAAGAGGTGTTACTCCTCTATCACTCGCCCTTTGTCCTGACTTGTGACAGGCAGAGCCTGGCTTCCCAAACATTGGGTCCAGGTTGGTGGGGTTAACAATGGATCTATTATTATTTATATTTATTACCAATACATGCATGACATTGTTGCCAACACGATTTTACGCGTGCTGTTAGATCTAATGTTTAACTGCGTGTAACGTCCATGCTATCCATTGGACTTCAACCAAATTTTGTATTCTGTACCTTAAGAGATGGAACTAAGAATATATTCAGTCACCAGGGCTGCCAAATGCATTGCTCTATTAGGCTACATTATGCCAGGTATACAATATTTTGAAGAAAAAAAATGAAATTTCTATATTAAGTTACCAACTTAATTTCGTCATTATTCTAGATAGATCCATATAGATTAATCATTGGGCTTTAATCTTAAGAAAAGTAGGCTCTTTAGTTCGTGACGGAACTTCTTGTTCTCTGTTTTGAAGTAACTTATTTGATAACATTTGAAAATAGGTGGTTTAATAATCCTTGGCACTACAGTTCATGAAGCACCTAGGCCTACCAAGCGACCGCTGCCCAGCCATTTGGCCTACAGATATTGGGGTGACGCGTGGTCAGCGCGTCGGGTCCCCTCGACCGTTAATCGTGGTTTCCGAGACCGGGGCGCTGCCTCACCGTCAGACAACTGCTCAATTGTCCTCACGAGGCCGATTGCACCCCGTTCCAGCCCTCACATCAGTTTCTAAAATCCCTGACGGAGTCGGGAATCGAACCCGGGTTCTCCGGGTGAGAGGCAGGCGTGCTACCTCAACACAACGCGGCCGGCGGTTTAATAATTTTAGGGGAAGTTAAAATTTTTTGGGAATGACAATGAGGTGTCAGTTACCCAAATATATTTGTATTGGTTAGGCATTGATTTGTGCTTAGGATTCATTTTGTGATAATGGCACTTGCAGGGGGAAAATAAGAGCAGTTGTCCGTTTCAGCTTATGTTCGGTGAGGAAGTGAATATTGGTTCTTCAAATTAGGGACCAGTGGTCTCTTTCCTGCCTATGCTGTTAGGTCTAGAGATACACTCGCCTTGACCGGTACAGGCTGTATGTTTTGTTCAGATATGGGTGAGTGCTGATCTGTAGTTGGTAGAAGTTAATTGGTAATTATGTACAATTACCAATAAGTTGATTAAAAATGTGTATACATTGTTAGTCACTGTTGTTGAGTGTTGTGAGAAAGTTTAGAAGCATTGTACTGTATTTGCTGGTTATTGAGTTAAGAGTAGTCAGACGTTGCACAGCCATCCAGTGACTGGCCAATGACGGAGACCCTGCACAACAGGCGAGAACGTTACCGCTGAACCACGCAGCCAGCTTGCAGGCCTACTAGAACAAATATACACAGTGGCATGGCATTCAGTGTTGTCCTGCTCTAGTTGATATGGTTACCAGTAAGATTGTTTCTATTGTTCTTTATTATGAGGTAGTCTCTGAGAGGCTTCGAAGAAGTGGGAGGTCTATTGGGGAGGGCGAGATAAAAAAATAAATGGGGGGGGGGAAGGGTCGGCGGCTGTAAAAACGGTTTTTTCTCCGCGGTATTGTTGTCTTTTGCGAAAGAAGTTCCTTTAATTGGTATTGATGTCCTTTTAATGGATTGTGAGTTCCTTAGGAGACTAGGGTTTTGATTTAGGATGGGTGTTGTGCTTCCGCCAGAAGTAGAGAGAAAAGATAATTGGGATGAGCTGGATGAGTTATTTATATGTCTGGATGTTCCAAGTTGATACCTGATGGTGAGGATGTATTTAGATTGGCGTGTTAATCGTTGGAGTGGGTCTACTTGGTATAGTCCCAGTTGCCTGATGAGAAAGTTGCTGTATGTGGCAGTCTTTTAGTAGAATTTAATTGCCATTTGTGTAAGGTGGTCTAGTAGGTAAGGAGTCTTTTTAGCCTATTTTCAATTTGGAAAAAATAGGCTTATGAGATCACCTTTTGTCCGCGCGTGTGTGTGTGTGTGTGTGTGTGTGTGTGTGTGAGAGGTGTGTGTGTGTGTCCCCCCTAATAAAATCTAAACGGCTGGAGCGATTTCTATGAAACTCGGTAAGTTCATAGCACTATTCCCGGCGACCTCGACCGTGCCCTTCAAATTTTGTTACGTCTCACCAATCCAACATGGCGGCTGTGCGAAATATTTCACTAGCATTCAATATCTCCGAAACTATTACCGATATCACCCTGAAATTGTGTACGGTGATAAAGGGTACTACTAGAAGTTCACCTACGAGACTTTCAAAATCCTGGTGACTACAAAACCAACATGGCGTTCAAGCGAAATTGAGACATTTAAATAAACATTTCTCGCGATTTAACTATCTAAACGTAATGAAACTTGGTACAGCAAATGTTTATACACATTGTAATGCACTGGAGTCTAATTTAGTTCAATTGTTTACATAACCTCAAAATGGCGGCTGTGCGAATTATTTCACTAACATTCTATATCTCCGAAACTATTACAGATATCATCATGCAATTTTGTACGGTGATAAAGGGTACTGATACAAGTTTACCTATGTATATTGCATAAACCTGTAAAGTACAAAACGAACATGGCGACCAAGCGAATTTGAAATATTTTAATAGACTTTTTTCGTGATTTAACTCTCTGAGCGCACTGAAATGTGGTACAGTAAATGATTTTGCAGATTTTAATGCACTGCCATCTAATTTAATTCAATTGTTTACATAACCTCAAGATAGCGGCTGTGCGAAATTTTAAAATTAAGTTTTTATTTCTTGTGTCGTAATCATACGATCGAAGTGAAAGATTGAATAATGAAGCTACGCAATAATTTTCCTTGAATGGTACATAACACTATGGCCTATACATATAACAATCCTAAATGGCGAGCTTCCGAAATATTTAGACGGTTCTCAATATCTATGAATCTTTTACGGCAACCAAACTGATTGTTTTATGTTCATAGAGACTATGAACATATGTTCACCTATAGGACTTTCAGTAACCTGGTGAGCACAAATCCAACATGGCGGCGACACGAAGTATAAATATTTAAATGGACGTTTCTCGCGAATTAACTATCCGAGTGCCGTGAAACGTTGCACGTTAAATGCTTACACAAATGTTGATCCACTGGCATGTAATTTATTTCAATTGTTTGCATAATCACAAGATGGCTGGTGTGCGTACTTTTAAAATCTCGTTTTTACTTCTTGTGTTCTAATCATGCGATTGAAGTTTGAATACCACACGTACACAATAATCTTAATGTAATAGTACATAAATAAAAATCCATCCTGGCGACCATATGAAATATTTAGACGGTTCTCAATATCTACGAATCTGTTACAGCAATTAAACTGAAATTTTGTATGTTGATAGAGGCAATTAACATGAGTAGGAAATATGAAAATAGGCTGTATAGTTATTCACGGAACTATTTGTTTTGTTTTGTTCTGTTTGGTGGCATATCTTAGAAGCCAGTTTTGAATGGTTTGTACAGGGGTGTGCAAATTATTAGAATCGAATAATGAATTTCAATTAGTCGCAATATTCATATTCAAATAATTTTATTGACCAACTGACTTAGTAATGTGGACTTACACCTTTTCCCATAAGGAACTAAGTCGGGAAAGTTTCAGAATTGGATATTCCGAGGCATACCTGAGCTGAACTGGTATGGACTCTGCCTTGAGGAAAGATTTAATGATGAAAATTAATAAATGTAAAACAAAAATATTGGAATGCAGCCGAAATAAATCAGAAACCTCTATTGACATATAATTGGCTGGTGTAAAGCTAAAGGAAGTAGGAGATTTCTGTTACTTAGGAAGCAAGATAACCAGTGATGGACGAAGCAAAGAGGACATAATGTAGGTTGGCTCAGGCAAGGAAAGCATTTCTACAAAAAAGGAATATGTTGACTTCGAATATAGATTTAGGTATTAAGAAGTCATTTTTGAAAACGTTTGTCTGGAGCGTGGCGCTCAATGGAAGTGAAACTTGGACTATTGGTGCAGCAGAAAAGAGGAGAATTCAAGCGTTTGAAATGTGGTGTTACAGGAGAATGATGATCAGATGGGTAGATAAGGTTACAAACGAAGAAGTATTAAGACGAGTGGGAGAGGAGAGATGTTTCTGGCGACTGCTAATGAAGAGAAGAGATAGGTTGGTAGGACACATACTAAGACACCCAGGAATAACAAGCTTGGTTATGGAAGGAAGAGTCAAGAACAAGAACTGTAGGGGTAGACCAAGGTTAGAATATGTTAAACAGATTGCCTCGGATGTAGGGTGTGGTAGCTATGTAGAGATGAATCGATTTGCTCAGGACGGGGAGGCATGGATAGCTGCATCAAACCAGTCAAAAGACTGAAGACTCAAACAACCTAAGCTGGGTCCGTTTTCTATTTTTCTTTGGCTTTGGAATATACCATCTAGGTCAGGTGATTTCAATCCATTCTTCATGAATCTAAGAATAGTTCAAGAGTAGATCATCAATAAAAAAGACCCCAAATCTCTCAGATCTAAATTCACACTAAAATTAGAGTCAAGTAATCAAAACAAAACGTAATACATGTTGCATTAGCAAAGTTCTTCTGTTCGTGGGAATTCTAAAAAATCATTTTACTTCAAGTTGCTTAAATTTAGATATAATTAAGTCACTTGTTTAAGCATTTGAAGTAAATTCGTTGCCTTGCACACATATTTAGTACGTTAAACCGTAAAAAGTATAAGTTAAATGTTATTTTGGAAATCTGGCGTAGTTTCTAATAATTTGCACACCTCTGTAATTGAAATAAAAAGACGATTGCTACTTGGTGGACAGCCGTTTTCAAATCTCGACAATATCTTACATGGAAGGAAGGGTAGAACTGTAGGGGTAGACCAAGGTTAGAATATGAACATATTGCCTCGGACGTAGGGTGTGGTAGCTATGTAGAGATGAAACGATTAGCTCAGGACAGGGAAGCATGGAGGGCTGCATCAAACCAGTCAAAAGACTGAAGACTCAAGCAACAACAACAGAGACATAACATTAACAACAAAGATCCGTATAGTAAGGGCTATGGTTTTTCCAGTTGTGATGTACGGATGTGAGACCGGGACCATAAGAAAAGCTGAACGCCGTAGAATAGGTTCCTTCGAATTATGGTGTTGGAGAAAAGTTCTTAAGAGTTCCTTGGACTGCGAAGAGAACAAATAAGTCAGTTTTACATAAAATTCAACCAGAATGTTCCTTGGAGGGCTTAATCCTGAAACAAAACTGAGCTAATTTGGACACATCATGAGAAGACATAATTCATTAGAGAAGACCTTAATGCTGGGGAAGATAGAAGGCACAAGAAGAAGAGGGAGGCAAAGAATGAGATGGATGGATGGCATCACAGAAGCACTAAATTCCAGCTTGGAAAATCTTCGAGAGACAGTGCAGGACAGAATAAATTGGCGTAGTCTAGTACATGGGGTCACGGAGAGTCGGAATCGACTAAACTGAAGAAGAGTGAGAGATAGTAGTCTTAAGGTCACCACGTACTCTTGAATTATGAAAAAATCGATTTTTTTTATTTTGGCACCATAAAATTCTTCATTCTTTACTGAATCCAAATATATATTGTACCCATGTGAGTAATCTCGTTGAATAATATGCATCTGCCTCCAACTAGCATCAGCTCTCAGGCGTGTACGGTAACCCCAATTTTGCAGTGCATATTTTGGATTTGAGGCTAACAGGTATCAACTCTACAATGATAAGGCACAACTCTATTCTAAAACTTTAATTCATTTATAAATCATGGCTTCAAACACAAAACAATACCCAAAAAGCATAAAATAAAAGCAAACAAAATTTTTACTTCCACAATCCATAAGTAAACAAATATAAAATCACAACAAAGTCATATCTAGCCATAATGCTTTACCCTTCTGTGAACTTCACAAGGATATACTAGTGCGCTGATGCACCTACGACTTCAAAACAAATGTACATTAACATAACAGTCATACAATGTGACTTCTTTAATATTACAACAAGGATTATTCCTTAAATCTCTTTATGTTAAACAATTATGCGTGTTTTAATATTTTTCTTCTCACCAATGAAATGCTTTGCATGCATTTACCTATTTGGACGTTGCACCAAAATCAACGTGCAACTCCATAATTATGTAAGCTACCCCCTACATCCTCCAATTATATGGTTTCACCGCATGCTGTCTGTGATTCCTAGATAAAACGTTACGTTATAGCTTATGTCGGATTGTACGATAGACTACCTCGCGCTCATGGCGATTGGCATCTAGTAACCAACTACATGACTTGGCTCCAGTGACAGTACAAATATATCATGTAACTATTCGTCAGATAGCTAAATTAATGAACCATCAGGATTAACTATAATTATCCATGTGTTCACAAACCACATGGCTATAATACTCAACATAACAATCTTGCATTATATGTCATTTTAACAAGGTCTAGAATCTCTTCCCTCTTTTACTTGCCTGAGCGGTCCGGGTGGTTGGCACCGACCCTCGGCTAAAGGAAATCGCTACACAATAGAAAGTGGGATGGGTCGTTCCACCAATTATCTCGACCTTTCTAAAAGTTTGAAAGCTTCCCTCTTTCTAAGCAGTGGAGATTTACAAGACAAATACTGTGTCCTAACCGACACACATGTTCCCAAAGGATCTTAATTGACTATTCTGCCAACAGGTATTGAATGAGCTCTTGTAATTATTCCTACGTCGAGGATAATGATTAATTAATGGCCTCACATGGGTCCATTCAACATGAAGGTTCGGGGTTCGTAATGCATGAGCCTGGCGGTGACCGATGTCTCAAGTATAATATAGGCGCACAAAACCACTGTCGCCCTGAGTTTTCGCTGCCCACGAGCGTACATAACTCATCTATAAGTTCTCGGGAAATCATAGAGCTGCGAGGTGTCCTTGTTATCCTCGACTCTATCATAGGATTCCAATCCGGAACACATTCCAATCCTTTCTTCAGAGTTAGGGTCCATTCACTAAAACTCTGGCATAAATAATATCTCCAACAATGTCCACGACATAGGAGAATTCATACGTAGAATAGACTATCTGGCCCCTAATGCTCCATGCTACGACATTCCGACCTCTAATATTAAGAGAAATCTAACATTTACTCTATAAGCTTCTCAATTAAGCTGCAAATTCAATTCAATAAAAGCTCTTTCATTACTGGTATCATTACTGAATATATGCAATATTCTGATATAAAGCTTCTTTCCATAATTACTGAAATGTAATCTCACTGTAACATCTTCCTGCTTAGATTGATAAGCCTTGCACTTAGCGTTAATAATTCTCGCTTACACCATTTATTTGTTTCCTGATGTGTTCATTCATACACTTAATAACCATTATTATTATTATCATCATTTCTCACTGACATAAATGACCAAAATCATCCTTGATTATTATTATGAATCTCATTGACATAAATGACCAAAATCATTATTTATTATTATTCTCATATAAATTACCAAAATTTCCGACATAGCTAGACGTTTTAAACTCGAACAATCGCGTTCGTAACATTTACATAACTGATTGCCATTCTTAATTCATAGTGGGAATAACTACTCCACTTAATGATGCAAATCAACATCTCAACTCTATAAAAATCAACTCAATACTGATTAAACATGGAGGATCAGCCTCCTAACTGATTTTTACTGGCATCTATAAGGAATTCACAATACCTTTACGGAATCACAGACATGCATCGGTCCATACTTCTACATAATTATAACCATAATTTGTGGGGTACTTACATCTCTATAGGCATCTAAGGTGGCTCCAACCAATCATATTCTTCCATGTCGCCCGCCATAATGGGTTTAACGCGACATATTTCTCTTGTTTACACACATTTGATTACACATTCCTATCACCAACACGACACGTTGCATACCTTTCAGGAAGTTATCACTCCTCAAACATGTGAAACACTTCATCAAACACTACTTTAAATGATATTTTTACATATACATTACACTGAACACTCGTCACTTTATACACATTTCAATGCTGAAATTCCCTAGCAGAGATCGAAATTGCAGGTGTCGACGGCATCTTACGTTATCAACTCCTGATTGAAAGTCTGGTTATCTGCTCTCGGAACTCTCCAACAGTTTTTGTGACGATCATTACTCCTACAGTAAGCGTTAACATCTGGTACTCTCATGGCAATACCAAACACTTAGTAGAGTTTCTTTAGCGCATTCTATCGTAGTTACACATATACGATTAGTTAATACTATACACAGTGCGCTTAATAAAGTTCAACACTTTCACAAATAATTATATACAATATTGCTACCGTTAGTCTATACGGTGCTTCATACTGAACACGTCATAGTTCGTGCGGCTGATTATGCCTGTATCACGACTATTATTCATACAAGCATGTTTACTGTTTCTTTTACACATACCAGTCCTTGTTCGGCGTCTTGATGAATAGAATCGTCATGCGTTTTGCCTTGACGAACTTGCTTCAACCTGGCTGTAGCTGACTGAAGTTTCACTCGAAGACTGCACGTAGCTTATTTGAAGACTTCTGTCTGCGGCTTACACGCTGTCTCGTACTGCTGCATATTTGCTGCATACTGATTGCAACTTATTTCCATTGTGCTACAATTGACAATTGAGTAAAACTGTAACTGGCTGTAACTGCGCTTGGCGGCATGTAGACTGAGCTTGACTGCGTCTCGACTGAGCTTCAAGTGAGTTAGAACAGAGTAACACTGAGAACAGAGTTTCAAGTGAGAACAGAGGGCTCCTCCTGGGGTCTACTCCCTTATATCGGATTTCCACAGAAAGTAGAGCAACATCTTCCCGCGTAATCTTCGCTCCTCTCACAGCATGATTCAGGTCTTCAAACCATGATCATTGTGTTCCTCTCTCTTCACAGGTCCCAAAACTATCTGTGTGCAAAGGAATCGCTCGTTCAATTAATTAATATTAATTCCTTTCTCCATGGCGTGGGACGCTACCTAGTCGGGAAGTCCCCGTCAACATCTTCACATCCCTCCGCGAACAATGGTCGTTTTACAGTCCTTACGCACATCACTAAATATGCACCAATTTCGCAGGTAAAAGACTCTAAAATTATCTTCTTGCCAAGATATTCACCTGTGTGCAACTCTCATCTCGATTCGTTACTCCAATCACGAGTAATCAATGATTTTTCTGGGCATTTCTCCGCCCCTACTTCAAATCTATTCTCCGTCGGGGAATAACTGTGTCATTATTCAGGCCTCTCCCCTGCTCCAGACGACATAATGGGGTGACAGAGATGGACGTGGCTCCACTGGGACCAACCCACAATTCTGGGCCGATTAGTAAATGTCAGCTCTGCCCTCCTCTGTGCTTCAAACCTCCAATAGCTTACACCAAATCGTCTTATAATGATATAATCTGCTCATTATTTCCTACATTATTTTAATAAATAATGCCATTTCATCAAAAATCACACCAGTGATTAAATATACATTTCTTTCGAGGGGTTTTTACCAAGAAACTCCCTGTACAGATCCCTGGTTCGCTTCCTGGCGGAACCTTTTTACTGAGATCACAGTCTCTGAGAACCATGTTCGATTCCAGTCAGCATAACCCCATCGGGTTCATGTTCCCCTTGCAAAACTTATAAAAGTCCAATGCAAGTGGCTTATATAAGTAACCAGCTGACTGTCGACCACCGTCTGTGTTTACGTCTGGGGTCCTTCACCTTGTCTGGCTGCGAGTGGGTTAGTAGTGTTCCCCCTTCCACACTCGGCCTTGTTTCTGAGCTGTCTATTCTCCCTGCGAAGGATCGCGTTTACAGCCTCAACCTCTCTGGCTACCCTGACCATTTCTTCATAGAATTCTCGCAAACACTGGCATTCTTTCTGCTCTCCGCTTACACTGGGTAAACTGTCTGCTTCTTGTCCCGTCTCGCCGTTCCAACATTCAGGTCTGCCTGCTTGGCTGCCTCCGCTCTCCACGTTGAGTTGGGTGTGCGTTACTAATTCTTCTTCTGGTTCATCGAATTCTTCTGGCGAGTAATAAATTTTTAAGTTGGCTATGTACATAACGACCTCGTTTCCATTCTCTAAATGCCTTAACCTGTATGCATTGTTCTGGAGGTCTCTTATCACCTCGAACGGGCCGTGGTAAGAAAAATTAAACTTCTTATACTTCCGAGCCTCTGGATCTGAACTGGCGGGTTTCTTAATTAAAACTTTCTGTCCCACGAGAAGCGGTTTATGATACCTCTTCGCACGATTCCTTCTCTGACGTCTCTCCGCCTGTGCTTTGAGATATTCAAAGGTTCGTTGGATCCTCAATTCTCTACCGGGCTGTGCGTCTACAGGTAATGGAATAACACCATTCCACGGTCTCTCTGGTCTCTGATCCAGATGTAGAGTAACGGGAACCTGACCTGTCGCCTCATGTACAGTATTATTTACACAGTATTCAATTACTTCTAGAAATTCAATCCAACGCCAATTCGCTTCAGAACAGTAGATCTTCATGTATTTCTGGATCTCTCTCATTACTCTTTCAACGGGACTTGCCTCAGGATGGCGAATGGTAGATAAAATCTGCCTAATTCCTAGAGTTTCCAGTTCTCGACGAAATTCTGCACTAGTAAAGCAACTTCCGTGGTCCGAGAGAATGTTATCCGGCTTCCCAAGAATCGGAATAACTCTCTCTTTCAGGCGCTTCAAGACCTGTTTTGAACTTGTCTTTTGAATGGGGCACAACACCACCATTTTCGAAAATACATCCATGGCTACAAAAATGTGTCTATTGCCTCTACGTGCTCTAGGCAATGGTCCAAAGTTGTCGATACTCAATAGCTGCCTTGGCTTCTCTGGTAATAACGGGATAGGTCGTTGCCTCATTAAAAAGGGATTCGGCTTTACCCTTTGGCAAAGATCACATGTTCTAATAGCATTTCTCACCGTTTCTCTCAATTTTGGCCAAGTAAATGCTTCCTTCAACAGAGCACAGATTTTATCAATCCCCGGATGGCCAAATGCTCTGTGGGCTAGCCATACTAATCTCCTCTGCAAAGATGCAGGAATTACAATCCTTTGACGTGTGTGATCCACATCGTCCCACTTGTGTAATATCTGATTATACCATATATAATCTGTTGCCAATGCCTCCGCCTCTCTGTATATCGCAGTTCCCCTTGCTAATCGTCCCTCAAAGTAATCGATTATCATCTTCAACCATGGGTCTTCGCGTTGTAGGTTGGTAATGTTCCTTAAGTCATCCAACGTCTTCTGATCTCGATTCTCAATCTGGACCGCTAGTACTTCTTCTTCTCTAGGGTAACGACTTAATATGTCCGGTATTACATTCACTTTCCCTGGACAGTATTCTATTTCCACATTAAATTGCTGGATATACAGGGACCATCTTGTCAATCTCTGACTAGACAAATCTGTCTTTAACAAAAATGTTAAAGCTTTATGGTCTGTTCTCAGAACTATTCGGAAGCCGTACACGAGTTTGTGCCACGATTGCAACGCGTACAAAATTGCGAGCAATTCTATCTCTGTGATCGTGTAATTTTTCTCATGGGCTCTCAGTCTTCTGCTGATAAAGGCGATAAAAACTTTCTTCTCAGGCTGGTCAACATTTTCCTGGAATAGCATCGCTCCAATCCCAATAAGTGATGCATCCGTCTGTATGATAAACTTCTGGGTATAATCTGGGTATCCCAGTTTCACATATTCCAAAAGCATTTGTTTTGACCTCACGAATGCTTCCTGACATTGCTCCGTCCAATTCCATCTGCCGCCTTTCTTCAATAGGTCCTGCAGTGGTGCTACTGTCGCAGTATAGTTTGGGCAGTGGTTCGAAAAGAATCCAATTACTCCCAAATACTGTCGGACGTGCTTAACTTTCGTGGGTCGAGGGAAATTCCGAATTACCTCCAATTTATCTGGGTTAGGCTTCACTCCATTTGCATCAATAACATGCCCTAGGAATTTAACTTCCCTCTGACAGAAGTGCGATTTCTTGATATTGACCTTAAAGTTAGCCTCTCGAAGGTCATCTAGCAACTTCTTCAGGTCTCTCATGTGCTCCTCCAGAGATTCTGATGTGAGTAGAATGTCGTCTACATATCTGATGGTACTCTCTTTAACCTCATCTGATAGATTGCGATCTAACGCTCTTATCAGGGCTGAACCAGCTGTTTTCAACCCAAAAGGTAGCCTTAAAAATGTGAATGTATGTTGATCAAACATAAATCCTGTCAACAGACTAGTTTTCTTCTCTAATTCAAGATGGTGGAAACTGGATGTGATATCCAAATTTGAGAATATAGTTTTCCCTTTAAACTTCCTGAGGATCTCTTTAATAGGTGGCACTTGGTCAAATTCCGGAATAACTCTCAAATTTAAGCGTCTCAGGTCCAAGCAGACTCTGACAGATCCGTCTGTCTTTGGTACAATTACCAATGGACTTACATAAGGCGTAGGTGTTTTCTCAATAACACCGGCCTCCAACATCTCCTGAATTGCCTCTTTCACTTTTGCATAATGCTTTTCAGCTATAGGGTAGGGTTTCTGCCTAAATGGTGTCCAATCACTGACTTGAAAAGCATAAGTGAAGTTCTTTATCCGACCAGGTCTCGAATCAAAGACTTCCTTCTGTTCCAGCAATAACTGCTTTAAATTTTCCTTCTCTTTTAGCCCAATTTTCGCTTCTTCTAGCTTCTCCGAAATGTAGTCTTCCAATTTGGGTTCCAGATCTTTTTCCAAGTCTGTGGCTAGTGTTTTGAGCTCCGCTTCTAACTGCTCCATAGCTAATACTTCTTCATCAGCCACATCTCTGTATGTATGCCATACTTGTTCACTGGACCCTGGTTCAATTTCATTGAGTGCGACCTCTAAGCCTTCAGCTTCTTCATTCACATGGAACATAACCCTGTCCTGTGCTAGGTCAATTATCACTCTGTATTCCCTTATAAACTCTGCCCCAATAAGTAGGTTATAAGGTAGTTTGTTTACTAACAGAAAACTCTGTGAGAAAATAGAGCCTCCTATCTGTAAATCTAGGAATACCTGGTATTTACATATCATTGTTCTGTCTGGAATTACCCCTTTAATTTTGACACTGGAGATCGGTATCTTCAAAATGTTCTCTCTCCGGGCTATTTCATTATATAGAGCTTGTGTCATCAGGCTCACTGTTGATCCTGTGTCTAGCAGACTTCTGACTTTTAATCCTGCCACTCTCACAATTATAATAGGCAATTCTCTCTTGACCATGACCTGTGGTCCTCCTGTATCCTCAATCAATTCTTCTGGTTTGGCTATCCAATTGATGATGTTAATAGACTTCCATCCATCAGTCTCGAGCTCTTCTAATTTTGGCGTTTTTTTTTTTTTTCTTCAGCGCCCGCCCCTTTGGAGTTCCTTCTCTCCTGTTCGCTGCGCTGTAGTTCCAAACTCTTAGCTCCATCTCCATATCTGTCTGGCGATGTCCTGTTCTGCATGACTTCTTGCCAGCGGACTTGTGATTTCTGGGGCTCATCTCCCCTTTCTTCGAGGTATCGCAAAGAAGCATGATATCGCTCTTCTGCCTCGTCATCGAAGTTATTTCTTCTCTCTTGGGGTCTCCAATTTCTATTATTGCCTTCCTGGCCATTATTACCTCCATTGTTATGGTACGGTTTGCCCCTGTTATTGTGTTTATTCCACGAACTTCGACCTCTTCCTGCTTTATTAGCATTTCCTTTGTACCTTGACTGCCATTTTCTGGGTTCCTGTTCCCATTGCCGTCCATAGGAATCTAAAGTTTCTGTGCTCGTGGCCTTGTTGTTCCTTGGAGCTTGCTGTTGGTCAGTCTGTGTGTTGGTCACGTGGACTTGTTCCACGGTTCGACTCTGACGCATAGTATTTGCTGTGGTGAGGTCCAGTTGCCTTAGAACTGTCTCCATTTCCATAGCCGTTTTCGCATTAGCCGAGATTAGTAGCCTTTGGATCTCGTATGGAAGCTGTTTGGCGATAGCAATGCATAGCTCCAGTTCACTAGGTTTTTGATCCAGCTCTTTAAAACGACACATCTGCGATATGAAAAATTCTGCGTACTTCGTCGGGTTGTTCGTGCTGTACTTTTTGGCATACAAATCCAGCCGTAAATTCTGCTGAGTCGCGGCGTCCCAATATCTTTTCAAGAATGCCTCGCGGAATTCCTCAACAGTATCAAAAGTGTAACGGAAGCTGCGAAACCATAATGCGCACTCCCCCTCTGTTAACTTCTCTATAGCACGTAGCCTACGCTCCTGCGGTATTCGTGCATCATTGAGATATTCAGTCACTTCCTTTAACCAATATTTTGGTGTCATACTACAGTGACTACCTGAAAACTTCCTAGGTTTTTCCTCACTTGCCCTAATGACGTTTATCACCTGGGTGTGCATCGCGTTTTCATGTGGCGTCGATGCCGCAATTGGTGCACCTGGCGTCATGTAAGGACTTTCCCCTGCGCCTGCAGCGTTTCTGCTTATAGGTTGGGTTTCTAGGTCTGCCCACCTTGTTTTTCTTATATCCTCTATGCTGCCTTCACTTGACTTAGGATATTTCAGAAGTGTCTCCTCCTGTGCTATTATCCTAGTCTCCATTTGGTTATGGCGCATTTCTGCTCTTTCTAGGCGAGTGATGACTTCTTTTTCTATTCTCGTAAGCCTATCTCGGTTTTCCTCGGCTACTTGAAAAATTTTCACCTTGTCTTCTTTCAGACTTTGTTTGATATGGGATATTTCATCCTCTACGTCCTCTTTAATTTGAGCAAGGGTCTTGTCGCTTGCCTCTGTTTTCTGGCCTTCTCTTATTTCGAGTTCTTCTCTCAGACCTTTAATTTCATCTTGAATGTGTCCATTGACTTTAGACAATTCATTCCGGACCTTGGTGATCTCGCCTCTATTTTCCTCTTGTCTTTTATTGACTATGACAATATCACTCTGAACTTGGTCCAGTTCTTTATGAACTTTACCCATCTGACCTTTTACGTTGCCTACCAGCTCCTTACTTTCCTGCGCGATAGCCTTAACTTCGCCTATTTCCTGGCATTGACCTAATATATTCTGGTCCTGTTTCTTGAGGTCACCGTTAATTGCTCTAGCGTAGCTTTTCAATTTCTGGTCCCATTTGGAGTCGTTCTCCTCTAATCTCTGGTCTACTGTTTTCGTAAACTCTGCGAACTGTTTCGCTTGGCGTTCGAGATTCGCCTCATTTTGGATCTGAATATCCTTAATATCGTTAGACAACGCCTCTAATTTACTGTTGGTTTGCTCCTGAGCATGCCTACACGCTTGCAAATTACCCTCAAGTTTGGCTTCTATGGCCTCGAAACGTTTGTCCGTTTTTACCTGCATTTCCGATACAATGCTTACAACAGTATCTGTTACTTCGGTCTTAATGACTTCTTGCATTTGACCTAACTTATTGTTTAATTCATCTTTATATTCAACTTTATTTGCATCTAACCGACTGTTTATTTCAGTTTTATTTGCATCTAAACGGTTGTTTATTTCAACCTGAGTTGCATTAATTGCCTCCTGATTGGCATCTAACCTGTTATTTAACTCTCTCTGGTTCTCATCTAACCGAGTGTTTATACTATCCTGGAACGCCTTGGTTTCCAGTTTGTTCTGCTCGTTAGCAGCATCAAAATGTTGTTTCAGTCCCGCAATAACTTGCAAGATCTCCTCCGTACCTGACATGTTACAATAACACACTTAAATATGCAGGCAGGCTTCCTGGAAAAATATGTGGATACGTTTCGAAGAGAAACATCAAACACTGCACACATATTGTGAAGTCGTACAAAACCTGATAATATTATGGTAGATTGTGGATTGGGTATGTAACGCTAGTACCCTTAGGCCATTCTCTTCTCAATAGAGAGATTCTGCGTTACCTCAAAAAGCCTACTGAATTCAAAAATCACTCAAACACAGTTTGAGGCAAAACAATTACTATGGTTTTCCCCATGAAATACCATAAAAAATCTATGGGTTTTCCCTAAATCCCATAAGTTCCACGTATTCTGGGCGCCATGTAAATTATATAGTATCTATCGTTGCCCGGTTCGTGCAATGCCAAAATCGCTCATATTGCACTGACGCAGGCGGTTCCATAACGAGTTAATACCGCCCCACGTTGCCTGGGCCATGTAAATTATATATGAGTCGTGGTATTAGTAGGACATCGGCCATATTCTAATTTACTATAAAAACTGTTCAGGGAGTGGTTTTTACTGCCGAAAGCCCCACTTGGGCCACGCCATGATAAATTAATAGAGCTTTTACTACCATAGACTCCACAGATGGGCGTCATGATAAATGAATGGAGAATAATGTCTACAGGTATCTATCAAAATTTATATATACGTATCGGAACTTAGCTATGGATTAGGAGCGGTCACACCCTACTTCGTTAATTCTTACTTTAATAGAGTTGTGTGCATTAAATCTGACCGACTTTAGTCGTACCTTTAGCTCAAATCACAGTATAGGACATCAATTTCCATGTACCCATGTGAGTAATCTCGTTGAATAATATGCATCTGCCTCCAACTAGCATCAGCTCTCAGGCGTGTACGGTAACCCCAATTTTGCAGTGCATATTTTGGATTTGAGGCTAACAGGTATCAACTCTACAATGATAAGGCACAACTCTATTCTAAAACTTTAATTCATTTATAAATCATGGCTTCAAACACAAAACAATACCCAAAAAGCATAAAATAAAAGCAAACAAAATTTTTACTTCCACAATCCATAAGTAAACAAATATAAAATCACAACAAAGTCATATCTAGCCATAATGCTTTACCCTTCTGTGAACTTCACAAGGATATACTAGTGCGCTGATGCACCTACGACTTCAAAACAAATGTACATTAACATAACAGTCATACAATGTGACTTCTTTAATATTACAACAAGGATTATTCCTTAAATCTCTTTATGTTAAACAATTATGCGTGCGTGTTTAATATTTTTCTTCTCACCAATGAAATGCTTTGCATGCATTTACCTATTTGGACGTTGCACCAAAATCAACGTGCAACTCCATAATTATGTAAGCTACCCCCTACATCCTCCAATTATATGGTTTCACCGCATGCTGTCTGTGATTCCTAGATAAAACGTTACGTTATAGCTTATGTCAGATTGTACGATAGACTACCTCGCGCTCATGGCGATTGGCATCTAGTAACCAACTACATGACTTGGCTCCAGTGACAGTACAAATATATCATGTAACTATTCGTCAGATAGCTAAATTAATGAACCATCAGGATTAACTATAATTATCCATGTGTTCACAAACCACATGGCTATAATACTCAACATAACAATCTTGCATTATATGTCATTTTAACAAGGTCTAGAATCTCTTCCCTCTTTTACTTGCCTGAGCGGTCCGGGTGGTTGGCACCGACCCTCGGCTAAAGGAAATCGCTACACAATAGAAAGTGGGATGGGTCGTTCCACCAATTATCTCGACCTTTCTAAAAGTTTGAAAGCTTCCCTCTCTCTAAGCAGTGGAGATTTACAAGACAAATACTGTGTCCTAACCGACACACATGTTCCCAAAGGATCTTAATTGACTATTCTGCCAACAGGTATTGAATGAGCTCTTGTAATTATTCCTACGTCGAGGATAATGATTAATTAATGGCCTCACATGGGTCCATTCAACATGAAGGTTCGGGGTTCGTAATGCATGAGCCTGGCGGTGACCGATGTCTCAAGTATAATATAGGCGCACAAAACCACTGTCGCCCTGAGTTTTCGCTGCCCACGAGCGTACATAACTCATCTATAAGTTCTCGGGAAATCATAGAGCTGCGAGGTGTCCTTGTTATCCTCGACTCTATCATAGGATTCCAATCCGGAACACATTCCAATCCTTTCTTCAGAGTTAGGGTCCATTCACTAAAACTCTGGCATAAATAATATCTCCAACAATGTCCACGACATAGGAGAATTCATACGTAGAATAGACTATCTGGCCCCTAATGCTCCATGCTACGACATTCCGACCTCTAATATTAAGAGAAATCTAACATTTACTCTATAAGCTTCTCAATTAAGCTGCAAATTCAATTCAATAAAAGCTCTTTCATTACTGGTATCATTACTGAATATATGCAATATTCTGATATAAAGCTTCTTTCCATAATTACTGAAATGTAATCTCACTGTAACATCTTCCTGCTTAGATTGATAAGCCTTGCACTTAGCGTTAATAATTCTCGCTTACACCATTTATTTGTTTCCTGATGTGTTCATTCATACACTTAATAACCATTATTATTATTATCATCATTTCTCACTGACATAAATGACCAAAATCATCCTTGATTATTATTATGAATCTCATTGACATAAATGACCAAAATCATTATTTATTATTATTCTCATATAAATTACCAAAATTTCCGACATAGCTAGACGTTTTAAACTCGAACAATCGCGTTCGTTACATTTACATAACTGATTGCCATTCTTAATTCATAGTGGGAATAACTACTCCACTTAATGATGCAAATCAACATCTCAACTCTATAAAAATCAACTCAATACTGATTAAACATGGAGGATCAGCCTCCTAACTGATTTTTACTGGCATCTATAAGGAATTCACAATACCTTTACGGAATCACAGACATGCATCGGTCCATACTTCTACATAATTATAACCATAATTTGTGGGGTACTTACATCTCTATAGGCATCTAAGGTGGCTCCAACCAATCATATTCTTCCATGTCGCCCGCCATAATGGGTTTAACGCGACATATTTCTCTTGTTTACACACATTTGATTACACATTCCTATCACCAACACGACACGTTGCATACCTTTCAGGAAGTTATCACTCCTCAAACATGTGAAACACTTCATCAAACACTACTTTAAATGATATTTTTACATATACATTACACTGAACACTCGTCACTTTATACACATTTCAATGCTGAAATTCCCTAGCAGAGATCGAAATTGCAGGTGTCGACGGCATCTTACGTTATCAACTCCTGATTGAAAGTCTGGTTATCTGCTCTCGGAACTCTCCAACAGTTTTTGTGACGATCATTACTCCTACAGTAAGCGTTAACATCTGGTACTCTCATGGCAATACCAAACACTTAGTAGAGTTTCTTTAGCGCATTCTATCGTAGTTACACATATACGATTAGTTAATACTATACACAGTGCGCTTAATAAAGTTCAACACTTTCACAAATAATTATATACAATATTGCTACCGTTAGTCTATACGGTGCTTCATACTGAACACGTCATAGTTCGTGCGGCTGATTATGCCTGTATCACGACTATTATTCATACAAGCATGTTTACTGTTTCTTTTACACATACCAGTCCTTGTTCGGCGTCTTGATGAATAGAATCGTCATGCGTTTTGCCTTGACGAACTTGCTTCAACCTGGCTGTAGCTGACTGAAGTTTCACTCGAAGACTGCACGTAGCTTATTTGAAGACTTCTGTCTGCGGCTTACACGCTGTCTCGTACTGCTGCATATTTGCTGCATACTGATTGCAACTTATTTCCATTGTGCTACAATTGACAATTGAGTAAAACTGTAACTGGCTGTAACTGCGCTTGGCGGCATGTAGACTGAGCTTGACTGCGTCTCGACTGAGCTTCAAGTGAGTTAGAACAGAGTAACACTGAGAACAGAGTTTCAAGTGAGAACAGAGGGCTCCTCCTGGGGTCTACTCCCTTATATCGGATTTCCACAGAAAGTAGAGCAACATCTTCCCGCGTAATCTTCGCTCCTCTCACAGCATGATTCAGGTCTTCAAACCATGATCATTGTGTTCCTCTCTCTTCACAGGTCCCAAAACTATCTGTGTGCAAAGGAATCGCTCGTTCAATTAATTAATATTAATTCCTTTCTCCATGGCGTGGGACGCTACCTAGTCGGGAAGTCCCCGTCAACATCTTCACATCCCTCCGCGAACAATGGTCGTTTTACAGTCCTTACGCACATCACTAAATATGCACCAATTTCGCAGGTAAAAGACTCTAAAATTATCTTCTTGCCAAGATATTCACCTGTGTGCAACTCTCATCTCGATTCGTTACTCCAATCACGAGTAATCAATGATTTTTCTGGGCATTTCTCCGCCCCTACTTCAAATCTATTCTCCGTCGGGGAATAACTGTGTCATTATTCAGGCCTCTCCCCTGCTCCAGACGACATAATGGGGTGACAGAGATGGACGTGGCTCCACTGGGACCAACCCACAATTCTGGGCCGATTAGTAAATGTCAGCTCTGCCCTCCTCTGTGCTTCAAACCTCCAATAGCTTACACCAAATCGTCTTATAATGATATAATCTGCTCATTATTTCCTACATTATTTTAATAAATAATGCCATTTCATCAAAAATCACACCAGTGATTAAATATACATTTCTTTCGAGGGGTTTTTACCAAGAAACTCCCTGTACAGATCCCTGGTTCGCTTCCTGGCGGAACCTTTTTACTGAGATCACAGTCTCTGAGAACCATGTTCGATTCCAGTCAGCATAACCCCATCGGGTTCAATATATAGTTTGTTGGGGTTTTGATGTCTACAACTACCTTAAATTCGTTTTTTAAAATTAGCGTCACATGCTCTGAATAATACACTTTTAACTTCGCCAGCTGTTTTCCGTTAATACTCATTTTTCATGTTTAGGTACCAATAACTAGGAAACCATTTAAGATAGAGGGCTAATTTTTCTTTACATTAACATGCCTAACGGAGTACTTGAATGTTAACCTATTTTCACTTCCAAAACATAGTAGGCATGGATTGGGAAGAGAAAATTGATACATATTTTTGAATAAATTTAAAAAGAAAGAGTTCGGTTTTTTTCTTGCATTCTGTCCCCATAATAATGAAACAAAGTGGTTACTCATCTGCCATGATCTATTCCAAGTATGTGAACAAAATTTGAAAATATTTGATTGAAAAACAACTGAGAAATGTGTACCTGAAGCAACTTATACTATACAACTTTTCTGAAAATGTATCTGTCCAAATTTGTATTCATTTCACACATCCTATAAAAGCAAAATAGCACTGCATGGTCAAAATCAGCTCAGAATATACCGCTTCTTATATGTGACAAGAATCATAGCTGTACCTTTAGCATAAACCCAGAAAATACTTCGTCAAGTGATGCCACAAAAAATAGACTTTTTCATCGTGTAAGACTAGTGGTGACCTTAAGTTAGTAATGGACTGGAAACCAAAGGCAGGGTAGGCATATGTGAGAATAGGGCGTATGGAGATGCAAAGCACTGCGGCAAGATTAACAAGACACCCGGTGTGGAGCTCTGTAATAGTGTTGGTGTACAGTGTGGCACGAGGTAGGAGACTGTCACGCATGGTGCGACCTTGAGACGCGCGCGCTATACACGTAACTAGTGCGACATTCCTCTCCTTTGGCATTGACATTGAGCTGTAAGACACTGGATTGTAAAAACTCTGACAGCAGATCTGTCATTAAGAACAAATATCGTCGTCCGGACACATGTTATGTTTCTTGGAGATATCGACCAGAAGCTTACGTTCTGGAGCAAAGACTTTGTCTCCCTTTTGCTCGATTCTCACCGATGCAAACTGGGTTCGATTCTTGGTAGATGCATTTGAATTTCTTGTTTCTCTTATACAGGCCACTGTGGCACTAAACTCTCTTCATTCAGAGGGTGGTTAAAAACGATGAAATAAATGAAGAAATAAACTTAAGCCAACCATTCAGTTCATAAGTTAATACAGGTATTTGACATCACATCTGGATATTCGTTGGATTTTGCTGTTGTAAAATGATTCCCTGCTACTGTAGACTATCTTTTAGCTTAGATTATTGATATTTTTGCATGTGAGATTTTAACTACTGCGGCTTTTAGAGACGCCACGGTGCCGGAATGTTTCCAGTAAATCTACTGACACGGCTCCCTCGCTTATGCGCTTCCTCAAATGCCAGTTGACTGCGCCAGGATTCGATCCTGGAACCTTGGGAACAGCAGGCGAGAACGCAGCCAGCTTGTAGGCCTGCTAAACCAAACATGCGCAATGGCATAACATTCAGTGTTGTCATGCTCTTGTTGCTATGGTTACCAGTGAGGTTTCTTCTCTCTTTTTGGGCACAAGACTGTCAGTTCTGCTCTTATGATGCTTGCTCTTGTTGCTATGGTTACCAGTAAGGTTGTTTGTACTGCTGGATACAAGATGGCGTGCTGTTCTCCTTGTGTAACACAGCGCTAGATGTTAGAGCCTCTAGCAGCAATGTTTGTTGAGTTTGAACACTTGATATTTAA
The DNA here is from genome assembly GCA_946902985.2 of Meconema thalassinum. Classification (NCBI taxonomy): domain Eukaryota; kingdom Metazoa; phylum Arthropoda; class Insecta; order Orthoptera; family Tettigoniidae; genus Meconema; species Meconema thalassinum. The sequence goes on from OX336393.1 coordinate 51,540,346, forward strand.
CGCCAAATCACGATAGTTAAAATTCGCAAACCAGAAAGAACGTGAGTTTTCTCTTGATGGCAGAGTTGACTGTGTTAAAACAATGGACTAGCACCTGAGTGGGTGGAAAGGGTTCTAAATGTTCAATGTCGTGAGTGACGTTGGGAAATCTCCCGAGATGCACAGCGGTTCTTGGTGGGCGTTAGGCATTCTGGGGGCTTCCCTAGAGAGTTAAGTCGTGTAGGGCATGGTTGCTCTTGCTCTTTGCTTGGGGCATACTGGTCATCAGCCCCGTGTACTTCGCTGTGTGGCTGGCTGCGTGGCTCAGGGGTAACGTTCTCGCTTGCTGAGCCCAGGGTTGCAGGTTCGTATCCTGGCGTAGTCAGCTGGCATTTGAGGGTGCGCAAATACGAGGGAGCCGTGTCAGTAGATTTACTGGCACGTTAAAGATCCCCTTCGGGGCAAAATTCCGGCACCCCGGCGTCTCTAAAAGCCAGTGTAGTTAAAAGGGACGTAAAACCAATAACATTATTATTACTTCGCTGTGTATTGAATTTGCCTGATAACCAGTGTTTGTGCGGTGACTTTAATAGTGTGTGCAATATTATTATTATTATTATTACTCACACTCAGTATGTATAATGACGTGTGGCCTATCTGCTGCAGGTCATTCGGGTTGATGCACGTTATGATGAGTAAGGGCACTCAATCTTCGAATTAGGAGAATTAATAGTACGAAGTTATGTCCTGCCCAGAGGTTACCATGCTAGACTGCGGCCCATAGTGTTAAGGGTTCGATTCCCGGCTGGACTAGGGGAATTTACTGTCCTGTAGTTACTTACCCTCGATCAGGAACTGGGCGACTATGATGTTTTAATGAAGAAATACTGCAAATAGAGTGACCAGGTAAAACAATAAAGTAAAACGAAAACAAATTAAGTGCAATGACCAGGCCAGGGATCGAACCCAAAGGGTTTATTTAATCATGATCCTACACCCTCAAGGGCTCAGGACTGGTAATGGCCCTGAGGAATTCCTGAGCTAGAGCAGGTGTGTGATGCGACCCCTCGCCTATTTTCCTTTACTTTCTGACTTGTATGGCTCTCTAGAACCTTTCAAGTCCTTCAATCCTCATTCTTCGAATTTTTAGGGCATTTATTTTTCCATTATTTCTTATTTGTTAGCCTATTTTCATTTTATGAAAAAAAATAGGCTTATGAGATCACCTTTCGTCTGTGTGTGCGTGTGTGATTCGTGTGTGTCCCCCTAATAACTTTTAAACGGCTGGAGCGATTTCAATCAAACTCGGCAAGATCATAGCACCATTCTGGTCGACCCCGACCGTGCCCTTCAAATTGTATTGTGTCTCACCAATCCAACATGGTGGCTGTGCGAAATATTTCACCAGCATTCAGTATCTCCGAAACTATTACCGATATCACCCTGAAATTTTGTACGGTGATAAAGGGAACTACTAGAAGTTCACCTATGAGACTTTCAAAAACCTGGTAACTACAACACCAACATGGCGGCCAAGCGAATTTGAGACTTTTAACCCTAGAGAGGTAGCGTACGTAATCCGTGCTTAAAAGGTAGCGATACGTAAATTTTACGTATTCTGAACAAATGCTTTTTTATTTTTATTTTCTGTTTGAAAACATGCTAGATTATTTGTTTTTTGTAATTAATTTCTCTTTACATTCAATTATACATTTACATAGAAATTATTAATGCGATCAAAGCAAAGGATTTGCACTCAAGTCATACATTTATATATACATTTGAAGTAAGAAAATGCACTTCCATATTTTATCTCGCATATAATATCACTTGATTTCCAGAATAGATAGATTCCATAATAAAATATCAGTAATGAGATTACTTACTTTCAGAAGTCGAACAAATCTCTTGAAACATGGTAAGTCAATTCCTTGATTACAAGTAATAAAATGTCTTAGAACTACAAAAGTTAAATGAAATAATCTTAACATAAACTGCACAAACTTCTTATATACATTCTTGGCATACTTTCTTCTGACGCTCTCCGCACATTGGACGACCGCAGCTGCAGTAAGTAGTGGTCATCCTCTTCTTCGTATAGTGGCAGAAGCTACAGTATTTCCTAGGACCTTGCTGCTTGTTATTAGCTTCGACTGGACGGTCTTCTCTCATGTCGAGAATTTTTAGGATAGATGTTCTCAGCTCTTTCGACATCCGTGAAGTGTTTTGGAGTCTTTGTTGATGCCATTCTCTTGTCAACTCTTTGTGGAGCGAGAGCATAAAATTTTGCCTTGATTCTGGTTTCCTATTTCGGCTGAAGAGTTTGTGTGCGTAAACAACATAGGCATTTACTGTGCCGATATTCATCATGTTGTAGAAGAAACACAGCGGCCATCTCCTTGTTTTTTTACTATGATTCATATTTAGGCACATCTGGTCTAAGCTGTCGACTCCGCCTTTCGTCTGATTATATACTTTCCCAATTTCAGGTTTCTTTGTTGCACTATCAACACAAGAAGAGCTGTGCATGCTCGATGCTAATATCACCAACGTATTTTGTTTGGGTTAGTATGACACTATTGTCATGTCTTCATGAAATAAAAACATTGACGATCCAACCTCTCTAGCCTCATATTTGATGTCAGTGGCTTCCGGTGGCAGTTCACGTTTATTTGTCTTCATTGTGGCCACAACTGTCAATTTATGGTCCTTCAGAAGACGTTGAATTAGAGGGACGCTGGTAAACCAGTTATCGAATGTTATGTTTCGATTGCTTCCATCAATTTCCTTCACTAGATCCAAAACAAAATGATCAGCGGCCGTCATTCCATTTGCCACTGTCCCCTTTCCCTTGTACACTCTAGCATCTAGCATATATTTTGTTCCATAGGTCTTGAAGTGTTCCGTCAGAACTGTTTTTATATTGTGCTCTCCGCACGGCTATTTTCTTGTTGGAATTAATCAAGATTGATTCCATTATGTTTGGAGTGAAGAAAAGTTTGAAGCAACTTGACGCAGATAACTGTTGCTTTGCATTTGGTGTCGGACCTGGTCGTACATGTACTATATTTCTTGCTGGATCTTTCCCTAATCGTTTATCAGACGCCTTTGTGTGCCATACAAAACCATTCTTTCCGAATAAAATATCTGCTTGTGGCTTCAAGATTGGGTCATTCTCTGGATCTCTTATGGCATTGTCTATTCTCTCTTCCCTTAACAATTCTTGATGATTCTCACTAATTTTCCACTTCCTGCTTACAGGCCTTGTCACTTGCGTCACTTTCCGGCCTCTACACGTTTTCCTTGTATTATCCGCCGCTGCAACTGTATCATCTTCTTGATTCTGTGTTTGAACCTACTCGAACATTTTGACGCGCTGGAGAATAGCATCATCTTCATCTTCAATATCCGATTCATTTGGCAAGAATTCCGGATCCTTATAGCTGTCGTAATCGTCTTCGAGAATGTCAGCTTCTACTTCGTCAGATGATTGACAAATTAGTTGTAATATTTCTTCATCACTTTTTAGTAATTCAGTCATAGTAATCTGTGAAATATAAATAAAACCCAACAATTAAGATCTGGGCACCAATGATGGATGACATGCAGCTTAAAAATCAACCAAACATCTCCAAAAAATAAATATTCCTCTCGCTACTTTAAGGTAGTGATACGTAAAATTGACGTGTGTTATATTCATCAAAGGGTAGCGATACGTAAATTTTACGTCCCACTTGACAGAAAATTGTGATTAGCAGGGAACTCACCGCTACAATCGTCTTCTCACTGCAACTACTGCACAAGTACTGACTGGGGAGAGAACTGCTGGACGGTAGAGGGAGGCGCTCGTTTCATTGAGGGAGGGGGAAACAGTATAGCCAACCTATACGTAAAAATTACGTACGCTACCTCTCTAGGGTTAAATAGACTTTTCTCGCGATTTAACCATCCAAACGCAAGGAAACTTGGTACAGAAAATGTTTATACACATCGTAATGCACTGGCATCTAGTTTAGTTAAATTGTTTACATAATCTCAAAATGGCTGCTGTGCGAAATATTTCATTGGCATTCTATATCTCCGAAACTATTACAGATATCACCCTGAAATTTTGTACTGTGATAAAGGGCACTGATACAAGTGTATCTATGTAACTTTGAAACAACTGTAAACTACAAAACGAAAATGGCGGCCAAGTAACGTTGAAACATTTTAATAGACTTTTCTCGTGATTTAACATTCTGAGCGCAGTGAAATGTGGTACAATAAATGATTATACATATTGTAATGCACTGGCATCTAATTTAGTTAAATTGTTTATATAACCTCAAGATGGAGGCTGTGCGAAAGTTTAAACTTAAGTTTTTTTTTCTTGTGTCGTAATCATGCGATCGAAGTGAAAGTTTGAATAATGAAGCTACGCAATAATTTTCCTTTAATGGTACATAACTCTATGGCCTATACATATAACAATCCAAAATGGCGAGCATCCGAAATATTTTGACGGTTCTCAACATCTACGAATCTTTTATAGCAATCAAACCGAATTTTTTAATGTTCATAGAGGCTACGAACATAAGTTCACCTATAGGACTTTCAGTAACCTGGTGAGCACAAATCCAACATGGCGGCGACGTGAATTATAAATATTTAAATGGACGTTTCTCGCGATTTAACCATCTGAGTGCAGCGAAATTTTGCACGTTAAATGCTTATACAAATGTTAATCCACTGGCATCTAATTTATTTCAATTGTTTTCATAACCACAAGATGGCGGCTGTGCGAAATTTTAAAATCTCGTTTTTACTTCTTGTGTTCTAATCATGCGGTTGAAGTTTGAATACCACACGTACACAATAATCTTCATGTAATAGTACATAAATAAAAATCCAACCTGGCGACCATGTGAAATATGTAGGTGGTTCTCAATATCTACGAATCTATCACAACAATCAAACTGAAATTTTGTATGGTGATAGAGGCAATTTACATGAGTAGGATATATGAAAATAGTCTGTATAGTTCTTCACGGAACTAATTGTTGTAATATGTAAGAATTCATGATGAAAATCAATAAATGTAAAACAAAAATATTGGAATGCAGCCGAAATAAATCAGAAGCCCCTATTGAACTAAAGGAACTAAGAGACTTCTGTTATTGAGGAAGCAAAATAGCCAGTGATAGACGAAGCAAAGAACAGCAACAACTGCAACATACAAGACGAGAATAGAAGCGTTTGAAATGTGGTGTTACAGGAGAATGATGAAGATCTGATGTGTTGATAGGTTATCAAATGAAGAGGTGTTAAGACGAGTGGGAGATGAAAGATGTTTCTGGCGACTGCTAAAGAGATAGGTTGGTAGGACACATACTAACACACCCAGGAATGGGAAACCAAAAAATGTAAGTTAGATATAGTTTGGTAGTCAGATTATGCCCTTTAACTTATAGGGCAGAATAATGAAGACATATATATATATATATATATATATACACACATCAAAAAAAAGTTTTGCATCACCTCGGTTCCAAGAGTTCCGGAACCGTTAAATACAAAGGGAATAGAGATCAACACAAACAACATTTCAGCTCGTTTTATTGCTCATGAGACCCACACATTGCATGTTGTACCATCATACAGCTAGACTTTCAGCATTTGTGGTCCAGATTGCAGTACACACCACTACCTCTAATACCCAGTAGCACGTCCTCTTGCATTGATGCATGCCTGTATTCGCCGTGGCATACTATCCACAAGTTCATCAAGACACTGTTGGTCCAAATTGTCCCACTCCTCAACGACAATTCGGCGTAAATCTCTCAGAGTGGTTGGTGGGTCAAGACGTCCATAAACAGCCCTTTTCAACATATCCCAGGCATGTTCGATAGGGTTCATGTCTGGCGAACATGCTGGCCACTGTAGTCGAGCGATGTCGTTATCTTGAAGGAACGCATTCACAAGATGTGCACGATGAGGTCGAGAATTGTCGTCCATGAAGACAAATGCCTCTCCAATATTCTGCCGATATGGTTGCACTAAGGGTCGGAGGATGTCATTCAGGTATCGTAAAGCCGTTTCGGAGCCTTCCATGACCACCAGTGGCGTACGTCGGCCCCACATAATGCCACCCCAAAACATCAGGGAACCACCACCTTGCTGCACTCGCTGGACAGTGTGTCTAAGACGTTCAGCCTGACCAGGGTGCCTCCAAACACGTCTCCGACGATTGTCTGGTTGAAGGCATATGCGACACTCATCGGTGAAGAGAACGTGATGCCAATTCCGTGGGGTCCATTCAGCATGTTGTTGGGCCCATCTGTACCGCGCTGCATGGTGTCGGGGTTGCAAAGCTGGACCTCGCCATGGACGTCGGGAGTGAAGTTGCGCATCATGCAGCCTATTGCGCACAGTTTGAGTTGAAACACGACGTCCTGTGGCTGAACGAAACGCATTATTCAACATGGTGGCATTGCTGTCAGGGTTCCTCCGAGCGGCAATCCGTAAGTAGCGGTCATCCACTACAGTAGTAGCCCTTGGGCGGCCTGAGCGAGGCCTGTCATCGACAGTTCCTGTATCTCTGTACCTCCTCCATGTCCGAACAACATCGCTTTGGTTCACTCTGAGACGCCTGGAAACTTCCCTTGTTGAGAGCCCTTCTTGACACAAAGTAACAATGCGGACGCGATCGAACTGCGGTATTGACCTTCTAGGCATGGTAGAACTACAGACAACATGAGCAGCGTACCTTCGTCCTGGTGGAATGACTGGAACTGATCGGCTGTCGTACCCCCTCCGTCTAATAGGCCCTGCTCATGCATGGTTGTTTACATCTTTGAGCAGTTTTAGTGACATCTATGAACAGTCAAAGGGACTGTATCTTGGATACAATATACACAGTCAACGTCTATATGCCGGAGATCTGGGAACCGAGGTGATGCAAAACTTTTTTTGATGTGTGTATTAATTTAACTTAATTTTAAGTAACTTATTTTAGCCTAAATTATTATTTTTAATTGTTGTTTTCATCAACATTTTAATGTTCATATTTATTTTTATAGTTCTTTTTTAAATTATTTTTATAATTTAAAATTAAGATGATAAATTATATCAATTTTAAATTTAATAAGTTTACATACTTGCCAACTTTAACTATTTTACACCACTTCTCCCGCCCTCCCGCTTAATATATTAAATCTCCCGATTTTTCAAAAATGTCACGCGTAATTTTGTACTAAATGTGCGAGATGACAAACTCCAGTCATCCATCGAACAGATCGATTTTACGTGTATTGTGTTTCGATACCGCAGTTTCGCTTCGTATCGATAATTTATAGATCATTCTCCATAACTACTCGTACCGCTTAATGGATTTGAATACATTTCTCTTTGTTTGAAATAGTCTACGGTTAATTCAGCGCGTGTTTCTAGAAGTTTCCATAATAGCCTGAGGGTGAGCGGTTGCGGAATATTGTATCTGTTTAACACGTGAAGTAATTTGTGTAAAACTTACTTAACTTGTGTTGACATCGAATATAGATTTCGGTAGCCTATCAGGAAGTCATTTTTGAAAGCCTTTGTCTGGAGCGTCGCGCTCTATGGAAGTGAAACTTGGACTATTGGTGCAGCAGAAAAGAGGAGAATTGAAGCCTTTGAAATGTGGTGTTACAGGAGAATGATGAAGATCAGATGGGTAGATAGGGTTACAAACAAAGAGGTATTAGGACGAGTGGGAGAGGAGAGATGTTTCTGGCGACTGCTAATGAAGAGAAGAGGGGGACACATACTAAGACACCCAGGAATAGCAAGTTTAGTTATGGAAGGAAGGGTCGAGGACAAGAACTGTAGGGGTAGACCAAGGTTAGAATATGTTATTGCCTCGGATGTAGGGTGTGGTAGCTATGTAGAAATGAAACGATTAGCTCAGGACAGGGAGGTATGGAGAGCTGTATCAAACCAGTCTAAAGACTGACGACTCAAAGAACAACAACTTAATATGTTCTTGGCATTAAAAAGCTACTGTGATTTTTCGATTTGAGTGATTTTGTCGGTTCCTCGGTAGTCTTCAAAATCTCCCGATTTTTCAGTTTGAGAGGTTGGCAAGTCTGAGTTTATTTATTTTAAATTTTTACAACCTTATTTATTTTTATTATTTTTGTTTTAACACTTTAAAAAAGAATTGATTTAACTTAAATTGTTTTTATTTAAAAATAATATTTTTTTCAATCACCTTAAGTACTGTAGATCAAGGAGGTGAAGAGATAATATGGTTTTCAGAAATATTAAAACTTCCACAAGAAAATATCTCTGAAAGATTCAACCATCAGAATCTTTAACAATATAAACTGTCCTTAGAGAAGGTGGTTAATATATAGACCAGTAACCTATGAATGATTCACCAATGCTCGCAGTGTGTACCTTGCTACCTAGACAGGTGCCTCCCGCACCAGGTCCCACTCTTATCTCCGCTGATAACACTGAACTACATCTTCAGGGTGAAGTGCACACAATATTTGCGCATTGCAATCCACTTCTTATCTCCGCGGTGGAATAACTAGAGAAATTCACACGTACATGTTCAATTCACCTGATGTGACGTTCATTTTTATTTGATTTATTTAATACTGGCAACCCACCCGGGAACAGTTATGAATGCATTACGTGAACTACGACCTACTGTAAATCCGTTTAACACTTTAAAAAAGAATTGATTTAACTTAAATTGTTTTTATTTAAAAATAATATTTTTTTCAATCACCTTAAGTACTGTAGATCAAGGAGGTGAAGAGATAATATGGATTTCAGAAATATTAAAACTTCCACAAGAAAATATCTCTGAAAGATTCAACCATCAGAATCTTTAACAATATAAACTGTCCTTAGAGAAGGTGGTTAATATATAGACCAGTAACCTATGAATGATTCACCAATGCTCGCAGTGTGTACCTTGCTACCTAGACAGGTGCCTCCCGCACCAGGTCCCACTCTTATCTCCGCTGATAACACTGAACTACATCTTCAGGGTGAAGTGCACACAATATTTGCGCATTGCAATCCACTTCTTATCTCCGCGGTGGAATAACTAGAGAAATTCACACGTACATGTTCAATTCACCTGATGTGACGTTCATTTTTATTTGATTTATTTAATACTGGCAACCCGCCCGGGAACAGTTATGAATGCATTACGTGAACTACGACCTACTGTAAATCCGTTTTACGTATCGGCATGATGGGTTAAAATCACTGACTGGACTATTAATTATATTATCATGGAGATGCATGTGCAACGAATTCATGTCAGACGTAATTTAAGAATGGCGAGGTGCATGAAACACAAATCCCCTTTCCGTCCAGTCTTTAAGTTGACTGTGTATTTTGTGGAATGAAAATTTCACAGGCGAAATGAAGCACATCCGAGTTGCATTTCCAGGGAAACTCCAAACACAACCACTCTTCTCTGAAGTCTTAACTCAACACGATAGTTTGCTACTGGCTGTATCTGGGGTAATAGGCTCACCCGCTAGCTAGGCTGTAACTGGGGTGATAGGCTCGCCCCTAGCCGGCTCGTAAACTGTCGCCTCAGTATTTGAAGGAAGATTGTTTGAAGAAATGAAACGTAAAATCACTTATAGTGGGCGATGTATTCAAGATAGACATAGGCTATGCTCTCCCGGACTGTTTTGTAGAATTTTTCATGCTGAACAATTCTTACACTTAAATAGTATACTGATATTTTTAATAGTTTGCCCAGCGTAAGCTTAAAAGGTGCACGGACGCCAGGTTGTCTTTCGACTTTTTCACTGAAATCGTTACTGCTTGCCTCCCTTTGATCATACATAAATTATTTTCTACAGAAACCTTCCACGAGATATCCTTTACTGAATGGTGAAAACCGCTTCAAAATCCATCCAGTGGTTCCCGAGATTACCCGTGACATCCAAGAATCGGGGACTTTGTTTTATACTAAGTAGAGATTTAGTTGCAGTAGTAACTTAACTAGCACAGCTAGTCAATATTTTTATTTATATGTGAATAACAATATTTATTATTATTATTAGTAGTAGTAGTAGTAGTAGTAGTAGTAGTAGTATAATGCGAAACCGCGGAATACGAATTCCAGAATGGCCGAGGTGGGAATCGAACTCCCCTCTTCTCAGTTTTGCCTCACGAGGCTGTGTACACCCCGTTCCAGCCCTCAGAGCAGAAATAAATTTCTGAACAGAGTTGGGAATCGAAACCGGACCACCGAGGTAACATCCACCAGGTGGTCTACTGAAGTTGTGGAATAAGAGTGACGACTTCCTGAACTCGGTGCATTGTCGTGTGACTGGTACTTCCTGTCCGTGCATCTTCTGATTGGAATCCCTTTGTTCTATTGACTCACTTATTCACACATAAAATGACAACCGGTTATACTCATTGAATATTAACTTATCAGATTAGGCCAAGGTGTTCGGTTATCCAGGCAACTCCCTGCAGAACCGTGCGCGTTAAATCTCGATGGGGAACTGGATCAAGTCTGTAGATTCTAGGTTCGAGTTCTGGGGCAACTACCCCATTAACCCTCCGTCGGGCGCACCTTTGCGACTCCCGAGTTCGGGCGCCTCACAGGCCCCTGTTGCAACACCCAAGTAATGCAATTATTTTTTAAGTTATAAGTGGCATGCATAGGATATTCGTAGGGAGTTTATTCAAAAGTAGGTTTTTTAAAAACTTACCATAATTTATTGCTCACAATCAAACTTAAAAAAAGTCTATTTTCAACGCACCACCAAATTGCGTTCAGTTTTCTTTAGAAAAAATTCAATCAAACAATAGTCATACTGTATCTGAATGAGGCAGGCAGATTGCTTTGTGACATTCATAGCATTCATAATTCGACATCCTTTGACCCGTTTATTCCACGAAATAACCTCTTTGTATTTCTTATTCATGTTGTTGTTTGAGTCTTCAGTCTTATGACTGGTTTGATGCAGATCTACATGCCTCCCTGTCCTGAGCTACTCGTTTCATTTCTACATAGCTACCACACCCTACATCCGAGACAATCTGTTTAACATATTCTAACCTTGGTCTACCCCTACAGTTCTTGTCCTCGACTCTTCCTTCCATAACTAAGCTTGCTATTCCCGGGTGTCCTACTAACCTATCTCTTATCAGATTAGGCCAAGCAGTAGCCAGAAACATCTCTTCTCTCCGTTTGTAACCCTATCTACCCATCTGATCATCATTCTCCTGTAACACCACATTTCAAAAGTTTCAATTCTCATCTTTTCTGCCGCACCAATAGTCCAAGTTTCACTTCCATAAGGTGCCACGCTCCAGACAAAGGCCTTCACAAATGACTTCCTAATACCTAAATCTATATTCGATGTCAACAGATTCCTTTTCTGCAGAAATGCTTTCCTTGCCAAGGCTAATACTTTTTATATCCTCTTTGCTTCGTCCATCACTGGTTATTTTGCTTCCTAAAAAACAGAAGCCTCCTACTTCCTTCAGTTTTTCACCTGGCAATTTGATGTCCATAGAGGTTTCTGATTTATTTCGGCTGCATTCCAATATTTTTGTTTTACAGTTATTAATTTTCATCATGAATTCTTTCCTCAAGACGGAGTCCATACCATTCAAAAACTCATTCAAATCCTCAGGCGTTTCGGCCAAGATGACTATGTCATCGGCAAATCTCCTTGCATCTTCATAAAATTAGCAAAATAAGAAATATTGCGATGGAATAATACGGAAATACGAACCTTCCAAAGTCGAACGAGTTCGGGCGCAATGCGTCTCACAGGCCTGGACGGTAATTACTGTACTTTAAACTCAGGCGGAGGGAAAATAAACTGGGAGCATTTAGAACGGGACCTAGAGTTAGGAAGGTACTAAAGGGGGGGGGGGGGGGCACATAGGCACCCTCGGGGAGGAGGGGGAGCAAGAATAGATTTGGAGCGCCTGTTAGGCCGAATCCGTGTCATTTCGTCTAGGTGCCATTGCGTCCAGCAACAAATTTCCTTGAAAAACGTGCCATTTCGTCCAGTTCGGGTTTACAAATTATTTCACAAGTTAATGAGTGCCATCTCGTCCAGATGAAATGTTGACAAGGGTTGAGGCAGTGCTGTTAATAGTGAGTATATTATCTTACATTTAATTCCGTTAGAAACTTTTGTCCAGTGAACTACTTTCTTATTATCAGTCCGATTTTGATGATTGAGGTGTCCAATTAAAGGGAACTTTCCCTAGATGTTTAGAAAGGACATGATTTCCCTAAATTCCCTTAGGGCTCCCTCCCCAAAGCCCTTCCAAAGTCCCCATGTAATTTCAATGAATAAACAAATATTCATGCTTGATATATGATAAGATATTTAAAAAGATATTTTAGTAATGAAACTTTGAATATATTTTAATTATCACCCGATTTGTGAAAATATTTGTTTGTATTCTCACTATGTTATTTACATAATAAGCATTTCATTGTAAAATATAGTTAACTAGTGGCAAGCGAGTGACTTATTTCCAACGAGTTACGCAATGAAATGAATCAGTTATTGTAGACCTGTCAAACTGTTAATCTTAGGTATTTGGACGAAATGACACCTGGACGAAATAGCACAACACGGTCAGGCCAGCTGCACCCGACGGAGGGTTAAACCCAAATAATTTGAATTTGAGATATTGAAACAACAATGGGCCCGGGAACCTACTGTTTTACGTGAAATCCAAACTACCAGACGTGCCATTTTCATCTCGAAATTCTCGTCTATTAACCAGGAATCGTGCCTGATCCGCCTTGGTGATAGGCAAGCAGCCTGACAGCGGGTATTACCTGAAATTACAAAATTCCTCTGACTTTGAGACGAACCATGTCATCCTTCCTTTTGCTGCTATCTGCCTTTCATGGGTCTCCTTTTTACCACGTCCCTCCAATCCTCATTCTTTGTGGCTTAGGGCATTTTCTTTTCTTCCTATCTTTTATTTCCTTTCCTCCTTTGTATTTTTTTCCGTGGCTTCGGTGGCGTAGTTGGTAGCATGCTGAGCTTCTATGCCCAAGGTCGTGGGTTCGAACCCGGCCGAAGCCGACGGATTTTTAAGAGCGTTAAAATGCCGGCGGTCCCATGTCATAGATTTATGGCATATTAAAGAACCTTCCACTAATTATACCTGTGTGAAGCTAAATTGTATAGGTTATGATTGTAAACAACGCTCTTAGGTCCCTACGTTCGTTGCCAAGAGCCGACTGCGGTGGCGTCTAGTAGCTAAGTTCTGAACTAAGCCTAGTAGTCGTTGACGGTGGCGTTTGGCGGCAAAAGTAGGTACTATTTGAAAAATTCAAAGTTGCAGTCCTTATTTGAATAATAAATACAGATACACACACTAATACAGCCATCACAATTAACACCGGTTATCAGACAGATTCTACACACACCCAAAGTACACGGGGCTACATGACCGCGTTGTCGCAGCCCCTAAACTGAGGAACCAACCAACTTTGTATTTTCCTTTCCTTCGTGTAGTTTGTAAGTTACTCATAGGCCTGTAGTTGAAGGTTTATTTCATTAACTTTTTCGCTATCACCCACATCATCAGGGGCCGATAACCTAGATGTTACGCCACTTGAAATAAAACTTATCATAAAACTCAGCATTTTTTCTAGGTTTATGCCGTGTCTTTTGTGGGGTTCCACCTAGGAACACCAATCTGGCTCATCAGCGGGCTCTTGGTGTCCATGCCCGGATCCCCACAGGAGTAGCGAACTGCGTGCTACCTCCCTTCTTACGAAACTCACCTGCGCTTCTTTACTGCGAGAGCTAAAACTCGAGCATCTTTGCATCTTTTCTACGCTTTTTAAGGCTAATACAATTACATTACCTCTAATAGTTTTTATAGGAATTAAATAAAATCTAAGCATAAATTTTCGATGACCCTGTATTGTGTTGACCGACCGAAAGTTAAATATTAATTTTTTAATAAGGCAACACTGAATAATGGTTTCAAAGCACCTGCATCTTACGTTTGAGTACTGTCATTATAGTATGGAAACTGACTCTGTTGCTATGAGTAGAATCCTCTTATACTTAATGCCCTGTAGTTGCTTCGCCTCGGGTCATTGCGTCATGTGTGCAGTCGAACCCGGAACCTTGCCGGGAGGATATAGAAGGCGCGGCTAGCACAGTGCTCGTATGTAATATGCGAGGTGCTGGTGGCCTTCAAAGTACCCGTTCCCTCCTTGTTACATATTGCGTGCGGTAAATTATGTGTTCATCACGACAAAGGTGGGACCGAATATCTTACCAGTGTTGTTGTTGTTGTTGTTTCATTTGAGAGGCTTGGCCCATTTTGTGTGTGTGCGTAGAATTATGCATGAAAACCATTCTTATTGTGATGACTGTATGTGTGTGAATTTGTAGTGTAAGTGGAGCCTTTCATAGCTCTCATTCCTTCTAAGTCCCTCAATCCTCATTCTTCGAGGGTTGAGGGCATTTCTTTTCTTCCTGTCCTTTATTTGTTTACCATTTCTTCTTCTAGTATGTAAGTCTGTAATTAGTATTAGTTATAGTTTTCATTCTCATCTCATCTTTCACTATCACCCAAACCAATAGGGGCCGATAATCTAGCTAGATGTTAGGCCCCTTAAAACACTAATCATCATCATCGTCATCATCATAAATACAAATTATCAGACAACTACATGGGCTCATGACCAAGATTTCCCAAGCCCCTCAAATGTATTAACGACAACAGAAGTACTAAAACACCCACAGTCTCTCCCACAAGTGTGCATTTATTTTGGGATAGACTTTACAAACTCTCCATTCCGTAGGTCACATTCACACAATAATATCGGACCTCAATTAGATTTCTCCATCGATCACGCCGCTTGTAATACACGTTTTCACGAGGTTCGTGCGCTTGTCAATGAGGTCGCTGTACTGATTGAATATGGAAGGCTGGTATTGCTCATTGCTTGCTATACTGTAGGTCATCAGTTCATTTTAACCCTCAAAGTCTGTAACGCGAATTTAGAAACACTCTGTATAAAATATGTTCAAAGCGAAAGGAGACCGAATAAATAAGGAACATGTTAATAATTATGATCTGATTAGTAGTAGGGTCAATATCTCCGAAACGAGGAATCAAAAAATAAGGGGTGATAGCTCACACATAAAAGTTAATATGATAATCTACATAGGTGCATGGCAGCTTCGGTCGCGTAGTCGGTAGCAAGCTGAGCTTCTATGCCCAAGTTCGCGGGTTCAACCCTAGCCGAAGTGATCGGATTTTTTAAGAGTTTTAAAAATCCCTCAGTATGCCTTCCTTCTGAGGGGAAGTAAAGCCGGCGGTCCCATGTCATAGATTTATGGCAAAAAAAAAAAAAGTTTGGTGCTTTTCAGTCGGTCAACACGAATGTACCCAAAAAGAGCTGCGTTATGTCCTAATCCTGAATTAAATTACTTGAGATTAATAAATACACTAGGATGACCAGTTTAGATCGTCAAGCGATCATCATCAGATCCATTACACTTAGGCTATAACATCTATGTTTGAGAATACAGGTGAAAAATATATACAACTTGTACAATTATTTAGTTGCAGTGTTGGTAATGCAACTGTCGGTGTATGCTAAATGTGGTATATCTAATGTTAGGTGAAAATCTAAAATGTGATAAAAATCCGGAATTTGTCTGTTTGGGGTGATTATATGGTTATAAACAAGAAGTTCCGTGACGAACTAAAGAGCCTACTTTTCTTAAAATTTAAGATTTATGCCAATGATTAATCGATATGGATCTATCTAGAATAATGACGAAATTAAGTTGGTAATATCGAAATTTCTAATTAGTTCGAAATACTGTATACCTGGCATAATGTAGCCTAATAGAGCACTACACTTGGCAGCCCTGGTGACTGAATAGATTCTTAGTTCCATCTCTTAAGGTACAGAATACAAAATTTGGTTGGAGTCCAATGAATAGCATGGACGTTACATGCAGTTAAACATTGGATCTAACAGCGCGCGTAAAATCATGTTGGCAACAGTGTCATGCATGTATTGGTCAGAAATAATATGATCTATTGTTGAGCCAATTTTGAATGAAATCCATTAGTTAGTATAGAAGTTACATGCATTTTAAAATTGGACCTATCAGCAGGCTTAGAATCATGTTGGCAGCACTGACGTATATTAGTTACTCCAAAGTAATCTAGAATGCCAGGTACTATACGTGTGCAAAGTTTAGAGCTATTGGCTTGCATTCTTTCTGATATATTAATATTAGGGTAACAAAATAGAGAAGCATTTATTAACAGTTGGCAGCCCTGGTTGCACTTAAGAATACGCATAGTCATAGCTGTTATGGTACACATAGCACATACGAAATTTGGTTGAAATCCAAATGATAGTATGGAAGTTACATGTATATAAATTTGGACCTCTCTGCAGGCTTAGAATCATGTTGGTAGCACTGACGTATGTAAGTTACTCCAAATTAATATATAATGACAGGTTCTATACGTGTACATAGTTTAAAGCTGTCGTCTTGCATACTTTCTGATATATTGGTATTTGGATAATAGAAATTGAGAGCATATATTAACAGTTGGCAGCCCTGGTGGATCTTAAGAATACGCTCAGTCATATATGTTTATGTAGGGGAAGGTGCTGTACCTAGGGACAATTATTTAAAATATATTTTTTAACAATATAGTTTTGTATTTTCTGGGGAAACCAAATACTGTAAGTTGTTACTGTAAGTGTTTGGCTTGTTATTCATCAACATAATTATTGTTATTTGCGATAACAAACTTTTAAATAATATGTTCTTCCACCCCTGTCATGCGTCCCCAGGTACGTAGGGATGATGTACCTTGGGACAGTGGGTGATGTACCTAGGGACGAAGGTTTTCTATGGGGAATTTATGTATGATAATGTTACTGTTATTTAAGATACTTGTAGAAATAACCACTACATTATTTACAATTAATTTATTGATTAATTTCTGAAGAAAATCTTAAAGCATAAGCACATTGACTGCAGAATATGAATATGAATATTCGAATATGAAAGCACAACCTTTCGTAAGGTATAACCATTAAGAGATACAGGGAACGGATATTTCATAACATTTCTGGAGGATGAACCAACAAAATGTTTTGGAGGGGGAAGTTTTACAATAATATCTTCAAAAAGAAGACTGTAAACCTCCGAACTGTCTGTGAATGTGAAGTAGGAGCTACCAATAGAATTTGATTTGTTCAGATACTGCACACTATAGGCTATTCTCCTGAATATTTGCCATAGTTCTTACCAACGTACTGTTTGATAGTTTTCTATTTTTAAAGAAATTGATCAGTACAAAATCCATTACCCAGACATTCTGATTTTCTAAATCTTGTTCCATTTCCACAGCAAGAACTTCATTGTACAAATCTGCCAGCCCTGAAGAATCATCACTGTTTAAGTCCACTGAAACATCCTCCAACTCAGATTCACTATCCTTGTTTTCTCTTTTCCTTTTTCGTCAGTCTTCTCCATGGTTGTTTCACGGATTTTCGTGTAGGGTATGGCTTTTTTCCTGATTTTTATTCGGCTTTCTCTTGAGTGTTATTGAGCACACGAGCTCTCCCTTTGCAGTGACATCCTCTTTTGCTGGTAGTAGTGCCTATTTCTTTCGGAAGTGTTCGAATTACAGAAGGTGATAGTTTGTACGCAGATGCATCATCCGTATTGCAGGTGGCTGGTGTTCCACAGGTGCCAGAGGTCGTAGGAATTGAATCAGTTGACGGAATAGAATACTTTGTTGCTGCAGCACGTATGGATAACTTTTCTTCGACTACCGGTACATCCCAAACTGCTCTAGACAGCTTCCCTGCCAGGTCTGAGCGCTTTGCACCTAATTTACATCGAGGCATTTTAGTCGGTCTGAAAAATCAGAAAATACTGTTTACAATGATGTACCTAGGGACATGTCCCCAGGTACACTGTCCCCTGGTACATCATCCCTACTTTTTTATTCAATGCGACAATACTTGTTATAGGTTAGAGTTGGACAGCCAGAAAAATCATGATGAATGCAAAATAAACTACCAATATGAACACAGCAATAACATATGTAAGTAAAAATCCATGTAGCTGCATTTAAAAAAAAATACTTGTGGTAAAATCTCCAACCTTAAGCTGCTGAAAACAATGTTTATCCACTGATCGCCCAATACGTCAGCCATTACCCGCTCAAACACTTAAGCTAGTCAGAAGTTATTAAAGTCAGTGTGACCAACCACATTTCCCTTAATTTCTCTCAAATTGTATATTTAATAACCGCAGTGTCCCTAGGTACAGATGTCCCCAGGTACAGCATCCTCCCCTACACACAGCACATACAAAATCTGGTTGAATTCCAATTGATAGTGTAGAAGTCATATGCATTTAAAAATTGGATCTATCAGCAGGCTTAGAATCATTTTGACAACACTGCCAGGTATGGCCTCCTGGAAATTAAACTGAAATACACACATCAAAAAAAGTTTTGCATCACCTCGGTTCCCAGATCTCCGGCATATAGACGTTGACTGTGTATATTGTATCAAAGATACAGTCCCTTTGACTGTTCATAGATGTCACTAAAACTGCTCAAAGATGTAAACAACCATGCATGAGCAGGGCCTATTAGACGGAGGGGGTACGACAGCCGATCAGTTCCAGTCATTCCACCAGGACGAAGGTACGCTGCTCATGTTGTCTGTAGTTCTACCATGCCTAGAAGGTCAATACCGCAGTTCGATCGCGTCCGCATTGTTACTTTGTGTCAAGAAGGGCTCTCAACAAGGGAAGTTTCCAGGCGTCTCAGAGTGAACCAAAGCGATGTTGTTCGGACATGGAGGAGGTACAGAGATACAAGAACTGTCGATGACAGGCCTCGCTCAGGCCGCCCGAGGGCTACTACTGTAGTGGATGACCGCTACTTACGGATTGCCGCTCGGAGGAACCCTGACAGCAATGCCACCATGTTGAATAATGCGTTTCGTTCAGCCACAGGACGTCGTGTTTCAACTCAAACTGTGCGCAATAGGCTGCATGATGCGCAACTTCACTCCCGACGTCCATGGCGAGGTCCAGCTTTGCAACCCCGACACCATGCAGCGCGGTACAGATGGGCCCAACAACATGCTGAATGGACCCCACAGAATTGGCATCACGTTCTCTTCACCGATGAGTGTCGCATATGCCTTCAACCAGACAATCGTCGGAGACGTGTTTGGAGGCACCCTGGTCAGGCTGAACGTCTTAGACACACTGTCCAGCGAGTGCAGCAAGGTGGTGGTTCCCTGATGTTTTGGGGTGGCATTATGTGGGGCCGACGTACGCCACTGGTGGTCATGGAAGGCTCCGAAACGGCTTTACGATACCTGAATGACATCCTCCGACCCATAGTGCACCCATATCGGCAGAATATTGGAGAGGCATTTGTCTTCATGGACGACAATTCTCGACCTCATCGTGCACATCTTGTGAATGCGTTCCTTCAAGATAACGACATCGCTCGACTACAGTGGCCAGCATGTTCGCCAGACATGAACCCTATCGAACATGCCGGGGATATGTTGAAAAGGGCTGTTTATGGACGTCTTGACCCACCAACCACTCGGAGAGATTTACGCCGAATTGTCGATGAGGAGTGGGACAATTTGGACCAACAGTGTCTTGATGAACTTGTGGATAGTATGCCACGACGAATACAGGCATGCATCAATGCAAGAGGACGTGCTACTGGGTATTAGAGGTAGTGGTGTGTACTGCAATCTGGACCACAAATGCTGAAAGTCTAGCTGTATGATGGTACAACATGCAATGTGTGGGTCTCATGAGCAATAAAACGAGCTGAAATGTTGTTTGTGTTGATCTCTATTCCCTTTGTATTTAAAGGTTCCGGAACTCTTGGAACCGAGGTGATGCAAAACTTTTTTTGATGTGTGTATTATTATCTATACGTGTGCCAATTTTGAAATAGCTCCCATTAATACCTTCCAGGATATCCAACATGGAGCTCAAATTTCAATTGTGATTTTTCAGCAGTTGGTAGCACTGACATTTTCAAATACGGCATTGAGATATTCATGTATAGATCTTTACTCCTACCAAATTTTATTTCGATTGCTCCAGCCGTTTAGGAGTTGATAGGGGGGGGGGGGACACACACACACAGCCAGACAGAAGGACAGACAGACAGACATTTTTGCGGATCGATCTCATAAGACTACTTTTTCCTCATTTTTGCAAAATGTGAAAAGTAGGCTAAAAATCAACTATGGTTATACTGTAATAATACAGGCTGATACTTATCCGGTTGTCTCCCTAACTTGGGCACATTGGTGTTGACCGACTGAAAAGCACCAAACTTTTGTTTACTTAGGCAACACTGAAAAATGACTTCAAACCTCTCAATGATTTATGGCATGAAAAAGAACCTTCCACTAACTACACTTGTGTGAAGCCAAAATTTGTAGGTTAGGTTTGATTAATGTTCTTAAGTTCCAAAGTTCGTCACAGGGCGCTGGTTGCGATGGCATCTAGTAGTAGCCAAGTTCACAGCTAGGTGTCGTGGACGGTAGCATATGGTAGCAAAAGTAGAAACTACTTGAAATTATCGTCTGCAGTGCTTACTTGAATTAAAAACAGACAACACACACTAATACAGTCATCACAATAGCACCGGTTATCAGACAGATTGTACACACACCCAAAGTACACGGGGTTACATGACCGCGTTGTCGCAGCCGCTAAACTAAGGAACCAACCAACTACATATGTGCATAAAAAAATTCAATTCCTTATCTAAAGGATCTGATGATGTTCACATGACGTACGAAATATGTCATCTAATTAAACTCCTTGGGTAGAAAAGTATATACTGGTAGTCTGATTAATCCATGAATTTTTCCAGGTTAGTAAGAGTAAAAAATCATTATTTTCCATCGAATTTAATTGCACTCATTGCTGTATTGACCGACTGAAAATGAATAATTTTATTAGTAGGTTACAGTGATGATAAGCATCTTTTAGCGTCAGTCCGAAACAAAATGAACTCTACTAGTAAATACATCCGCAGTGCGTCTTATGCAGCCGAGGTCCCTCACCCTTGCATTTTGTCTTTATACTGAATTTATGGGCCAACTGCACGTAATTAAATCGTAAACGGGAATGTTCGGGCAAGATCTTATAAATTAGCAGCTGTGTTTGCTTCATTCCTTTTATAACGTCAATAAATGTTCTATTTTTAATTGTACTGTCGTTTATTACTTGTGTGTGTGTGTCTGGAATCCAACCCCGCTGGGGTGCAAAGAATAAAACTTCGAAATAGCTCTTAAAATATTCTTTACCTCGAGCTGTTTCAGTCTTAAACAACAGAGAAGTAGGCGCTACACACCTTCACCTCCGCTATACATAAGGGCCGGCACCTTCAATTGATTAATAGAAGTCCTCGAAACCTCTATTAAGGGGATGTTGTAAGCCCTATCTCCGCCAAATTTGTAAATTTCATGGTCCTTTTTCTCATTAAGTAATTGACCTATTGAAACAAAACTTCATAGATATTTAGATCTATATTTTGTCTTAAAAGTCTTATTTTTGTAAATCTGTCTGTTTGTATTTTTAAGATTTTTTCAAACGTTAAATTCTTCAACTTATTTCACAAGAAATCATACAATCAAATTGAAAATCCACAGCCTGCTTCCAGTCTCCGACCGGGTCAGGAATGGAATGAATGAAGCCCCATCTAGCGGCGAGGATATGAACTGTGCCGGCTGTCGAGGCCTGACGCACTCCTCTGGAGCAATGATTAAATGAATGACTGATGAAATGAAGTGATAGTGGAGAGTGTTGCTGGAATGAAATTTTGACAGGGAAAACCGGAGTACCCGGAGAAAACCCTGTTTGCCTCCGTTTTGTCCAGCACAGATCTCACATGGAGTGACCGGGATTTGAACCACGGACCCAGCGGTGAGAGGCCGGCGTGCTGCCGCCTAAGCCACGGAGGCTTACAAATCATACAATCAAATTGAATTACTGAAAAAATCAAATCGCTATTGTTAATACTTCGTGAGTAAAAATGAGGAAAAGTAGACATGAGATCGACCCCCCCCCCCCCCCTATCAACTCATAAACGGCTGCAGCTATCGAAACCAAATTTGGAAAGAGTAAAGATCTATACCTGAATATCTCACAGACATATTTGAAATTGACGTCAGTGCTACCAACTGCTAAAAAAATCGCATTTGAAATTTGAGCTCTATGTTGGATATCTCGGAACTTATTAATGCGAACTATTCCAAACTTGGCACTCATGTAGATAATGATTCCAAATTAAATTTCGGAAGACCATACATGCCAGCGTTGCCAACATGATTCTATGTCTGCCGATAAGTCCAATTTCTAAATGCATTTAATTTCTATACTATCGATTGGATGTCAACCTAATTTCGTATGTAGTACTATGTACTACTGCAACAGATATGACTGTGCGTATTCTAAAGAGCCACCAGGGCTGCCAACTGTTAATAAATGCTCTCTCTATGATTTAACCCTAATATGAATATATCAGAAAGTATGCAAGCCAACAGCTCTAAACTTTGCACATGTATAGTACCTGACATTCTACCTTAGTTTGGTGTAACTTATATACATCAGTGCTGCCAACACGATTCTAAGCCTGCGGATTTGTTCAGTTTCTATATGCATATAACTTCAATACTAACAAATGGATTTCAACCCAATTTCGCATGTGCTTTGTGTACCATAACAGTTATTACTATGCGTATTCGTAAGAACCAGCAGGGCTGCCAGCTGTTAATGAATGCTCTCTCTATTTGTTTAATCCTAATATAAGTATATTAGAAAGTATGCAAGCCATCAGCTCTAAACTTTGCAAAAGTATAGTACCTGACATTCTAGATTAATTTGGAGTAACTAATACACCTCAGTGCTGCCAACATGATTCTAAGCTTTCAGTTTCAATTTTTAATTACATGTAACGTCTTTGATAACAAAATTGGCACTGTAATAGATACCGGGTGAGTTAGCCGTGGTCGTTACGGCATGACTGCTGGCAGTCTCTCATATCCGGGAGGCGAGGAGGTTCAAATCCCCCCGCCGGCAACCTTGAAGATGGCCTTTCGTGGTTTCCCATCTTCCTTCCAGGCAAATGCCGGGGTTGGTCCCTAACTATAGGCCACAGCCGCTACCTTCCAACTCCTCGACCGTACATTCAAACTTTCCTCCCCAGACAACAATCCACACTCGACGGTACGTGTAGCTCACCCATTGGGTGTCCGCCTCGAAGCAGCTACAAAACACTGGTGAGCCGAACATGTCCTCGGACGCTCCCGGCACTAAAAGCCATACAGTACGCTTTAAAAAAAAACTATAATAGATCGTAATATTTCGGATTAATTCTGAACATCACATGCATGACATTGTTCCCAACATGATTTTACGCGCACTGATAAATCCAATATAAAGCGGCATGTAACGTCCACACTATCCATTAGACTTCACCAAATTGTATGTGTGCATTCTATACCTTAAGAGATGGAACTAAGAATATATTCAGAGTCACCAGAGCTGTCCAACTGTAGTAAGTCACTCTGTTAGGCTACACTATTTCAGATGTATTTCAAACTGCAGTACTTAGAAATGTTACGAGGGCAGATCAAAAAATAAGTTGCACTTCCCAGTTATGGCCATTTATTACACCACCTATACAACAGCAACACGTCTATAATGACATACAATGTAACGTCACTTTTCCGCATAGTTTCCAAGAGACTCTAAACATTTCTGCGAACACACAACCAACTTGTTGATGCCGGATGCATAGAAAGTTACTCCAGCGTTCTGCAACCACACGGAGACAGCGGCCTTCACCTCCTCATCGGTCCGGAAACTTTTTGAGCTTACTGAACAGATGAAAGTCACAGGTCGGGATTGTAGGGTGGATTTTGCCAGACCTCCCACTTGAAACGCAGCAGCAGTTCGCTCGTTTGGCGGGCCTAGTGAGGTGTTGCGATATCGTGCAACAAAATCACACCGGCGCTCAATTTCCCCCGGCGCTTCTCTTTAATCGTGCAAATCTTCCTTTTGGCCCATAGGAATCTGATTGTCGGACACACCTCATATTTGGAGTGAACGTCCAGTCAACGCGCCATTGCATTTGGCCGCTTACCACACCATACAAGACGAGACACCACAGCGACCTGCCTAACAGACGTGTGGGCAGTGTCTGTCCCTTTCTCCGTTGTGCCCACGTTTGCGACACACAGCGCGCTGCTGCAGCGCGTTAGTGCAACTAACTTTTTGATCCACCTTCGTACTTGTTAAATAATGCACCTTATTTGTGGAAACTAGGCTAAAACAAAGTGTAACAAAAATGTTCCTGTCCCAAATTGTAAACATTGAACAAGAATTCAAAATCTTTGCTGAAAACTGTTAGTTTTCTTTTTCCGAAACCCTTCCCCATTGTATTGCTGTTTGTCACTGACTCTTATTTGGTTATTGTTAACATAAACAAGGAAGGAGACTTTGTATATTTAGGTAAAAGGAACTTTTATACATTTCTATTCTACTTTCCGAAAATAGGCGATGACCTCTCATTTAAACTTCTGTTCTTATCTCGTGTCTACTAATCAATGAATCGATTCTTTCGTTAGCTGATTAAGCTATTTTTCCGTATTGATATGAAATGCATCTCACCCCATGTGCTTTGTACGAATTGAAATGAATATTCAAACATATACAGTACATAGTTTCAAGTCGCCTCCGTAGCGTAGCGGTCAGCGTGGTTAGCTCCCGTCACGGAGATCCTGGGTTCGATTCCCGACCCTGCCACGAAATTTAAAAAGTGGTATGAGGACTGGAACGGGGTCGAATCAGCATCGGGTGGTCCAAATGAGTAGAGGAGGGGGGGGGGGGGTTCGATTCCCACCTCAGCCATTCTCGAAGTGGTTTTCCAATTCGTCTTCGTGCAAATGCCGGGGTGGTATCTACTGTAAGGCCACGGCCGCCGCCTTCCCTCTTCCTTGCCTATCCATCCCGAGCTTCCCTTCCCTTCCCATCCCTCATGAGGCCCTTGTTCGCTTTGCAGGTGAGGCCGCCAGGGCGAAGTGCTGATCACACCTCCCCAGTGGTATCCATACCGACCATGTGTTCTCAGCTCTAGGACACTGCCTGGAAAGGCGGTAGTGGTGAGTTCCCTCGCTGAGAGTCCGTGGGAACCACCAACCTGGAGGTAAAATTGACTAAAAAAAAACATAGTTTTAAATTTGTTAGTTGGTTGGTTGGTTCCTCAGTTTAGGAGCTGCGACAACGCGGTCATGTAGCCCCGTGTACTTTGGGTGTGTGTAGAATCTGTCTGATAACCGGTGTTAAATGTGATGACTGTATTAGTGTGTGTATCTGTTTTAATTCAAGTAAGGACTGTAGACATTCAATTTTCACAAGTAGTTCCTACTTTTGCCGCCAAACGCCACCGTCAACGACCAACTAGTACAGAACTTAGTCACCAGATGCCACCGCAGTCGGCTCTTGACGACGAACGTAGGGACCTAAGAAAGTTAGGCAAATGTTTAACCTATATATAATTTAGCTTCACACAGGTGTAATTAGTGGAAGGTTCTTTAACATGCCATAAATCAATGATATGGGACCGCCGGCTTTACTTCCCCTACGAAGGAAGGCATACCGAGGGATTTGTAACGCTCTTAAAAAATCCGACGACTTCCGCCGGGTTTGAACCCGCCACCTTGGGCATAGAAGATCAGCATGCTACCGACTACGCCACCGAAGCAGCCTAGTTTAAAATTTGAAAATACACTTATGTTCCTTCTAGTCAATACTTTGTTTATTTACACACTAGGACATATTTCAAGGCATAGTATGTTCTTTGAAAATCTGCCCCTTCATCGGCAAGTACAATTATTGGCCAGTCATTGTGACATTAGAATTGATGAAAAATGGATAATGTGGATGAAATGTTATGCAAGTTAAACATAGCCTATATGATTGTTGCACTTACACGTTATTAAAAAAAACTTATAATGATTACAAACAAAGCTAAAATACTGGAAGTATTCCTTCCTTCGCAGGAAAAGTAAAGCCGGCATGTTAAAGAACCTTCCACTAATTACACCTGTGTGAAGCTAAATTGTATAGGTTAAGAATGTAAACAACGCTCTTAAGTTCGTACGTTCGTTGCCAAGAGCCGACTGCAGTGGCGTCTGGTAGCTAAGTTCTGAACTAGTAGTCGTTGACGGTGGCGTTAGGCACCAAAGTAGGAACTATTTGAAAAATTCATAAGTCTGCAGTCCTTACTTGAATTGAAAAACAGATTACACACACTAATACAGTCACCACAATTAACATCGGTTATCAGGCAAATTCTACACACACACACACCCAAAGTCCACGGGACTACATGACCGCGTTGTCGCAGCCCCTAAACTGAAGAACCAACCAAGCGATACTGGAAGTAGGCTACACTTAATTTTTAGCAGCAAACAATCAATCACTGGGAAAAACTACTCTAGTCTATGAAGACTTCCCTAATTAATATTCCTTTCGTTCATATCTGCGTCTAACTGCCTCGATTGGACTATTAAATCACTGCACTGCAGTCCAATGTTTTTTGACATGAGTATCAGTTGTTAAGTTGATGACATTTTCACAGACTAGAGCAGACTTCGGCCGGGTTTGAACCCGCCACCTTGGGCATAGAAGCTCAGCATACGTCACTGAAGTGGCCTCTAGTATAACTGTTAATGTAATCATGGATGGACCTGGAGATTGATGGAAGTGAAGAATCAATTATAACTAAACGTGTGGAGCCTCACTGCACCTTGGCCTTCAGGGACTAATTAACCTTGTGTCCAAGGTGCGAGCGCCTTAAGACAGACGCGCCCCCTAGACCCTCGCGTGGGCGGCTGGAAGCGCGCCAGTCTAAACGTCCATAGATTGAAATGTCACTCACTTCACATCGACCTCACGTTTTCTCCTCTGCGGAAAAGAAGTAAACGTGAAGATACGAGGGCAGTTTTTTCTTTTCAAGTTCCGTTGGACTGAATAAAAATAACAGATTGACATACCCAACTGGTTTTACTACTAAATGTTTGCTTATTTTATTCTCATGTCTCAACATAATCGCCAAAACGATTGAAGCATTTGTCTTATCGTTACACCAGCTTTCCAGTGCCCTCAGCAAAAAATTCTGCTGCCACTGAAGTGGGTACGTCTGGAGAGTCTCCTGAAGTTTTTCCGTTTTGGGGAGGCGTTGCCGCCCAACCATACCTTCAATTCTCGAAAAAGGTGAAAATCATTCAGTGCTGGTTTGGACTAAACGGCCGATGGTCCAAAACTTGACACTTGAATTCTTTGAAAAGTCTATCATAACTTACTGTGTTCTAATTCACTGGCCGTGGAAGCCTTCATAGGGAGGTTAAGTCTGCTTGAGCTTAGCTTTTAGCTCTCGCAGTAAAGAGGCGAAGATGTGCTTCATAAGAAGGGGGTAGCGCACAGTTCGCTACTCCTGTGGGGGTCCGGGGACGGGCACCAGAAGTCCGCTGATGAGCCAGCTTGTTGTTCCTAGGCGAAACCCCACACAAGACACGGCACAAACCTAGAAGAATTGCTGAGTTTTATTTCACTGGCCGTGAAAGCCAATATACGTATTTTTGAGATTAAATATGTTTTAGTAATTCGTAAGGGAGGATTTTGAACACTGTTTGGTTGCTCAGTTTAGGGGCTGCGACAACGCGGTCATGTAGCCCCATGTACTTTGGGTCTGTGTAGAATCTGTCTGATAACTGGTGTTAATTGTGATGACTGTATTAGTGTGTGTTATCTGTTTTTAATTCAAGTAAGGACTCCAGACATTCAATTTTCAAGTAGTTCCTACTTTTCCTACCAAACTCCCCCGTCAACGACAACTAGTTTTGAACTTTGTTACTAGATGCCACCGCACTCTGCTCCGGGCGACGACCGTTGGAACCTAAGAGCGTAGTCAAATCTAACCTCCCCCAGGGGCTCACATCTTGTGGGAAGTGAGTGGGCGACCACGGGACCTCAGCTGAGTCCGGCATTGCTTCCACTCACTTGTGCCGGGCTCCTCTCCGTCTTCTTTCATGTCGACCTCCTTTGGTCAACTCTTGTTCTTTTGCGACCCCGACGGTATTAGGGTATCCGAGGCCTAGGGAGTCTCTTCCTCTCCCGCCTTAATTGGCCCTTGTCTCATCTTTCCTGATCCCTCTTTCTTGTTTTCTTTTCATTATATTTCCTTTTCTCTTTAAGATTCCCGCACTGTTTTTGTTAATTGTCTCCCCGTGTATCCAAATTCCAAGTAGATTTTTTTTTCTGTCTGGCTGCGTGGCTCAGGGGTAACGTTCTCGCTTGCTGAGCCCAAGGTTGCAGGTTCGAAACCTGGCGCAGTCAGCTGGCATTTGAGAGTGCGCAAATGCGAGGGAGCCGTGTCAGTACATTTACTGGCACGTTAAAGATCCCCTTCGGGGCAAAATTCCGGCACCCCGCGTCTCTAAAAGCCAGTGTAGTTAAAAGGGACGTAAAACCAATAACATTATTATTTTTTCTTTTCTTCTTCTTTAGCATCTACCCTCCATTTTGTAGGTGTTTTCAATCTCCGTTGCATTTTGTAGGGATTGACAATCAAATTGCTTTTTAGTAAGTCTTTCAATATAGGGTCTGGGACTTTAGTGAGTATTTTGAATTTCAATTGCATTTTGTATTTTCAACCTAAACCGCTTTTTGCAAATACTTCCAATCTAAATTGCATTTTGTAGCGTGCGCATTTTGCAAGTATTTTGATTCTCAATTGCATTGTGTGGGTATTTTGAATCTAAATTACATTTTGTATTTTCAATCTAAATTGCATTTTGTAAGTATTGTCCACCCAATTGAGTAGTTTGAATCTACCATGCATTTTGTAAGAATTTTCAATTTCAATTGCATTTTGTAAGTATTTTGAATATCAATTGCACTTGGTGATTATTTGGAATCTGAAATGGGCATTTTTCAATCTAAATTGCATTGTGTATTTTCAATCCCATTTGCATTTTGTAAGTATTTTGAATTTCACTTGCATTTTGTAAGTATTTCGTCTGAAACTCAGCAATTCATCTAGGTTTGAGCCGTGTCTTGTATGGGGTTTTGCCTAGGACACCAAGCTGGCTCATCGGCGGGCTCTTGGTGTCCCCGCCCGGACCCCCACTGGATTAGCGAACTGGGCGCCACCTTTCTTTATATAAGGTGCAACTGCACCACTTGACTGCGAGAACTAAAAGCTCAAGCAGCCTCAACCTCCATATGAAGTCTTCCAGCTTGGTGTCCTAGGCGAAACCCCACACAAGACACAGCACAAACTAGAAGAATTGCTGATTTTTTATTCACTGGCCGTGAAAGCCAATATACCTTCCATTTCGACTGTACTGTGCATTACATTTTGTACGTATTTTGAACTTAACCAACATTTTGTGCGTATTTTTCAATCTAATCCTTTTTGTGAGTATTATCGCTCTCCATTTTGTGAGTAGTTTCAATCTGAGTTCCCTTTTGTAAGTATTTTCCTTCTCACTTAATTTTCGTTCTGGTTTCCACTTCATTGACATTGTCTCTATCACCCAGACCATTAGGGGCCGATAACCTAGATGTTAGGCCCCTTAAAACAACAATTATCATAATCATCAAATCTAACCTATAATTTAGCTTCACACGAGTGTAATTAGTGGAAGGTTCTTTTACATGCCATAAATCTTCCCCTCCGAAGGAACGCATACTGAGGGATTTTTAACACTCTTAAAAAATCCGACGACTTCGGCCGGGTTTGAACCTGTGACCTCGGCATGCTAAGAACTCGGCCACCGAAGCCGCTCGTCCTATTAGTAAACACTATTAGTCTATAAGTATAGGGTGCATCATTTATAAGTCAAGAAATTGTTATCCCTTAGATAACAGTCATATTCCGCCTGACTTGCGAGTGCCATAAACAAGACCTTTATGGAGTTTTTACTCCACCCCGAGATTTCCATCACCCCTGCTCGCTCGGACTGACTCACTGGCTGGCTTGCTTGCCAGCTGACGCCGCAGCTGTCGTAAGGCCTTGCCACGGGCCGCCAGTAATTACACACGTAAAATTGAATCGTATTGCCATTCACAAAGTGGTGCCCTCCTCATCAGTGACCTATGCCTGTGACCAGGCACGTAGAGAGTTATCAAGGGCCCTAGGACAAGATCTTCCGGGCGCCTCTGTTGTTATTCAAACGGAAAATTGTATCCCCCCCCCCCCTCCTTCACGCCTCGCCTCCCCCCCCCCCCCCCGCCCACACACACAAAATGAGACACATACATAATAAGCTTGACCAACTGAATATTAATGTGCTTCGTTTTTATCATTTTAAATGATCTTGTCGACTTCGTCGTTACGCTGGGGTCTGGCGTTACGTTACGGTGACGGGACGAAATGTACCCAGATACTGAGATGTGTGACTTCATAGTACCGCTTGTTGCATGACTGTGTTCCCCAACAATCTCTACTTCGTTAATATAAGACAAAAATCCCCGATTCTTGGATGTCACGGGTGATCTCGAGAACAACTGGATGCATTTTGATGCGGTTTTCACCATTCTTTAAAGGATATCTTGAGGAAAGATTCTGTAGAAAATAATTTATGTATGATCAAAGGAAGCCAAGCAGTAACGATTTAAGTGTAAAAGTCGAAAACTAACTTGGCGTCCATGCACTTCTTAAGCTTACGCTGGGCAACCCGTAAAACATATCAATATACTATGAGCGTAAGAATTGGTCAGCATGAAAAGTTCTACAAAAGAGTCCGCGAGAGCATATCTCTATCTTCAATACATCGCCCACTGTAAGTGTTTTTAGACTGGATGGAAGGTGCACGTCCCCACGCGCTCTGGTGAGCGTGACGGCATCCCGCGCGCTTGACCTTGCTTTGCCCTTGGTTTTCCCTTGCCGTTCGCGAGTAATTTGAAACAAGATAAAGTATTATACAGCATGATAAGTATTATACAGATAATTTTCTAACATGTCAAGAGTCTTTCTAGCCTTTCTAGCATTTTTCAGCATTTGTAGCATTTAAAATGATACAAAGTCTAGTCTTTCAGACTGACTGTCACTTTTTCTTATTCAGCCCTTTCTCTCTCTCATCTGTTGTTCACTGTGCACTCATGTTTCAGAAATATACGTGGCAAAGAGTCAGTTTGTTCTGAGATTGAATTAGAAACGCTATGCTCCTCAAAGAAATCCTGAACTTTAGCATTTTATCCCCCAGGAGCTCACGACTAGTGAAACGTGGGTTGGCAACCACGGGGCCCCAGCTGAGCTCGGCATTACTTCCACTTACTTGTGCCGGGCTCCTCTCTGTCAACTTCCCAATCGACCTCCCTTGGTCATCTCTTGTTCCTTTTGTTTTCTTTTCATTATATTCCCTTTTCTCTTTAAGATTCCCGCACTGTCTTTGTTAATTGGCTCCCCCTATATCTAAATTCCCTTTAGCATTTTTTTTGCATCTACACACCTTTTTGTAGGTATTTTCAATCTAAATTGCATTTTGCGAGTATTTTCTCAGTACGTCTTTCAATATAGGGGCTGGGACTTAAGTGAGTATTTTTAATTTCAATTGCATTTTGTAAGTATTTTCAACCTAAACCGCTGTTTGCAAGTAGTTTCGATCTAAATTGCATTTTGTATGGTGGATATTTTGTAAATATTTTGATTCTCAATTGCATTTTGTGGGTATTTTGAATCTATATTACATTTTGTAAGCATTTTCAATTTCAATTGCATTTTGAATTTGAATTTCAATCTCAATTGCATCGAGTGTTTTCAATTTCAATTGCATTTTGTAAGTATTTTGAACTTCAATTGCATTTTGTACGTATTTTTCATCTCAATTGCATTTTGTAAGTATTTCGATTCTACATTGCATATGGTGCGCATATTTCAATCTATTCCTGTTGTGTGTTTCTTCCTTCTAAATTCCCTTTTATAAGTATTTTCAGTCTCACTTAATTTTCGTTCTGGTTTCCATTTCATTGTTATTTTCGCTATCACCCAGACCATTAGGGGCTGATAACCTAAATGTTAAAACAGTAATTATCATCATCATCATGTAGGATTTTATAAATGAAATGGACAACCATGGCAACTTTGCCATTTCTGCGGAAGAAAAACTAAAAACGCAATGGTTATTTATGAAATTAATTATGTTTTCTTTGTAATGTTTGGGATACTATTCGCTGGCTGTATTAACATCGAACAGAATCATGTAGCCTACACAAGAAAATTTTATAATTATTTAGACATTACAATAAATAAAGTTGTCCACTCTTAAGTACATTTTACCACCTCGGGTCCCTCAGAACATCCGGGTCCCGGGGCTGCAGTCCCACTTGCCCCTCCCCCTCATCGGGCCTGCTGTGGCAGCTTTAGCAATTGCCAGAAATCACTAAAAAGTAATCAAAAGTCTCTAGATTTCTGTTATCAGTATTGTTGTTTGAAGAGATGGATCGTTGATGAGATAATCTGCCGTCAATATTGTAGGGATGATAATGCTAATTATCACTATTGTCTCGACAATAAATGCTACTAACACCCATTTTCTATGGGATCGAGATCGGGTGATTTAGGTAGCCATTTGAGACACGACAGTGACTTATCATGCAGCCCTGAGACGATTGCTGTTGTCACGTCATATGAACCCTAGTTCATGTTCATAATGACCTGAGTAAGTGGGTCCAAGTCATGGTACGAAAATCCCCTTAAGAAAACACAGAAGTACCTCCGACCTGAATTACACGCTGCGGGATAAACGGCCCATTGGGCCGTGGCTGGTTCCGTGGCGCGGCGGTAACGTTCTCGCTTGCTGTTTCCAAGGTTGCAGGATTGAATCCTGGAGCAGCGAGCTGGCATTTGAGGGTGTGCAAACGCGAGGTAGCCGTATCAGTACATTTACTGGCAGGTTAAAGATCCCCTTCGGCACGAATTTCCGGCACCCCGGCATCTCTAATAATCGCAGTAATTAAAAGGGAAGTAAAACCAATAATATAATGTCTAATAATAAAAATATCATTGGAACGTTGCGTCATCGACTTTGGTTGGTTGGTTCCTCAGTTTAGGGGCTGCGACAACGCGGTCATGTAGCCCCGTGTACTTTGGGTGTGTGTAGAATCTGTCTGATAACCGGTGTTAATTGTAATGGCTGTATTAGTGTGTGTATCTGTTTTTTAATTCAAGTAAGGACTGCAACTTTGAATTTTTCAAATAGTTCCTACTTTTGCCGCCAAACGCCACCGTCAAACGACTACTAGGCCTAGTTCAGAACTTAGCTACTAGACACCACCGCAGTCGGCTCTTGGCAACGAACGTAGGAACCTAAGAGCGTTGTTTACATTCCTAACCTATACAATTTAGCTTCATCCAGGTGCAATTAGAGGAAGGTTCTTTAACATGCCCCATAAATCTATGACATGGGACCGCCGGCTCTACTTCCCCTCCGAAGGAAGGCATACTGAGGGATTTTTAACGCTCTTAAAAAATCCGACGGCTTCGGCCGGGTTTAAGCCCGCTATCTTGGGCAGAGAAGCTCATCATGCTACCGACTACGCCACAGAAACCGCCAATCATCGACGTTTGTTTACACACACACACTACAATAACACAGATTATCAGAGTAATTCTATACACAGAGAAGGCCGCAGTACTAACTGCTAATAGCGGACCATGAAGGCGACTTGTTCGCAATTAGAGGCCTGCAAACTAGACGCGTCGCTGAAAGGCAAACTCGTCTCAAATGAAAATGGATGTGTAACATGGAAATGTGGGAATACTGTACTTCACGTTAGAATGCAGGTCACGTGTGCATAATCTTTACGATTTAAGGTAACCTAAAACCACAACTCGTCCTCTTGCTTCTTTTATGATTCCCTTCAAAGATCGCCCTCTTCATGTCATGGCGTACCGCGGACTGGGGAAGGAATGTTTTATAAGGAGAAGGGAAACATAATAAATGTTCCCTCGTTTTGTTACATTTGAATGGTGCTACCCCTCTAAGCTGGTTGTCAACATTCAGTAGCGAGCCCGAGTTTTTGTGGTCAATCTTTGTTAGAGGGAGGATTTCCAACAACCCCTGTCACAAGGAGCGAACCTATAAATCATGTTGATAGGATTCAGAGAGCGAGCTTGGTCGTGCGGGGAACATAACTTTGAATTTAAGGTCTGCTGAACTCTCCCACAGTGGCGTCCTGTGGAGACCGTGGACAGTTTTTGAGATTTTATTTGAATGCAGCCATATTAAAAATGAATTACAATTTATTGACTCCTGTACATGCATGGAATACTTCTGTTCATTGTTCAGATATTTAGTATTTCTCCAAGAATGAGTGTCAATATCTCCTGCAACTTCAAGTATAATGTGTTAATATCTTATTCTTAACACAATTGTTAACGCCAATCTCCTAGTTGCCCAAGGATGATTGTACCAGCATAAACATTTCTAAGGGATCTACAAGGACTTACGCGACTGCTAACAGATATAACCTCTTGTTGTGTCTTCAGTCTTTCGACTGGTTTGATGCAGGTCTCCATGACTCCCTGTCCTGAACTAATCGTACTGTCTCTACATACCTACCGCACCCTACATCCGAGGCAGTCTGTTTTAACATATTCGAACCTTCGTCTACCTCTACAGTTCTTCTCCCCGTTGTCTTCGTAGCGTTCATTACGCAGAGTTCGAATCCCACTTCGGATATGCTTCTTTAGCCTATTTTCATTTATGAAAAAAATAGGCTTCTGAGATCACCTTTTGTCCGTGCGTCTGTGTGTGCGTGTGTGATGGTGTGTGCCGCCCCCCCTAATAACTTCTAAACGGCTGTAGTGATTTCAATGAAACTCGGTAAGTTAATAGCACTCTTCCGGACGACCCCGACCGTGCCCTTCAAATTTTGTTACGTCTCACCAATCCAACATGGCGGCTGTGCGAAATATTTCACCAGCATTCAATATCTCCGAAACTATTACCGGTATCACCCTGAAATTTGGTATGGAGATAAAGGGCACTAATTTACTGCAAATTCACAAATAAGACTTTCAAAAACCGGTTAGCTACAAAATGAATATGGCGGCCAAGCGAAGTTCAAAATTTTAAATAGACCTTTCTCGCGATTTAATGATCCAAACGCAATGAAACTTGGTACAGGAAATGTTTATACACATTGTAATGCACTGGTATCTAATTTAGTTCAATTGTTTACAAAACATCAAGATGGCGATCAAGATGGCGGCTGTGCGAATTTTAAAATTAAGATTTTATTTCTTCTGTCGTAATCATGCGATCGAAGTGAAAGTTTGAATAATGAACCTACGCAATAATTTTCCTTTAATGGCACATGGCTCTATGGCCTATATATAACAATCCAACATGGCGACCATCCGAAATACTAAATGGATCTCAATATCTACGAATCTATTACAGCAATCAAACTGAACTTTTTAATGTTCATAGGGGCTATGAACACAAGTTCACCAATAGGACTCTCAATAACCTGGTGATCACAGATCCAACATGGCGGCGACGCGAATTATAAATATTCACATGGTCATTTCTCGCAATTTAACCATCCGAGTACAGTCACACTTGGTACAGTAAATCCTTATACAAATGTTAATCCACTGCTATCTAATTTTTTTCAATTGTTTCCATAACCACAATATGGCAGCTGTACGAAATTTTAAAATCTCGTTTTTACTTCTTCTGTCCTAATTATGTGATTGAAATTTGAATACTACGCGTACACATTAATCTTCATGTAACAGTACATAACGCTAAGACCTACATATATAAAAATCCAACATGGCGACCATCTGAAATATTTAGTCGGTTCTCAATATCTACGAATCTATTACAGCAATCAAACTGAAATTTTGTATGTTGATAGTGGCAATTAACATAAGTAGGATATATGAAAAAAGGCTGTATAGTTCTTCACGGAGCTACTTGTTTTATTTCCGTATTCTTCTTGGTATTCGGCTGGCTGCGTGGCTCAGGGGTAACGTTCTCGCTTGCTGGGCCCAAGGTTGCAGGTTCGTATCCTGGCACAGTCAGCTGGCATTTGAGGGTGCGCAAATGCGAGGGAGCCGTGTCCGTAGATTTACTGGCACGTTGGAGATCCCCTTTGGGGCAAAATTCCGGCACCCCGGCGTCTCTAAAAGCCAGTGTAGTTAAAAGGGACGTACAACCAATAACATTCTTCTTCTTCTTCTTCTTGGTATTAGTAACATGTGTGATCTTTTATAATTTCATTGTCATAAACATATTTTATATCCATATGGATGAAAGTTCGTGTGAAACTCAGAAACAAACTGCCACTGCAAGATGCGCGAGGTAGATTTCAGCTGTTTATCTTCACATTAACGATGCTTTAGAGCAGGGGTCTCCAAACTACGGCCCGAGGGCCACATCCGGTCCGCGGACAGATTTTGTCCGGCCCGCGGAGAGCTAGCATACTTGAAAACTCCTTTTAGAGAACATATAAGTATTCTAATTTTATGTTGAATAATTATTAATATGACATCTACATTGATATGGTCATGGGCTAACTACTCATAACATTGTTGTAGGCTTATTGTTTTTGTGATAAGTTGGATAAAGAAACACAGAATTGTAATGAGTAAAGACATGTATAACATGCAGACATATGAAATACTAATGAGATTTATGTAATTGAGATTTTCCACTGACAATAGTTTGTAGTTGTGGACTAATTTTACTTGTACCAATTATTAAAAGAGATTTAAGATGCTCATCAGTTAATTTAGATCTGTAAACATTTTTTGTGTACTTCATTTTGGAGAAGGTCTTCTCACACAAATAAGTAGTACCAAAAACAGAAAACAGCCCACGAGCAAATTTATGCAAATTATCAAATTGTGTCAGTGGAAGTCTCTTATAAAATTCCAACAAAGATGAGTTTTGATATTTGTTCTTAATTATATCACTGCACTGTAGTTCAATCATTTCCATTTGAAGTTCCGGGGCTAGGGTTTCAATGTCAGTATCAAAAGGATCCTGAAAAATCTTAATTTGATTCGCAAAGGCATCGAAGTCCGAGAAACGAGTATCAAAATTTATTTTCAACGCACTCAAAGTTTCGATTGCAAAATCGATAGGAAACTCAGTCTCAGTGGTGTGGCTGAATATTTCACAAGTTTTAAAATGTGAAAAACATTTACTTCGTAGTTGTGATTGAAACAGTATCAATTTCTTCCGGAATGATTTGATATTAGTGTATAAATCAGGAAGATGCTGGTTTTCTCCTTGCAATCTCAAATTCAGTTCGTTCACATGTTTTGTCAAATCAACATAGAATGCTAACTTCCACAGCCATGCGTTGTTTTGTAATTCAGTAAGAGGGCGATGCTTTTCATTCAAAAAAATTTCGATCACTGCTCGAAGTTCAAAAAAGCGCTGAAGGACTTTCCCACAACTAAGCCAACGTACGGCAGTATGATAAGGTAAGTCATTTTCTCCAATATCTTCAATAAATTGTCGGAGGTACGCACTATTTTATTTCACAACAGTGTCATAGGAACTGACTTGTGGTTGCGCAACTAGCCTTCTTATATATTGCAATTACTGCCATCTAGAAGTGAGTGGAAGACACCAGAACTCTCGCGAACCAACGAGATTACTCTGTACGTGCTATTAGCGCCATCTGTTAGCGATAGAAGGTACTACCTATTTCCGCTTGTGTCCACCAGATGTCATGTCACGTTACTCCTCATGGCTCGTACTCTACGACTAATCTAGAAATTACAGATAATGACAGGAAAATTAATAATATGCAGTGTTGCCGTTTTGCGGACATTAGTCCGATTTGCAGCCTTTTTTCAACGTTGCGTACTTTTTCGGACTTTTTTTTCATCAGTGGACTATTTCACTTTTTACCACCGGCAACAATGATAATATGGTTTTGGCCCTCGGAACTTACTGGAGTAATCAGTATGGCCCTAAGGCTGGAAAGTTTGGAGACCCCTGCTTTAGAGAGTTGAGTGGTCATATTTGGCCATTGAACGGAATTATTTGTTAGTGGTAATTTAATAATGAATTAATAGATAGCCTAATTGACGTTGGTGGAAATGGCCCTGGATCCTCTTGAAAATTGATCCTTCCGGTCACTCAGCACAATGTAATCCCAGTTACTGGGAAACGAATTACATAATATTATTAAAATACCCTATTATTTGTTTTGGATGTGTGTTGAATTTGTCTGATAACCTGTCCTTATGGGATGACTGTACGAGTATGTGTAACTACACACACTAATACAAGTTTTGCATATTGCTGGCTAACAGTCGTAGTGGTCGTTCTTGCGTGCGTGTATATCGCCTGTGTCAATGACGATATATATGTGCGAGTGCGAACGTATGCATGACCAATACATCAGAGACCGATACCAACAGAGAGGAGGTGGTGGCATCATGTATGGTCGCCGAACCCCTCTTGTGTACACCACAGGGCGTATAACAGGGACACTATCCTGGCACCTGTAGTGAAAGGCTATGTTGACAATTTCGGCCAAAATTTCACTTTCGTGGACGATAACGCTCGCCCGCACAGAGCTGGCATTGTCAATGACTTTCTTCAGGAGAATGGCATTCACAGAATGGAATGGCCTCCCTATTCTCCAGATCTCAGTTGTGTAGAGCAGGTGTGGACACTGCTTAATAAATAAGTCCCCACTGTGCTCCATGGCAATATGCAGAAC
Organism: Meconema thalassinum; assembly: GCA_946902985.2. NCBI lineage: Eukaryota > Metazoa > Arthropoda > Insecta > Orthoptera > Tettigoniidae > Meconema > Meconema thalassinum. Next base: position 51,579,159 of record OX336393.1, read on the forward strand.
TTACTTTGACAGGGATGAAGTAGGTGCCCCGGGACTTGAAATACGGTACGATCCCGGCATTTGGATGGAGGGAGTGTGGAAAACCCAAGGGGTAAAACCACACTCAGGATAGCGATTGTCAGTGGGGGGGATTCGAACCAGACTTCCTATAGCTGCCCTCGCAGTCGTGGTGCACGGCTATGCTGAGGAACGATGATAATTGTTTTAAGGGGTGGAATAGCTAGGTCATTTTCCCCTTGCCTATTTTAGTATTTGCCAAGGCCAAAGGGCTGAAACCAGAAAAATATATCACACTACGCAACGGCAATAGTCCTTAGTTTCTCCGGGTAAAAGTAACTATTGTCATGCAACATTTCAGTTTACAGCAGAGCCATCCACACAGCGCTCCCCGAGGGTTAGCGCTCCGGCCTCGCTCTACGCCAGTGCTCCGAGCGCTTTGGTGGAAGGTAGGAGGAGCTTGGCTGGTTGAGCGCGTGGTCTGCCCGTCGCACCGAAGAGAGCAATGTTTGGCTCAAAGTATATTTGTGAGCGTTTCTTTTCGGTCCTTAAGCTTACCAAAACTAAACATCGTGTGATAGAACTTGCGCAATTGTTTACGAATAGCTGTGTCCGGAAATATTGTACCCAATTTGAAGAATATTGTTTCCTCCAAAAATAAAAGCTCGTAAAAGCGACGGAGCAAAAGTCACTCAAGGTATGTACTATTTGTTCATATTGGTAAAATGTTGTTGAATTTTCCTGTCTTAATATGTTCACATTTCAGTTCGGAATAAATCACAATATTCTTTACTTAACACGTGGGTTCGATTCCTAAACATTCCATACATCGGAGTGGCATTCGATTTGTATATGCGATATATTTTAATGGCAAAACAGCCCTATTAATATGATGTCAACGATCCCACAAAAGCCATCGGCCGCACGACTGTACTAGTCAGCGCGGTCCGAACATCGTCCGTCTGTCTCAGGTCTCCTCGCTGCCACAGTGTACTGTACTGGTGGTAGAGGAAGGAGGGCTAGTCTGACTGCTCAGTGCTCCCCGAGCACCGCCGCGCTCTCGGAGCGCAATGACTGGATGGCCCTGGTTTACAGTATTAAAACTCAGCAATATTTCTAGGCTTGTGCCATGCCTTGAGTGGGGTTTCGCTTAGGACACCAAACTGGCTCATCAGCGGGCTCTTGGTGTCCCCCACCCAGACCCCCACAGGCGTAGCGAACTGTGTGCTACCTCCCTTTCTATAGAGCGCACCTGCGCCTTTTTACTGCGAGAACGAAAAGCTCAAGCAGCCATAACCTCCCTATGAAGGCTTCCAAAAAGATGGTATATTGGCTTTCACGGCCAGTGAATTTAAACTCAGCAATTTTGTTGGTGTGTGCCGTGTCTTGTGTGGGGTTTCGCTTAGGACACCAAACTGGCTCATCAGCGGGCTCTTGGTGTCTCCGCCCGCACCCCCAAAGGAGTAGCGAACTGCGCGCTACCTCCCTTTTTATGAAGCCCGCTGATGAGCCGGCTTGGTGTCCTAGGCGGCACAAACCTAGAAAAATTGCTGAGATACCATCATTTTACAGTAATTAGTTGAGATTTCTTTTTTGCTTGAAAGGGTAGCAGAAACCACCAGATTTGTATAGGCTGTATTAGTATAGATTTTAATGAGCGCAATCCAAATAATTTAAGGAAGTAGACTTTTTCAAAACGAAAATTTTTGGAATGGTTCTGTGAATTGAGTAACCTATTAGTAGCTGGTGTGGTGTGGAGGACCTCAGTCATCGTTAGCCCCCGTGCTACAAGGCTTCCATGTTAATAGCTTATTAAAGAGAGAGTGTTGGTAAATAAACAGGAGTTTGATGTTTATCGTAAGTTCGTTCCAGTAGCGAGCTCGAGAGAGTTATGGGCTGCCTACTCTTTCATTAGAGATGTGCGTGGTATGTACTGTACTACACCAGCCATGCACTTTTACAACTTCCTTAACCATCCTGAGGGTGGATTCGACAGTTTTATCACAAGCAATTATCGGGGTGGTGCTTATATTCAGATCCCGAGACACATGCTGACTACCAATGTGCCCAAAGCCTCTTACATAAATTAACAATATCAACTTGGCCCTAGAGACAGCATTTTAATATTCAATTAGCTTCTATTATTTTTATATTTTATTTGTTAATATTTTACCGACAGTAGTGGCTACGCGGGCTAAAGCGCTGCGTTAGGTCAAGGGGCCAAGCTCTCTGCTGACTCGGTAGACGCGTGGGTTCGAGCCCCACCGTCGGCTGTCCTTGAAATGGTTTTCCGTGGTTTCCCCATTTTCAACACCAGGCAAATGCTGGGACGGTGCCTTCTGACAGGCCACGGCCGCTTCCTTCCACATCCTTGCCCAGTTTCATTCACCATCATTCATTTCATCTCTCATTAACTCCTCTCATGAGGTTGGCGTCAGGAAGGGCATCCGGCCGTAAAAATCATCGCCACTAAGACTTCCATCGCATCTCATCTCCGACCCCGTTGGAAAAACGGGAATAATAAGGGGTAGACATACATACATACATACATACATTTGTTAATATTTTAGTTTTAAAATAAAAATAAAATAGATTAATAATTTTCATTCTTTTAATTAAAATTTTCATTTTCATTTTTTATAAATAAAGAAGTGGCCTAAATAAACAAAAATAAAATAAATGATTAAGTAAATAAAAATCAAATACAATAAGTAGTCTACCGGCAATTAAATCCAAGACTTACGATATTTTGTGAATTCACTAGCAGTGCATGGCTACCACCACTTGATGTGCAAGACGAAATGCTTCCACGAACCCAACCCGATGTGCATCTGTGAATTCTGTGACCAGAATTGTGAACGCTACCATGTGATTAACTGCACGAGCCGTGGAAAATCCATCATTGACTTCTGCACTAACTAATATCTTTTGTAATTTGTACAATTTGTGCGCATTTGTAATTAATAATAAATCCATAAGTAAATAAAAAGCAAATAAAGAAGTAAGTTAAATAAATACATAAGTAAATAAAGAGCTCATGAATAACGAAGTAAATAAATACATTAGTAAATAAAAAGCAAATGAATTACTAGGTAAATAAATACATAGCCTAAGTAAATAAAGAAGCAAATAAAAATACGTTAAAAAGCAAATAAATAAATGAATAAATAGGTAAATAAATACAGAGGTAAGTTAAATAAAACGCAAATACACATAGAAGTAAATAAATACATAAGTTAATACAAATCAAAGAAATAATGTAGGCTAAATATGGAAGTAAATAACTAATAGAAAACTAAATAATAAAGTAAATAATTAAATATAATAATAAGTAAATAGCAAATAATAAAATAAGCAGAATAGTAAATAAATGGAAAAGTACATTAATAAATAAATAGGAAAGTAAATACATACGGTAATTAAATGAATAAATGACAGAACTCTGTTTAGTAAGACATGAAAATGTAGCCCACAGTAAACACAGTCGGGAAAAGAACTTGCTGCTGCTCCCCACGACAGGAGTTCCTATGGAACAGCCCGCGGTGCTACTGTATGTCCTAAGTTATTTCTGTGTTTCAAAAATCCAAAGTTAAGGTTCAAACTTGAGCCCACGGGTGATTCCGTATGTGTCGTCTTGTCAACAAAGGATATCTAAATGTCATTCCGGAAAACGCCGCAACAGCGTCTCCACCTTGGAATGGTATCGCTGTTGGAGCGCCCGCCAGAACAACAGAAGATTCGCATTCGAATCGTGAATGTCGTCACATTTTTGAAGTCTTACTCGGCAGATATGATCATTCCTAGGAGAGCTGTGTCCTATTTTTCAAACAGAATCTATCTTTCTAGTCCACATAGTTCATTCTTATTATACTAAGTTTCACTTTTTGTCATCTCGTATTTAATTGTGGTCTAGGATTCCGAATATCTAACTGTTTTATCATATTAAATGATCTTGTCGACTTAGTCGTTACACTGGGGTCTGGCGTTACGTTACGGTGACGGGACGAAATGTACCCAGATGCACTGAGGAGTGTGACGTCATAGTACCGCTTCGTGCATGACTGTGTTCCCCGACAATCTCTACTTCGTTAGTATGAGACAAAAATCCCCGATTCTTGGATGTCACGGGTAATCTCGAGAACCACTGGATGGATTTTGATGCGGTTTTTACCATTCTGTAAAGGATATCTCGAGGAAAGATTCTGTAGAAAATAATTTATGTATGATCAACGGAAGCCAAGCAGTAACGATTTCAGTGAAAAAGTCGAAAACAAACTTGGCGTCCGTCCGCTTCTTAAGCTTACGCTGGGCAAACCGTTAAACATACTGTATCAATATACTATGAGCGTAAGAATTGGTCAGCATGAAAAGTTCTACAAAAAAGTCCGCGAGAGCATATCTATTATCTTCAATACATCGCCCACTATAAGTGTTTTTAGACTGGATAGAAGGGGCATGTCCCCGCACGCTTGACCTTGCTTTGCCCTTGGTTTGCACTTGCCGTTCGCGAGTAATTGGAAACAAGGTAATGTATTATAAAGCAAGATAAGTATTATGCAGATAATTTTCTAACATGTCAAGAGTCTTTGGCTTCGAGCGAAGCGAGAAGCCTCCAGCCTTTCTAGCATTTTTCAGCATTTGTAGCATTTAAAATGATACAAAGTCTAGTCTTTCAGATTGACTGTCACTTTTATTGTCGTTATTTACTGAAATTGTGCGACATGAATGTGCCATAGTTGAGAGTTAATTTATGTGTAGGTTTGGAATATTTTGAGATAATATGAGGATATAATATTTTCGTGCCATTATTGTGACTGGAGATTATATCATAACTCATTGCGCTTGAAGCCTCTCGACTGTATTAACGTGAGTGCAATGCATTGCATTATGAGTGAAATATTTCGCTGTCATACAGACTGCCGCATTCACTGGCAAAGTATTAAAATATAAGGAATGGTTTATTATTATAACAGCCGTAGAAGCTGTCTGTATTACGTTCTACCACGCTGGTCTGCCAAGTAAACAATGAACAATCAAATTGACTTGAATATACGCACCCACAAAATAGGAGTTATTTTACAATGTCAAAGTAAACAGGTCTTCTACATGAATATTCTAAGTAGAAAATTCAAAATTCCTTACTTTTACTCTGAGCCCCTTAAGAACATTGTACTAAGTATTTTCTCGTTTTGCCCCCCCCCCCCAGGGGCTCACATCTGGTGGGACGTGGATTGGTGACCACGGGACCCCAGCTGAGTCCAGCATTGCTTCCTCTTACTCGTACCGGGCTCCTCTCGTTTATCTTTCCTGTCGACCTCCCTTCGTCAACTCTTGTTCGTTTCCGACCCCGACAGTATTAGGGTATCTGAGGCCTAGGGTGTCTTTCACTTTCCCACCTTAATTGGCCCTTGTCTCATCTTTCCTGATCCCTCATTCTTCGAGGCGTCAGACCTCTTGTCTTCTTTTCATTCTATTTCCTTTTTTCTTAAAGATTTCCGCACTGTTTGTGTTAATTGGCTCCCCGTGTATCTAAATTACCTTACGCGAATTTTTTGAATCTACACTACATTTTGAAGGTATTTTCAATCTAAGTTACATTGTGTATTTTTCAATTTCAATTCCATTTTGTAAGTATTTTGAACCCCAATTGCATTTTGTAAGTATTTTCAATCTCATTTGCATTTTGTAAGTATAGTTTGAATTTCAATCGCATTTTGTGTATTTCGCATTTTGTACGTATTTTGAACCTAAACTACATTTTGTACGTATTTTTCAATCTATTCCTTTGGTGAGTATTTTCCTTCTAAATTCCCTCTTGTAAGTATTTCTACTCTACATTTTGTGAGTCGTTTCAATCAGAGTTCCATTTTGTAAGTATTTTCAATCTCACTTAATTTTCGTAATGGTTTCCATTTCGTTGTCATTTTCGCTAATACCCAGGCCATTAGGGGCAGATAACCTAGATGTTAGGCCCCTTAAACCAACAATTATCATCATCATCATCATCAAATTACATTAATGTATACAGCTCATCACTTGTTAACATTTTTCCTATGTACCTCCAAAATCCGAATTTCTGATCAGTCAAATTTATTTTGAGATCCCTTAACGATTTGAAGTATTGAGGTTCAATTGTAGCCTACTTTTTTAATGAAACTACTTTTTTGTGGGTTGATTTGAAGAAGGTCTTCCTGTGTAGTATTCTTGTGATTTCGGAAATGTAGTCTATTTCCTGTTTCTGGTGCTGTTGCGCGGACCTGTAAATTGGATTTCCCCCCCCCCATGCGATCAGTTGCGCAACACATTGAACAAGAAAGTGGGGGGAGGTATTCGTTTAAGACCTTCACTTAAGGGAGGGGGCTGGGGAGGGGGGTAAATTTCATGGTATTTTTACGAATGTATTTTATGACTGATCCCTTAGTTACTTTTAATGTATTCTATGTAATGTGTCACTAACGAACTTTTTCTTTTCTTCTTACAGGTTAGTACCTTGGTGCATGTCCTCCAGATGACAGTAAGTGCTGTTTCATATTTTAAGACAGTCTAGTCATGGTGCGCACTTAGTACAACGAGTAGGAAGTTATGGCACAATGATTTTGGGAAGGCAGATATCCAGGCAATAAGGCACCGCGTTCTCGGCGGCTGCATTACTCTGCCTAGCATTCATATGAGCTCCCATGGGCACTCAGTTCTTATATGCTCCTTCAGTGATACACCGGTATATCTGATGACCCTATAAACTCTTACATTCTGGCATGTAGACACGTTGATTTCATTTATCTACGTAGCCCATATCAAGTAATTACTGAGCCCGTCCCATACATATGTAACGCCATACATCATAGTTGCAGGGTAGGAATAACATTAATATAAGTCATTATCTTGAGATAAATTTTGACATTAACACAAATTGAACAAGCATCCTGGCTCCAATGAATGATCCTCGTAAACATTTATGTGCTAGTAATTCTTAGCCCTTGGCAGTCAAGTGAAATATATACGATACGCCTGTTCGGGGGAAATGGCTCTTACAAGCGTGGAACATCTTTCATTATAACGCTCAAGGTGTATGTTAGCCCCAGCAGGTGCCTCTGTGACCTAGGCTAATAATATTTATGATTGAATAAAAACGTTCTATTACATATAAACAATAAACTTATACCTAAAATCATCTAAATTCTGAGTTACGTGAGGTAAAAACAAGCAGTTCCGTGAAGAAATAAATAGCCCATTTTCATATATCCTACTTATATTAATTGCCTCTATCAACATACAAATTTTCAGTTTGATTGCTGTAATAGATTCGTACATATTTTGAAAAGTCTAAGTATTTCGGATGGTCACCATGTTGGATTTTTATATTTAGGCCTTAGAGTTATGTAGTCTACTATTACATGAAGGATTCAAACTTCAATCGCATGATTACGACACAAGAAATAAAAACTAGATTTTAAAATTTCGCTCAGACGCCATCTTATGGTTATGCAAATAATTTAAATTGATAAGGTGCCACTGGATTAAAATAAATATAAGCATATACCGTACCTAGCTTCACTGCGCTCTGATGGTTAAATCGCGAGAAACGTCCATTTGAATATTTAAATTTCGCGTCGCCGCCATGTTGGATTTGTGCTCGCCAGGTTATTGATATTTCCATAGGTGAACTTATGTTTATAGCTTTTATAAACATACAACATTTCAGTTTGATTGCTATAGTAGATTAATAGACATTGAGAACCGTATAAATATTTCGGACAGTCACCATGTTGGATTTTAATATGTAGGCCATAGAGTTATGTACTATTAGATGAGGATTGTTGTGTACGTTCACTATTCAAACGTTGATTTCAATCGCATGATTATAACACAAGAAATCAAAACTTAATTTTAAAATTTCGCACAGCCGCCATCTTGAGCTTATAAAAAATAATTAAACTATATTAAACATCTGTGTATTGCAATTTGTATGGTCATTTTCTGTACCAAATTTCACTGCGTTTGGATGATTAAATCGCGTGAAAAGTCTATTTAAATGTTTCAACTGCACTTGGCCGCCATGTTCCTTTTGTAGTTAACAGGTTTTTGAAAGTCACATAGGTAGGTGAACGTCTAGTAGTGCGCTCTATCACCGTACAAAATTTCAGGGTGATATCAGTAATAGTTTTGGAAATATAGAATGTCAGTGAAATATATCGCACAGCCGCCATATTGGATTGGTGAGACGTAATAAAATTTGAAGGGCACGGTCGGGGTCGGCCTTACAGAGTTCATTGAAATCGCTCCAGTGGTTTAGAAGTTATTAGGGACACACACACACACACACACACACACACACACACGGACAATCGGTGATCTCATAAGCCTATTTCATCATGAATGAAAATAGGCTAATAACGAATCAAAGTAGCCGAGTAGCCACACGCGCTAAGGCACAAGACCATGGGACCAAGATACCTTTGAACTCGGAACAAGGATGGTTTTGAGCCCCACCGTCGGCTATATTAATCCCTGCAAATAGGCTCTTTGGCACAAATCTACACCATTTCATCAATCTGAACCAAAATGTGTATACTTACCTTTGGAACCCTGCGAGTAACACTGTCTACATGAAATTTATTAAAGACCAGTCCATTCCCTGCTATTAGGCCCTTGGCAAAAATCTACACCTTTTCACCACTCTGAACCAAAATTTGTATACGAAGCCTTTGGAAACCTGCGAGTAACACTGTTTACATGAAATTTCGGACAGACCACTCCATTCCCTGCACTTATGCCCTTTGGTACTGCCCCCGTAATTGAATTATGTAGAGACCACGGTGGCTATATTTGAAATTATAAGGAGAGTTATGGTTGTCATAGTTATGACGTGGGTAGTCATGACGTAAGCACGGATGACGTAAATGTTATGCCAGCAAGCTACTTGAGCTGAGATTCTCAGTGACGTCAGCTTTTAGTCCAGAATGTTCCAAGATTTACGACGCAGTCGCAGGAAACGAGGAATTCTGCTGAGGAAGAAACTATGCTATTGGAGGAGAGGCTTGAACCAATGAACGATAGTTTCAAGGAAGACGGAGATTGCTGAAACTATGGTATTTTTATTACTTTTGGAATGCAGAATTGTGGAAATCCATTTGCAGTAAAAGCATTGATTTGGAATTTTGGTGAAATTTATTTTCAGTTTTTGAATTTTGAAAATCCGTCATGTATTAACGAAGTTGGAACTTTTAGCGATGACGTAGTATCACGCTTTGGAAGGGATGGAAACGCCCCTCGAGAAGTTAATAAAAGGGCTTGCGCAGAAGAGAGGAGCCTCTTTCGTTCTCTGATCATTCTGAGATCTCATTCTCAGATCATCGAAGTCTATTGTGAAAGTTCTTTTCTTATACATTCATTATAGTGAGACGTCGAAGTGAACAGCAGTGAAAAGAATCGTCTTTATAACGCGTGGCGAGGCCACTATATTAACGAGATCCAAGTCAAACTAGGTGAAGTTGAAACGGACCTTAGAAAGCTTCTACAAGTTTAGCTTCGAACAGTTAGCGGTCGCCGATAAGCTAATTGTATTGTGCTGTGCTTCATAAAGTTATAGAGAAAAGCTGAACAATTTCGACCGATTAGTTTAAAAGATATTAACAGTTTTATACGACTGACAAAAGTGATTATCTCGCCACTAGAGAAGCACTTTTGTATAGCCAGAATCAACGCAACGGCTGACGCTGCGAGTGGAATAGAAAGACTTCAGATTGCTTGGTTACACAACGATACAGTATAATGGAGCAATTGAATACGGCAGTTTGTTCTTCTAACACTACAACCGAAGAGCAGATGGAAGGCTAAAAGGGCTTATTGCAATTGGGACATATTTCAACGGAGTAAGATAGCGACATGGAACTTCGCTAATTGCTATTCCACACAAGCGAACATGCGGTGAATACCATCTACACCCATGTTTCGTAATTAAAGGCTGAATACCATCGAACAGCCATAGAAACAATTTCATACTCTGAATATGAATAATTTCTTCGGAAATTTCTACAAAACTTCATGACGATTGTCTACTGGAACTTCAGGGAATTTTTCAAGAGAGGTCAGGGATATCCCGACTCACAAAGAAGATTATTGCCGGAAGGATGTCTATTCGTCTTCGAGGAGCAGAGCGATTCACGGAGAAGGAAGCAGTTCGATTCTCCGAGGGTGCTATTTCCTATTTCGAGGATGGAGCTCAACTTTAACGTGGTGAAATGGATCCATCAGCAGTCTTCTTTGGGGAATTTTCCTCTGGAACGTCAATCGGCAGATAAGGTAGTCGTGAACGTTTATTGTATTTGAGTTTACTAATGATGTTTGAGCAACTATTTTTCCCATATTTTTATCCTCATGTTTTTTGCCCTATTTTCTTGTTGAGATTCTTATTCTCAGTACACCTTGATGAGTTATGCCTTTTTCGACGATTTATTAAGACATTGTTATGTCATGGGCATAGTTAACGATTTTGAATCAGTTGAGACTGATATTTAGAATATTCAGTAATTAATATTTTTGTAGTCACGATTGGACTGTAAGTTAATGATTTTTATGGCAGATTTAAATTCAGACAGCGTGTCAGTTTATTAAAGTAATTCTACCCCAGTTTAATTACTTTGACCAATTTTCTGTCATCATCAAGAAGGAAGAACATTTAAATGATTTTAGAGCGTTAAAATCTCTTACGTTGTCGACGATCTTGGAAATACTAGTCGTTATTTGAATTGATTGCAACAAAGACATTTATTGTCAGTTATGAATGAACATTGCATCATAGACACTTTTGTGAAAGAGTAATGTTAATAATGAATTATTGAATGCATTAAAGTCAAGAACTTTTGTTAGGAGTTTTTCTCAATTAGAGATTTATAGAACGATGTTTGCATTCCCCAGTCTAATTGGATTCTATTCGACTACTTTGCATTTTAGTCGCACTTTATTTGATGATAGTATTTTCATACTACAATTTTTTTTTTAAGATGTTAATCTTAAATTTTGATAGACCAGACAGGCGTATATAAGCGTATTCACTATTAAATTTGTTTGTGATTGGCAAGTTTTGACTTCATTTCGGTTCATGAATGAAATCTACGAAGGTTAAATAGAAAAACAGTTTTGAAACAAGTAATGATTATTAAAAATTTTTAAGTGGAACTATGAATGTATAATCGCTAGTGCAGCGCGTGTTGAAAGTCGCTGAAATATAATGCCCTTGAATATGAAGGAAGTTCCCACAGGAATTAATGTTAAAGAATTATTTGTGGAAGTTTGTAAGTTATGTGGAAGTTTTTAATGCCATATAGATTAATATATGATGATTTTGGGCATATTTTAATGCAGATTGTGCATTAACTTGTTAGCGAAGGATTTTCCGCTGGAGTAAGATTGTCATAGTTCGTTGAAAATTAATCAAGTGAGTTACTGTTATAATTAACACGAGATCTGAAAGAATTTGAGATAAGATTTTGAATGAAGGTTGCCGTCACAAATCATTATTAAAAACTTTATTAAACTAGATTGTGACATTAATATGTATAACTAACCTTCATTGGTCGATTATATTAAACAGGATTATAAAATTACCAACCGAATGAACATGTGGCTAATGTATTTCTTAAATTAATAATTTAAACAATTTAAATGTTAATATTGTAAATAATTGCTGTAAATATTTTTGAAAATAATGTGAAACGAGAGTGATGTTAAAGGCGTGCTTATAATATTTTTATTGTCTTTGACAAATATTATAAACAATTTCTAATTGTTATAAATAATTTATGTGATTTTGTTATAAACATTTAAGAGCTAATTAAACATTTGGATTGAAGTTAACAAGTTTAAGAAATTAATATAATGATCCAATAGGATGTGAGTAAAGTACTTGAAAGATTTGCGTAAATAATGTGAGTTGTCTTGTGGACATTTAAAAGCTTGAGAGTGCAGGCTGTATTCTTACGTAACATAGCATGTGAGAAGGGAGTGCATTTGACCAGTATGCAACAGGCTGAGGGTAGCCCGCAGCTGTGCCAACATATGGTTCTCAGGGAGTGAGGTCGTACACACTCTGGCCTTGCGACTATAAATACCATTCTCATGTTTATTAAAAGGAAACCAAATGCTCTATATATGTCACACCCCGACATCCTTTTCCAATCCAATAGTGTTATGAATATTACGTTACTTGGAGCTCTTGGGAGCTAAAATGTTTAATATCATGTTGTATAATAATTTTGCAAGTCATATAGGAGGACGTAGTCAGATTGACTTGGGCTACTGATAGCCACGTTGTTTTTGTTGTGTTAGTAAAATCATACCCTTTATTAGAAATAAAGCTTTTGTACAGTTCAAAGTTCTCGTCTTCGTCTTGGTTCATTTTTAAATGTCATGGTGGAGGTTATTGTGTGAACAGATTTTAGTGATCCTGTTGTCAACTCAAACCCCGAGATAATTAAGAGGTAAGTAACGGTAAGTATGAACCCCCGTCTATTTTGGTGTGTTCCACAATGATTTCCTGTGAACTTCTGTGCTCTTATCTCGATAGTGTCTGTCAGTGCCATTTTCATTGATGTAACTGTGCCGGTGCGATTGATAATTGGCAATCCGATTGAGGGGGCGGATATTTGACAGCCTACTATCCAGGTAAACGGGGACAGTACAAATCTACACCGTTTCACTGTCGGCCATCTCCTGGGGTTAAGTCCCCTTCTCCGGGGACTCGGTGTAGCCTATATGCAGTTTTCATCTGGACGCGCAGTTCGTTCACGCTTCTCGGGATTCCACTAGAAAGACCTGCATTCAGCCTCACAGGAGGCCACACGACATTGAAAATTATTACTATTATCATTATTATTATTATTATTATTATTATTATTTTACCTCGTTTTGCCCGTCTAAGTAGCTATCCGACTAATCTTGCTTCCTTCTCCTCCCAAATCTCTTCACCTTCTCGCTATGGCGCTCCTCCGTCCAGGTTCTGTAGGATGTAATGTTTGTGTGGTCTGAAAATTGATGATTGTCCACTAGTTCCCTGTCCATTACCATATCACTTGAGATGTTCAACTTCAAGCTCCCCCAGTGGCTCATATCTTGTGGAACGTGGGTTGGCGACCACGGGACCCCAGTTGAGTCCAGCATTGCTTCCACTTACTTGTGCCGGGCTCCTCTCCGTCTTATTTCCTGTCGACCTCCCTTGGTCAACTCTTGTTCTTTTCCGACCCCGACGGTATTAGGGTATCCGAGGTCTAGGGAGTCTTTCAATTTCCTGCCTTAATTGGCCCTTATCTCACCTTTCCTGATCCCTCCTTCTTCGAGGGGTCAGACCTCTGGTTTTCTTTTCATTATATTTCCTTTTCTCTATAAGATTCCCGCTCCGTTTTTGTTACTTGGCTCCCCGTGTATCTAAATTTCCTTTAGCGATTGTTTTTTATCTACACTAAATTTTGTAGGTATTTTTAATCTACGTTACATTTTGTAACTTTTTCGATCTAACTGCATTTCGCGATTGTTTCCAACCTCAATTGCATTTTGTAAAGATTGACAATCTAAATTGCTTTTTAGTAAGTCGTTCAATGTAGGAGCAGGGCATTTTATTGAGAATTTTGAATTTCAATTGCATTTTGTAAGTATTTTCAACCAAAACCGCGTTTCCTAAGAATTCTAAATCTAAATTGCATCTTGTGTGGTGGGCATTTTGCAAGTATTTTGATTCTCAATTGCATTTTGTTGGTATTTTGAATCTAACTTACATTTTGTCAAGTATTTTCAATCTAAATTGCATTTTGTAAGTATTGTCAATCCAAATGGGTAGTTTGACTTAACCGTGCATTTTGTAAGCATTTTCAATTTCGATTGCATTGTGTAAGTATTTTGAATTTCAATTGCACTTTGTGAATATTTTGGATTGAAAATTGGATCTTTCAATCTGAATTGCATTGTGTATTTTCAATTTCACTTACATTTTGTAAGTATTTTGAACCTCAATTGCATTTTGTACGTATTTTCGATCTCATTTGCATTTTGTAAGTATTTTGAATTTCAATTTATTTTGTAAGTATTTCGACTCTACGTTGCATTTTGTACGTATTTTGAACCTAGCCTGAATTTTGTGCGTATTTTTCAGTCTATTCCTTTTGTGGCTCCTTTCGTTCTAAATTCCCTTTTGTAAGAACATTGTGTGAGTTGTTTCAATCTGCGTTCCTTTTTGTAAGTATTTTCCGTCTCACTTAATTTTCATTCTGGTTTCCATTTCATTGTCATTTTCGCTATCACCCAAATCACTAGGGGCTGATAACCTAGATGTTCGGCCCCTTAAATCAACAATCACCATCATCATCATCAACTTCAAGCAAGCAGTTGTTCATAGCTGTCTTTGAGGGAGTAAGATTTAGAATTCTTTCAGTCAGTCTAGGATAACTCATTCTGAGAATATGGGCATAAAACATCAAACGTCCTGAATGTGCCCGAGATTATTATTAGCCTATTTTCAATTTTGAAAAAAATATCTTATGAGATCACCTTTTGTCCGTGTGTGTGCGTGTGTGTGTGTGTGTGAGGTGTGTGTGTGTGTCCCCCCCTAATAATTTTTAAACGACTGGATCGAATTCAATGAAACTCGGTAAGTTCATAGCACTATTCCGGGCGACCCCGACCGTGCCCTTCAAATTTTGTTACGTCTCACCAATCCAACATGGCGGATGTGCGAAATATTTCACCAGCATTCAATATCTCCGAAACTATTCCCGATATCACCCTGGAATTTATTACGGTGATAACGGGAACTACTAAAAGTTCACCTATGTGACTTTTGAAAAACTGGTAACTACAAAACCAACATGGCGGCCACGCGAATTTGCGACTTTTAAATAGACGTTTCTCACGATTTAACCAACCAAACGCAATAAAACTTGGCACAGTATATGTTTATACACATTGTAATGCACCGACATCTAACTTCGTTCAATTGTTTACATAACCTCAAGATGGCTGATGTGCGAAATATTTCACCGGCATTCTATATCTCTGAAACTATTAGCAGTATCACCCTGAAATTTTGTACGAAGATAAAGGGCACTACCGGAAATTCATCTATAAGACTTTCAAAATCCGGTTAACTACAAAACGAACATGGCGGCCAAGTGAATTTGAAAATTTTAAAAAGACCTTTCTCGCTATTTAATGTTCCAAACGCTATGAAATCTGGTACAGGAAATGTTTGTACACATTGTAATGCACTGGTATCTAAATTAGTTCAATTGTTTACATAACCTCAAGATGGCGGCTGTGCGAATTTTAAAATTAAGTTTTTATTTCTTGTGTCGTAATCATGCGATCGAAGTGATAGTTTGAATAATGAACCTACGCAATAATTTTTTATGGTACATGACTCTATGGCCTATACATTTAACAATCCAACATGGCGACCATCCGAAATATTTAGACGGCCCTGAATATCTACGATTCTATTACAGTAATCAAACTGAAATTTTGTATGTTGATAGTGGCAGTTAACATGAGCAGGATATATGAAAATAGGCTGTATAGTTCTTTACGGAACTACTTGTTTTTTCTTTCTTATGCCCATCGACCGTCATAGAACTTGTTAATTGGCGTGATGACTTTTGCCTTCCTCTTCCCCAAAATTCTCTTCGTGAATTCACTGTGTTGCCTCCTGCGTCTGCGTTCTTCTGTCCATCTCGCACCAGTGCTCACCTTTAAAGTGCGCTTATTTACAGTGGATCTGAAGATTTCTCGGCCTTTCATTATGTTCTCCCTGATGTTCAGGTCCCCCCTTGTTTGTCCTAGTAGGCTATGTTGTGTATTAATTATATTGTATAATCTTTTTATTACTCTGTTGTTGTCCAGCCTAAATATGTGTCCCAAAAAATGTCAAATTACTCCTGCGTACAGTGTTGTTTATTATTATTATTATTTTATTATTATTACAGGTTCTTTAAATATTTCACTGATATCCCTTATTTTAATATTAAAGAGTTGTTTCAAATTACTGTACTGAATCTCTACTACCATGATCCAAGATTCAGGTACAAAGTCTCTCACAACATACAAACAAAAGCCATAACAAGTACTAAATATGTAAAACCTTTATGTATAAATAGCTAAGGTTTCAAGAGACTAAATTATATTATACCATCACTACTTAAAGAACTACCACCTGGATTGACGAACATTAACAGCAAACAACTAGCTATAAGTCGCATTAAAAATATTACTTAACTAAACATTAACTCACAACATAAATTTATTAATATAACTACTATAGTGTAACTTTTTGTGTCTTTAATTATTTACATTAATATTTTTATCATTATCATTATCATTACAAAAACATTTGCATGCATTCTTGTATTGAAATATAATCTGTATATATGTTGTAAATAATAATTAATATGTCTCACAGATAATCTGTACTGTCATCAGATTCGTGAGACATATCACAATAATGTAACATAAATAGTATTTAATAAATAAATTAAATTATTATTATTATTATTATTACTTACTTACTTACTTACTCACTTCTTCTTTCGTTGCACTCTCTTTGGGGTGCGATGAATCAATCATCTCTCTCTGTGTTGTTCTCCCCTTAGTGCACAGTATCTCTTCATTCTTCCTGATCTCCTTTTCCTCTCTTCTTCCGAGATGAAGGGTTTGGATTTTAGTTTAGATTTGTCTTGGAATCTATTTTTTTGTTTTTCTTTAGTAATTATGTTAGCTTTTCGATTGAGTAGGGAATGTTCTGTAATTTTAGCCTACTTTTCACATTTTGTAAAAATGAGGGACAAGTAGATTTGTGAGATCGATCCGGGCAAATGTGTGTTCGTCTGTCTGTCTGTGTATGTGTCCCCCCCCCCCCTATCAACTCCTAAACGGCCGCAGCTATCGAAACCAAATTTGGTATGAGTAAAGATCTATGCCTGAATATCTCACGGGCATATTTGAAAATGACGTCAGTCCAACCAACTGCTGAAAATTCGCAATTGAAAGTTGAGGTCTATGTTAGATATCTCGGACGATATGCATGAGAATTGTTCCAAAATTGACACACACTTAGATAATATTACAACAGACTAATTTAAAGGAGCCCATACACGAGTGTTGCCAACATGATTCTATGCCTGCTGATAGCAATCTTGAAATGCATGTAACTTCCATACTATCTATTGGATTTTAACCAAATTTGGTATGGGATTTGCGCAGCGGAGCAGATATGAATATGCTTTTTTTGTGTCAACAGGACTGCCAACTGTTGAAAAATGCACTCTATACATTTTATCCTGATTTCAATATATCAGAAAGTATGCAGGACAACAGATATGAACATTGCATACATATAGTACCTGCAAATGTAGGTTAATTTTCAGTAACCGATATACGACAGTGCTGCCAACATGTTTCTACGTGTTCTGATAGTTTTAATGTTGAATGTAACTTCCATGCTAATAAATGCAGTTCTTTCAAAATTGGCACATATATAGATCATGTTATTTCAATTTATGTTTGACCATCCCGTTTATGGCAGTGTCGCCAACCTGATTTTGAGCATGCTGATAAATTTAATGTTTGAATATATGTAACGTGCATACTATCTACTGGATCTCAACCAAATTTTGCATGTGCATTGTGGACCTTAAGAGATGGAACTAAGAATATATTTAGAGTCGCCAGGTCTGCCAACTGTTGATATATGGTCTCTATAATTTTAAGTAAAGTAGGCTCTTTAGTCGGTACGGAACTATCAGGTGCGTCCAAAAAGTAACGAGCCGGAGGCATAATTACAGAAACCAGTCCCTGTATGTTAGAAGTATTGGCCCTGGCTGTTGAGGCACTTGTCCCATTGTGACACGAGGCGTTGAATGGCTGTCTCATACAATTCCCTGGGCTGCGATGTGAACCAGTTCCGCACTACAGATGGACGTCGGCGTCCGAGGTGAATCGTTGGCCCCGCAGAGCCCTTTTCAGGGGACCAAACATTGCGTAATCACAGGGAGAGAGGTCTGGACTGTATGGAGGGTGGCCGAGAACCTCCCATTTGAATTTCTGCAGGAGTGCCGCGACTGTGTTGGCCGTATGAGGTCGGGTGAGATTGGCTGGTCGTTTTGTTTTGATCGCTTGGCGAAGGGTGGTCAAGGTTTGAGAGTAACGCTGGGCATTCACTGTTGTCCCGTGCGGCATGAAGTGTATCAGAAGGGGGCCATCTTGCTCAAAGATGAACGTCAGCATTACCTTTCTTGCACTCGTGTGGATGGCCTTGCCGTTTTTGGGCGGTGGTGACCCTGGATGCTTCCACTGGAGGCTTTGTCTTTTGGATTCTGGTTCGAAGTGATGACACCATGACTCATCTCCAGCCACCACTCGTGCCAGGAACCCATTCCCTTTCCTCGCATAGCGCTGCAAAAGACCAAGACAGTGGGCCATTCGACATGCTTCCTGGTATGGTTGAAGACTGTGGCGAACACTTTGTGCAAGTGCAGTCGTTCCTTCATGATGGTGTGCACACTTCCGACGCTCAATCCGACCACGGCGGCTTTGGCGTTCACTGTCACTCGGCGGTCCTGGGTAATGAGTGCATCAACCAGCTGGACGTTGTCATCGGTAATGTAGGCGAGTGCCCCAGACCGGGTATCATCGGCTAACGACACCCGTCCTTCCCTGAAGCGTTTGTGCCACGCCTTGACCCTTGCAAGGGACATGCAGTGTTCGCCGCACACTTGTGACATTCGGCGATGAATGTCCGTTCCCCCTACTCCTTCCGCTGTCAGAAACCGAACAACACCTCTTTGCTCTTCGTTTGACGCCTCCATGTCACTGTTTGCAACGCGACTGGCAGCGTTGGACGATTGATGCATGCTGCTGCTCGCTTTGTATCGTCACGTGACGTGCACGCGTGCCCTCTAGCGACGGGCTGAGACCTTCCACGCTCTGGTCGGAACCACACCTCGTTACACACGCCACGATTAGCCGATGTCGTCACCAGTTTGCGCATTACAACCTCCGGCTCGTTACTTTTTGAACGCACCTTATACTTGTTAATTCTATTAGGTCTTTTTCAATTTCTTTAAACCATGTGAGTTTTATTTTGTGGTGTCGGAAGAAATCAAAGATTTGTTTGGTTAATCTATTAGAGTTCATAATTATTACTATTATTATTAATAAAAGTAGTTATGACAAGTTATCACCTTCTATGATTTTGGGGTACATATTGAGAGTTCGGATACAAATGTCCTTGGTTCGATCCCCAGCTGTGCCAAGGCATTATTTCTGGTCTGAGAGCTGGAACGATGTACAACAGCCTTATGATGCATAACTGATAAGAGGTAGCTTCGATTCCCACCTCATATGTCCTAGAAGTTGATATTCTTGGCTTCCTGCGTCTACTCCAGACACATGCTCTGGATGGTTCATCATTTAAGGCCACGGCCGCGTCCTCCTAAATCCTATTCTCTGTTAAAAATACACACATTACTACAGACATCACATTCGCACAGGTTGTCAGATACTACTTGGCCACGATGTCGCTATGCCCCTAAGTGAATCAACAAAAGCACCGGCTCCCTCGCTGTACTAAGTGAGGTGAAGAGGGCCCGCTGGGCGACGACAGACAGACACACACACACACACACACACACACACAGCAGCTGTTAGGAATATTCAAATCTCCAAGTGTTGCGAGTTCCTGTTTACCTTGGGCCACAAGGTTGTTCCTATTGTTGCAGAGCATCACACATTATTCCAAGCAGCGTAGCCGCTAGCGTCACGTCTGTAATGAGCAGATCCACTTGGATCGAAGATTCCAATTCCAGTGCGCTGACAGCCCGTATCCAAAATGTGGTTAATCCACACACCATTCAGAACAAGTAGTTCCGTGAAGAAGTACACAGCTTATTTTCATATATCCTACTTATGTTTATAGCCTTTATCAACATACAAATTTTCAGTTTGATTGCTGGATAGATTCCTAGATATTGAGAACCATATAAATATTTCGGATGGTCGCCAAGTTCGATTTTTATATATGTAAGGTTTACAGTTATGTAATATTACCTGAAGATAATTGAGTAGGTGTAGTATTCAAACTTCAATCGCATGATTAGGACACAAGAAATATAAACGAGATTTTAAAATTTCGCACAGCAGCAATCTTGCTGTTATGAGAATATATGAAATGAATTAGATGCCAGTGCATTAAAATGTATATAAACATATACCGTACTGTGCCCAACTGGTCACGGCAGTCTGGTATCAAACTCAGGCCTTATCAGAAAAGACCAGGCAAATGGTTATGCCTAAGGTCGAACCAGTGGTCTCTAAGGGGGAGCCATTATATGGAACCCACAGAGCAATGAGAGGTCTACTGACACATAATAGTCTAGCGTGATTTCACGATTATTTAGGTGCAAATCATAGCAATTGAAAGGAGAAATTATAAGCAAAATGCAAGGGAATGTACGTTTTCAGTGCATACGAAGTCGAGAGAAGGCTATTTTGAAGTCTGACAAATGACTTTAACAGGTAGGCGGGGTAGCCCTGGCGCCTACGGAACTATTTCCGTCTAGGGCGGTCAGACAGCTAAAAATTAATGACCCGGGAATCCACCGGTCGACAACGAGCACAGCTTTGGCGGGACCAAGCCCACAAGAAATTAATTAATTACAGATAAATGGAGCATTGTAATGCAATGGAACATACACACAGATGAATGTATTCACGGAGGAGTAATTTAGGAGTGGTTTTTCACCTAAAATTACGCCTATTTCTCAAAATGACCGCATTACAACCTAACTCACGCTCGAGAGCATGAATACTTTAACCAACCAGCGGGAAATCCCCACCGTGGCATCCCACGCGCTGAACTAAGGCAATTAATTGTAATTAATTGGCCGAAGCGATCGCCGGCACGCGAATGTTTTTAAAGCCTCCACGCCTAGATAAACAAGATGCAGTTGTTATTTCGGCTGAAGACGGAGTATTTCAAGAAGGGAGTCGCTCTCACGTGTCCCGTGAACTATTTTGTGCAAGAAACCAATATAAGGGAAGAGCACCCTACGCCAAGGGTCAGTTGTTGGTCAGTTACAGTCAGTTACGGTCAGTTGTTGGTCAGTTGTTGGTCAGTTACAGTCAGTTACGGTCAGTTGTTGGTCAGTTGTTGGTCAGTTGTTGGTCAGTTACGGTCAGTTGTTGGAAGTTCAGTTGGAAAGCAGTTGAAGACAATGGAGGCAAATTGTAAGCTTCATCAGTAATAATGAAGTGCATAAAAAGTAACAAAGTGCAGATATTTCTGTATTATCTGACACAGATATAAATTCGCTACTGTGAATAGGAACTGATAATGTTTGGAACAGTTCGTATACCGGAAGGTATTGTCAATTATATGACATCAGCATCAGGAGCACTCCAGTGATGGGAGAGTGGAAGTTATTGCCACCTATCCAGGACAGTGAGGTGAACGGGAGTGCAGGGACTAGGATCGAACATCTATAAAACGCTACTAGATTTCACGGAGACCAGCGGTTATCATAAGTCATCGCATCTCTGAGGTCAAGCGTAGGTGAAATCCAGATTAAGGATCAACATGTGAAATGATAGATGAAGTGTATAAATTGTGAAATAATAATTTAAAGTGTTAATGTGTTTAATGTTTAATATTCAGTGTTTATCAGTGGTAAAGGCCACTTGTGGTAATATGTGTATCATGTGTAAAAAGTGTGAATCTCAGTGTTGTGTATTGGATATCATGATGGATTAAGTCAAATCGTCATGGTAGAGCTCAGGCGGAGATACTGGTACTTTCCACCCAGAAGGAAACGTGAGTACACATGCAAATAATAGCATTATAATGGCATAGTTCACCATGTAACGATTAATCACTTTGAAATTAAAGAAGTAATAGTCACTTACTGAACGAGTTTTCACCACTCGTCTTGAATAAAGTATGACTTGGAAGGTGATTTGCTTAGGATCATGTAGGTCAAAAATAGTGATGGATCTAAACGTTAAAATAATAATAATAATAATAACTGGGGTCGGCAACCATAAAGTAAGGGCAAAGTTGGCCTAAGTAATGTTCAAATAGTGTCATGTCTAATTTAAGATACTGTCATTTGGTAAACAGTAAAGAATGTAGTGTGGAATATCGCGAATACGAGAGCTTTTCTCAGTGTCAGTGAAATTTTGAATGAATATGTGAAATTAAAGTAAGCCAGTATATTTATACATTTGTGTTAGGAGCTATGTAAAGCTTTGGCTTAAATAGTATAACATGAAGAACGCAGGTACCTTGATAATGGAGTCATATATGTGAAATATTGTTTAGCCGCATATAGCGTGCAGATTAACGTAGAATCCAGTGATTTACGTAAGATAAGCACGGGAAAGACTAGTATAGCTTGCGCGTGAGGTGAAAATTGGCTTAATCTTCGAGAAGTATCGCCCTTGTGCATACTGTATGTGTTACGCAGCGATTTGGATAGATTCTGTCTATTGCCAACGCTTGCATTGAATTATAGCCACTATGGACGCCCAGCGAGGCGCGGTGTGCATTTATATTTATGGTCTGCCCGAGAGGTAGAATCATATTCGTCGACGAGGAACGTGGTTCCCAAATATATGTAAATGACAGCTGCTGATGATAACCATGGGGTTTCATTATGATGCGCGTCTTAAAAGCCACAAAGTAATCACCTTAGAACGGCAATGCTATCATTAGAATTCCATCCCTGCCATGAATGTTTAATAGGAGCCATTTGAGCCCAAATACACTGTAAAGTTAGGTGTTAATTGATTAAATGACTCAATTACTTAGGACTATGCCTAGCGGATCTTTATTGTTATATAATAGAAATCAGATGGCCTTGACGGTAGAGAGAGACAGGAAATGTAGACCATTTCCGTGGCAGCCATCTTGGAGAGCTGTCTGGAACTAATTTTATGACCTGCTGAGGGGAGGGAGGTCGCCCGACCGATCCCTTGTCAATTACAGTCACAATAGGACACTGAGAGATCTCGGTATTCAATAATGCAATTAAAATATGAGTATTTTAGTGATGCAAATGGAATTAATTGGTGTATGGCAACTCACAAATGTGGTTGAACCATAGAAATCAGATGATATTTGGCGAAGTTATCCTCTGAGGGGGAAAGCTGAACCAAAATAATGTAGGCATCTTCTTTAAAGTGCATTTTACCAGTTTATGCTAATTTAGGAAAAACGGGTATGTGTTTTTCCCAGAACATGACACAGTTGTATCTATGATAAGTCCGACAAGACCCAGATAATCGTTATATGGTGAAACTATAAATATTCTATCCATGTTTATGTTTATTTTATGATTAAGAAGCATGACTCATTTTCCTAGAGCGTTCATAGGGATGGAAAGAAGGAAGATGATTCGCACGACACAACAAAATATTTGCTAATAAATGTAGGGAACATTGAAGTAATGATAATTAAAGTAAATGTCGTAGGAGACGGAATAATGTCTTAGAAATTCATGTTTATGTGACATGTGGTTTTTGTGATAAGATAATTCCATTCAATAAAATTGTGTCACATGACGAACACTATGAAAACCTTGTAATCTGAACTATATTATTGACAGGATATTAGAAGTAGGTTTGAGTGCATTGTAGCGCTATTTTTAAGGAGAAAGCTCACAGAATAACCCTATTTATTTGTGGGAATTAATTGTAATTTGTCCTTTGTTTTGTATTTGTTGTACAGCCATGATTTTAGACCAGTAAATATTTTATTCATAGGAATGTTGTGTATTTCCTGTAGAGTAGTTACCTGGTAGACTCAAATCCTGAGCATGTGGTCGTATTGTGGGCAGGAACGTCCCATACCTCGAAAGACCGTGAGCTAGTTGGGATACGAACACATGGTCCACATGGTGACAATCGGGTACAGTACCAAGTTTCACTGCGCTCGGTTGGTAAAATCGCGAGAAACGTCCATTTGAATATGTAAATTTCGCGTCACCGGCATGTTGTATTTGTGATCACCAGGTTATTCGAATATCCCTTAGGTGAACTTACGTTCATAGCCTCGATCAACATAAAAAAAACATGCTTTCATGGATTAAACTTAATAGTTATTGAGAACCGTCTAAATATTTCGGATTGTTGCCATGTTGGATTTCAATATATCTAGACCATAGAATTACGCACTATTAGATGAGGATTATAGTGCAAGTTCGTTATTCAAACGCTGACTTCGATCGCATGATTAGGGCACAAGAAATAAAAAGATGATTTTAAAATTTCGCATAACCACGATCTTGAAGTTATGTAAGTATTGAACTAAATTACATGTCAGTGCATTGCAATTTCTATAGTCATTTGCTGAACCAAGTTTCACTGCGTTCGGATTGCTAAATCGCGAGACAAGTCTATTAAAAAGTTTCAAATTCGCTTGGCCACCCTGTTCTTTTCGTACAGGATTATGAAAGTCACATAGGTGAACTTCTAGTAGTGCCCTTTATATCCATACAAAATTCCAGGGTGATAGAGTAATAGTTTCGGAGCTATAGAATGCAGGTGAAATATTTCGCACAGCCGCCATGTTGTATTGGTGAGACGTAATAAAATGTGAAGGGCTGGGTCGGGGTCAGCCCAAATAGTACTATGACCTCACCAAGTTTCATTGAAATCGCTCCAGCCGTTTGGAAGTACATTACATTATAGTACAGTACATTATAGCAAATCCCGGGTCATGTAACTTATCGCTGTCACCCCGGAGGTTTGGGTTTGATTATCGGCTCTGCCAAGAAATGTTGATTCTGGTCTGAGGCTGGAACAGGGTCACTCAGCCTCGTAAGGCAAGACTGACAAGAGGAGTGTTCGATTACCATCTCAGCCATCTTGGAAGTGGTTTTACGTGGTTTCCCATATCTACTCCAGGCAAATGCCGGGATGATTCCTAACTTAATGCCACGGCCGCCTCCTTCCCAATCCCAATTTGTATTACAGATACACACACTACTATAGCCACCACCATAGTACAGGGTGTCTCACAGTCTCTACACACACCCAAGTGCACGGTACTAAATGACCCAACTGAAACAATGGCAACTATTACGGTGCCCGAAGAACAGAGGTTCGAATCCTCGCGCTGACTACGGCTCTTCTGGGTGTAGTTCTGTATGGTGTTTCCACACTTCCCCCACACAAATGCCGGGATGGTACAAACGTTTGATTCTTTTCGGTCGGTCAACACGATTGTACCAAAATGAGATGGGTTATTCCTTAATCCTGAAAAAATCTATGAGATTTATTTAGATGTAGGCCTACCTATTAATCTCGTGTAAATTATTTACAGGATCACGTCCATTACAATTGGGTACAATCGTGTTGACCGACTGAAAAACATTAAATTTCTATCAAAATAGGTAGGTTGGTTCCTCAGTTTAGGGGCTGCGACAACGCGGTCATGTAGCCCCGTGTACTTTGGGTGTGTGTAGAATTTGTCTGATAACCGGTGTTAATTGTGATGGCTGTATTAGTGTGTGTATCTGCTTTTTAATTTAAGTACAGACTGCAACTTAGAATTTTTCAAATAGCTCCGCCAAACGCCACCGTCAATGACTATTAGGCCTAGTTCAGAACTTAGCTACTAGACGCCACCGCAGTCGGCTCTTGGCAACGAACGTAGAAACCTAAGAACGTTGTTTACATTCTTAACCTATCCAATTTATCTTCACACAGGTGTAATTAGTGGAAGGTTCTTTAATACGCCATAAATCTGTGACATGGGACCGCCGGCTTTACTTCCCCTCCGAAGGAAGGCATACTGAGGGATTTTTAACGCTCTGCAAAAATCCCACGGCTTCGGCCGGGTTTGAACCCGCCATCTTGGGCATAGAAGCTCAGCATGCTACCGACTACGCCACCGAAGCCACCAAAATTGGTTATTAGCCTTTATCTGGAGCGTGAAGTGAAACTTAGACTGTTGGCGCAGCAGAAATGAGGAAAATACAAGTGTTTGAAATGTGGTGTTACAGGAGAATGAAGAAGATCAGATGGGTAGATAGGGTTACAAATGATGTATTGAGACAAGTGGGCGAGGAGGAATGTTTATGGCGACTGCTAATGAGGAGAAGAGATAGGTTGGTAAGACACACACTAAGACACCCAGGAATAGCAAGCTTAGTTATGGAAGGAAGGGTCGACGAGAAGAACTGTTGGGGTAGACCAAGTTTGGACTATGTTAAACAGATTGCCTCGAATTTAAGGTGTGCTATAGCTGTGTATGGATGAAATGATTAGCCCAGGACAGGGAGCCATGGAGTGCTGCATCAAACCAGTCAAGAGACTGAAGACTCAAACAACAAAGCAACATATCAAAATAAATACGGCTGATGATATAATAGATGTCTCAAGCTCGTAATCTGAATTAACAATAACTATTAAGGGCACAGAGAAGTTGAACACACACATTCAAGTACCGTGAACGGGACTGATGATAAAGATGTCCCAATACCCTGAAATGAATTTACAACTACAAGAAGTTCATTTCAAGTTGATGATTTTGTTGGGAAAACAGGGAGATGTGACGTGCATGCTCAGCATTATGTATTCAACGTGCAGTGCAGTGGCCGAGTGATGTATGGCCTCGCTCCGGGCACGAACTGCGGACTATAACACGGCCAGCTGTGAGGGGTAGCACAGATGCGTGACCCTAGATACAGTATAGCGTAGTTTTAGCAGGCTCGCCATTTTTTCTTTCCCCTCATTCCAGCCATGTGACTGGCATAAACATTGGACATATGTTATCCTCATTCAAATCTGCTTCATCAATATTTCGGTTAGGACTCTCGTCTGGTTGCTGTGTAGCACTGCTGTTGCTAAAACACCCGTCATTATTCAGGAGGTTCAACTCCCAGCGGCCATCCTGAATTCCTTTTGCTCTTCTCGGTTTTCAATGGACAAATGCGTGATATTACATTTCAAATCCTGGAGGGCCTACAAGAGATTTAGATCTAATTACTGTAATTTGTAGCCCAACAGTTTTGAATCAGTCAAGCCTTTCTGTTTGGCAATTTTCATGGTACAGCAGTGTATCATATTATGTTCTCTTTCAAAATAGTGATTTACTAGAGATTTCACATAGCATTTCTAATTGTCCCGGTTTATTCCACACTGTTCTTCGGTCATGATACTGCGATGTGGAAAGGAAATGGAAAGACTACCACATTATTATAGACGGAAGAAGGCCTTCGACAGAGTCAACTGGACAAAATTGATGAACATCCTTAAGGAGATAGGAATCAACTTGAGAGACCGGAGATTAATTTACAATTTTTTACCTGGGACAAAGAGTAAAGGTACGACTGAACTACGGAGAAACGAACAGCGTTGTATATCTCAAAGTCTCTTCAACCTGTATGGTGAATGGCTGGTGGAATAAGCTTTGAAAGGATGCGGAAATTTCTGGATAGGAGGACGCCTCATGAACACCATCAAGTATGCAGGTGACCAAGTAGTGTTCGCCAAAAATCAAAGACAACTGTAACACATGATGAACCGGTTGCTGGAAACTGGAAGGATATATGGCATGGAAATCAACATCGAGAAATCAAAAGTGATGCGGATATCAAAACGGCAGAAACTCTTGAGGATAACTATCAACAATCAAGAATTGGAGAATGTGAAGCAGTTCAAGTACTTGGGAAGCTTGCTGACAAAATATTTTCAATCCACAATTGAAATTCGAATCGCCATGGCCACAGCCGCATTCAACAAGAAGAGGACTCTGCTCACCAGCAAGTTGAGTTTAGAACTAAGGGAGAAATTGGTGAAGTGTTACATCTGGAGCATTGCACTGTACGGGGCAGAGACGTGGACAATGAGAAAAGGGAAAGAAAATACTTAGAAAGTTTTGAAATGTGGTGCTGGAGGAGAATAGAGAAGATCAAGTGAACAGATCGGGTGACAAACGATGCTGTACTGAGAAGAGTAGGAGAGAATAAAACTTGTCTGAATACAATTCTTCAGAGGAAGGCCAACTGGATCGGGCACATACTTAGACAAGAGGGGCTCATGCACGACGTCATTGAAGGGAAGATCAAAGGAACGACAGGACGGGGAGGAAGAAGAATTCAACATCTGGATGATATGAAAGATGGAAGGAGTTACAGCAGACTGAAGGAAGAAGCTGAAGATCGGGAACGTTGGCATCAGAAATTATCTGTACGAAGACATGGACCTGCCACTAGGCAGAATAGTGTATACCGTAATATAATAATATTCCACACCATAATATCGGCTGAGGAAGCTTCTGCCAAAGAAGTCACAGGCCGACCAATCAGCCCGGTTTATCTAAAACTTCAGCGGCTTCGGTGGCGTAGTTGGTAACATGCTGAACAGCTGTGCCCAAGAGAGTGGGTTCAAACCCGGCCGAAGTCGTCGGATATTTTAAGAGCGTTGAAATCTTTCAGTATTCTGTCCTTCGGAGGGGAAGTAAAGCCGGCGGTCCCATGTCAAAAATTTATGGCATGTAAAAGATCTTCCACTAACTAAACTTGTGTTAAGCTAAATTTCTAGGTTAGATTTCGTTGAAACGCTCTATCATAGTTCCAACGTTCACCACTAGGTCTCAGTGACATCTGGTAGCGAAAGTTGGAACTACTTGAAATTGAACGGAACTTGTAGCTCACCCTATGGGTGTACGCATGAAGCATCTACAGCCTCTGGCGAGCCGAACATGTCCTCGGACACTCCCGGCACTAAAGGCCATACGATAGATAAATAAAATGAATAAATCTAAACTTTTAGAATGGAAAGGTGATATTACCTTAGAGAGGTTAACGAGTTGAGCTGTAGATGGTAAGAGAAGTAGAGCAGGAAGTGCTGGTCAGATTCAGTGATGAGCGATTTCAAAGTGAGAGGTGTAGAAGTAGAGGAGGCCACAGTGCTAACTGCTAATGGGGCGTAATGGAGGCGAATAGTTCACAAACAGACTAGCCTGGCCGCTGGCAGGCAAAACAGTCTCAAATGAAAATGGATGTAGTTTTTCAATGTAATATTTTGATGCAAATATCTCTGCCCTGGGTTTCGGAATTCAATACCAGTAATTTGGTATTAAAGGGTATTCTAGTATGAGAAATTGGTAACTAACTACCGCTGTTCAGGAGAATATTCCGGCACCCTGGTGTCTCTGAGCCACAGCAGTTAACGGAATGCTATATTGGTGATGCAAATATGATATATAAAAAGTGACAGTCAGTCTGAAAGACTAGACTTTGTATCATTTTAAATGCTACAAATGCTGAAAAAGCCTAGAAAGGCTGGAGGCTTCTCGCTTCGCTCGAAGCCAAAGACTCTTGACATGTTAGAAAATTATCTGCATAATTCTTATCTTGCTTATCGTGTTTCAAATTACTCGCGAACGGCAAGTGCAAACCAAGGGCAAAGCAAGGTCAAGCGCGCGGAATGCCGTCACGCTCACCAGAGCGCGCGGGGACGTGCCCCTTCCATCCAGTCTAAAAACACTTATAGTGGGCGATGTATTGAAGATAGAGATATGCTCTCTCGGACTTTTTTGTAGAACTTTTCATGCCGACCAATTCTTACGCTCATAGTATATTGATATGTTTAACGGTTTGCCCAGCGTAAGCTTAAGAAGCGCACGGACGCCAAGTTTGTTTTAGACTTTTTCACTGAAATCGTTACTGCTTGGCTTCCTTTGATCATACATACATTCTTTTCTACAGAATCTTTCCTCGAGATATCCTTGACAGAATGGTGAAAACCGCATCAAAATCCATCCAGTGGTTCTCGAGATTACCCGTGACATCCAAGAATCGGGGATTTTTGTCTTATACTAACGAAGTACAGATTGTCGGGGAGCACATGCACCAAGCAGTACTATGACGTCACACACCTCAGTGCGTCTGGGTACATTTCGTCCCGTCACCGTAACGTAACGCCAGACCCCAGCGTAACGACGAGGGCGACAAGATCATTTAAAATGATAAAAAGTAGGTTGGCTCAAGCAAGGAAAGAATTTCTACAAAAAAAACAAGATGTTCGGGAAAGAACATATAGCCTACTTTCTCCGAAATGTATGGGTATAGTTATAACTCTCTGTCCTTATCATCTCCTAATTTCTTCCTATTTGAAGTGCAAATTGGCACACAGGATTTGAACAGTGGCGTTCAAACCATAGTTTATAATTTACCCCAGCATTTTGCAATTTCATCAGCAAACACTCCAAACACCGACTACTTACAATAATTGAAACTTCGTTGCTCTAATAAGGCCCATCTACAATGCGCAGTCGGCAGTCCGTAGTTGGTAGTCCTCGGTCGGCAGTCGCGATCGACTCCGTGTATACTATAGGCACCATACACAACATGAAGTTGCAGTTGGTAGCTGGCAGTTGGCAGTCGAGAATTTTATCCTTGACTGCCAACTACCCGACTGCAGCAATGTAATAGCCAATCAGAGCAGATCAGAAACTGACGTCACGTTGTTGTTCTGTGTCGTGTACGAATGATATAGAACTAAGTGAAGTA
This sequence comes from Meconema thalassinum, assembly GCA_946902985.2. Lineage (NCBI taxonomy): Eukaryota > Metazoa > Arthropoda > Insecta > Orthoptera > Tettigoniidae > Meconema > Meconema thalassinum. Next base: position 51,609,710 of record OX336393.1, read on the forward strand.
ACTTCGCAACCCGTTAATTTATAGGCTAATCTTAAATACACGGTATAACAAAATAATCCATCTCCAAATCATCCATATTGCAAGTTTTGAGATTATCAACAACGCCTCTGTGCACAAGGAATAAACGAATGTTACTGTCTTATTACTCCTAGCAGTCGTTAAGACTGGGTTCACTAACTGGCCGGTATAGAGCGCTGCTCGAATCTATAGTTTCTGCATAGTACAACTGAAGGCTGGAAGATGTCACTCCAGTGGAGAATGTCGTTTTTTTTAATATATAATTTCCATTGCAAAAAGCACCATATAAAGCTTTATTTTATAACGTCTCAGTACTCAAGAAACAATAAATATAAAAACTAGTCGTGATATCTAGTTGTGAAATATCGAAAAATATAATCCTAACAGAGCGAGTGCATTCTAGCGGCCAGAAGAAGAAACTTTTCAATAAAATCTGTTACCTTTTTGTCAGCTAGATGTCTCGATTAAATCTGCTGGCGAATTATGTTTTAATTAAGTATATGTTTTGCACCGTAATATGCACAATATAACGCTTAATTTTAAAACGTCTGAGTCATTACAAAGCAACAAATATGTAAAATGTCAAGCAAAAAACATAACTCTGATGGGGTTTGAACCATAGGCATATGAATGACAGACTGACGCTTTACCACTGAGCCATTTGTGCCAACGAACATTGATCCATATAAAATGACTTACATAGAACTTGTTAGCAAATAATGATTTATACTAAACGATTTCATCACTGAAGTATATTATTTATATATAAAGCATTTCATACAAAGTTTATTTATTTTGTTTCAGTACGCTATATTGCATGGAATACTCAAATTAGTGAAATATAAGTCAGGCACAAGATATCCGCTGCCATCTTGTCTTATTAATGAATCAGCTGAGCTTTTTAAAATCACGTCTGCACTATAGTATTACAAAATAAACTTTTAATTTCGTACGTGCCTCTTCCTTTAGAACAGTTAAAACGATTCTCGGCTCGATAATCGGAACTGGTGGGTCCCATGATATGGATTATAAAGTTTGCATAATTCGCACGGCCGCCATCCTGAAATGGTATGGCGGACGACCTTGTAGTTTGGTCACAAGACGCATCCTATACGAAGGTATGTTGTTACCAAATTTGGTAGAGGTTGGATGATTTGGTTAGTCGTTATTTGATTTTACGTTTTGAACGTTTGAGTGGCCGCCATTCAGTTTTAGTAAAGATGGCGGCGATATAAAACATGACACTGAGGTGTCCTTTGCTAGTGCTACCTTTGTACCAAATTTCGTTCAATTCGCATTCACCGCGTTCGAATTGATAGGGGGGGACAGACATTCAGAGTACACACACTCACACACACACACACAGACTCACACACACACATACACACACACAGACTCACACACACACATACACACACACAGACAGACACACTTTTTTCGCCCTGTGTTGATCTCATAAGTCTACTTTCATTTTTTGCAAAAATCGAAAGTAGGCTAATAATCTGTTGACATGTGAATAGACTGAAGACTGAAGACTCATCCAGCGTCTCGGTATTAGCACCGGTCTCTTCTTGGCGACGCCGATGCAGTCGCCTCTCGCGGCACAACGTCGTTTGTCTTATATTATTGCGTGAGGGACGCCACTCATGCCACCCTCCACCACCTAGCCCAGATGAATGCGTGCGAGGAATGCTTCTGTTTGTGCTAGAAAGTAGCTCATAGTCGCTTTTTGTACCGTGCGGGCACTTTGATGTGTTCCAGAAATAAACTCTTCCTCTCGGCCGCCCTTCCCCACATATTATGATCCACCTTTCAGCGGATTAGTGCTCTGGAAGTGATGGTTGGTTCCTTAGTTCAGGGGCTGCGACAACGCGGTGATGTAGCCCCGTGTACTTTGGGTGTGTGTAGAATCTGTCGGATAACCTGTGTTAATTGTGATGGCTGTATTAGTGTGTGTTAACTGTTATTAATTCAGGTGAGGACTGCAGACATTCGATTTTCAAGCAGTTCCAAGTTTTGCTACCAAACACCACCGTCAACGACCAACTAGTTCTGAACTTTGTTACTAGATGCCACCGCAGTCAGCTCCTGGCGACGAACTTTTGGGCCCTAAGAGCGTTATTCACAGATGGCCTATAATTTTCTTCATACTAATTACACAAGTTTAGTTAGTGGAAGGTTCTTTTACATGCCATAAATCTTACATGGGCCCGACGGCTTTACTTCCCCTCCGAAAGAAAGCATACTGAGGGATTTTAATGCTCTTAAAAATCCGACGACCTCGGCTGGGTTTGAACCCGTGTCCTTGGGAATGGAAGCTCAGCATGCTACCAACTACCGTAAGCCACTTCTTTTTGTAGTGGACTCACCCTATGTAAAATGTAGTGACTTTTAGATGAAGTTGGCAACATCCTTGTGAAGTAGGCAGTCGTTTCGTCTGTTTACACGTTATAGGGCAGTGACCTTTGTTAACACGCACAACATTAATGTAACAGGTTGGCAGTTTAGTGATGTTGTTTTGGTATGTGACTGCAATCATGGTTAAGGTATTAGCATAGCTGGCTTTCATCCAAATAGCCCCAGGTTTGAATCTTGCCCTCTCAAGGACTTGTAATGAATGTCTGGTTAGGGATTGGCCTAATCTCCTGAGGTTTGTCTGGGAACTGCGTAATTCGATCCACAGAATTTTAGTAAAAATATTTTGACAACTTCATTAGTTTTTTGAAGTACAGTATTGTGCAAAGCTGCAAAACAAGCAACCAGACCTCCTCGGTAAGCTACAGTTAGAGCCTTGCGCGGATAAACAAAACGTTATCCGTATTCGCCCCGCATCCGCAGGACTGTTATCCGTATTCGCCCCGCATCCGCAGGACTGTTATCCGCATCCGCCCCGCATCCGCAGGACTGTCGGGATGGTCGAACTCCGCTAATTAGGTTAAACCCAAGCAGTCCTGTCAGCTCAAGCTAATGGGTTTGGGAAGAGAGTGGGGGGTAGGCAACCTCTGAAATGTTGGTTAATCCATGAGTTGACTGACAGCTACGTACATCTCGACCACATGGAGTTTTCGTAGATACCATAATCAGTACAGCTAAAATGTTATCCATGTACAGTCAAAGAAGTGGAGAAATGGGAATTATAGGAAACTATAAGTTTCATAAGTGTGAGTTGTCAAAACGGGGCCAAAATTGGAGGTGTTCAAACAAGGATTGTTGAGCCCATTTATTTACAAATGGTGGTAACTTTGTTATGTGGGTCTCACAATCACGAACCATGTATCACGATTAACGTGCATATTGATTTGTATAGTAACTCTGAAACACAAAGAAAAGTATTGCACTTGAGCTTTAAAAAAAATCTGGAAAAACTCCTAAAACTTCTAATGAGTGGTATGAAATACGTGTTTGAGATAAGAGTAGATAGTGAAGATCAGCGCAGACTGTCCACTACCACGTCCACTTTGGAGCGGGGGGGGGGGGGGCAGTGTAACGCGCCTCAGGCAACTTCCCCTGTTAGGACTTTCCTAATTGACCCCCGTGGAGAGAACTCATTAGTGGAGCTCAGTATCACCCAGGACTGTTATCCACATCCGCACTTTTGTTATCCGAATCTACTGGCATTATTGTGATATTTTAATAAGATAAAGCATGAAGTATTAAAGCAACAAATTTAGACATTTGAGGAGAAAGTCAATCCCCTAGGCTTTGTGTGCCATGTGCTATGTTTGAAATTAATGTTATTCTTTTCAATTTGGAGTGTTAGGCCTAATTATGTTGATGACATAATTTGAATGAGATTAGCTTAAATCATCTCACATTTGTCACGAAAAAAGCATAACTGAAAAATATGTTATTTTATAACATGCGGGTCCTATTAATGATATTCTCTGGACTGTGCTGGATACCCATATCGTTAGTCCACCCAGCCGTTGTCGAGGTATAAGCATGCAGACAGACACACATATAGACAAAACATACTGTATTTTGCGCCTATTCGTCATAAAACAGTCTGAAATGTGTAATAATGCAAAATTACATGGGAATTCAGATAAAACTGACAACATTCATTTTTGTGTAGCCTATTATATAGAGAGAGAGAGATTTAGGGAGATTACGTAATATATTTTGGCAAATGTTTGTAATTGAACAGCTGGTTAGTTTGAAAGTGATTACCCAGCCAGTGTGTTCCGTTAGCCGACAGGAGCCTGCCTTATGCACGCGGGTCAGGTAGTTCCAGTCGTGACGTGCTAAAGTGTGAATACCGTCTCCGTGCCATAACCCCGCACCTAGCCTCGACAAGTTGCCAGCACTGCCGTTTGCGGAATTAGAAACTGCGCGCTTTTTGGACTTTTTCCTCTTTTTTCCCGCTTGAATTTAAAATGAAGTTAAACGAGTACGTTAACAGGAAAGCAAAAAAAGAAATAGTAATCTACTGGATTGATAAAATGCAAGAACACTTAAGTCCCTATTGATGGCACCGAGGGTCATTCGGTCATTTTTAACTTCGGACAATCCGGAAACATTCTGTTTCCACGATAAAGGGAACACCTACGACCGTGGCCTATTAAAAGTTACCGTCCCAGCATTTGCCTGGAGCTGGAATTGAGAAACCAAAGAAAACAGTTTCAAAGGCGGCCGACAGTGGGGTTCCATATGTTGCTCAAATAGAAACATAAATTTTCGTGTGTGTTTAGATTGTGGTTGTTGTTGTTGATTTATTTAGGTGCTTTGCGAGATCGTGATCTTGTAGCCCTGTGTCCCTCGGTGTGTGTAATTTGTCTGATAGACTGTGTTATTGTGACAACTGTAATAGTGTGTGTATTAATAATGCAGATGAGGATTGGGTAGGAGGCCACCGTGGCCTTGAGTTAGGAACTCTGGAAATGAGAAACCACGGAAATCACTTCCGACATGGCTGAGGTGAGAATCAAACCTTCCCGTCTAAGATTTGCCTCACGAGGCTGAGATTACCCCGTTCCAACTCTCAGACCAGCATTAAAATATCTTGGCAGTACCGGGAATCGAACCGGAACCTCAGGGGTGATACCCAAGAATACTATCCGGTACACCAGAGTTGGTCAATATGTGCTGTCTTTTTATAATACTGTACCAAAACAATTGACACCACGAGTTGGTCAATATGTACTGTATTATTATAAAACTGTACCAAAACAATTGACACCACGAGTTGGTCAATATGTACTGTATTATTATAAAACTGTACCAAAACAATTGACACCACGAGTTGGTCAATATGTACTGTATTATTATAAAACTGTACCGAAAACAATTGACACCACGAGTTGGTCAATATGTACTGTATTATTATAAAACTGTACCGAAAACAATTGACACCACGAGTTGGTCAATATGTACTGTATTATTATAAAACTGTACCAAAAGAATTGACACCACGAGTTGGTCAATATGTACTGTATTATTATAAAACTGTACCGAAAACAATTGACACCACGAGTTGGTCAATATGTACTGTATTATTATAATACTGTACCGAAAGAATTGACACCACGAGTTGGTCAATGTGTACTGTATTATTATAAAACTGTACTAAAAACAATTGACACCACGAGTTGGTCAATATGTACTGTATTATTATAAAACTGTACTAAAAACAATTGACACCACGAGTTGGTCAATATGTACTGTATTATTCTAAAACTGTACCAAAACAATTGACACCACGAGTTGGTCAATATGTACTGTATTATTATAAAACTGTACCAAAACAATTGACACCACGAGTTGGTCAATATGTACTGTATTATTATAAAACTGTACCAAAAACAATTGACACCACGAGTTGGTCAATATGTGCTGTATTATTATAAAACTGTACCAAAAACAATCGACACCACGAGTTGGTCAATATGTGCTGTATTATTATAAAACTGTACCAAAAACAATTGACACCACGAGTTGGTCAATATGTACTGTATTATTATAAAACTGTACTAAAAACAATTTACACCACGAGTTGGTCAATATGTACTGTATTATTCTAAAACTGTACCAAAAACAATTGACACCACGAGTTGGTCAATATGTACTGTATTATTCTAAAACTGTACCGAAACAATTGACACCACGAGTTGGTCAATATGTACTGTATTATTCTAAAACTGTACCAAAACAATTGACACCACGAGTTGGTCAATATGTACTGTATTATTATAAAACTGTACTAAAAACAATCGACACCACGAGTTGGTCAATATGTGCTGTATAATTATAAAACTGTACCGAAACAATTGACACCACGAGTAGGTCAATGTGTACTGTATTATTATAAAACTCTACCAAAACAATTGACACCACGAGTTGGTCAATATGTACTGTATTATTATAAAACTGTACCAAAAACAATTGACACCACGAGTTGGTCAATATGTACTGTATTATTATAAAACTGTACCAAAAACAATTGACACCACGAGTTGGTCAATATGTACTGTATTATTCTAAAACTGTACCGAAACAATTGACACCACGAGTTGGTCAATATGTACTGTATTATTATAAAACTGTACCAAAAACAATTGACACCACGAGTTGGTCAATATGTACTGTATTATTATAAAACTGTACCAAAAACAATTGACACCACGAGTTGGTCAATATGTGCTGTATTATTATAAAACTGTACCGAAACAATTGACACCACGAGTTGGTCAATATGTACTGTATTATTATAAAACTGTACCAAAAACAATTGACACCACGAGTTGGTCAATATGTGCTGTATTATTATAAAACTGTACCGAAACAATTGACACCACGAGTTGGTCAATATGTACTGTATTGTTATAAAACTGTACCGAAACAATTGACACCACGAGTTGGTCAATATGTACTGTATTATTATAAAACTGTACCAAAAACAATTGACACCACGAGTTGGTCAATATGTGCTGTATTATTATAAAACTGTACCGAAACAATTGACACCACGTGTTGGTCAATATGTGCTGTATTATTATAAAACTGTACCAAAAACAATTGACACCACGAGTTGGTCAATATGTGCTGTATTATTCTAAAACTGTACCAAAACAATTGACACCACGAGTTGGTCAATATGTACTGTATTATTATAAAACTGTACCGAAAACAATTTACACCACGTGTTGGTCAATATGTACTGTATTATTCTAAAACTGTACCGAAACAATTGACACCACGAGTTGGTCAATATGTACTGTATTATTATAAAACTGTACCAAAACAATTGACACCACGAGTTGGTCAATATGTACTGTATTATTATAAAACTGTACTAAAAACAATTGACACCACGAGTTGGTCAATATGTACTGTATTATTCTAAAACTGTACCAAAACAGTTGACACCACGAGTTGGTCAATATGTGCTGTATTATTATAAAACTGTACCGAAAACAATTGACACCACGAGTTGGTCAATATGTACTGTATTATTATAAAACTGTACCGAAACAATTGACACCACGAGTTGGTCAATATGTACTGTATTATTCTAAAACTGTACCGAAACAATTGACACCACGAGTTGGTCAATATGTACTGTATTATTCTAAAACTGTACCGAAACAATTGACACCACGAGTTGGTCAATATGTACTGTATTATTCTAAAACTGTACCGAAACAATTGACACCACGAGTTGGTCAACATGTACTGTATTATTCTAAAACTGTACCAAAACAATTGACACCACGAGTTGGTCAATGTGTACTGTATTATTATAAAACTGTACCAAAAACAATTGACACCACGAGTTGGTCAATATGTACTGTATTATTCTAAAACTGTACCGAAAACAATTGACACCACGAGTTGGTCAATGTGTACTGTATTATTATAAAACTGTACCAAAACAATTGACACCACGAGTTGGTCAATATGTACTGTATTATTATAAAACTGTACTAAAAACAATCGACACCACCGGTTGGTCAATATGTACTGTATTATTATAAAACTGTACCGAAACAATTGACACCACGAGTTGGTCAATATGTACTGTATTATTATAAAACTGTACCAAAACAATTGACACCACGAGTTGGTCAATATGTACTGTATTATTCTAAAACTGTACCAAAACAATTGACACCACGAGTTGGTCAATATGTACTGTATTATTCTAAAACTGTACCAAAACAATTGACACCACGAGTTGGTCAATATGTACTGTATTATTCTAAAACTGTACCAAAACAATTGACACCACGAGTTGGTCAATATGTACTGTATTATTCTAAAACTGTACCAAAACAATTGACACCACGTGTTGGTCAATATGTGCTGTATTATTATAAAACTGTACCAAAAACAATTGACACCACGAGTTGGTCAATATGTGCTGTATTATTCTAAAACTGTACCAAAACAATTGACACCACGAGTTGGTCAATATGTACTGTATTATTATAAAACTGTACTAAAAACAATTGACACCACGAGTTGGTCAATATGTACTGTATTATTCTAAAACTGTACCGAAAACAATTTACACCACGTGTTGGTCAATATGTACTGTATTATTCTAAAACTGTACCGAAACAATTGACACCACGAGTTGGTCAATATGTACTGTATTATTATAAAACTGTACCGAAAACAATTTACACCACGTGTTGGTCAATATGTACTGTATTATTCTAAAACTGTACCGAAACAATTGACACCACGAGTTGGTCAATATGTACTGTATTATTATAAAACTGTACCAAAACAATTGACACCACGAGTTGGTCAATATGTACTGTATTATTATAAAACTGTACCAAAAACAATTGACACCACGAGTTGGTCAATATGTGCTGTATTATTATAAAACTGTACCGAAACAATTGACACCACGTGTTGGTCAATATGTGCTGTATTATTATAAAACTGTACCAAAAACAATTGACACCACGAGTTGGTCAATATGTGCTGTATTATTCTAAAACTGTACCAAAACAATTGACACCACGAGTTGGTCAATATGTACTGTATTATTATAAAACTGTACCGAAAACAATTTACACCACGTGTTGGTCAATATGTACTGTATTATTCTAAAACTGTACCGAAACAATTGACACCACGAGTTGGTCAATATGTACTGTATTATTATAAAACTGTACCAAAACAATTGACACCACGAGTTGGTCAATATGTACTGTATTATTATAAAACTGTACTAAAAACAATTGACACCACGAGTTGGTCAATATGTACTGTATTATTCTAAAACTGTACCAAAACAGTTGACACCACGAGTTGGTCAATATGTGCTGTATTATTATAAAACTGTACCGAAAACAATTGACACCACGAGTTGGTCAATATGTACTGTATTATTATAAAACTGTACCGAAACAATTGACACCACGAGTTGGTCAATATGTACTGTATTATTCTAAAACTGTACCGAAACAATTGACACCACGAGTTGGTCAATATGTACTGTATTATTCTAAAACTGTACCGAAACAATTGACACCACGAGTTGGTCAATATGTACTGTATTATTCTAAAACTGTACCGAAACAATTGACACCACGAGTTGGTCAACATGTACTGTATTATTCTAAAACTGTACCAAAACAATTGACACCACGAGTTGGTCAATGTGTACTGTATTATTATAAAACTGTACCAAAAACAATTGACACCACGAGTTGGTCAATATGTACTGTATTATTCTAAAACTGTACCGAAAACAATTGACACCACGAGTTGGTCAATGTGTACTGTATTATTATAAAACTGTACCAAAACAATTGACACCACGAGTTGGTCAATATGTACTGTATTATTATAAAACTGTACTAAAAACAATCGACACCACCGGTTGGTCAATATGTACTGTATTATTATAAAACTGTACCGAAACAATTGACACCACGAGTTGGTCAATATGTACTGTATTATTATAAAACTGTACCAAAACAATTGACACCACGAGTTGGTCAATATGTACTGTATTATTCTAAAACTGTACCAAAACAATTGACACCACGAGTTGGTCAATATGTACTGTATTATTCTAAAACTGTACCAAAACAATTGACACCACGAGTTGGTCAATATGTACTGTATTATTCTAAAACTGTACCAAAACAATTGACACCACGAGTTGGTCAATATGTACTGTATTATTCTAAAACTGTACCAAAACAATTGACACCACGAGTTCGTCAATATGTACTGTATTATTATAAAACTGTACCAAAACAATTGACACCACGAGTTGGTCAATATGTACTGTATTATTATAAAACTGTACCAAAACAATTGACACCACGAGTTGGTCAATATGTACTGTATTATTCTAAAACTGTACCAAAACAATTGACACCACGAGTTGGTCAATATGTACTGTATTATTATAAAACTGTACCGAAACAATTGACACCACGAGTTGGTCAATATGTACTGTATTATTATAAAACTGTACCGAAACAATTGACATCACGAGTTGGTCAATATGTACTGTATTATTATAAAACTGTACCAAAACAATTGACACCACGAGTTGGTCAATATGTACTGTATTATTATAAAACTGTACCAAAACAATTGACACCACGAGTTGGTCAATATGTACTGTATTATTATAAAACTGTACCGAAAACAATTGACACCACGAGTTGGTCAATATGTACTGTATTATTATAAAACTGTACCAAAACAATTGACACCACGAGTTGGTCAATTTGTACTGTATTATTATAAAACTGTACCAAAAACAATCGACACCACGAGTTGGTCAATATGTACTGTATTATTCTAAAACTGTACCAAAAACAATTGACACCACGAGTTGGTCAATATGTACTGTATTATTCTAAAACTGTACCAAAACAATTGACACCACGAGTTGGTCAATATGTACTGTCTTTTTATAAAACTGTACCGAAACAATTGACACCACGAGTTGGTCAATATGTACTGTATTATTCTAAAACTGTACCAAAACAATTGACACCACGAGTTGGTCAATATGTACTGTATTATTATAAAACTATACCGAAACAATTGACACCACGAGCTGGTCAATATGTACTGTATTATTATAAAACTGTACCGAAACAATTGACACCACGAGTTGGTCAATATGTACTGTATTATTATAACACTGTACCGAAACAATTGACACCACGAGTTGGTCAATGTGTACTGTATTATTATAAAACTGTACCGAAACAATTGACACCACGAGTTGGTCAATATGTACTGTATTATTCTAAAACTGTACCGAAACAATTGACACCACGAGTTGGTGAATGTGTACTGTATTATTATAAAACTGTACCAAAAACAATTGACACCACGAGTTGGTCAATGTGTACTGTATTATTCTAAAACTGTACCGAAACAATTGACACCACGAGTTGGTCAATGTGTACTGTATTATTATAAAACTGTACCGAAACAATTGACACCACGAGTTGGTCAATGTGTACTGTATTATTATAAAACTGTACCAAAAACAATTGACACCACGAGTTGGTCAATATGTACTGTATTATTCTAAAACTGTACCAAAACAATTGACACCACGAGTTGGTCAATATGTGCTGTATTATTCTAAAACTGTACCAAAACCATTGACACCACGAGTTGGTCAATATGTACTATATTATTATAAAACTGTACCAAAACAATTGACACCACGAGTTGGTCAATATGTACTATATTATTATAAAACTGTACCGAAACAATTGACACCACGAGTTGGTCAATGTGTACTGTATTATTCTAAAACTGTACCGAAACAATTGACACCACGAGTTGGTCAATGTGTACTGTATTATTATAAAACTGTACCAAAACAATTGACACCACGAGTTGGTCAATATGTACTGTATTATTATAAAACTGTACCAAAAACAATTGACACCACGAGTTGGTCAATATGTACTATATTAATCTAAAACTGTACCGAAACAATAGACACCACGAGTTGGTCAATATGTACGGTATTATTATAAAACTGTACCGAAACAATTGACACCACGAGTTGGTGAATGTGTACTGTATTATTATAAAACTGTACCAAAAACAATTGACACCACGAGTTGGTCAATATGTGCTGTATTATTATAAAACTGTACCAAAACAATTGACACCACGAATTGGTCAATATGTACTGTATTATTCTAAACCTGTACCGAAACAATTGACACCACGAGTTGGTCAATATGTACTGTATTATTCTAAAACTGTACCGAAACAATTGACTCCACGGGTTGGTCAATATGTACTGTATTATTCTAAAACTGTACCAAAAACAATTGACACCACGAGTTGGTCAATATGTACTGTATTCTAAAACTGTACCAAAACAATTGACACCACGAGTTTGTCAATATGTACTGTATTATTATAAAACTGTACCAAAACAATTGACACCACGAGTTGGTCAATATGTACTGTATTATTATAAAACTGTACCAAAAACAATCGACACCACGAGTTGGTCAATATGTACTGTATTATTCTAAAACTGTACCAAAAACAATTGACACCACGAGTTGGTCAATATGTACTGTATTATTCTAAAACTGTACCAAAACAATTGACACCACGAGTTGGTCAATATGTACTGTCTTTTTATAAAACTGTACCGAAACAATTGACACCACGAGTTGGTCAATATGTTCTGTATTATTCTAAAACTGTACCAAAACAATTGACACCACGAGTTGGTCAATATGTACTGTATTATTCTAAAACTGTACCGAAACAATTGACACCACAGGGGCCGATAACCTAGATGTTAGGCCCCTTAAAACAACAATTATCATCATCATCATCAATTGACCCCACGAGTTGGTCAATATGTACTGTATTATTCTAAAACTGTACCGAAACAATTGACACCACGAGTTGGTCAATATGTACTGTATTATTATAAAACAGTACCGAAACAATTGACACCACGAGTTGGTCAATGTGTACTGTATTATTCTAAAACTGTACCGAAACAATTGACACCACGAGTTGGTCAATATGTACTGTATTATTCTAAAACTGTACCGAAACAATTGACACCACGAGTTGGTGAATGTGTACTGTATTATTATAAAACTGTACCAAAAACAATTGACACCACGAGTTGGTCAATGTGTACTGTATTATTCTAAAACTGTACTGAAACAATTGACACCACGAGTTGGTCAATGTGTACTGTATTATTATAAAACTGTACCGAAACAATTGACACCACGAGTTGGTCAATGTGTACTGTATTATTATAAAACTGTACCAAAAACAATTGACACCACGAGTTGGTCAATATATACTGTATTATTCTAAAACTGTACCAAAACAATTGACACCACGAGTTGGTCAATATGTGCTGTATTATTCTAAAACTGTACCAAAACCATTGACACCACGAGTTGGTCAATATGTACTATATTATTATAAAACTGTACCAAAACAATTGACACCACGAGTTGGTCAATATGTACTATATTATTATAAAGCTGTACCGAAACAATTGACACCACGAGTTGGTCAATGTGTACTGTATTATTCTAAAACTGTACCGAAACAATTGACACCACGAGTTGGTCAATGTGTACTGTATTATTATAAAACTGTACCGAAAACAATTGACACCACGAGTTAGTCAATATGTACTGTATTATTATAAAACTGTACCAAAACAATTGACACCACGAGTTGGTCAATATGTACTGTATTATTATAAAACTGTACCAAAAACAATTGACACCACGAGTTGGTCAATATGTACTGTATTATTATAAAACTGTACCAAAAACAATTGACACCACGAGTTGGTCAATATGTACTATATTATTCTAAAACTGTACCGAAACAATCGACACCACGAGTTGGTCATTATGTACGGTATTATTATAAAACTGTACCGAAACAATTGACACCACGAGTTGGTGAATGTGTACTGTATTATTATAAAACTGTACCAAAAACAATTGACACCACGAGTTGGTCAATATGTGCTGTATTATTATAAAACTGTACCAAAACAATTGACACCACGAGTTGGTCAATATGTACTGTATTATTCTAAAACTGTACCGAAACAATTGACACCACGGGTTGGTCAATATGTACTGTATTATTCTAAAACTGTACCAAAACAATTGACACCACGAGTTTGTCAATATGTACTGTATTATTATAAAACTGTGCCAAAACAATTGACACCACGAGTTGGTCAATGTGTACTGTATTATTATAAAACTGTACCGAAACAATTGACACCACGAGTTGGTCAATGTGTACTGTATTATTATAAAACTGTACCAAAACATTTGACACCACGAGTTGGTCAATGTTTACTGTATTATTCTAAAACTGTACCGAAATAATTGACACCACGAGTTGGTCAATATGTGCTGTATTATTATAAAACTGTACCAAAACAATTTACACCACGAGTTGGTCAATATGTACTGTATTATTATAAAACTGTACCGAAACAATTGACACCACGAGTTGGTCAATGTGTACTGTATTATTATAAAACTGTACCAAAACAATTGACACCACGAGTTGGTGAATGTGTACTGTATTATTATAAAACTGTACCAAAAACAATTGACACCACGAGTTGGTCAATATGTGCTGTATTATTATAAAACTGTACCAAAACAATTGACACCACGAGTTGGTCAATATGTACTGTATTATTATAAAACTGTACCGAAACAATTGACACCACGAGTTGGTAAATATGTACTGTATTATTCTAAAACTGTACCAAAACAATTGACACCACGAGTTAGTCAATATGTACTGTATTATTATAAAACTGTACCAAAACAATTGACACCACGAGTTGGTCAATATGTACTGTATTATTATAAAACTGTACCAAAAACAATTGACACCACGAGTTGGTCAATATGTACTGTATTATTATAAAACTGTACCAAAAACAATTGACACCACGAGTTGGTCAATATGTACTATATTATTCTAAAACTGTACCGAAACAATCGACACCACGAGTTGGTCAATATGTACGGTATTATTATAAAACTGTACCGAAACAATTGACACCACGAGTTGGTGAATGTGTACTGTATTATTATAAAACTGTACCAAAAACAATTGACACCACGAGTTGGTCAATATGTGCTGTATTATTATAAAACTGTACCAAAACAATTGACACCACGAGTTGGTCAATATGTACTGTATTATTCTAAAACTGTACCGAAACAATTGACACCACGAGTTGGTCAATATGTACTGTATTATTCTAAAACTGTACCGAAACAATTGACACCACGGGTTGGTCAATATGTACTGTATTATTCTAAAACTGTACCAAAACAATTGACACCACGAGTTTGTCAATATGTACTGTATTATTATAAAACTGTGCCAAAACAATTGACACCACGAGTTGGTCAATGTGTACTGTATTATTATAAAACTGTACCGAAACAATTGACACCACGAGTTGGTCAATGTGTACTGTATTATTATAAAACTGTACCAAAACATTTGACACCACGAGTTGGTCAATGTTTACTGTATTATTCTAAAACTGTACCGAAATAATTGACACCACGAGTTGGTCAATATGTGCTGTATTATTATAAAACTGTACCAAAACAAGTTACACCACGAGTTGGTCAATATGTACTGTATTATTATAAAACTGTACCGAAACAATTGACACCACGAGTTGGTCAATGTGTACTGTATTATTATAAAACTGTACCAAAACAATTGACACCACGAGTTGGTGAATGTGTACTGTATTATTATAAAACTGTACCAAAAACAATTGACACCACGAGTTGGTCAATATGTGCTGTATTATTATAAAACTGTACCAAAACAATTGACACCACGAGTTGGTCAATATGTACTGTATTATTATAAAACTGTACCGAAACAATTGACACCACGAGTTGGTAAATATGTACTGTATTATTCTAAAACTGTACCAAAACAATTGACACCACGAGTTGGTCAATATGTACTGTATTATTCTAAAACTGTACCGAAACAATTGACACCACGAGTTGGTCAATATGTTTTGTATTATTATAAAACTGTACCAAAACAATCGACACCACGAGTTGGTCAATGTGTACTGTATTATTATAAAACTGTACCAAAACAATTGACACCACGAGTTGGTCAATATGTACTGTATTATTCTAAAACTGTACCAAAACAATTGACACCACGAGTTGGTCAATATGTACTGTATTATTATAATACTGTACCAAAACAATTGACACCACGAGTTGGTCAATGTGTACTGTATTATTATAAAACTGTACCAAAAACAATTGACACCACAAGTTGTTCAATATGTACTGTATTATTATAAAACTGTACCAAAACAATTGACACCACGAGTTGGTCAATGTGTACTGTATTATTATAAAACTGTACCAAAACAATTGACACCACGAGTTGGTCAATATGTACTGTATTATTATAAAACTGTACCAAAAACAAT
Source organism: Meconema thalassinum (assembly GCA_946902985.2). Classification (NCBI taxonomy): domain Eukaryota; kingdom Metazoa; phylum Arthropoda; class Insecta; order Orthoptera; family Tettigoniidae; genus Meconema; species Meconema thalassinum. The sequence goes on from OX336393.1 coordinate 51,626,199, forward strand.
TGACACCACGAGTTGGTCAATATGTACTGTATTATTATAAAACTGTACCAAAAACAATTGACACCACGAGTTGGTCAATGAGTACTGTATTATTATAAAACTGTACCGAAACAATTGACACCACGAGTTGGTCAATGTGTACTGTATTATTATAAAACTGTACCAAAAACAATTGACACCACGAGTTGGTCAATATGTACTGTATTACTATAAAACTGTACCGAAACAATTGACACCACGAGTTGGTCAATGTATACTGTATTATTCTAAAACTGTACCGAAACAGTTGACACCACGAGTTGGTCAATATGTACTGTATTGTTATAAAACTGTACCAAAACAATTGACACCACGAGTTGGTCAATATGTGCTGTATTATTATAAAACTGTACCAAAACAATCGACACCACGAGTTGGTCAATATGTACTGTATTATTATAAAACTGTACCAAAACAATTGACACCACGAGTAGGTCAATATGTACTATATTATTATAAAACTGTACCAAAAAATTGACACCACGAGTTGGTCAATATGTACTGTATTATTATAAAACTGTACCAAAACAATTGACACCACGAGTTGGTCAATAAGTACTGTATTATTATAAAACTGTACCAAAACAATTGTACCACGAGTTGGGCAATATGTACTGTATTATTATAAAACTGTACCGAAACAATTGACACCACGAGTTGGTCAATATGTACTGTATTATTATAAAACTGTACCGAAACAATTGACACCACGAGTTGGTCAATGTGTACTGTATTATTATAAAACTCTACCAAAACAATTGACACCACGAGTTGGTCAATGTGTACTGTATTATTATAAAACTGTACCAAAACAATTGACACCACGAGTTGGTCAATATGTACTGTATTATTCTAAAACTGTACCAAAACAATCGACACCACGAGTTGGTCAATATGTACTGTATTATTCTAAAACTGTACCAAAACAATTGACACCACGTGTTGGTCAATATGTACTGTATTATTCTAAATCTGTACCAAAACAATTGACACCACGAGTTGGTCAATATGTACTATATTATTATAAAACTGTACCAAAACAATTGACACCACGAGTTGGTCAATATGTACTGTATTATTATAAAACTCTACCAAAACAATTGACACCACGAGTTGGTCAATATGTACTGTATTATTATAAAACTGTACCGAAACAATTGACACCACGAGTTGGTCAATGTGTACTGTATTATTATAAAACTGTACCAAAACAATTGACACCACGAGTTGGTCAATATGTACTGTATTATTATAAAACTGTACCGAAACAATTGACACCACGAGTTGGTCAATGTGTACTGTATTATTCTAAAACTGTACCAAAACAATTGACACCACGAGTTGGTCAATATGTACTGTATTATTCTAAAACTGTACCGAAACAATTGACACCACGAGTTGGTCAATATGTACTGTATTATTATAAAACTGTACCGAAACAATTGACACCACGAGTTGGTCAATATGTACTGTATTACTATAAAACTGTACCAAAAACAATTAACACCACAAGTTGGTCAATGTGTACTGTATTATTATAAAACTGTACCGAAACAATTGACACCACGAGTTGGTCAGTGTGAACTGTATTATTATAAAACTATACCGAAACAATTGACACCACGAGTTGGTCAATGTGTACTGTATTATTATAAAACTGTACCGAAACAATTGACACCACGAGTTGGTCAATATGTACTGTATTATTATAAAACTGTACCAAAAACAATTGACACCACCAGTTGGTCAATGTGTACTGTATTATTATAAAACTGTACCGAAACAATTGACACCACGAGTTGGTCAATGTGTACTGTATTATTCTAAAACTGTACCAAAACAATCGACACCACGAGTTGGTCAATGTGTACTGTATTATTCTAAAACTGTACCAAAACCATTGACACCACGAGTTGGTCAATGTGTACTGTATTATTATAAAACTGTACCGAAACAATTGACACCACGAGTTGGTCAATGTGTACGGTATTATTCTAAAACTGTACCAAAACAATTGACACCACGAGTTGGTCAATATGTACTATATTATTCTTAAACTGTACCAAAACAATTGACACCACGAGTTGGTCAATATGTACTGTATTTTTATAAAACTGTACGAAAACAATTGACACCACGAGTTGGTCAATATGTGCTGTATTATTATAAAACTGTACCAAAACAATCGACACCACGAGTTGGTCAATATGTACTGTATTATTATAAAACTGTACCAAAACAATTGACACCACGAGTAGGTCAATATGTACTATATTATTATAAAACTGTACCAAAAAATTGACACCACGAGTTGGTCAATATGTACTGTATTATTATAAAACTGTACCAAAACAATTGACACCACGAGTTGGTCAATATGTACTGTATTATTATAAAACTGTACCAAAACAATTGTCACCACGAGTTGGGCAATATGTACTGTATTATTATAAAACTGTACCGAAACAATTGACACCACGAGTTGGTCAATATGTACTGTATTATTATAAAACTGTACCGAAACAATTGACACCACGAGTTGGTCAATGTGTACTGTATTATTATAAAACTCTACCAAAACAATTGACACCACGAGTTGGTCAATGTGTACTGTATTATTATAAAACTGTACCAAAACAATTGACACCACGAGTTGGTCAATATGTACTGTATTATTCTAAAACTGTACCAAAACAATCGACACCACGAGTTGGTCAATATGTACTGTATTATTCTAAAACTGTACCAAAACAATTGACACCACGAGTTGGTCAATATGTACTGTATTATTCTAAAACTGTACCAAAACAATTGACACCACGAGTTGGTCAATATGTACTATATTATTATAAAACTGTACCAAAACAATTGACACCACGAGTTGGTCAATATGTACTGTATTATTATAAAACTGTACCAAAACAATTGACACCACGAGTTGGTCAATATGTACTGTATTATTATAAAACTGTACCGAAACAATTGACACCACGAGTTGGTCAATGTGTACTGTATTATTATAAAACTGTACCAAAACAATTGACACCACGAGTTGGTCAATATGTACTGTATTATTCTAAAACTGTACCGAAACAATTGACACCACGAGTTGGTCAATGTGTACTGTATTATTCTAAAACTGTACCAAAACAATTGACACCACGAGTTGGTCAATATGTACTGTATTATTCTAAAACTGTACCGAAACAATTGACACCACGAGTTGGTCAATATGTACTGTATTATTCTAAAACTGTACCAAAACAATCGACACCACGAGTTGGTCAATATGTACTGTATTATTCTAAAACTGTACCAAAACAATTGACACCACGAGTTGGTCAATATGTACTGTCTTTTTCTAAAACTGTACCAAAACAATCGACACCATGAGTTGGTCAATATGTACTGTCTTATTCTAAAACTGTACCAAAACAATTGACACCACGAGTTGGTCAATATGTACTGTATTATTCTAAAACTGTACCAAAACAATTGACACCACGAGTTGGTCAATGTGTACTGTATTATTCTAAAACTGTACCAAAACAATTGACACCACGAGTTGGTCAATATGTACTGTATTATTCTAAAACTGTACCAAAACAATTGACACCTCGAGTTGGTCAATATGTACTATATTATTATAAAACTGTACCAAAACAATTGACACCACGAGTTGGTCAATGTGTACTGTATTATTCTAAAACTGTACCAAAACAATTGACACCACGAGTTGGTCAATGTGTACTGTATTATTCTAAAACTGTACCAAAACAATTGACACCACGAGTTGGTCAATGTGTACTGTATTATTATAAAACTTTACCAAAACAATTGACACCACGAGTTGGTCAATGTGTACTGTATTATTATAAAACTGTACCAAAACAATTGACACCACGAGTTGGTCAATATGTACTATATTATTCTAAAACTGTACCAAAACAATTGACACCACGAGTTGATCAATATGTACTGTATTATTATAAAACTGTACCGAAACAATTGACACCACGAGTTGGTCAATGTGTACTGTATTATTCTAAAACTGTACCAAAAACAATCGACACCACGAGTTGGTCAATATGTACGGTATTATTATTCTAAAACTGTACCAAAACCATTGACACCACGAGTTGGTCAATATGTACTGTATTATTCTAAAACTGTACCAAAACAATTGACACCACGAGTTGGTCAATGTGTACTGTATTATTCTAAAACTGTACCAAAAACAATCGACACCACGAGTTGGTCAATATGTACTGTATTATTATAAAACTGTACCAAAACAATTGACACCACGAGTTGGTCAATGTGTACTGTATTATTATAAAACTGTACCGAAACAATTGACACCACGAGTTGGTCAATATGTACTGTATTATTCTAAAACTGTACCAAAACAATTGACACCACGAGTTGGTCAATGTGTACTGTATTATTCTAAAACTGTACCAAAAACAATTGACACCACGAGTTGGTCAATATGTACTATCTTATTATAAAACTGTACCAAAAACAATTGACACCACGAGTTGGTCAATGTGTACTGTATTATTCTAAAACTGTACCAAAACAATTGACACCACGAGTTGGTCAATATGTACGGTATTATTATAAAACTGTACCAAAAACAATTGACACCACGAGTTGGTCAATATGTACTGTATTATTCTAAAACTGTACCAAAACAATTGACACCACGAGTTGGTCAATATGTACTGTATTATTATAAAACTGTACCAAAACAATTGACACCACGAGTTGGTCAATATGTACTGTATTATTATAAAACTGTACCGAAACAATTGACACCACGAGTTGGTCAATATGTACTGTATTATTATAAAACTGTTCCAAAACAATTGACACCACGAGTTGGTCAATATGTACAGTATTATTATAAAACTGTAACAAAACAATTGACACCACGACTTGGTCAATATGTACTGTATTATTATAAAACTGTACCAAAACAATTGACACCACGAGTTGGTCAATATGTACTGTATTATTATAAAACTGTACCGAAACAATTGACACCACGAGTTGGTCAATATGTACTGTATTATTATAAAACTGTACCGAAACAATTGACACCACGAGTTGGTCAATGTGTACTGTATTATTATAAAACTCTACCAAAACAATTGACACCACGAGTTGGTCAATATGTACTGTATTATTATAAAACTCTACCAAAACAATTGACACCACGAGTTGGTCAATATGTACTGTATTATTATAAAACTGTACCGAAACAATTGACACCACGAGTTGGTCAATATGTACTGTATTATTATAAAACTCTACCAAAACAATTGACACCACGAGTTGGTCAATATGTACTGTATTATTATAAAACTGTACCAAAACAATCGACACCACGAGTTAGTCAATATGTACTGTATTATTATAAAACTGTACCAAAAACAATTGACACCACGAGTTGGGAAATATGTACTGTATTATTATAAAACTGTACCAAAACAATTGACACCACGAGTTGGTCAATATGTACTGTATTATTATAAAACTGTACCGAAACAATCGACACCACGAGTTGGTCAATATGTACTGTATTATTCTAAAACTGTACCGAAACAATTGACACCACGAGTTGGTCAATATGTACTGTATTATTATAAAACTGTACCGAAACAATTGACACCACGAGTTGGTCAATATGTACTGTATTATTATAAAACTGTACCGAAACAATTGACACCACGAGTTGGTCAATATGTACTGTATTATTATAAAACTGTTCCAAAACAATTGACACCACGAGTTGGTCAATATGTACAGTATTATTATAAAACTGTAACAAAACAATTGACACCACGAGTTGGTCAATATGTACTGTATTATTATAAAACTGTACCAAAACAATTGACACCACGAGTTGGTCAATATGTACTGTATTATTATAAAACTGTACCGAAACAATTGACACCACGAGTTGGTCAATATGTACTGTATTATTATAAAACTGTACCGAAACAATTGACACCACGAGTTGGTCAATGTGTACTGTATTATTATAAAACTCTACCAAAACAATTGACACCACGAGTTGGTCAATATGTACTGTATTATTATAAAACTCTACCAAAACAATTGACACCACGAGTTGGTCAACATGTACTGTATTATTATAAAACTGTACCGAAACAATTGACACCACGAGTTGGTCAATATGTACTGTATTATTATAAAACTCTACCAAAACAATTGACACCACGAGTTGGTCAATATGTACTGTATTATTATAAAACTGTACCAAAACAATCGACACCACGAGTTAGTCAATATGTACTGTATTATTATAAAACTGTACCAAAAACAATTGACACCACGAGTTGGGAAATATGTACTGTATTATTATAAAACTGTACCAAAACAATTGACACCACGAGTTGGTCAATATGTACTGTATTATTATAAAACTGTACCGAAACAATCGACACCACGAGTTGGTCAATATGTACTGTATTATTCTAAAACTGTACCGAAACAATTGACACCACGAGTTGGTCAATATGTACTGTATTATTATAAAACTGTACCGAAACAATTGACACCACGAGTTGGTCAATATGTACTGTATTATTATAAAACTGTACCGAAACAATTGACACCACGAGTTGGTCAATATGTACTGTATTATTATAAAACTGTTCCAAAACAATTGACACCACGAGTTGGTCAATATGTACAGTATTATTATAAAACTGTAACAAAACAATTGACACCACGAGTTGGTCAATATGTACTGTATTATTATAAAACTGTACCAAAACAATTGACACCACGAGTTGGTCAATATGTACTGTATTATTATAAAACTGTACCGAAACAATTGACACCACGAGTTGGTCAATATGTACTGTATTATTATAAAACTGTACCGAAACAATTGACACCACGAGTTGGTCAATGTGTACTGTATTATTATAAAACTCTACCAAAACAATTGACACCACGAGTTGGTCAATATGTACTGTATTATTATAAAACTCTACCAAAACAATTGACACCACGAGTTGGTCAACATGTACTGTATTATTATAAAACTGTACCGAAACAATTGACACCACGAGTTGGTCAATATGTACTGTATTATTATAAAACTCTACCAAAACAATTGACACCACGAGTTGGTCAATATGTACTGTATTATTATAAAACTGTACCAAAACAATCGACACCACGAGTTAGTCAATATGTACTGTATTATTATAAAACTGTACCAAAAACAATTGACACCACGAGTTGGGAAATATGTACTGTATTATTATAAAACTGTACCAAAACAATTGACACCACGAGTTGGTCAATATGTACTGTATTATTATAAAACTGTACCGAAACAATGTACACCACGAGTTGGTCAATATGTACTGTATTATTATAAAACTGTACCGAAACAATTGACACCACGAGTTGGTCAATGTGTACTGTATTATTATAAAACTGTACCAAAACAATTGACACCACGAGTTGGTCAATATGTACTGTATTATTATAATACTGTACCGAAACAATTGACACCACGAGTTGGTCAATGTGTACTGTATTATTATAAAACTGGACCAAAACAATTGACACCACGAGTTGGTCAATATGTACTGTATTATTATAATACTGTACCGAAACAATTGACACCACGAGTTGGTCAATATGTACTGTATTATTCTAAAACTGTACCAAAACAATCGACACCACGAGTTAGTCAATATGTACTGTATTATTATAAAACTGTACCAAAACAATTGACACCACGAGTTGGTCAATATGTACTGTATTATTCTAAAACTGTACCGAAACAATTGACACCACGAGTTGGTCATTATGTACTGTACTATTCTAAAACTGTACCAAAACAATTGACACCACGAGTTGGTCAATATGTACTGTATTATTATAAAACTGTACCAAAACAATTGACACCACGAGTTGGTCAATATGTACTGTATTATTATAATACTGTACCAAAACAATTGACACCACGAGTTGGTCAATATGTACTGTATTATTATAAAACTGTACCGAAACAATTGACACCACGAGTTGGTCAATATGTACTGTATTATTATAAAACTGTACCAAAACAATTGACACCACGAGTTGGTCAATATGTACTGTATTATTCTAAAACTGTACCAAAAACAATTGACACCACGAGTTGGTCAATATGTACTGTATTATTATAAAACTGTACCAAAACAATTGACACCACGAGTTGGTCAATATGTACTGTATTATTATAAAACTGTACCAAAACAATTGACACCACGAGTTGGTCAATGTGTACTGTATTATTATAAAACTGTACCGAAACAATTGACACCACGAGTTGGTCAATATGTACTGTATTATTATAAAACTGTACCAAAACAATTGACACCACGAGTTGGTCAATATGTACTGTATTATTATAATACTGTACCGAAACAATTGACACCACGAGTTGGTCAATATGTACTGTATTATTCTAAAACTGTACCAAAACAATCGACACCACGAGTTAGTCAATATGTACTGTATTATTATAAAACTGTACCAAAACAATTGATACCACGAGTTGGTCAATATGTACTGTATTATTCTAAAACTGTACCGAAACAATTGACACCACGAGTTGGTCATTATGTACTGTATTATTCTAAAACTGTACCAAAACAATTGACACCACGAGTTGGTCAATATGTACTGTATTATTATAAAACTGTACCAAAACAATTGACACCACGAGTTGGTCAATATGTACTGTATTATTATAAAACTGTACCAAAACAAATGACACCACGAGTTGGTCAATATGTACTGTATTATTATAAAACTGTACCGAAACAATTGACACCACGAGTTGGTCAATATGTACTGTATTATTATAAAACTGTACCAAAACAATTGACACCACGAGTTGGTCAATATGTACTGTATTATTCTAAAACTGTACCAAAAACAATTGACACCACGAGTTGGTCAATATGTACTGTATTATTATAAAACTGTACCAAAACAATTGACACCACGAGTTGGTCAATATGTACTGTATTATTATAAAACTGTACCAAAACAATTGACATTTCCTTGCGCCTGACATTGTCAGGACTAGAATGGAAACACAGCTGCATTGTTGCCAGAACGTATTTATATTGCTTGTGATAATTTCGATGTTTCGAGAATTGTCACCAATGCTTCCCAGAACTATTAGCTTCTCGGCCAGAAGGGAGTTGGCAGCTCTTCAGCTCATTTTCTGGCCATGACTCGATTGGTTTCTTAATTACCCACCTCCGCGGATAGTGATAGGCTGTGTGTGCTGTTTCAACTGATCTACGACCTCCAAGTCGTGAAGAAGTTAAAATAAGGGGACCATTCATTATCAATTTTCGGGGAAACACTCAGACTAACTCTGACTAAATTCGTTCCTAATGTCAGTAATGATTTATTATCCACAATGTATAATAATAATAATAATAATAATAATAATAATAGCCTAATAAATTGAAGCATTACAAAACCGTTGTCCTCCCAGAAGCTCAATATACATCAGAAACTATAACTTTAGGAGGCCATTCAAAAATTCCAGACATTAAAAGCAAGACCTCAAAATTCTTAGAAAAATAACCGCTCCCTAGTCATAGGCCTAACAGTTAACGAAACATTACATTGTTTAAAATTATTGCACGTTAAGTACTGGTTATGTGCCGACGCAATAAGAGTGGTTTGTATCATTGTAGAATAGGAATATATGTTGTTATTTTTTGCGCCGGGAGGGGGGGGGGGGGGGTTGGTAGGGGGTGTCCGCGATGTCGGTACGTTTTAAGGTGAGGGGGGGGGGGCATGGTTTCAAAGACGTGATAAACTCTGTACTAGAATAATCATAAAAGTGCTAAGATATCTTAGGTTATAGAGCCACTTAAAAGCATCACCGATACGTCACCGATGTGTGCAAATGGACCATTGTTGGTGTTCCCAGTGAAAAAAAAACAACAACGCCGTTACTCGTGTAAAAAAGCTGGGAATGATGTTTTGTTTTCTATCAATATTATCTGGTTGATTTTAATCCATTTCTTACAAGTTACTGGTGCAAATCGAAAGAATGACGTATGAGTAAAATGTGCGACCTCCACGCCTTCGCCTCAAGATTCCTGTTGACACAGCAGGAAAATAATAGTACTACTCAGATGGAAACAAAGTGCATCGGAACTCCCAACTGTTTGAAAGCATTCTAAAGTAAAGATAATCGACCTTTCCTCCGAGTCCCGGCTTCATTAAAATAAGAGCTCCGAGCACTTAACATGGAATAAAGGCGAACCTAGCGAACGTTTTCTTAAACTAAATAAAAGTTCCCCTTCACTGCGTGTTGGACGTTGGAACGTGCAGCTTTTGTTAAGAAATACAATTAAGCAATTCTAAAACCTTAAGGAATGTTGTGAAGTTCTTTGCTACTGAATTATGGCACCAGACTTGTTTTCATCACCGAATATTACTTCTTCTTCTTCTGAGTACTATCTTGTAAAATAACTGTCCGTGTGACGAAACAGTTATCACGGACTACACCCCGGTGGTGATATTTGGGTATCGTCATCTGATCAGATTTTATCAATGTTATTTGTGTGTACCAGTGACACTGTTCTTGTTGTTGTTGATTCCATTTAGAAGCATGCGATATTGTAGTCATTCAGCCCCGTATAATTGGGTGTGTTTGTAGGATTTGTCTGATAACGTGTGTTTTGTTGTGTCCGGTAGTAGCATATATTTGTAATTGAGATTGGGAAGGAGACGTCCGTGGTCTTAAATTAGCAACCATCCGGGTAGTTGCTTGAAGTAGTAGTGCTGAAACTACTTCCAGCAATGCTGAGGAGTAATCGAACCCCAGAATAATTTTCTTGGCAGAGCTGGGAATCGAACGTGGGACCTTTGGTGACTTAGTCTCAATAACTACCTCGATAATAGGGATGTACATATCATAACACTCGAAGTACTCGAGTCGTTTATTAAAATTAATCTAGCAGTTCAAACCCGATATTTGAATTATTCGTAAATAATATGTAGCCTACCCAAAAATTACAGCAATTTGAGTACAGAAATATGTCGAGTGGTCAAGTTGTTCGAAGCAGGGGGTTAACTTTCCCCCATTGAGCCTGATAGATCCTTGTAAATAAATACCATAGCATCACTTGCCACGGTGGGTGAGTAGTTATCGTGTCGGACTACCAACCCCGAGCTTGCAGGTTCGCTCCTGGCCGTGGTAAGTGAATTTTAAAGGCGACAAAAATCACGGTACGTATGTCATACGTTGTGGCATGTTAAAGAACCCATTTGAATTCAGTAGGCCGTGTTCATAATGGCAAAATTAATCTCGGGATTTTCCGCCAACACTTCAGTTCCTCCTTTCTCTACCAGAAAGCGCTATAGTGTCAAAGAGCTTAGATATCTAAGGTCCTTGATTTTCATATCTCTCCAAGGAGCGACAAAAATTCGATATGGAAGCTGCTCTATGGGCGTCGAATAACTTATCTCTTATTTTCTTTCTTTCTTTCTTTCTTTCTTTCTTTCTTTCTTTTAATCCTTTTCTCCTTTATGCTTTCTTTTCTCTTTGTTTCTGTGTTTATCTGCTGTTTGAGTCTTCAGTCATTTGACTGGTTTGATGCAGCTATCCATGCCTCCCTGTCCTGAGCTAAACGTTTCATCTCTACATAGCTACCACACCCTACATCCGAGGCAATCTGTTTAACATATTCTAACCTTGGTCTACCCCTACAGTTCTTGTCCTCTAGTCTAGCTGTGTGCCTCTCACCAAGGCGGTCCGGGTTCGATTCCCGGTCAATGCATGTGAGATTTTCGAAGTGAAATGCCATGTCCTGTGGTTCGGATTCCACGTAAAAAGGAGGTCCCGTGGCTCATAATCACAAGATTCACGGTCACGTAAAACTACAATCTTCCTTCCTTCCTTCTTGTCCTCTACCCTTGCTTCCATAACTAAGCTTGCTATTCCTGGGTGTCTTAGTATGTGTCCATCAAACTATCTCTTCTCTTCATTAGCAGTCGCCAGAAACATCTCTCCTCTCCCACTCGTCTTAATACCTCTTCGTTTGTAACCCTATCTACCCATCTGATCTTCATCATTCTCCTGTAACACCACATTTCAAAAGCTTCAATTCTCCTCTTTTCTGCTGCACCAATAGTCCAAGTTTCACTTCCATAGAGCGCCACGCTCCAGACAAAGGCTTTCAAAAATTACTTCCTAATACCTAAATCTATATTCGATGTCAACAGATTCCTTTTTTGTTGAAATGCTTTCCTTGCCTGAGCCAACCTACTTTTTTATATTTTCTTTGTGTCATCCATCACTGGTTATTTTGCTTCCTAAGTAACAGAAGTCGCCTACTTCTTTTAGCTTTTCACCTGCCAATTCGACGTCACGAGGGGCCGCATTCCAGTATTTTTGGTAACATTTATTAATTTTCATCATGGATTCTTTCCTCAAGACAGAATACATAGGCCTACCATTTAAATACTCCTTCAAATCCTGTGGTGTGTCCGCTAAGATGACGATGTCATCAGAAAATCTCAGATTCGAAATTATTTCTCCTTATTATAATTATTCGAAAATTTTAATGATTCGCCGTGTGTATCGAATTATTCGATTATTGACTGTATAGTCGGGTCACTTCCCTAATGCGAATGTTTCAAACCTCGAATGTTCGGGGAAGGTTGGAAAACCCAATAGTCAATCTACAGGGTTATTATGTGTGTGCGGGCCAGTAAACACGGCAAGCTAAGCCGGCTGTGACTAGCACAGATCGCGGTCTCGAGCACCCGGTCCAGCCGGCGGTCGGCGCGCACTATCACACTTTTACCAAACATGTCCAATAATGTGAACTTACAATGCTCATAGGCGATGCTAAAAATGTCCTCCCTCTCTTGTAACACACACCTGACATCTTCTGATGAAAGAATGTCTGTCAACTCTTATTATTTACGGAGCCAGTTTCCTTGAATCGTTTAGCAAGCCTCCTAATAGTACTAGTATTAGGCACAGGTCTTCCTGGAAACTTGATTCGCAATGTTCGTCTCGTTTCAGAACAAGATTTTCTGATTTTCATATACGAATTATGGATATACACACGTTCGCGCAATGTGAATTGGTGTCTAGGCATGACCAACAATCACAGTAATCACTAAACGTGCAACACTAACGTCTAAGCTTTGCAAATACACGCCCATATGAATGACAAAACACGTGTGAACTAACGATATGAGTCAGCGGAACACGCCACTGGCGGCTGGACCGGGTGCGCGCGGCTGCGATCTGCGCTAGTCACAGCCGGCTTAGGTTGCCGTGTTTACTGTCGCGCGCACACATAAGGACCCTGTATTTGTATGTTCGAATCAAATATTCGTATTGGAAATGATTCGATTCATTCGATGTCCGAATATGTACAGGCGTACTTGACAGGGGCGTATATAAGGGGGTTGCCCGGGGAGGGGGGAGGGCGGGCCGTGCTCCGCCTGAAATCTTTAGTCACATATAATATTTGTTTATGAATTAAAACATAGGACCTAATATACTTATCATGTACAATTGTTACTAAGTGACGTATGGCAACGTGTTGTAATTCTTATGCTCCGAGCAAGGATGAATGATCAAGTCATTGTCAATATGTATGACGTCCTTTTATTCATCAAAAATTAAACAGCAAGTATCATCAAAAGGCGCCTGGCAAACAAAGAAATAATACAATAATGGTTTACACTCTCAGTTACAAACTTCTTCTATTATTATGAACATTTTGTAAACTTAAAGTGTGCTTCCATACAACATATAACCTCATTCAAATACAAGTTGAGAATACATATTAAATAAGTCGACAATATCATACCTTTTGACTCTACAGCATAACACATGTTTATGAGTTATCAAAAACTTCCCTACATTCAATATAGATACAATTTTGATGGCTGATGGCTTCAGATTTCACAGACAATATCTTACACATACATTCCGCCATTAGCTGTACTAGTACATCTTCTTCTGGTTTAAAACAATTGTCAACTTATAAAAGTAAAATACATTTTTGATCACATTGTTGCCAACTTAGATTTACAGTAGAGGTTATAGTCAGTTGTAAACATAATTAAATTTCAACACAACGTTGTAAAGCGAGCTGAGGGTAGAGCGATGTAAACAGTGTGACAATCAGTTTGCACTGATCTTATGTGTAACAACAACATAACCTTGTATTACTCTCCAGTGCCTTCGCTCTTATGAACCTACCAAAAAAGCAACAAGAGCCCTTGAAGCGTGTGACAAAAATGTTCTCTCTAACTTTGATACCCTTATCAAACTTTTGGCAAATGTGCCTCTCTCTGTAGCTACCGGTACTACCGAACGGAGTTTGAGTTGGTTGAAAACATACTCAAGAAATTCTACTTCTGAAAACAGACTCAACGGTCTAGCATTGTTATCCATTCACAGAGATATACATCACTAACGATGAAGTTAGACACCGATTTGGTAATGCTTCAAGAAACCTTGACTTTGTATAGTGTAAGTTGTAAATCAAAACAGTAATGTTAATTATTTCCATGTAAATACTATCTAGTAAACAAGATGACTGTATTAATAAAACTTAACATAGAATGGTCTTAGTTGTGTTTGACATTAACCAAATTGTTTGAAAGAGTGGTACCAGATTGCCTTAAAACTCATCATTTTGCACCCTGGGAGGAACACCAGATCCCCTATTCTTTGGGGCCTATACCATGTCCCCTAAACCCCGGTTGGGCACCCCCCAAAATAAAACTCTATATACGCCCCTGGTACTTGATACCACAACAGGAGGCACGGTGAGTGTGGCGATATAGTGAGTAGGTATCGCGCTGTGAGGCCTGGTAGAATGGTGGCATTGTAGCAATTGCCAACTCGCAGAATTTACTACTTAATTGTCAGGAGGAATGTGTCTGTAAACATGAGTTTACCTACAAGGCCGACGTAACGCATTCCTGCCGCACCGCAAATATTTGAAGATGCAGACACTGAAGATGAATCACGCTCCTAGAAGAGCAATCTAACTTCACTTCAAGGCTAATGTTACCTCATCTCCACACTGCATTGCAAAATATTACTCTTCGGTGTAGTTAAAGTCGTATCTTTCTTCTTTGCACAAGAAACGATTCCCTTCTATCTATTGGTAAAGCCCTGCGCGGATGCGGATATCCGCGGATAAACCCGCGGATATCCGCAAATATTTTCGCCACGCGGATATAGTTAGCATGGCTGTGCGGATACCGGATACGATGCGGATAATGTGTCGAGTAAATTTGAGGATAGTCTTTAGAATACAAACTTACGATAATATTACATATTTGATATGCCAATCTACAGCTTCATGCTTGAAAGAGGAATACTCCTATAGCCTATTGCGTACGGAATATTCAGGTACATTTTGCAGTTATACACGAGTAGATTATTTTACTCATAGGCCTATGCTTTCAACTACATTTTATTAAGTACCGTATGTTTGTTCACAGAGTTTGGAAACGAGCAGTAGTACTAGTAGATGGTCTTGACATCTCATCATCATCAATTCTCACTGCCATTATTACTATACGTACGAGATATAATGCTGTCAATAAGCTTGTCAGTTCATCGTGGTGACATCATTAACATTCCTCATATCAGCTACTTCGCCATCTAAGCTATCCTGGAAGATCGGGATCCAGGTTTATCTGTAGATTTATTTCCAACTTGTCACTGAAGCACGTTGGCTGTGATATTGCAACATCAACTATGAGATCAACTATGCGAACATGGATGGGTCAAGAAGCAGAAGGATGATGACTGACTTGGAATTTCCGGCCAAATGTCAATCCCTTTCTCCAAGCGTAAAGAGAAGTTCACGTAGTGAATGTTACCGCGACCGTGAGTATGAAGTGAACATAATTTCACCAACATGGATAAACTATCTATTAAAATAAAACAAGGTGAATATTCAATAGCGCGTGAAACAAAGCTCATGGCAGACATTTGGTTACGTTTTCAATGGAAACGAAAAGGTGAACGATATAGTGATGTTTTACCTGTAAAATAGTATATTCATACTCAGGACACAAATCGGGCACATCAAACTTACTGAGGATAAGTGCGAAAATAGCCAAAAAAGTATAAGTTAAGCCAATTTTTTGTCTAAAGCGGAGGTCAAGGAACCAGAAGTGTCATCCAACTTGCACTGAAGCTTTCGGAATTACGGCAGGAATTGGAAGAAAGAGAAGCTGATTGAACGGGAACAAAGTCTCAAGTCCCTTGCAATGAAGCAAATTGTCAGGAACGACTTTCTCCTCAAATGTCTGAATGTGTTGGTTTAACACGTTATGCTTGATCTAATAAATTAAACATACAGTAATATTGAAATATCAGCGGATTTGGATAAAATTAATGCAGATGCGGATAACAGTCGTGCGGATGCGGGGTGGATGCGAATAACGTTTTGTTTATCCGCGCAGGGCTCTACCTATTGGGCTATTGGAGAGGGTAAAGTACTTTGCAGTGTTATATTATTTTGCACTAGCTCTTCGGGTTTGCGTTCCATTCGGTTGAATGTTATAAGGGGATCACGTAGTTATGGCGACACTGTCTGACCTCGTTTGGCCAACACCCGTGCGATTTCGAAATTTGCTTTCAGAACATTGTTCTGCTTAGAATTAGGTACCGGTACTGAAAGCAGGACCACTGGGGGGGATAAAAGTATAGCGTGGTTACAAAGATGGCCAACTCCATTTTTTTGACAAATTGTGATAATGCCAGATTTCAAGACAAATGGCATAGGGTATCCAATCATGATATTCTCTAGTTACAAAAACGGCCAGAAGCATGTTAAAATCGTATTTAAACTATTAAAAAAACATCGCCAGATTTAAGTATGTTGGTGAGGAAAACGGCCAACTCGACCAATCACGTGACCTCGCAAGCGCATGACATTCATTATAGTCTTATTGACAAGCAGTGTCTTCTGCATCTATTATCGTTCATTACTAGAGTTTATTAATGAACAGTTTTTAATTAACACTGTATTGAACTATAACAACAGAAATAATAGAAGGTGTTGTAAAAGAATCCCCCATGTATCGACTAAAGGAAGGAAGAAAATTCCAAAACCATCAAATTGGAAAATAGCAAAACAGAAGACATTGAGATTTGTATTGTATTGTAACTTAACCTTGCATTACTAAGACAGTTACCACAGAAACACAGGTGTCCGGGTTCGATTCCCGGTCAATGCATGTGAGATTTTCAAAGTGAAATGCCATGTCCTGTGGTTCGGATTCCACGTAAAAAGGAGGTCCCGTGGCTCATGATCTCAAGATTAACGGTCACGTTAAACTACAAGCTTCCTTCCTTTTCCTTTAGAAACACAGGTTGTTAGGTGAATAGAATACATACCCAAATGTACGGGGCTGATAACTATGATGTCCCAAGCCCCTAAAACGAATTAACAAGACAATTTTGAAGTGTCCAGAAGGGGATTCACATCCAGACATGATATCCATTCAGTCGGGCAGCAATGGGAGTATTTCTGTCACCTAGGAGAAAGAAAGTTCCGCATTCTGGATTCTGAACACGACGACTTGATGCTGTGACCTTCACAGGCAGGCGAATAGGAGCAGGTTGTTCAGGGAAGATGTCTGCTGGCAAAAAGAAAATAAACTCGGCAAGTCAATAAATAACTTGCGCTGCTTGGCTGCACATGCAATGTTACACTGGTTCGATGCTTCTCGAGCGTGAAGGATTTCTCTGCGGCGCAGGCGCGGCGAATGAAATAACCCACCAGGTCGTCCAGAACAACAATATCGGGAGTCTCAGCAAGGGAGGCTCTAATCCTGGTAGGAACAGGTACTTCAGCTAGCTATTCAATAGGTAGCATCCAGCCATCAAGTTGAGTATTTCTAGATCTCCATAATCTTAACCTTGTGGACTTAGCAGATTCATGTAGATTCTCTGTTGTATTTAAGAAACTCCTCCTAGACCTCAGTCGTCGATGGGCAGGTTCACATCCGTACAATGGGTGTGCGCATGAGGTAATTGCTTTGGTTCTCTCAGTCATGGCTGCAACTTCTCTTCTAATATCTCGTGGGGCGATTCCAGCCAAACAGTAGATTCTATCTCGTGGCGTTGGTCTCAAACAGCCAGTGATGAGTCGGCATGTTTCATTTAGAGAAGTGTCAACTCGTTTAGCATGACTGGAACTGTACCAAACAGGACAAGCGTACTCTGCAGCTCGAATCAATGTTTGTTTCTAGGTTAGTTAAATAGTTGCTTTTAAGTAAATTTAATGTTTATTATGTTTTATTATATCATCTGTAATTGGGTGCCTATCCTGTTGATGGTAAATAAATCTATCTATCTAGTAACACAGAGCCAGGGCTGTAGTTCTCATCGTCGTTGGCTGTGTACCCCAATAGATTCCAGACAGTTGGCTGCGATTCATATATCATAAATAGAATATATCTTCAGTAATTGGAGCGAAGACCTTCACTGACATGCCTCCATTCACTCTTGTCAATGCAGCCACCTCCTCAGTAATTTTCCCAGTCATTGCCAATTAATTTCCCTCCGTCGACATGTGTTCTATTCATGTGGAGGTCGCACTTGTGCAGGATGCTATTCAGCTGTCTCGTGCATAACACAAGTGCATGTGACCTAGATGTTGCATGGTAATTACTTTCCATGCACCTAATCAGACAAGCGAGCTGCACTCGAACATGTATCCTCGTTACGAGACTTAAGCAGTGACGGGCGTTAGTTCTACCGGAGGACGCTGCATCGTTTAATGGAGTCTATGTCTCCCTATGGATAAAGCTCTGCGCAGATGCGGATATCCGCAGATATATAAGGTGCGTTCAAAAAGTAACGAGCCGTAGGCATAATTACAGAAACCAGTACCTGTATGTTAGAAGTATTGGCCCTGGCTGTTGAGGCACTTGTCCCACTGTGACACGAGGCGGTGAATGTCTGTCTCATAAAATTCCCTGTGCTGCGATGTGAACCAGTTTCGCACGTACAGCGTCCGAGGTGAATCGTTGGCCCCGCAGAGCCCTTTTCAAGGGACCAAACATGGCGTAATCACAGGGAGAGAGAGGTATGGACTGTATGGAGGGTGGCCGAGAACCTCCCATTTGAATTTCTGCAGGAGTGCCGTGACTGTGTTGGCCGTATGAGGTCGTGCATTGTCTTGGAGCGACCACGGCGGCTATGGCGTTCACTGTCGCTCGGCGGTCCAGGGTAATGAGTGCATCAACCAGCAGACGTCATCGGTAATGTAGGCGGGTGCCCCAGACCGGGTATCATCGGCTAACGACACCCGTCCTTCCCTGAAACGCTTGTGCCACGCCTTGACCCTAGCAAGGGACATCCAGTGTTCGCCGTACACTTGTGACATTCGGCGATGAATGTCCGTTCCCCCTACTCCTTCCGCTGTCAGAAAACCGAACAACACCTCTTTGCTCTTCGGTTGACGCCTCCATGTCACTGTTTGCAATGTGACTGGCAGCGTTGGACGAATGATGCATGCTGCTGCTCGCTTTGTACAGTCACGCGACGTGCACGCGTGCCCTCTAGCGACGGGCTATGACCTCTCACGCTCTGGTCGGAACCACACCTCGTTACACACGCCCCGATTAGCCGATGTAGTCACCGGTTTGCGCATTCCAGCCTCCGGCTCGTTACTTTTTGAACGCACCTTATAGTTTACATGGCTGTGCGGATAGCGGATAATCTGCGGATAATGTTTGGAGTAAATTTGCGGATAGTTTTTGAACTGGAATGTTAAAAAGAATTTTAGTTTTTGGTATTTTCACGTTTCTTGCTATTTCCCTATTCGCTTTCGCTTGGATTGTATGAGAATAACAGAGAAGTGAGAGAAGCCAATACCCTCAATTAGTGTTGACTTATGCCCAATTGAAATTTGAGCTCTATGTTGGATATCTCCGAAGTTATGCATGTGAACTAGTCCAAAATTGGCACACACATAGATAAAAGTATTCCAAATTAATTTTCAGAAGCCCATAAATGCCATGTTGCCAACATGATTCTAAGCATACCGATTGGTCCAATTTCTAAATACATGTAACTTCTATACTATCGATTGTATTTCAACCACATTTCATATGTACTATGTGTACTACAACAGATATGACTGCGTATTCTAAGGATACATCAGGGCTGCCAACTGTTCATAAATGCTCTCGCTATGGTTAAACCCTAATATCAATATATCATAAAGTATGCAAGCCAACAGCTCTAAACTTTGCACACGTATAGAACCTGACATTTTACAGGGTGGCGCACGAAATGTCATACATGAAAAAAGGTTTATAAAATGTGTAAATCTGGGCTTACAACCATGTCCTTTCGTGAACAGAAACCTTATTTCATGCGTGATTCGACAGAGAGCAGCACATATCGTGCATGCGTACCAGCTTCCAGTTATGCAGCATGACGGACAAAGGGAAGTTGACGCGCGAACAGAATGTGAAGACAGTGTTGTTTTATGCAGAAACGAAGACTGTAACTCGGACTTAGGAAAGGTTTCGTGTTCATTTCCGTACCCGGTGGGCTCCCTGTCGGCAGACGGTGTATAGACTGGCCAGCCAATTTGAAACAGAAGGAGAGAAAACGAACCCGTCTCAAGCCAGTCCGCTCACCGGATAATATTGCTGCTGTGAGAGCGGCTGTGGCTCGGAGCCCCTCCAAATCCTCCAGAACTGCCTGTGTTCAGCTAGGCATCTCTCGTCGTTCAATTCTGAGAATACTGCAGTCTGAGGTTCACCTATTCTCATACAAAATGACAACAGGTCATAAACTAACAGCGCTTGACAAGCAACGACGAGTACAGTGGGCTATTGCAGAATGTGATCCCGTACTGCACAACACATGGTTCAGTAATGAGGCATGCTCAACGAAGCTGTGAAGAAACAGAATGTCCGGTTTTGGGCGAAAGAAACGGCACGAGGTTGAAAGTTATGGTGTGAAATTTTGTGTGTGGGCTGCGATTTCCAGTCATGAAATTATTGGGCCAATCTTTTTCAATGGCAGAGTCAAAAGTGCGCGATACATGGACATGTTGCAAAACAGTTTCCCTCCACAACTCTTTGCATCACGACTACCAATATACACAATGGTTCATGCAAAATGGAGCTCGTCCGCATACAGCAAATATTGTTCTGAACTTCCTGCTTGAACATTTCGGGCCCCGTGTGATGTCCCATCGATATCCCGAACGGTTTCAGAGCTGTTCAATCTGGCCACCACATAGCCCCGATCTGAATCCCTGCGACTTATTCCTGTGGGGATATTTGAAGGATACAGTATGCCGCCAGAAACCAGAACATGTACTGTACTGTAATCTCAAGCGGCCATTGTGACTTTCTACCGAGAGTTGAGTGAGGACATGCAAGTTCGTCTCGAAGGTGGGCATATTGAACATGTCCTGAATACTGACTAATCATGCACATTTCAGTGAATATTGTAATGCCAATTTTTATTAAATAAGTTGTACAGGATGAGGCAATGAAACGGCACGATTTCAACTCCAGCTGACAGGCGGGGTGGGGGGTTACGGAAGTAGGGGATATGGCCTTGAGCGTTTAGGTAAGTGGAATTTTCAGTTGCCATGGAGCGTTGGACGGGTGCGCAACGTGCGTTTGCTGTAAAGGCATATTACAAAAACGCGGATGGTGTGGTTTGTGCTCAGCGCGCTTTCCGTCGTGAGTTCAATCTACCGCCACGCGCTCCCGTGCCGTCAAGGAAAGCTATCCTCCATTGGGTGAATAACTTTGAAACCACTGCTAGCACGACAAAGAAACGCGGTGGTAGTGAAAAAACATTCTGGATCCCAGAGAACATTGATCATGTGCGCGAAGCATTGCAACGAAGTCCTCGAACATCAGCGAGACGTCACAGCGCAGAACTTGGTCTCAGCAATCGATCGGTGAGACGGATTTTAAAGAACGACCTGCACTATCATCCATACAAAATACAGATAGTGCAAACCCTACAACCTCATGATTACAATAATCGCATAAGCTGTTGCCGAACGATGCTTAATGTTCTCGGAAGAAACGAAGAAAGAGTACACAACTTATGGATGAGTGATGAAGCCCACTTTCATCTAAGTGGCTACGTGAACAAGCAGAACTTCCGATATCGGTCCGACCATAACCCACACGAACTTCATGAAAAACCTCTCCATTCTGAAAAAGTAACAGTGTGGTGTGCAATGTCATCTCGTGCAATCGTGGGACCCTATTTCTTTGAAGATGAACATGGCAACACGGTGACGGTGAACTCTCAACGTTATTCTGACATGTTGGTAACGTTTGGTCTGCCTGAAATCGATCAGTATCAACCAAATGAAGAAACACTCTTCCAGCAAGATGGAGCAACAAGCCATACAGCTAATGTTTCTATGGATTTACTGAAACTCGCATTTCCTGGACGCCTTATCAGCAAGAATGGTGATATCCCTTGGCCTGCCCGTTCACCAGACTTGCCAGCTCCAGATTACTTTATTTGGGGCTATCTTAAGTCCAAAGTCTTCCAGGAAAATCCACCAAGAACAAAAGAAGACCTGAAGGAGCGAATTCGGCAGGAAATTAACAATATTCCGTTGCAGATGCTACAAAACGTCATGGGTGGATTTCATCTCAGACTCCGACAATGCGTGCAAAACCAAGGGCGCCATCTTACTGGCATTGTATTCAAAAAATAATAATGTTTTTGTGGTTAAACATTAATTTCCACTCATGTACTTAAGAATTATGTGAAAACAATTATCCTTTTTTTCTAAATAAATTATTTGTGGGTTTTCAAAATCGTGCCGTTTCATTGCCTCACCCTGTATATTAAATATTCTATAGACAATTTCAAGTGTATGACATTTCGTGCGCCACCCTGTAGATTAATTTAAAGTAACTAATATACCTCAGTGCTGCCAACATGATTCGAAGCTTTCTGATAGTTTCAATTTTTAATTGCATGTAACTTCTAACTTCTAACAAATGGATTATATCCAAAATTGGCACTATAATATATCGTAATATTTCAGATTAATTCTGAGCATCACACACATGACATTGTTCCCAACATGATTTTACGCGCACTGATAAATCCAATATCAAAGAGCATGTCACGTCCATACTATCCATTAAACTTCAACCAAATTTTGTATGTGCATTCTATGCCTTAAGAGATGGAACTAGGAATATATTCAGAGTCACCAGGGCTGCTAACTGTAGTAAGTTACTCTAATAGGCTACACTATTTGAGGTGTATTTCAAACTGCAGTAGCCTACTTAGAAATGTTAGTATTACCAACTTGATTTCGTCATTATTCTAGATAGATCAAATAAAATCAGGTTAGGGTATAACCCAACTCTTTTGGGTACATTCGTGTTGACCGACTGAAAAGCACCAAACTTTTTTTTTACTAAGGCAACACTGAAAAATGGCTTCAAACTCCATAATGTCTAGATAGGTCTATATAGATTGGCATGAATATTAAATTTTAAGTAAAGTTGGCTTCTTAGTTCGTCACGGAACTACTTGTTCTCTCTTTCTTCCTCGGCTCCATACCTGCCTAGTGTATAGAAATTTGTAAACACTCACAGATTTTATCCACGTGACGCCACTGGTGACCTCCAAGAATGCTAGCCACTACACCACGTGGTAGTCAAGCTTTTTATAACATTATTGCTCTTATGAAGTGCAGTAAACTAGATGGGGGCCCTCAGAGGTAACCCCCCAGGGGCTCACATCTAGTGGGACGTGAGTTGGCGACCACGTGACCCCAGCTGAGTTCGACATTGCTTCCACTTATTAGTGCCGGGCTCCTCAGTCTTCTTTCCTGTCTACCTCTCTTGATCAACTCTTGTTCTCTTCCGACACCGACGGTATTAGGGTATCTGAGTCCTAGGGAGTCTCTTCCTTTCCTGCCTTTTGGTTCTAGTCTCATCTTTTCTGATACCCTCCTTCTGCGGGGAGTCAGCCTTCTTTTTCTTTTCATGTTATCTCCTGCCTTCTGCACAAGGCCCTCAAGGAGGCAGGGTGTATGTAGCCTCACCACTTCTGGTGCACCCTGGATATTGCTACA
The DNA here is from genome assembly GCA_946902985.2 of Meconema thalassinum. Taxonomy (NCBI): domain Eukaryota; kingdom Metazoa; phylum Arthropoda; class Insecta; order Orthoptera; family Tettigoniidae; genus Meconema; species Meconema thalassinum. The sequence goes on from OX336393.1 coordinate 51,650,408, forward strand.
CCCTCAGGGGCTCACGGCTGGTGAGTTCGGGAGTTGGCGATCCCGAGGGATTCCTGAGCTGGGTCCGTTTTTTCCCCTTTATCCACTGACTTTGGGGCGGGCCCTCCTCTTTCCCTTTTCTATCTGCCTTTCATGGCTCTCCTTCCGTCCAAGTCCCTCAATCCTCATTCTTGTGGGTTGAGGGCATTTCTTTTCTTCCTGTCTTTTATTTGCCTTATCCTTCATTTGTTTACCATTTCTTCTTCTAGTATGTAAGTCTGTAGTTAGTGTTAGTTAAAGTTTTCATTCTCATCTCATCCTTCACTATCACCCAAACCATTAGGGGCCATCATCATAATCTTAGAAGTTAAATATACTACAAGGTGGGTTGAGAACTTGAGGTAAGGAATGCACTGAAGAGACAGGTTTCATTACAAGGCCTGATAATGGGATATAAATTAGTCCAATGTTTATGTATGCAAAGGAAGACCATTAAGATGAAAATGATGGCCTATTAAGCCTGTACAACATGTTACAGTGCGATCAGGCTGAGATGATTATCTAGAACTTGCGAAATGGCCGTGCATCAAATACCTTCTCCACATTCCTTTTTAATCTTATTGGCGATCGTGTTGAACGAGCTGCCAGTAGATTGAGGCCCAGGGGGTAGAGATGAGGTCATCAATAACAGAAGACAGAGAACTTGTTGTGCGTGCAACAATCATATTATCGGCGAGTTCCAATGCAAACATTCTGTTTAAGATTTCCAATATGCGTGAGCAAGAATTCGTTACCATTACAATACAATAAGAAACACCATTTCAAATACACACGAAGCTGTTGCATTTAAATAGTCTTGAATGACATGCCACTGAGCCAGCATCGAACCTACTTGGCTAGTATTCTGTCTTTTGACTGGTTTGATGCAACCCTCCAAGCCTCCCTGTCCTTAGTTAATCGTATCGTCTGTTTAATTTATCCCCCCAGGGACTCAGTGGGATGTGGGTTGGCGACCACGGGACCCCAGCTGAGTTCGGCATTACTTCCACTTACTTGTGACGGGCTCCTCTCTGTCATATTTCCTATCGACCTCCCTTGGTCAACTCTTGTTCTTTTATGACCCCGGCGGTATTAGGGTATCCGAGGCCTAGGGAGTCTTTCACTTTCTCACCTTAATAGGCCCATGTCTCATCTTTTCTGATCCCTAATTCTTCGAGGGGTCAGACCTCTTCTGTTCTGTTCATATATCCTGCCTTCTGCTCAAGGCCCTTAAGGAGGCAGGGTGTATGTAGCCTCACCACTTCTGGTGCACCCTGGATAGTGCTACCCCCTCAACGGCTCACGGCTGGTGAGTTTGGGAGTTGGCGATCCTGAAAGATTCCTGAGCTGGTTCCGTTTTTTTCCTTTTTCCTCTGACTTTGGGGCGGGCCCTCTCTTCTTTCCCTTTCCTATCCGCCTTTCATAGCTCTCCTTCTTTCCAAGTCCCTCAATCCTCATTCTTCGAGGGTTGAGGGCATTTCTTTTCTTCCTGTCCTTTATTTGCCTTATCCTTCATTTGTTTACCATTTCTTCTTCTAGTTTGTAAGTCTGTAGTTAGTGTTAGTTATAGTTTACATTCTCATCTAATCTTTCGTTATCATCCACACCATTAGGGGCCGATAACCTAGATGTTAGGTCCCTTAAAACCATTATTATTACCACCATCAGTACTACGTAATTCAATACCGCCTTGTCAAACAATAAAGAATGTGGATTAATTACTGCTTACAGTATACGTACATTTTTCGGTGTTCAATGACACCCTCGTCAGCGTAGATTGAATATAATAAAATAACCTTAAAAATAAGTTTACAAAAGAGAAAATGGATAACCTTACAAAACGCTATTTAAAATTTAAATAAAAAGAAAGCTCACAAAAACAATTAGAAAACATATCAATAAATGAGAATAGAATGAATATAAATGTACCTTTAAGGACTGCTTGTAAATCTATAATATGGTTCGATTATAGTGAATCGTTAGCATCATAATTGACAAATATATTTCAGCAGAAACGTTTTTTAAAGTTAGACCACATCAGTGTGATACAGACTATCCATAGGTTGATTTATAGTCACATTACGTCCGATTTACCGTAATATTAAACCACACTGGAAGATGCAGTACATCATATAGCAGCGACATCTGATTCACTATAGTCGAACCATATTATAGATTTACAAGCAGTCCTTTAAGGTACATTCATATTCATTCTATTCTTATTTATTAATGTGTTTTGTAATTCTATTTGTGAGATTTCTTTTTATTAAAATTTCTAATAGTGTGTTGTGAGGATATCCATTTTCTCTTTTGTCTTCGTAAACTTAGTTTTAAGTTTGTTTCAATATTCAATCTACGCTGACGAGGCTGTCATTGAACACCGAATCATGTACGTGTAAGCTGTAATTAATCTACATTGTTTAGTGTTTGCAAGGCGGTTTTGAATTACATAGCAAATAATGATCATCCTCCTTGGTTACGACCCTGGTCACTACAGGAACGCAATTTATTGAACAAGTCCATCACACTCGCAAGTATGCGAGGCTGATGTCCGAGATGTCCTAGCTCCTATACATCAAGGGTGTGTACTCCTCTGGCTAAGCGTGGGCGTGGAATCCGCACAGTGTTGTTGCGACAGCTACAGGATGTCGATTGTTAACTCAGGTGTCAAATTGTGCACTTAAACTCCATTGAATAGTGAACAATGTGCGATGTGCCTCTTCAAAATCATCTTGACGTTTAGTAGGCCTATGGCCCATTATGATAGCATTGTGCTTCTGCCAGTAATTGCTGTGCATGATCACTGCTGCCAACATTGGCAAATTGTCTTCTTCTACCCAGCAGCTTGGTCTGAAATTGGTACCCCACAGAATGCTTTACTATAGACCTTATACAGTAGACCCCTTTGCTCATCAAACCAAGGTAGTTGATGAGATTTGAAAATTTCCTCTAGTTTTTTGTCTAATCCCAATTCCATCTCATACTTCGATCTTAAGAATGTGTAGTTGTTGTTGTTGTTGTTGTTGTTGTTGTTGTTGTTGTTGTTGTTGCATTAGAGGCTTTGTGACACCGTGGTCATGTAGGCCCGTGTGTCAACCTGTGATATAACCTGTGCCATTGTGATGGCTGTATTAGTGGGTGTACTCACTGTAGGATTTGGGTAGGAAGTAGCCGTGGCCGTAAGTTAGATACCGTTCCGGCATTTGATTACAGAAAACCACTTTCCCCCAGGGGCTCACATCTAGTGAGACGAGGGTTGGCGACCAATTGTTCTCTTCCGACCCCGACGGTATTAGGGTATCCGAGGCCTAGGGAGTCTCTTCCTTTCCCGCCTTAATTGGCCCTTGTCTCATCTTTCCAGATCCCTCATTCTTCTAGGGATCAGCCATCTTTTTCTTTTCATTATATTTCCCTTTCTCTTGAAGATTTCCGCACTTTTTTTTGTGAATTGGCTCCCCGTGTATCTAAATTACCTTCAGTGGATATTTTCAATCTACACTACATTTTGTAAGTTTCTTTTCCATCTAAATTACATTTTATAAAAAATTTCAAACTGAATTGCATTTTGCGAGTATTTTGAGCCTCAATTGCATTTTGTAAAGATTGGCAATCTCAATTGCATGTTTTAAATATTTTGGAGCGGGGGCTGTCATATAGTGAGTATTTTGTAAAGATTTTGAATCTCAATTGCATTTTGTGAGTATTTTGAATCTCAATTACATTCTGTAAGTGTTTTCAATCTGCATTGCATTTTGTAAGCATTGTCAGTCCAAATTGTGTTTTGTAAGTATTTTGAATCTAAATTGTATTCTGTGAGTGTTTTGAATATAAATTGCACTTTGTCATTTTTTTTACTCTAACCTGCATTTTGTGGGCATTTTCAATCTAAATTCCATTTTGTCAGTGTTTTCCACCCTAAATTACATTTTTTTTGTGTGTCTTTTAAATCCTTTGTCAGTGTATTTAATCTCCGTTAGTTTTCGCTATTGTTTCGGTCTCATGGTCATTTTCGCTATCACCTAAACCATTAGGGGCCGATAACCCAAATGTTAGGCCCCTTAAAAGAACAATAATATCATCGTCAACGTTATTATTTTTACATTGAAAATCAGTGCCGCACACTAAGTCCCGCGTTTGGGGCAAGCAGTGTACTGTATAGTTTATCCACCAATATAAAGCAAGTACCAACCAGATATCGATTTACTAATGAAACACATACCTCGTAAAATCTGTTCGATTGTAATGTTAGCCAGCGTGTCCGGTTTATAGCCAGACCGTGTGTTTTATGTGCGATTGAATTCCTCGGCACAATCATGTTCCCAGCCTGAGTTAATGATCGCAAACAAGTTTTAATTTTATCCAATATATTGACTACTTTCGCCAGCTTTTATGTATATTTGTTCATGGCAAATATAATCGGCCCCCGACACAGATCGTAAACAGTGGATGTCAAACAAATCATCATTCTTAGTTTAGTGCTCTGACGTCATACATCCCTCTCTCGCCGTGTGGGTATTGGCGCTGCCATCAGCATACCTTCATGTCTCATTAAGCTCACTTTTCTTTAATTAAAAGATTTATTCCACCTTTTAAGTCAATACTCAGTTGATATCATGCTGAGTTTCTATGCCCAAGGTCGCGGGTTCAAACCCGGCCAAAGCCTTCGGATTTTTAAGAGCGTTAATTATCCCTCAGTATGCCTTCCTTCGGAGGGGAAGTAAAGCCAGCGAGCCCATGTCATAGATTTATGGCATGTAAAAGAACCTTAAACTAATTACAATTGTGTGAAGATAAATTATAGGTTAGATTGACTAACGTTCTGAAGTTTCAACATTCGTCGCCAGGAGCCGACTGCGGTGGCATCTACTAACCAAGTTCAGAACTAGTTGTCGTTGAAGGTAGCATTTGGTAGGAAAAGTAGGAACTACTTGAAAATTGAATGCCTGCAGTTCATTCCTGAATTACAGATAACACCCACTAATTCAGCCATCACCATTAACATTGGTTATCAGACAGATTCTACACACTGCCCAAGTACATGGGGCTACATGACCACATTGTCGCAGCCTCTGAACTGAGGAACCAACCAACCTACCACCTAAGTCAACACTAGGCTGTATTGAAACTAAGTTATATATACAGTAATACTAATTTCGGTAAACGTGTAACCATCCTCGGTGAAAATAAAATTATAAATATTAAACTGAGAGAATCAATATAATATAAACATTAATAATCTACTGTATAAATAAAATTAAGCTTCAAAATAAAAATTGTACTGTGGCAGAAAAAATTAAATAAATTAATTGTTGTGGTAGCTAGGTGATCTCATAAATTCGAATTTATAATTAAAAAATATCTTGGGTATCCCTTAAATTGTAAATTAACATTCTAGCTAACCACTCAAATAAATTCAAAAACTTTGGTTTCAAGTTATAGTATTTTTCTTAAAACGTAATGAATACTTTAACAGAGATACAATTATACTAATTTAGATTAATGTATTATTTATAGCTGAACGCCTAAATGTGAAAAATCCTAAAAGTAATTTAATAAAAACTAATGATTTATAGATAATTGCAATAATAAACAAAATATGCAGAAAACAAATAATCAGAATTTTTTAAAAAAATCTTAAGTGTTCTGGAAACTGTAGATAGTGTCTTGTTCTTTTGTATGGACAATGACCGAATTCTCGACACTATTATTACGTATTTTAAGAGTGGAATTATATATGTACTGTATGAACGAAACCGAAAACAGGAAAATGATTCCAGGCAACCCATGTTTGGAGGTGAAGGATCACGTCCCAGGCTAAAGTCAAGAAGAGATTCCTTCGAACAACTGAAGCAATTGCAACGTTTTCCGCTCGCCGTATGGAACTATGGCGAAACAGGACACCTGGAAGTAATGGCTAAAACCGAAAGGAAGAGCCGGCTGCTGGATTTCAACTACCTTACCAGACGTGGAACACTTTGAACAGACTGCGAACTGGAGTGACGCGGCGCAAGCAAAATTTGAAGCGGTGGGGCTACATTACTGAAGATGCAACCTGCGAATTTGGAGAAATTCAAGATATTGATATTGAACACCTCTTGATCTGCCCAAAATTGCTTGAAGCCTAGATGATCTGGTTTCAGCAAATGCTTCTGCAATGAAGAATGCCGAATTCTTGGCCTCAAAATCATTTTGATACGTACACAAACTGTGTGTGTATATTGTAAATATGTTTAAAATTTGTAAATGACTGTATTGTACTGTCCTGGATACGAATATACAGTATATAGGCTATATGAACGAAATCATATGAGTATCGTATGTCTTCGTCTTTTGTTAACGAGGTTTGCGTTTCTTTGACGTAATTTCATTTGTAGTTGTGGGTCGTTCGACGAATACAACATGTCCATCTTGTTGCCGACTCGCTCCAGGTTCGTCGCTGAATATTACCACTTTCTGCTTTTTAATTGTATTGTCCTCTCGAATATTGTGTGTATTAACCAAACGCCTCTTACGTCGTGGCGGCGTGGTGCTACACTCTAAACTGACAAGTCATACATCTCTCGTCATATGTAATACACTTAATCTATCAGTACGAGCGCTAGTGTTGACCCATACATGGCCAAATCAAAATCAAAATATCTACTTCCGTCTCGAGAAATTCGAAAATCTGCCCCCAAAATTGAAGTTAACGAAACAGAGTACTTTAAAGCAATCAAACGTTAATTTCATTTAAATCTGTAGAACAAGTTCCATTTTAAAAACAAGTAGTTCCGTGAAGAACTATACAGCCTATTTTCATATCAACCCCTGGCACTATACAGCCCATGAATGGCCTAGGCCGACCAAGCGACCGCTGCCCAGCCATTTGGCCTGCAGATATTGGGGTGACGCGTGATCAGCGCATCGGATCCCCTCGGCCGTTAATCTTGGTTTTCGTGATCGGGGCGCTGCCTCACTGTCAGACAGCAACTCAATTGTCCTCACGAGGCTGAGTGCACCCCGTTCCAACCCTCACGTCAGTTTTAAAATCCCTGATGGAGCCGGGAATCGAACCCGGGGCCTCCAGGTGAGAGGTAAGCGAGCTACCCCAACACCTCGGGGCCGACTATTTTCATATATCCTACTTATGTTAATTGCCTCATCAACATACACATTTTCAGTTTGACTGCTGTAATAGATCCGTAGATATTGAGAACCGTCAAAATATTTCGGATGGTAGCCATGTTGGATTTTTATATATAAGCCTTAGAGGTAATGTACTATTACATGACAGTTATTGTGTAGGTGTTTTATTCAAACTTCAATTGCAGGATTAGTACATACGAAAAAAAATGAATCTAGTAGTGCCCTTTATCACCATACAAAATGTCAGGGTGATATGAGTAATAGTTTCGGAGATATAGAATGCCGGTGAATTATTTCACACAGCCGCCATATTGGATTGGTGAGACGTAATGAAATTTGAAGGGCATGGTCGGCGTCGGGCAAAATGGTGCTTTGACCTTACCGAGTTTCATTGAAATCGCTCCAGCCGTTTAGCAGTTATTAGGGGGGACACACACACGGACAAAAGGTGATCTCATAAGACTATTTTTTCATAAATGAAAATAGGCTAACAAGCGTTTTTTATCATGTTTTTTTTTTTTGTTATTTCAAAATATCATTTAAGCCAGAAGTAATTTTATTTTGAAACATGATAGAGCTTTTCAAACATGCATTTTGACAAATTTCTGGGTGTTGTAGCTTTTCAACTTTTGTCACAACTGACAAAATAGCTTAACTTGATGTTTTTGCTAAACTGGGCCCTGAGTGCTGGTAGTGGCATTTAAAGAGTGTAACATATTGCCCACTACAATTGAAAGTGATGATCATACGCCATCATTCTGGGAAAAATGTAGGCTATTCTGCTGTACCCAGAAACAATTGTTCACATCACTCGTTTTTATTTATCAGCGGTGTTTTATTGCACACATGCCGGCTTGGTGGCTTAGTCGATAGCATGCTGAGCTTCTATGCGCAAGATCGCGGGTTCAAACCCGGCCGAAGTCGTCGGATTTCTTAAGAGCGTTAAAATCCTTCAGTATGACTTCCTTCGGAGAAGTAAAGCCGGCGGTCCCATGTCATAGATTTATGGCATATAAAAGAACCTTCCACTAATTACTCTTGTATGGAGCTAAATGTAGGTCAGATTTCGTTGAAACACTCTATCAAAGTTCCAACGTTCACCACTAGGTTTCAGTGGCATCTGGTGGCGAAAGTTGGAACTACATGAAATTGAACGGAACTTGTAGCTCACCCTATGGGTGTCCACATTGAAGCAGCTACTGCCTCTGGCGAGCCGAATATGTCCTCGACACTCCCGGCAATAAAAGCCATACGCTAAATAATAATCATTGCAGATGTGAATTTGAAAAAAAAAATCGTTTCGCCACTTTTCAATTTCTATTCTTAAAAAGTGACAGTCAGTCTGAAACACTAGACTTTGTATCATTTTAAATGCTACAAATGCTGAAAAATGCTAGAAAAGCTGGAGGCTTCTCGCTTTGCTCGAAGCCAAAGACCCTTGACATGTTAGAAAATTATCTGCTTAATACTTATCTTGCTTGTCTTGTTTCAAATTACTCGCGAATAGCAAGTGCAAACCAAGGGCAAAGCAAAGTCAAGCGGGCGGGGACGTGCCCCTTCCATCTAGTCTAAGAAGACTTATAGTGGGCGATGTATTGAAGATAGAGATATGCTCTCGCGGACTTTTTTGTAGAACTTTTCATGCTGACCGATTCTTACGCTCATAGTATATTAATATGTTTAACGGTTTGCCCAGCGTAAACTTAAGAAGCGCACGGACGCCAAGTTTGTTTTCGACTGTTTCACTGAAATCGTTACTGCTTGGCTTCTTTTGATCATACATAAATTATTTTCTAAAGAATCTATCCTCGAGATATCCTTTACAGAATGGTGAAAACCGCATCAGAATCCATCCAGTGGTTCTCGAGATTACCCGTGACATCCAAGAATCGGGGATTTTTGTCTTATACTAACGAAGTTGAGATTGTCGGGGTACACATGCACCAAGCGGTACTATGACGTCACACACCTCAGTGCCTCTCGGTACATTTCGTCCCGTCACCGTAACGTAACGCCAGACCCCAGCGTAACGACGAAGTCGACAAGATCATTTAAAATGATAAAACAAAGAAAACTCCCAAATAAACAATTGAATTCCTCCCGAGTTTGTTGATGTAGCAGCCCCATTTGTTACTCTCGCATCCTTTAACCTTGTCAAGTCCTCGCCTAGTGAAAGGCAGGCAGGAAGGAGAATGCGATCAATAAAACAATGGGGAGATGAGATCTTATCGCTTTAAATGAAGTGGACGGGACGAACAAGTTGACAGACTTCCGGCTATTGCGGAGAAGAGAAATGATCGAGTGAGTGGATAAGCATTTTTGTAACATAGGCTATACCATCTCGGTGAGCTACGGCACGGTCTTGTGAAAACGAAATTCAGATAACGTCAACTCGCCTACAAACACTGTGCAATCCTCTCACATTAGGTTGGTTGGTTGATTCCTCAGTTTAGGGGCTGCGACAACGTTGTCATGTACTTTGGGTGTGTGTAGAATCTGTCTGATAACCAGTGTGAATTGTGATGACTGTATTGCTGTGTGTTATCTGTCTTAATTCAAGTAAGGACTGCAGACAGTAATTTCAAGTAGTTCCTACTTTTGCTACCAAATGCTACCGTCCACGACACCTAGCTTGCAGACTTGGCTACTAGATGGCATCGCAGTCAGCACTTGGCGGCGAACGTTGGAACCAAGGAGTAATAAGGAGGCGCCCTGTCAGCGCTAGAGCATGCGGAGAGTTGAAGCACTAACCACGCCCCCATACTTGCCCGGCTCGAGCGGTAAATTGAGTTTACGGTACCGTAGACTTATTTATTAGTGGGATTTAAGTATGATTACCAGTAAAAGATTCGTGTTAGTTAGTTATTGTTTCTCTAAGGGCCGGAACTACGAAAGAAAAAGATTCGTGTGCAGGTAGGCCTATACTACGAAATTGTAAGGTAGGCCTATATGACGATGGAAATCAATGAATATTTGTTGATCTTTGCTGGCTAGCGTGAAGTGTACGCCAGTCACAATACTTTTCGTCGCAATCGAAAATCATGTAAACTGCCTTAAAATGTTTAATTTTACAATATAAACTAGAGCAATACACCGATCTGAAATATAGTATAGCATATGGGAAATGAATGTATTATACCGGTATGCAGTTTTTATGACCTGTAATTATTGTGGGATTCCAGGCAACCTGACACCCATCACTATTCTTAACTTATTCCAAATAATAGGCAAATAATTCCCGAGATACCGGTAGGCCTGCCATTATATTCACGAATGTGTGTTAAATAAATTAAATAAATTTAAAATATTAAGGCATGCGAACTAATTGGGTGGTGGCGTTATTGTTTTTATTGCACGATGATAAAAAAAAAAATAGGCCAGTTCAGTTCCTGTAACAAACTAAACAAGGTCTAGGCTGAGGTTTGAGATTAAGACACTAAAATATGCAAATAATGTCATATCAATCTTCTAACACCCACGAGCAATAAATCTAGAACTCAAGCCACGTTGAAAATAGATTGGGGGTAATTAGATTACAGTAATACCGTTCATTAATTGACAAGCAGAAACTATTTCCAGTAAGAAACAGAGGAAAATATCCGTAATTAATTCCTAGCAATCGAAATAATTATATTGGTGGGCACGTATACCAATATTTGAACATCTAACGAATGATACTAGAACAGTACTCTAAGGATGAAAACTTAACACAATAAATGGCAAATAAAGTGGATTTACTTGTGAAATGACATTACTTTGGCAGGTGGGAGTTCTGTTTGTGCAAACATATGCCCCGTGTGTCGACATTTCGAAATATCACCACTTTTAAGTACGTACGTCACACCATTACATTCTTTTCTTATGGGACTACCGCAATGTTTTGAGCATATGTGAAGGAGTAACTTCTGGCTTCACTTCCTTGCCGTTAGGGCCTCTCCTTATTACTCCTTGGTTGGAACTAATAGAGCGTTATCAATTCTAACCTACAAATTTTGGTTTCACACAAGTGTAGTTAGTGGAAGGTTCATTTTCATGCCAGAAATCTGACAAGGTACCGCCGCGCCGGCTGTACTTCCCTTGTGCAGGAAGGCATACGCTCTTAAAAATCCGACTTAGTCCGGGCAGAGAAGCTCAGCCGCCCCTCCGTGTCACGGCCCCCTGAAGATGCTTCTTAAGCTATTTTGTTCTCGTCCACCATAAAATATTTTCATAATTTTGGCGATTGCTTCTGAAATGTAAATGATTTTCAGTCGATCAATGAATTTATTCCCTAAAGCTTGCCACGGTGGATGAGTGGTTATCGTGTCGGACTACCAACCCCAAGCTTGCAGGTTCGCCCCTGGCCGTGGTAAGTGATTTTTGAAAGGCGACAAAAATCACGACACGTATGTCATACGTTGTTGGCATGTTAAAGAACCCATTTGAACTCAGTAGGCCGTATTCATTGGCAAAATTAATCTCGGGATTTTCCACCAACACAAAGTTCCTCCTTCTCTACTAGAAAGCGCTGTAGTGTCAAGGAACTTAGATATCTAACCACCTTGACTTGCATAGCGTTCAAAGGAACGACGAAATTCGACATGCAAGCTACCCTCTGGGTGTCAATAAACAAAGCTTGCACCCGGCATCCGAGGCCATACGATATTATTGTATTATTATTAGTATTATTATTATTATTCCCTAAATCTGAAAAAAATACATGAGATTAATTAATTAATTAATTATTACACTTGGATGAATTGTTTGTCAATCGAAAATGACTGGCCACGTGGCACAGTGGTAACGTTCTCGCGTGCTGTTACCAAGGTTTCTGGATCGGATCGTGGCGTAGTCAGTTGGCATCTGAGGGTGCAAACATGTGAGGGAGCCGTGTCAGTTGATTTACTGGCACGTTAAAGATCCGCTTCGGAATTACACGCACGCATTGGTATGACCATTAATAAATAAATTAAACACACAAATTGTGCATGAAGTACAAATCACTGTATGATAACAAGTGGTTTACTCTGCGCTCGTACACAATTCTATGATTGACTTAGGAAGCCTCTTGCAATTGACAACGTGATATCGTTCGCAGTAATTGCCACAGAGGTCACACATGTGGATCGTTGAAGGACTTGAATTTGCACACCCATGCACTGCCAGCGAAGTCACAGAATGTCGTAGTTCCTGCCCATGATTTGTTCATCATAGCCTTTTTATAGAGTAGAAGTCTTGCCGAATCTCTGACCTCTTCATTTCCCTTTCATGCATTAGCCGCGTAGATGGTAAAAGGAGTTTCTCTCGAAGTTTCGAGTAGGAAAGGTTCTCCAGCAAGTTCGTAAACTAATGGCGATCGTGTGTACCTGGATACTCTTCTGACCTAAGGGGCGTAACAGTTACCCAGAGATATCAACCAATAACTTTGTGTAATTATTTTAGATAAGAGTTAATTGTAAAATTCTAAGTTTATATAGCCTACAATTAGTTGCAATTCTAAAATGTTGTAAAATACAACACACAAATACAGTTTTATACTTAATGAATTTTCTATTATGGCTTCTAGAGTTTGAATGGGGCGTCTTCGGTGGCGTAGTTGGTAGCATGCTGAGCTTCTATGCCCAAGATAGCGGGTTCAAACCCGGCCGAAGCCGTCGGATTTTTTAAGAGCATTAAAAATCCCTCAGTATGCCTTCCTTCGGAGGGGAAGTAAAGCCGGCGGTCCCATGCCATAGATTTATGGCATGTTAAAGAACTTTCCACTAATTACAGCTGTGGGAAACTAAATTGTATAGGTTAAGAATGTAAACAACGCTCTTAGGTTGCTACGTTCGTTGCCAAGAGCCGACTGCGGTGGCGTCTAGTAGCTAAGTTCTGAATTAGTCCTAGTAGTCGTTGACAGTGGCGTTTGGCGGCAAAAGTAGGAACTACTTGAAATTAAATGTCTGCAGTCCTCACTTGAATTGAAAACAGATACACACACTAATACAGTCACACAATTAACACCGGTTATCAGACAGATTCTACACACACCTAAAGTACACGGGGCTACATGACCGCGTTGTCGCAGCCCCTAAACTGAGGAACCAACCAACCAGAGTATGAATGGCAAATATCTAAATATTTGTCAATTTATTAAGCAGAAAAGTAAACAATTCTTCTTCTTATTCTTTCCGATGAGGCCTGCTAGGGACCACGTGCCAATTTCAATTCTTCACACTTTGTTGTTTTCTCTTCCGTTCCCTCCAGTACTCCTTCATCCGTTCACTATGCTGCTGCTTTCTGTGCTCGGACCACTTCGCACGAGGTTTCTTTGGCAATCTTCCTTGGAATCCTTTCATACTTAATACCCTTTTTCTAAAGATCTCTCTGTTCACCGTTTCTTCTTCACTTATATTATTTCTTTCTAAATCTTTCTTTACTTCTTGAATCCAGCTAGTTGTTGCCCTTTTCTCCCAAAGGTACTTGAATATCCTTTTTGTTAATCTGGAATCATCCATTCTGTAAATATGTCCAAAAAATTGCAATTTCCTTTTTCTTATCGTTTCTGTTATATTTTCTATGTTCCTGTATATTTCATCATTAGATCTTAATTTCCATACTTCTGCTGTTTTCACTGGGCCTAAAATTTTCCTCATGATTCTCCTTTCTAGTACTTCAAGTTTATCTAATCTATAGTTTAGTACCAGACATTCACTTGCGTATAGGCATTCCGGTTTCACCACTGTAGTGTAGTGCCTTATTTTAAGATTTTTAGATAAGCACTTTTTGTTATAAAAATTCTTAGTGATACCATATGCTCTTTCCATCTTGTGTACCCTTTCTTCTACCGAAGATTTTTCTAAACCATTTTCTTGAATTATTTCTTCCAGATATTTGAATTTCTTTACTTTTTCCACTGGGCCAATATCTGTTGCCAAATATTTTGAAGCGTTCTTGATGTTTGTAATAAATTTAGTTTTTTCTACGGAGATTCTCAAACCTGTTTTGTTGGCTATTTCTTCCATGAGATTGATTTGTGTTGTTGCACTTGTTAGGTTTTCTGACAATATAGCAAAATCGTCTGCAAATGCTAGGCAACTTATTTCAATGCCTTTGTTTCTTCTCCCCAAAGTTACTGGCGAAATGTTATGTTCTTTTAGCTTTACATTCCAAATTCTTACAATTTTCTCTAAAACACAGTTGAACAGAAGGGGTGATAAACCATCACCGTGCCGTGCCGTACACCTGCATTTATCTTAATAGATTTTGATATCTGACCCATAAATTTTACTTTTTAAATCGTGTCAGTAAGGGTTTCACGTATTAGGTTGCCAATTTAGTTTTCACTCCAAATTCACGAATTGTTTAATCTATGGTTTCTCTATCAACCGAGTCAAAGGCCTTTTTAAAATCTACAAAAGTCACAACTGTGTCCATTGAATTCAGAATCCTATGGCGAATTATGGATTTTAAGTTAAATATTTGTTCTGAACAAGATCTACCTTTTCGAAATCCAGCTTGATACTCGCCCAGTTGCTTGTCAAGTGATGTTTCTACCCTATTCAGCAATATTTTTGAAAATACCTTGTATGCAATTTGAAGAAGAGAGATGCCTCTATAGTTATCAACGTTTAGTTTGTCCCCTTTTTTATGCATTGGGTTTATTAGAGCCACTTTCCATTCCTCTGGAATCCCCTCTGTTCTCCAAATATCTTCAAAGATTAACTGCAGCTCTTCAATGATTTTTGATTGAGACCATTTCAAAGTTCAGCTGATATAGAGTCCTCTCCGCTAGCTTTATTATTTTTAGCCTACTTTTCACATTTTGCAAAAATTAGGAAAAAGTAGACTTATGAGATCGATCCGGGAAAATGTCTGTCTGTCTGTCTGTCTGGCTGTGTGTGTGTCCCCCCCCCCCTATCAACTCCTAAATGGCTGCAGCAATCAAAGCCAAATATAGTATGAGTAAAGATGTGCACCGGAATAGCTCACGTCCATATTTGAAAATGATGTCAGTGCTACCAACTGCTGAAAAAACGCACTAGAAATTTGAGCTCCATGTTGGATATCTTGCAAGGTATGCATGGGAGCTATACCAAAATTGGCACACATGTAGATAAGACTATTTCAGTTTAATTTCCAGGGGTCCAACTATGACAGTGTTGCCAAAATAATTTTAAGCCTTCTGATAGGTCCAATGTTTAAATGCATATAACTTCTACACTATCAATTGGATTTCAACCAAATTTTATATGTAATATCTGTACATAAACGGATATGACTGAGCGTATTCTTAAGAGCCACCAGGGTTTCCGTTAATAATTGCTCTCTCTATTTTTTTTATCCAAATACCAATATATCAGAAAGTATGCAAGCCAACAGCTTTAAACTATGCACACGTATATTCTGACATTTTAGATTAATTTGGAGTAACTTATATACGTCAGTTCTACCAACATGATTATAAGCCTGCTGATAGTACCAATTTTTAAATACATGTAACTTCTATACTATCAGTTGGATTTCAACCAAATTTCGTATGTGCTATGTGTACCATAACAGATATGACTATAAGTATTGTTAAGAGAAATCAGCGCTGCCAACTGTTAATAAATGCTGTCTATATTCTTTTTACCCTAATATCAATATATCAGAAAGTATGCAAGCCAACAGCTCTATACTTTGCACTCGTATAGCACCTGACATTCTTGATTAATTTGGAGTAATTAATACAAGGCAGTGCTGCCAACATGATTCTATGCCTGCTGATATGTCCAATTTTAAAATACATGTAACTTCTATACTAACAAATGGATTTCAACCAAAATTGGCACAACAAGATATCATAATAATTCAGATTATTTCTGACCAGCACACGCATGGTATTGTTGGCAACATGCTTTTACGCGTGCTGATAGATCCAGTGTCTAACTGCATGTAACGTCCATTGGACTTCAACCAAATTTTGTATTCTGTGCCTAAAGAGGTGGAACTAAGAATATATTCAGTCACCAGGGCTGCCAACTGTAGTGCTCTATTAGGCTACATTATACCAGGTATATTTTGAACTAATTAGATATTTCGATATTACCAACATAATTTCGTCATTATTCTAGATAAGTTCATATACTGTAGAATAATCATTGGCATGAAAAGTAGGCTGTATAGTTCTTCGCGGAACTTCTTGTTTAGATAGTAATTGCTTCTTTAATGTCTACAGCATTGGGTGGTATATCTTCTTCCAGATTTTCTGTTGCTTGTGAGAATTCCAACATATGATCTGGTTCAGGGCAGTTTAAAAGTTGATCAAAGTGCTTCGCAAATATTTCACAGTTCTCAACATTGCTTAGGCCAAGTCTATCATTTTCATCTTTAAAGCGTGTACTAGGCGCTTGATACCCCTTTAATTGACTCTTAAAAGTCTGATAGAAGTCGAGAGTTATTTTTAACAAAGCTGTCTTGCAGGTCAGTAAGTTGTGATTTTTCGAATGATGTTTTAACTCCCCTTATTATTCTAGCAGTGTCTTTCCTTTGCTGTTTGAATTGGTCATAATGTTCCGTCTTTCCAGAGCATTTCCACTTTTTGCATTGTTTTGTTCTCTCTTGTAACGTATCTTCACATTTATGATTCCACCAAGGTTTCTTCTTAGGTTTGGCTAGCCCAAACGTCTTCTGGGCTGCGTTGGTTATTTATTTCGATAAATCTTGCCACTTCCCATGATGAGTTACTTTTATTTCTTCCTGGAATTTTTCCAATGTTTCTTGTGTAATTTGAAGTCTACCTAGTATTTGTGTTTTTTTTTTTTTTTACAAATTGATAATTTATTTCTCAAAAGAACCGTGCTGTGGAATTCTCAGTTTTGTCTCACAAGGCTGAGTTTACCCTGTTCAACCCTCAGACCAGAATTAAAATTTCTTGGCACAGCCAGGAATCGAATTCGGACCTCCGGGATGGCAGCCAAGAATGCTAACAGCTACACCACTAGGTAGTCTAATTTCAATCTTAATATTGTTTATAACCTAGCCAATAAGTTGAGATTAGTGGATAGCTGTGGCTGCGGGACTCGAGTGTTTACTTGAGAACTTATTGGTAGGGCCTATTTTATGTACTTTGTTGACCATAAGTACATTTTATCGTTTTTATATTTACGGGCATTGTCGGTTATGAAAACCCCGGCTTTAAGCTGCAGACTTGCTGGGGTCATTAAAGTACATGCACTATCGTGCTGAATGAACATAGCTCGGCTAGCAAACCTGTCCGAGGTGCATCAAGTGTACCTGTACAATGCGTTCAAAGCTTGGTTCCTGTTCGCTCAAGTTACCACAACATTCAAAGATTCCACCTGCGTTGGAATGAGTGTGATCTGCGGGCTGGGGTGGGTGTGTTTTAATATTGATCCTCGCATGCATCCTATCTTGTCCATGAAAACCTCGTACACACTTATTAGCTTTCTTTTTTATTTATGAAGAAAAAAATAGGCCTATGAGATCACCTTTTGTCCGTGTGTGTATGTGTGTGTGCGTCCGTGTGTGTGTGTCCCCCTAATAACTCCTAAACAGCTTGAGCGATTTCAGTGAAACTCGGTAAGGTCATGGTACTAATTTGGCCAACCCCGACGGTACCCTTCAAATTTTATTACGTCTCACCAATCCAAAATGGCGGCTGTGCGAAATATTTCACCGGCATTCTATATCTCCGAAACAATTCCTCATATCACCATGAAATTTTGTACGATGATAAAGGGCGCTACTAGAAGTTCACCTATGTGACTTTCGAAAACCTGTTGGCTACCAAACGAACATGGCGGCCAAACGAAGTTGAAAAAATTCAAATAGACTTTTCTAGCGATTTGTTACAGCAAATGACTATACGAATTGCAATGCATTGACATATAATTTAGTTCAATTGCTTACATAATCTCAATATCCCTGCTGTGCGAAATTTTAAAATTAAGTTTTCATATCCTGTGTTCTAATCATGCGATCGAAATCAAAGTTTGAATAATGAACGTACACAATAATCCTCATCTACTAGTACATAACTCTATGGCCTACATATATTAAAATCTAACTTGGCGACCATCCGAAATATTTAGACGGCCAATATCTATTAATCTATGGCAGCAATCAAACTGAATTGTTGTATGTGTATAGAGACTATAACCGTAAGTTCACCTATGGGACGTTCAATAATCTGGTGCGCACAATTCCAACATGGCGGCGACACAAAATTTAAATATTCAAATTGATGTTTCTCACGATATAACCATCAGAGCGCAGTGAAACTTGGTACGGTAAATGCCTACGTCAAATTTAATCCACTGGCATCTGATTCATTTAAATTATTTTCATAACCACCGTGTCCTAATCATGCGATTTACAGCAATCAGACTGACATTTTGCATGGTGATAGAGGTAATTAACATCAGTAGGATATGTGAAAATAGGCTATTTAGTTCTTCACGAAACTACTTGTCGTTTCTTTCTGAAGTCCAACCCACTATGACCCGGGGTAGCTACGTACATGTTGCAAATATCAGCGTCTCCTGTACTATTTGCACCCCGGTATTGTGCCCAACTGGCCACGGCAGTCTGGCATCGAACTCAGGTCTCATCAGAAAAGACCAGGCACATGGTTATGCCTAGAGTCGAACCATTGATCTCTGCGGGGGAGCAATTATTGGGAACCCAAAGAGCAATGAGAGGTACACTGGCATATAACATGGTAGCGTGATTTCACGATCTATAGGTGAATATCATAGCAATTTAAGGGAAGAACTATAGCCAAATGCAAGGAAATATACATTTTCAGAGCATACGAAAATGAGAGAAGGCCAGTTTGAAGTTTTACAAATGACCCTTAGCAAGTGGGCGGAGTAGTCTAGGCGCCTACCGAACTACTTACGTCTGGAGCGGAGAGACAGCTCAGAATTAATGACTCGGGTATCCACCGCTTGACAACGGTGCAAGCTCTGGCGGGATCGACTGCACATGGACATAAATTGATTACAGCTAAATGGAGCATTGAAATGCATTGAAATATACACCCAGGTGAATATATTCACGGAGAGGTAATTTAGGAATGGTTTTTCACCTAAATTAAGGCCTTTATCTCCAAATGAATGCATCACAACCTACCCTACGCTCAAGAGCATTGACTTAGTGACCAGTCAACGGGGAAGTACCATGATAGCGTGCCCACGCGCTGAACTAAGGCAATTAATTGTAATTAATTGGCCGAAGCGATCGCCGGCACGCGAATGTTTTTGAAACCTCCACACCTAAATAAACAAGATGTAGATGTCATTTCGGCTGAAGAGGCATTATTTCAAGAAAGGAGTCGCTCTCGTGTGTCCAGTGGACTATTTTGTACGAGAAACCTTTATATAGGGGGAGCGAGGCAAGCCAAGCCAGTCTTCTTCTAAGTTCACCACGAGTCTTCTTCTAAGTTCATCACAAGGCTTCTGCAGTTCGTCACCAGTTCTTTACCAGTCTTCTACAGTACACACGTAACTAAGACGTTGCTAGTAGCGCGCCAAATGTTAAAGTATCAACGCGCCGTCGTTGGAGAACAATAGAAGCAAGTTATAAAGCTTCGTAAATAATCATGAAGTGCGTCGAAAGTAAAGTATTACAGATATTTACATATTATCTGACGCAAATATAAATTCGCCACAGCGAAAAGGAACTTATAATGTTTTGAACAGTTCTTATACCGGGAGGTATTGTCAGAATTATATATGACAGCATCATCAGAAACACTACAATGATGGGAGCTTGGAAACCATTGCCACCTAATTTGGATAGTGAGCTGAACAAGATTGCAGGGAACGAGGATGGAACGTCCGTAAAACGCTGTTAGATTGTCACGGAGACCAGCGGTTGTCAAAATTACAGCGCATCTCTGAGATCAGGCGTAGGAGAAGTCCAATTTAAGGATCAACATGTGAAGTAGTGGATAAATGTATATAAATTGTGAAATAGTGTTTTAAAGTGTTCATGTGTATAGTGATTAATATGCAGTGTATTGCAATGATAAAAACCACTGATAAAAATATGTGTATCATGTGGAAAGTGTATGAATCTAAGTGTTGTGTTAAGGATAACATGATGGCTTAAGTCAAGCGTCATGGTAGCGCTACAGCTGAGGCGCTGGCACTATCCAGCAAAGAGGAAAAAAAGTGAGTACCCATTTTTTATAATGTAATTATAACTAAGTAGGTCACCATGTAACGATTTATCACTTTGAGTAAGATGTAATAGTCACTTACTGAACGAGTTTTCACCACTCGTCTTGAATAAAATATGGCTTGGAAGGTGATTTGTTTAAGGCCATTCAGGCAAAAATAGTGATGGATGTAACGGTAACGTTAAATGATAATAATAAATAATATTATGGGTCGGCAAACAGTAAAGTAATAGGCATTTTTGGCCTAAATAGTGTTCAAATAGTGTCATGTCTAATGTAAAGATACTGTATTTGGTAAACAGTGAGAGTATAACGTGAAATATAAAGAAATACGAGAGCTTTTTCAGTGTCAGTGAAATATGAATGAATATTTGATATGGTCAATCCGTAGGATTATTGTTTGAGGACCATTAAAGTAAAGTAAGCCAGTAAATTTTTATTACTTTGTGTTAGGAGCTATGTAAAGCTTTGGCTTAAGTGGTATGACAGAGAACGCGGATGCCTTAATAATGGAGTCATATATGTGAAGTATTGTTTGAGCCGCTTGTAAGCGTGCAGAATTAACGTAGAATCCAGTGATTTACGTAATAAATATAGCGGGGACAACTAGTATAGCTTGCACGTTAGGTGAGAAGTTGGCCAAATCTACGAGTAGTATCGCCCTTGAGCATACTGTATTATTTCGCAGCGAATTGGACAGAGCCTGTCTGTATCCAACGCTTGCTTGAATTATGCCATTATTGGCGTCCGTCGAGACGCTGTGAGCATGTGTGTGTTAATGACCCACCCTGTGAGGTGAGGATCATATTCGTCGTTTAGGAACGCAGGTTTCCTTATATTTTATTGACAGCTGCTGGTGAAAGTCGTTGGATTTTCACTATGATGCGCGTCTAAAAGCCACTAGTCGTCACCATAGAACGGCAAGACTATCACTAGAATGCCACCCCAGCCATGAATGTTAATTAAGGAGCCAGTTTGAGCCCAAGACACTATAAGGATAGATGTTAAATATTTAAATTGACTCAATTATTTAGGAGCCACACTCAGTGTTACTCTAGTCTGCACTTTGTAAACAAACCTGACCTTGATCTTGACAGAGTGAGAGAGAGGGGAATGGTAGACCATTTCTGTAGCGGCCATCTTGGAGAGCCGGCTGGAACGAATTTTATTGCCTGCTAAGGGGGAGGAAGGTCGTCCGACCGGTCCCTTGTAAATTAGTCACACTAGGACACTGAGAAATCTCGATATTTAAATATGCAAGTAAGATATGATTATTTTGATGATGCCAAGTGAATTGAACGGTGGGTTGCAACTCACATACGTTGTTGAATCATAGAAATCAGATAATATTTGGCTCAATTATTCTCTGAGGAGAAAAGCTGAACCAAAATAATGTAGGCATCTTCTTTTAGAGTGCATTTTGCCATTCCTGCTAATTTATGCAGACGGGTATGTGTTCTTCCCAGAACATGACACATTTGTAACAATGATAAGCCCGACAAGACCCAGAAAATCGTTATATGGTGAAACTATAAAATTAAGTACCACTTTTCCTAAGGCGTTCATATGCATGGAAGGAAGGAAGACGATTCACGCAACAAAAAAAAATATCTGTTAATGATTGCAGAAAGTAATGTATTCATGTTAATCAAGGTAAATGCCATAAGAAATGGGAAAATGTTTTATTAGTATCATTTTATGTGATATGTGATTTTTGTGTTATGATACTCCCATTAACTAAAGTTGTGTTAGTTGTTGAACACTATGGAAACCCATGGAAGTCTGAAAATATCATTGACAGGATGTTAGAATTAGATTTGAGTGCAGTGCAGCACTATTTTACGAAGAAAGCTCACAGAACAACCCTATTTTATTTGTGGGAATTAAATGTAATTTGTCCTTTGTTTTGTATTTGTTGTGTAGCCATTGATTTTAGACCAGTAAATGTGTTACCTTTAGGGAAATGTTGTGTATTTCCTGTAGAGTAGTTACCTGGTAGACTCAAATCCTGAGCATGTGGTCGTATGGTGGGCAGGAACGTCCCATACCTCGAAAGACCGTGAGTTAGTTGGGATACGAACACATGGTCCACATGATGACAATCGGGTACAGTATAAATCCAGACTACTTATCGTATCGAAATGTTTACCAGTTGCAGATGAGCTAAGCCATCGCCTATGATTGATGGCCAGGTGGTTAAATAAGATTAGATTACAGACTTGCCAAAAGTTATGGAAGAGCACTTTGTGGCGCCACTGCACAGACGGTGTTGCACGGTCTCACGCGTTTTAGTTGTTTACCTGCTCATGGCAAGGTGACGTGAGTTATCAAAGTTTGAACAGGCCATGATTGTGGATGGTACATTAAATATACCACGATCCACAGTGCCACGTGTGTACAGTGAGTTATAAAGTTCAACCGTGGACGATGCAATTAGGACTGTACATATTTTTCACAATTCGAATGTGAGAAGAATTCGAATGTTCGAACAGTTCGCATGTCCGAATACTTGGAACATTCGAAGTAATCGAGCAATTCAAATAAATCTAACAGTTTAGGCCTTAATACTTGAATGATTTGGAAAATTAGTACCAGAAAATTACAGCAAATTGTGTAAAGGAAGGTGTCCAATGAACGAGTTGTTCAATGCAGAGGCGAATCCGAGGGGTTGGAAGGGGCTCAACCCCTTCGCCTGATAGATCCTTATAAAATCATAGCATCACTTGTTATCTCTTTTTTTCTCTTTTCCTTTCTTTCTTTCTTTCTTTCTTTCTTTCTTTCTTCCTCTCTTTCTTTCTTTCTTCCTCTCTTCATCCCTATCTTTCATTTGCATTTTGTAAGTATTGTCAATCCAAATTGCATTTTGTAAGTATTTTGAATCTAAATTGCATTTTGTAAGTATTGTCAATCCAAATTGCATTTTGTAAGTATTTTGAATCTAAATTGCATTTTGTAAGTATTTTGAATCTAAATTGGATTGTGTGTGTCTTTTCAATCCTTCGTCAGTATTTTCAATCTCCGTTAGTTTTCGTTATGGTGTCCATCTCATTGTCATTTTCGCTATCACCCAGAGCATTAGAGGCCGATAACAACAATTATCATCATCATCATCATTAAGTCCACAGAATATCCTCTTCTATACGGATCACCTAATGAGATTGGTAGACCAACTAACATCAGAGATATTTTTTTGCGATCTCACCAATATTTTCAGCGGTGTTCTCACCTGTAAGGAACTGATGTTCTGTTTAGAATCTTGTGGTGGGTTGTCCTTCAATGGCTCGTTATGACACTACTTATTATATGCTTGATGGGATAATTCATGCATAAAATAAGTCTTTCTGTTGCATTTCACACATTTCTCGTTAATCAGTTCCGTTTAGTTGGCGGTTAAATGGAGTTCCATTCACTGCTGCCAACCATACGATAATATTAACTAAAGTTTTAAAATATAAAGTCGTATGACCAAACGATCATGTTCTGTTCTTAGATTAATAATAAACGAGGCCAATTGAAATATAATATATTATAGTTTTGTTTTGAATCTAAATTACATTTTGTAAGTATTTTCAATCTAAATTGCCATTAGGGGTCGATAACCTACATAACACCTTAAAATAACAATTATCATCATCACATATCTCTCTAGTTTGTTTGAAACTGCGGTAATGAAACTAACCCTTCACTCGATCTCCTCGGAGAACACTGGAAATTATCCTTAGTCAGCCAGAAGCAGGTCGGACGGTAAGAGGAGGCAGTTTTAAAATCACAGCCACTACTTGCTGTTAGAACATCAGGTATCGCCTTATTGATCCACCTGGAGTCATCACATCGACAGGGTGTGGCTAAATAAGGCAATTCTAGTACCGTGCACTTTCTTAGTGAACCCAGTTGGTTTAACATGGTCAGACACTCTTCTGTTTGAAAACTTCTTGGCATCGGAACCTCGGATGGATAAATTATACAATAAATCGTTTTACTCATAAATAAACAGAAAGTACAGCTACCGGCAGCTAGCTCTGCACTTTCCCATCCCCCACCTCCTGCATACTACTGTGGCGTAAAACATTTGCCACTGGCTCACAAGGGAAGTGTCAGGTAAGACAGGTCGAAACCTATCTTAAAACTTTGTGGACACAATCGTTGTGCTAGGACAACGTGCGGGAAATCAGCCGCCAGATTGAACTGCAAGGCTCCGAAATCGTACCTGACATCCTGGTACGCAGGCATGACAGCTGGAGGAGCTGGACATCCCTGTAGCACTGGGAGTAGTAGCGAGGTGGGGCGTATATGCTGACTGGAGCGTGTGGCTGCTTCCCACTGGCCTTGAGTGCTTGGGCGGTCAGGGCTGTCCATACCAACATGTGCGGTACTCGCTACCTCCCATTGATTTATATGATAGATTCGCCACCATGAAGAGTTCAATACGCAGGCAAATAGTCATCATGAAGAGTTCGATAGGCGGGCAAACAGCCACCACGAAGAGTTCAATAGGCGGGCAAACAGCCACCACGAAGAGTTCAATAGGCGAGCAAACAGCCACCACGAAGAGTTAAATAGGCGGGCAAACAGCCACCATGAACAACAACACAAATCAATAGCCTATATTTGAAAAACAAACTGTTGCTAACATTCAATTTTCTTTAATTCTGGATGACTTCATTCTAATAGAATACCCTCTCAAAACATTCTATGCAAAGTAGGCTGCCAGGAATGACAACGTACAATATTCAGGAACTAAAGAGCAAGATTTTATTCTCTTAGTAAAACATCATATACATATTACTATTTCCCCGTCTGTTGTGAAGGCCGGATCATTATTCATCCACTGTCTGCGCAGCGAACTCAAAGAACTTGCTGATTTCGGCATCACACTGTACTTGACGCTCCAGCAGTAAGAATTAGGATGTGATCAATAGTTATGTAGCGATTGTAAACCCCTTGTTTTTATTTTGTATTTTGAATCTAAATTACATTAAGTATTTTCAGTCTAAATTGCATTTTGTAAGTATTGCCAATCCAAATGATTATTTTGAATCTATTACATTTTGTAAGTATTTTGAACCTTAATTGCATTTTGTATGTAATTTTTAATTTCAATTGCATTTTATGAGTATTTCGAATCTACATTTCATTTTGTAAGTATATTGAACCTAAACTAAATTTTGTGCGTATTTTTCAATCTATTCCTTTTGTGAGTAGGCCTATTTTCCTTCTACAGTACAGTAGATTACCTTTTGTACGTATTTTCACTCTAACTTAATTTTGTTCTGGTTTCCATTTCATTGTCATTTTCGCTATTACCCAGACCATTAGGGGCCGATAACTTCGATGTTAGGCCCCTTAAAACAAGAATTATCATCATCAAACAAAAATAATGAAATCACGATGG
The DNA here is from genome assembly GCA_946902985.2 of Meconema thalassinum. NCBI lineage: Eukaryota > Metazoa > Arthropoda > Insecta > Orthoptera > Tettigoniidae > Meconema > Meconema thalassinum. Next base: position 51,676,093 of record OX336393.1, read on the forward strand.
TGAAACTCTTGATAAATGCTCTCATTATAAAGAAAACCCCAGTATAGGCCCTCGAGCTGAGGAAAGGCACACAATTTTAGGTGCTATACAATTAGTATATTTTACTCTCCAGTAAGCATGAAACACATTTATGTAAATAAAGCCTAAGGATCAGAAAAAGGCAAATAGGCAAATGCCGAGCAGTAGACATACAATTGTCAGATTACTAATTTGAAATGTGTAGTTCAGATACTATAGCATTCTGACGAGACTCTAGTTATTTACCTGTTCCTTACTGGGTAAGTTGACAGTAGACTAGTTTTTGTGTAAGCGCTAAGCCACGTGCCTTATGACTCACGGCTATTATGTCAGCTGGTATTGCAACTGAGTCAACAAACAGAGGACGAGCAAGGTGAGTCTAGACGCAGCGTGACTCAGGTTCATATCTCTTCTGACTCTAAACTTACGTCATGTTCATGGCCATCAAGCCACGTATAGTGCACTTAACGCCCGATATGACTCGATCGTATTATGAAGCGCTGCCTGGCGAACTCAACAAGGATAATAATGTTTCTGGACTGGGCGTCTGTTTTGATTTAGCGTCCTCAATTACAGCTGGTAACTATGGCAACTAATGTTCCTCATCTATGTATACTAGCTCAATCGCGTCATCTACACGTTTCTATAAGAACACAAGCTTTCTTGCTCAAACATTACCAAGGTGTGGAAATCTTCCTTCCGATCTATCCGGAAAGAAGCCGAGGTACTCTGTCGACTCCGCATCGGCCATGGGTAGAGCCCTGCGCGGATAAACAAAACGTGATCTGCATCCGCCCCGCATCCGCACGGCTGTTATCCGCATCCGCACGACTGTTATCCACATCCGCCCCGCATCCGCACGACTGTTATCCGCATCTGCCCCGCATCCACACGAATGTTATGCACACGTTTGTTATCCGAATCTACTGGCATTACAATAATATTTTCAATGTGTTGCTTTGCAGTATACTTTATCTATTAAACATTTGAGCAGAATGTTACACAGCCAGAATTGCAATTCTTTTCAGTTGGGAGTGTTGATTATCCTTAATGACATAATTTGAATGGAATTAGCGTAAATCATCATCTTACATTTGTCATGGAAAAACATAACGAAAAGAAATTCATGAACATCGGGGCCCTATTAAGGGATAGTGGGGGGGAATTGTGCGCACTTAAGCAAGAATCGGTCTTGTGATGGTCTCATAATAGATAACACAGCTGCTGTTATGAATAAGGGAGCCTTAGTAATCCTATATTCGAGGTGCAGAAACAAATTTAATTCAAAAATACATTTGGTGGACTATAAAACAAAATCTCGCAAATATGCACTTGTGCACCATTACTCCACTCTGTTTTTAAAACGTGACTCAATGAATCCCGGTAAACTAATCTATTATATTGAAAAATAAATACATGCATAAACACTGTAAAAATGGCATTTAAAAGAACACTTAATTTTAAATAATTGAATCACAACTGTAGGCTTACCTTCTTATTTGCTGGCTACAGAATATAACATGCAACGTGTTAAATTTCTTCATCCAAGCCTCACGGCTATCACATAGCAACTGGCATCATGCTGACTGTCCCTATCTGATAGATACGATGACAGCTTAAGGGTAGCAGGGAACTGAGTTGCTAGTTGTACTACCAACTCGAAAAACATAGGTGCGCAAAATTACCCAACTTTCCCCATGATATTCAACAAGTTTGGATTGTAATCTAAAAACTATCCGCAAATTTATTCCAAACATTATCCGCAGCTTATCCGCTATCCGCAAAGCCATGCAAACTATATCCGCATGGCGAAAAATGTTGCGGATATCCGCGGGTTTATCCTCGGATATCCGCATCCGCGCAGGGCTTTAGCCATGGGTACCGTGGCACCTGGCCGATCTGCGAAGGACTCTCAAACTGCCTAACACCCTCTCCCTCATTCTCCGTGCTGTCGGGCCGTCAGTAGATCTCGTCATCTGGTTCATGAGGGAAAGTGGCTAATTGTAAAAGTTTTAATGTAAGTTAAGACTTTTAATGCAGGTTTAGTCTGTTTTATGTTTTTTATTGCGTTCATCTATTTTATTGTTCACTCTTTTATTTGTTTTATTGTTTTACCATCCCCCTTTTATTTTTTAAAATCCAAATCAGGCATACTTGTTGGGGCTCACTATCTGTTTTATATAAACCATTTTCGTTTCATCTCTGACAGTGGGCTGTTATTACCTTCATCCTTCCATTCCATACCATTTCATTTCATTAAGGGCTGATAACCTAGATGTTAGGCCCCTTAAAACGAGAATTATCATCTTCATCATCAAGCATTACCTTGTGAATACTCAATTTTCCTGGATTCTATTTGTTCACAGCAACATCATCATAAATATAATTATTCCCACGTAAACACATGATCAAATCAATCCCAACCTCAAAATTTCTATGCATGAATATATAACATCAACATCACTGATACTTTACACTTCAGGCTGGTATTTTTAAGAGCTACATCTTTCACCTTTAATCTAAATTTGCAACAGATCTGGGGTTCCAGTCTTTTAATGTATTTTTGGCTTTTTATATAATTAGTAACTTGGGGCCATTCTTTACGCTGATGACGTTATGTTACCGGTCAAAACAAGCTGGATCTCCAACATCATGTTCAGGAATGGAGTGATCGGTTAAGTCAATATGCCCTGTGGCTTAACAAAGCATAAACAGAATATATGACATCGGATGCAGAAGAAATCGGAACAATCCAAGTCGACGGCGATGATCTGCCTCGAACGACAAAATTTAAGTATCTTGGCTCTACGATAACTGCTGAAGGTCGTCTCACCGAGGAGGTCAACGTAAGAATTAATGCTGCGTGGATGAAGTCGCGATCAACGACAGGTGTCATGTGTGACCGCCAGATGAAAGATCACCTAAAATCGAAGATTTACTGCACAGTCATTCGTCCCGTAGCGCTTTATGGTACTGAATGTGGCCGAACCCCAAGGAAGCAGAACGTCGGCTAAGTGTCTTGGAGACCAAGATGCTGGCATTACTAAGTTGGATCACATCCCTAATGAAAGAATAAGGGAACGATTTGGTGCCGCGGCTATCAACAACAAAATGCGGGAGGGTCTTCTGCATGTGCTACGATCAGGAGCGGACACCATTTCACACTAGAGGTCGCCGGGAAAAGACCAAAGGGGCGACCGAGACAACGTTGGGCCGATACACTGCACAGGGATCTGAAAAGCGTCAACCTACATTCGGACATGGCCCTTGACCGAGTAAAGAGGAGACAGCGGATTCACATAGCGGACCCTGCCACGAGGCGGGACAAACCCTAAAGCAAAAGAAGAAGACGAGTAATTTTAGTAATATTTTTGGAGACTGCCTTTGTTATGTTTTTTTTAATGTAAGACTAGCAAATTGACTTTGTCTATTGTCCGCTGAGAATGGTTACAATGTGACCGAAACCAGTGTACTATAATTAAAAGTAGATTTTATTGGCTTACGGTATTAATTTTTGTAATATATTAGAACACAAGCTATTAGTTACGTTTCTTTTTCGTCTAATTTCGTCCCTGTAATATTGAACGCTGAAAAATGGGTGGGGGGGGAATGTCCAACGGAAACTTGCGGTGAATGAACAGAATAAGTTTTAAAATATGACCTCCACTCGCCATTCTCTTAAGCTCAATAATATAGCCGTGATTTTATATTTCTTTGTGTAACTGAGAAGATGTAGACGAGTAGTGATTATTTTGTAGATTTCGACCAGGAATTTCAAGGAAGTCACAACACTGTTGAGATCGCGCTTATTTCTTACAAACAACGACCTGGCAACAATGTGTCTGATAAAATGTATTATTATGATGGCTGTATTTGTTATTCACATGAGGATTGGTAAGGAGGGGGTGGTGGCCTTAGGTTATGAATCATTCCGGCATTTGCCTGGAGTAAAAGTGGGGAAACCACGGAAACCCACTTCTAGAATGGCTGAGGTAGGAATCGAACCCACTTCTTCTCAGTTTTGCCCTACGATACTAGTCCTCAGACTACAATTAGATTTCTTGGCAGAGCCGGGTATTGAACCTGAACCCTCGGCCGACAGCCAAGAATGACAAATCAAGGCTTTAATCTTCTTGTATTAGTTCGCACTTTTGCTTGTCGCCGTGGTGGTCCGGGTTCGACTCACGATCTGTCAAGAAATTTTAATTCTGGCCTGAGGGCTGGAAAGGGGTGCACTCAGCCTCATGAGGCAAAACTGAAACAAATACCGGGATGGTTGCTAACATAGGCCACGGCCGCCTCTTTCCAAAACCTAGCCACAATTACAAAATAGTCATTACAATAACACAGGTGGTCAGACAAATTCAGCACACATCCAAAATACATGGGGCTGATGACCAAGATGTCCCAAGTCTCTAAAATGAATTATCATTATATTATTCTAAACGGAAACATAAATTAATTGCTACAATAGGATTAATCGATTGTGTCGAAAACATTTTTTCCCAAAGGGGTGGGATGTGAGTTGGCGACCACGGGATCCCAGCTGAGTCCACAATTGCTTCCACTTTCTTGTGTCGGGCTCCTATCTGTTTTCTTTCCTGTCGACCTCTCTTTGTCAACTCTTGTTCTCTTCCGACCCCGACGGTATTAGGGTATCCGAGGTCTTTCACTTTCCCACTTGAATTAGCTCTTGTCTCATCTTTCCTGATCCCTCATTCTTCGAGGGGTCAGGCCTCTTGTTTTCTTTCAATTCTATTTCCTTTTCTCTTCAAGAATCCTGCACTGTTTGTGTTAATTGGCTCCTCGTGTATCTAAATTCCCTTAGCGAATTTTTTGAATCTACACTACATTTTGTAGGTATTTTCAATCTAAGTTGCATTTTGTAAGTCATTTCGATCTCAATTGCATTTTGCGAGTATTTTTTAACCTCAATTGCATTTTGTGAGGGTTGACAATCTAAATTGCTTTTTAGTAAATCGTTATAAATGTGGTACCATTTTTGTGAGTTTTCTGAATTTCAATTGCATTTTGTAAGTATTTCGACTCTACATTGAATTTTGTACGTAGTTTGAATTATACGCACCAAATGTAGTTTACGTTCAATCTATTAATTTTGTGAGTATTTCCCTTCTAAATTACCTTGTGTAAGTATTTCCACTCTACATTTCGCGAGTCGTTTCCATCTGAGTTCCATTTTGTAAGTATTTTCAGTCTGACTTAATTTTCGTTCTGGTTTCCATTTCATTGTCATTTTCGCTATCACCCAGACCATTAGGGGCCGATAACCTAGATGTTAGGCCCCTTAAAACAACAATTATCATCATCATCATTTATTTTGGAGGTTATTCGATATACTGTTCGTCTTTCCTTTCACTGCACTCTCACAGGAGCAAAATAGACTTCTAATTAATTAAAATATATTGTATCATATATTTTTAAATAATGCACCTTCTTTGTGAAAACTAGGCTAAAACATTAAAAATATTTGTTGAAAACTTGCAATATTCTTTTTTCGAAAGCCTTCCCTATTTGATTGATTTTTGTCACAGACTCTAATTTGGTTATTGTTAACATAAACAAGGAAGGTCACTTGGTATATTTAGGTGAAAAGTAACTTTTATACATTTCTATTCATCATTCCGAAAATAAGCGATGATCTCTCATTTAAACTTATTTTCTTATTTCGTGTCTACTAATCGATTCTTCGGTTAGTCGATTATTCTATTATTCAGGTATACCTTCAAAAAATCAATTTTTCAAAATATACTTTTATTTTATGCTCCTATCCTTTAGGAACATTTTGGTGCAAGAAATGCCATTATGCGCCGTAGTTATTGAGTTATGATTTAAAAGTCAGAGCCCTGCACCGAATGTTCGCCCTGGTTAATGGTTTGTAAGATTTATGCTCAAATGTTTATCACTCATTTTCTCAGAGTTGTTTCTTTGACAGCCGTTTTAATGATAACTCAAAAACTAATTGAGATACACTAATGAACTTTTTTGTGTGTATTTTTTGCTTACTGTATCTACAAAATGATGTAAATTCATGTCTCTCTGATGGTTTCTTAAAAAAAATGTAAAATGTTAGACATTTTCTTTTCAATACAAAAGTAACAAGTAGTTCCGTGAAGAACTATACAGCCTATTTTCATATATCCTGCTCATGTTAATTGCCACTATCAACATACAAAATTTCAGTTTGATTGCTGTAATAGATTCGTAGATATTGAGTACCGACTAAATATTTCCGATGGCCGCCATGTTGGATTTTATATATGTAGGTCCTAGAGTTATGTACTGTTACATGAAGATTATTGTGTTTGTGTAGCATTCAAACTTCAATCGCATGATTAGGACACAAGAAGTAATAAGGAGATTTTAAAATTTCGCACAGCTGCCATCTTGTGGTTATGGAAAAAATTGAAATAAATTAGATGACAGTGGATTAACATTCGTAAAAGGATTTACTGTACCAATTTCACTGTACTCGGATGGTTAAATTACGAGAAACGTCCATGTGAATATTTATACTTCGCGTCGCCGCCATGTTGTATTTGTGATCACCAGGTTATTTAAAGTCCTATAGGTGAACTTACGTTCATAGCCCTTATGAACATAAAAAATTAGTTTGATTGCTATTATAGATTCGTAGATATTCAGAGTCGTCTGAATATTTCGGATGGTTGCCATTTTGGATTGTTAAATGTACAGGCCATAGAGTCATGTACCATTGAAGTAACATTATTGCGTAGGTTCGTAATTCAAACTTTCACTTCGATCGCTTGATTACGACAAAAGAAATAAAAACTTAATTTCATAATTCGCACAGCCGCCATCTTGAGGTTATGTAAACAATTGAACTAAGTTAGATACCAGTGCATTACAATGAGTATAAACTTTTCCTGTACCAGATTTCATTGCGTTTGGAACATCACATCGCGAGAAAGGTCTATTTAAAATTTTCAAATTCGCTTGGCCGCCATGTTCGTTTTGTAGTTAACCGCTTTTTGAAAGTCTTATAGGTGAACCTCCAGTAGTGCCCTTTATCTCCGTATAAAATTTCAGGGTGATACAGCTAATAGTTTGAGACATAGAATGCCGGTAAAATATTTCGTTCATCCGCCATCTTGTGGTTATATAAACAATTGAACCAGGTTAGATATCGGTGCATTACAATGTGTATTAACATATATTATACCAAGTTTTATTGCGTTTGGTTGGTTAAATCGCGAGAAACGTCTAATTAAAAGTCGCAAATTCGCGTGGCCGCCATGTTGGTTTTGTAGTTACCAGTTTTTCAAAAGTCACATAGGTGAACTTCTAGTAGTTCCCTTTATCACCGTAATAAATTCCAGGGTGATATCTGTAATAGTTTCGGAGATATTGAATGCTGGTGAAATATTTCGCACAGCCGCCATGTTGGATTGGTGAGACGTAACAAAATTTGAAGGGCACGGTCGAGGTCGCCCGGAATAGTACTATGAACTTACCGAGTTTCATTGAAATCGCTCCAGCCGTGTAAAAGTTATTAGGGGACACACACACACACACACACCTCACACACACACACACACACACCGACGAAAGGTAATCTCATAAGCCTATTTTTTCAAAATTGAAAATAGGCTAAAAATATTTTTTGTTAAGACATGTTGCTGAAAGTACTTACAATTCTAGAGACATATATTTGCAATAACATGAATTAACAGAACCTAAAAATGTTGAAAATTACAGGAGTTATCGCTAAACGCTGCAGCCTTGTTTGATGAACAACCACCATTTTGAATTTTGAAAATATACCCAAATTATTTTTTGACATAAATGTAATGCAGTTTCTCTTATAAATTAATGCCAGTGTTTCATGTGCACAAAATTTCATTTCTGTAACTGTTGTGGTTTTGAACGGGGGGGGGGGGGGGGGGGAATAGATAATTGTTAAAATTTTACCATGGTAACCAGTACCTGACCCCTTAATCGATTGAAAGGTTAGTCGATTAATCGTTTACTGATTAATTTCAAATCATTCTATTAATCGATTAGGAGCATCGCTTATGACCAGGTCTTCAGTAGTTACGACGAGTCTGCGATACAGTTGGTGGTATTTACGCTGGGAGATTTGTAAATCTCGGAGACTTGTAATTTAGTTCGTGCGCTCGGGAAGGCACAAGTGCGACTGACTCAGCTGTCATTCTCTTGATTGATCTATTACCCTTTGTGCATTTAACTGTTCTGTACAATAGAGACGGTGAGATTTACGCTCCACTTCCGCCTCTCGGCGATTATTCTACGCTCAAATATTTTGACATAGCGTCAGTTAAACAAGGGAAATATATTTCCACTCTGCTGCATACAATTCGAATGCTCTCTCCTTGTCTCTTGTATTGGAAGGTAACGAAACAACCTTGCCTCAACTTTTTTAAGTTATCGTCTTACGCAAAACTTTTATGAAAGGTAATTTTGCTACTTCTTTAAACAAACCCTTCGGTGTTAGAATGCGTGATAACTGGATCGGTTGATTTACTGGCTCGTAAAGTCCACTCCTAGGGACGTATTACCGTCTATAACGCCATGGCAGCTACAAGGGACGTCAAACTCAACACACGAGAAATGAAACAAAATATTTAAAAAAAAAGTACAGCCGCCATTTTTAAGTTCTCATAAAATTCCGTTAAATTAGACGTCATTATCTTAAGGCTTTTATGAAGATATACCTGCTGAGTTTCACAGCACTCAGATGAAAAGTCGCGAGAAAATAGAAAATCCATTAAAATAATTAAATTTCGCGTCACCGCCATGTTGGTTTTGTGATCACCAGGTAATTAAAAGTCCCGTAGGTGAACTTATGTTAATCGCCTCTACAACATACAACATTCCTGTTTGATTGCTGTAATAGATTCGTAGATATTTAGAGCCATCTAAATATTGCGAGAATGTATCAGTCTTCAGTTGTTGATACACAATGACACATGGAACTTACAAAGTTCGAGGTTAGTAAGACCGGGCGGGCATCAATTCCACTTGGGTACCTGAGTCAGGTAGCTAGGGTTACCTCAATTCCACTCGACACTCCAGGTAGTCGCCAGAGGAGTCCTTCAACTCCGCTCGGTCGCGGTCTCGTTATCCTTATGCATTCTTAGAACGACACAAGTCTTCCATGATCACTTCTACCATTGATTATGATCAATGCTTCTAATATAACTAATATAACTTCTAATAATGATGAATTAAGTATAACTTCTCAAAATAACCTACCGTGGTCAGTTATATTTCAACAGTACATTAACCACTGTTTCAGTGTTTGCATTTTTAAGTATACTAAAATAAGTGGAACAGCTACCGGGTGAGTTAGCCGAGGTCGTTATGGCATGACTGCTGGCAGTCGCTCACATCCGGGAGGCGCGGAGGTTCGAATCCCCCCGCCGGCACCCTTGAAGTCTTCTGTGGTTTCCCATCTTCATTCCAGGCAAATGCCGGGGTTGGTCCCCAAGTATAGGCCACAGCCGCTACCTTCCAATTCCTAGCCCTTACATTCCAACTTCCCCCTCCTCCCCCCACCCCCAACGGTACTTGTAGCTCACCCATTGGGTGTCCGTCTCGAAGCAGCTACAAAACTGGCGAGCCGAACATGTCCTCGGACACTCCCGGCACTAAAAGCCATACGAAAAAAAAAAAAAAAAAAGTGGAACAGCTAATTTCAAAACATAGAGTAGAATTGTTTAATTTTTGTTGTTATTTAGTCTACTCCTCATTTAACAGTTTCTTATCACTTGTAAACTGATAAGAACAGATGAGATGGCTGCATAGAAAAAGTGGAGTGCAGACGATATCTAAATCCGAATAGCTGTTACGGTAAACAAGCCTAGCTCTATAAGAGTTAGAATTCATAACTAATTTGTTGTGTGGGAATGCAGCTGAATTTTCCGTTCTAGGCTAGAAAACAGTATTTTCAGCATCCGCAGCTGATATCGAAATTATTTTTATGTACGAATTATACACCTATAATTATTTAAATTTAATTTTATAATATCTGACTAGTTTGAAAAGCATACAAACATTTCATTATGCACATGTTAAAAACAATGCATAAAATTTGTACAAAAAAAATTGACTTCAGAGCGCTTGACCGATGGCGTGGTGGTGTTCGCAAGGCATTGTTGTGCCATTGGTCAACCGCTCTGATGTCAAGTCCGCTCAATCGTTAAATCAGGTATAACGTGTTTAGCACATTATAACTTATATGGCAGAAAATGCAAGTGATTTAAAATTAATCATAATATCTCTTAAATAAGTTTGCCAAGTTTTCTATTTTTTTTCTACACATTTTATGCATTGTTTTTAACATGTGCATAATTAAATGTTTGTATGTTTTTTAACCTAGTCAAACATTATAAAATTAAATTTAGATCATAATAGGTGTATAATTTGTACCTAAAAAAATACTTTCGATATCAGCTGCGGATGCTGAAAATACTGTTTTCTAGCCTAGAACGGAAAAATCAGCTGCATTCAAGAATTCGCTCATTCGCTGCAGAAGGTGTTTGACCCGGCCCTTGGGATGCGAGCAGGAGAGTTATGACATTTGTTGACGTCATTGGGGGGAACCCCTTTGCCCGACCCCTTGTCAAAGCCTGAGCGGAATTGAGGAACTCATTTTTGGGTCCCTTGGAGGACCGAGTGGAATTAAGGAAAATCGAGGGGAATTGATGTTCGACCGTAAGACCAGTAGGATATCTGAAAATAGACTATTCAGTTCTTCACGGAACTACTTGTAACTTATTTCTACTCTGTTATATAAAACTATATTTCGTGTTATTTCTTATTCCATTACTTGTTCTGTTCCAGGTGAGTGAAGTGTCCACGAATCCCGATGCTGGGCGTCTGGTGCCGGTAAGGAGCTACTTTGTTTTAGTGCTTTACTCACAAGCTAGCTTAATTCATAACAAAAAAAAAATCTGCTACTACGAACGCTAGTGTCGACCCATACATGGTCAAATGAAAATCGAAATATCTACGTCGGTTTTAAGAAATAAAAGAATCTGCTTCCCAAAAATTGAAGATAAGAATATCAAAGAATAGACTAAAACAACCAAACTTCAATTTCATTTAAATCTGTAGAACAAGTTCCATTAAAAAACCAAGCGTTCTTAGCATGTTTTTAGCCTACTTTCGATTTTTGCAAAAAATGAAAGTAGACTTATGAGATCAACACAGGGCGAAAAAAGTGTGTCTGTCTGTGTGTGTGTATGTGTGTGTGTGAGTCTGTGTGTGTGTGTGTCTGTGTGTGTGTGAGTGTGTGTACTCTGAATGTCTGTCCCCCCCTATCAATTCGAACACGGTGAATGCGAATTGAACGAAATTTGGTACAAAGGTAGCACTAGCAAAGGACACCTCAGTGTCATGTTTTATATCGCGGCCATCTTGACGGAAACGTAATGGCGGCCACACAAATGTTCAAAGCTTAAATCAAATTACGACTAACCTAATCATCCGATCTCTACCAAATTTTGCAACGTCATACCTTTATGGGGGGAGCATCCATTGACCAAACCAATAGGTCATCAGCGTAATAGTTTGCGGATGGCGACCATCTTTGTGTGAAAATCGATTCCCCCTATTAATTCGAACACGGTGCAACCGAATGGAACGAAATTTGGTACAGAGGTAGTACTAACAAAAGGCACCTCAGTGTCATGTTTTATATCACCGCCATCTTGACGGAAACGTAATGGCGGCCACACAAATGTTCAAAGCTTAAATCAAATTACGATTAACCTAATCATCCGATCTCTACCAAATTTTGCAACAACATACCTTTATGGGGGGAGCATCCATTGACCAAACCAATAGGTCATCAGCGTAATAGTTTGCGGATGGCGGCCATCTTTGTGTGAAAATCGATTCCCCCTATTAATTCGAACACGGTGCAACCGAATGGAACGAAATTTGGTACAGAGGTAGTACTAACAAAAGGCACCTCAGTGTCATGTTTTATATCGCCGCCATCTTGACGGAAACGTAATGGCGGCCACACAAATGTTCAAAGCTTAAATCAAATTACGATTAACCTAATCATCCGATCTCTACCAAATTTTGCAACTACATACCTTTATGGAGAGAGCATCCTTTGACCAATCTAATAGGTCATTCACCTGATAGTTTGCGGATGGCGGCCATCTTTATGTCAAAATTGATTCCCCCTATTAATTCGAACACGGTGGAACCGAATGGAACGAAATTTGGTACAGAGGTAGCACTAGCAAAGGGCACCTCAGAGTCATGTTTTATATCGCCGCCATCTTGACTGAAACGTAATGGCGGCCACACGAATGTTCAAAGCTTAAATCAAATTACGATTAACCTAATCATCCGATCTCTACCAAATTTTGCAACTACATACCTTTATGGAGGGAGCATCCTTTGACCAATCTAATAGGTCATTCACCTAATAGTTTGCGGATGGCGGCCATCTTTATGTCAAAATTGATTCCCCCTATTAATTCGAACACGGTGGAACCGAATGGAACGAAATTTGGTACAGAGGTAGTACTAGCAAAGGGCACCTCAGTGTCATGTTTTATATCGCCGCCATCTTGACTGAAACGTAATGGCGGCCACACGAATGTTCAAAGCTTAAATCAAATTACGATTAACCTAATCATCCGATCTCTACCAAATTTTGCAACTACATACCTTTATGGAGGGAGCATCCTTTGACCAATCTAATAGGTCATTCGCCTAATAGTTTGCGGATGGCGGCCATCTTTGTGTCAGAATCGATTCCCCCTATTAATTCAAACACGCTGAAACCAAATGGAACGAAATTTGGTATAGAGGTAGCACTAGCAAAGGGCACCTCAGTGTCATGTTTTATATCACCGCTATCTTGATGGAAACGTAATCGCGGCCACCCAAATGTTAAAAGCTAAAATGTAATTACGACCAACCTAATAATCTAGTCTCTACCTAATTTTGCAACACCATATCTTTATGTGGGAAACATATTCTGACCAAACTGCAAGAACATCAGCCCAATAGTTTGCAGATGGTGGCCAAGTATGTGTGCAAATCGATTCCCCCTATCAATTCAAACACGGTGAAACCGAATTGAACGAAATTTGGTACAGAGGTAGCACTAGCAAAGGGCACCTCATATTCATGTTTAATATCCCTATAGCACGTTGTATTTCAACAAGCTCCTACAACCAACATTCAATCATACTCCTTGAAAAGGACAAAGAGTTATAACAATACCCATGCATTTAGGAGAAAGTAGGCTATATGTTCTTTACTGAACATCTTGTTTTCAAGTATGGTTTTTTTTCAAATTACAATTAATTACTTGACTTATTTCCTTTCGCTCCGTGCGGAGCATAGGGCATCCAAGAATGATTTCCATCGGGGTCTGTTTGTTGCCAAGTTCTTCATTTCCCTCCAAGTCTTTCCCGCTTTTCTGGTCTCATCTTCAATGGTGCGTTTCCAGGTGTTCCTTGGTCTTCCCCGTCTCCGAGCCCCTTGAGGATTCCATTCCAGAGCTCCCCTTTCTACTGCATCATTCTGTTTCCGCAGAGTATGCCCAATCAAGCCCCATTTCCTCCGTTTAATTTGGACTTCCATAGGTTGTTGGTTAGCCCTTTGCCACAGCTCTTCGTTTGGGATTATATCTGGCCATCGTATACCCAGAATTCGACGCAGACAATGATTGATGAATACTTGAAGTTGGTGGCTAATAGGATTGGTAATTTTCCATGTTTCACATGCATACACAGCTTTCACATTGGTATTAAAAAGTCTGATTTTCGTCTTCCTGGATATGTTACGGTTTCTCCATACTGGATAGAGCTGCACAAAAGCCCCATTTGCCTTTCTTATTCTGCTCTTGACGTCCTCCTCAGCCCCTCCACTTCTCGTTACCACGCTTCCCAAGTAAACAAATGTATCCACCTGTTCTACATCTACTCCTCCCACAGTGAGACCAGCCTGTACTGTGGAGTTCACTCTCAGCTCCTTTGTCTTCTTTCAGTTTATCTTAAGTTCAACCTTAGCAGCTTCAAGTTCTGAGTTTGCCAGTTTTCCCTCTATGTCTCTGACGCGCTGTGCTAGCATACAGATGTCATCAGCAAAATCAAGATCCTCCAACCTGTCTCGAAGTCCCCAGTGTATCCCTCTCTTCCTTCCTCTCCCCACCTTCCTAAGAGTATTATCAAGAACAATCAGGAACAAAGTGGGAGAAAGTATACAGCCTTGTCGTACTCCAGTCTGGATGGTCAATGGCTGGGATAGCTGACCCTCATGCAGGACTTGACAGTCTTAACCAGAATACATCTCTCGTATGATGTTAACTATTTTACTTGGTATACCATATTCCTTTAAGGTCTCCCACATGACCTTCCTATTAATGGAATCAAAGGCCTTCTCAAAATCGATAAACGTGATGTACAGTGGTGCTTGCCATTCGTTACTCTGCTCCACAATAATCAGTAAAGTGTTAATTAAGTCCACACAACTGCTTTGTTCCCTAAATCCAGCTTGTTATTTCCTCAACTTCGACTTGATAGACTTCTTAACGCGATTCAAGATTATCCTGAGAAATACTTTGCTTGGTACGGATAGTAAGGTAATACCTCTCGAGTTGTTACAATTCAAGTCACCCTTCTTTGGGATTTTAACAATCACACCTTTCTTCCATTCCGCAGACAGCTTCTCTTCAAACCAGATCTTTTCCATCAATGGCTTCAGGATATTAGCTGTGGTGTCCATGTCTATCTTGAGGACATCTGGTGAAATTTTGTCGACACCGGGGGCTTTTCCATTCTTCAGCTGTAGCAAGGCTTCTTTGATTTCAGCACAAGTTGGACTGGGCAAAAGAATATTTGGATCCGAATTTCCAGGTTCATCATTCCTCTCTTCGTGGTGTTCATTGATCCCTCGATCAACATTAAAAATTTCGGTGAAGTATTCCTTCCACCGTTCTTGTTGTTCTTCTTGAGTTATGAGTAAATTTCTCTGTTTGTCTTTTATGGGTCGGTTCTTTCGGACACTGTTCTTGGACAGCACTTTTGTGATGCGGTACATTTCTTTGCTGTCACCCTTTGATGCAGCATCTTCTGCCTTCTTCGCCATCTCATCGATCCAATTACTCTTATCTCTCTTCACACTCTTTTTGACTTCTTTGTCAACGACCGTGTATTCTGCTTGCAGTTTTTCTTTCTGATGTCGAGTCTTACACATATTCAACCTCTCCTTAATCATTTTCCTATGACTTATTGCCTCCCAAGTTTGTTCTGACATCCAATCCTTCTTGAGAGGATTGCTCTTTCCCAAGACTATTTCACTTGTATCAAGGATGATGTTCTTTACATTACTCCAGGAAGATTCAATATCAGTTTCCGCTGTATCAGATTGGAGTACCTGAAAACTATTTCTTAGCTCCAATTTAAATTCTTCTCTGACCTTCTCCTCCTTCAACTTCCTCACATCAAATCTCTTGCTCTGTTTTTCAAACCTCTTATTTGCCACCATGATCTTCATCTTGAACTCAGCCAGCATAAGGTGGTGATCACTGCTAGCATCAGCTCCTCTCTTATTCCGAACATCGGTGAGTGATCTTCTGAATCTCCTACTCACTGCGATGTGGTCAATTTGGTTCTCAGTGTCATGATCAGGGGAAATCCACGTGATCTTATGACACCTCTTATGAGGAAACAAAGTACCTCCAATAACAAGGTCATGGCTAGCACAGAAATTTGTGAACTTTTCCCCATTTCCATTCCTATCCCCAAGGCCATGCACACCCATCACATGTTCTAGTCCCTCGTTGTTCTCTCCTACCTTAGCATTAAAGTCTCCCATTATTATAATCACATCTCTCTTACTGCTTTTCTTTACTGTCTCATGTAGAAGGGAGTAGAATGCTTCCTTAAGTTCTTCTTCTGATGGTTCCGTGGGTGCAAAGCATTGTATAATCGTAACATTGCGAATGCGAGTCTTAAATCGTACTGATAACTTTCGCTCGGAAATGGGTTGCCAACTTATAAGGCTTTTCTTTGCATGTTCAGTAAGCAAAAGACCAACTCCATCTCTGCGTTCCGCATTCTCCTCGCTCCTCCCAGAGTATATGAGGGTAAGTCATTCATAAGTTTTTATCTCACCAAAATCTGGCCATCTTATCTCACTGAGCCCAAACGTGATCATTTCTCTGGTCACCTGCCTCAGCCTACTACTCTCACCCAGAGTCCTCACATTCCAGAAACCTATTCGTGTCTTCCTTTTCGTGTCGAAAGTTGTCAACATGAGATCCGTCCGGTTTTCATTCTTTCCAGTTTCTTTAATAAACAATTTCGGAGAGTGCGAGTTATTAGCCCACAGCTTCCTAGTTTTCTGGTAGGGCTGCCGCCTTAAGGACTGAAAACGAGCCCCTGTAGTTTTCCAACCGTACCACTGAATTACAGCTCCGCCTGGAAATAACCTACTGATGACGCTGCTGCCCACCATCATGGTGTAGTCTGTCATTTAGTCTGGTCTCTCACCCTCGACCTTACCGGCATGGGTTACCCTGTCAGGAGCCGAAGCTCCCACCGGGATCACTGAAACACACGAGCCTCCCCTCCACGTCAAGGTACCAGACCATGGGGGAGGAAATTATAATTTAAACCGGAAGTAATTTTCAAACTTATCATCAGCCCCGTATAGTTGGGTGTCTCTTGACCTCGTCTGATAACCTTCATTATGTGATGATCTGTATTAGTTGCATTAGGGACAGGGATGAGGTAGGCGCCCCGGGACTAAGTAAGGTACTATCCCGGCATTTGCTTGGAGGGAGTGTGGAAAGCCTTGGGGAGCAACCAAACTCAGGATACCCACAGTCAGTGTCGGGATTCGAACCTACTATCTCCAAACTTTATGAACCTGCCCTCATGGCCGTGGTGCACCATTTAACAAGCTCGGCTACACTGCGGGACTCATAATCAAGATAATTGTTTTCTTGTGGGGTCGACATTGTCTTACTGTTTATTATTCAGCCGGGAGCTCACCAGCGATAAATCCTTCGCTACCGCCAATGAGCCATGCAAGTAGCAAGACGCGTGGTTCCCCGCCATGACGTCACCCAGGGGGTCCATGGTCCTACCAGTGGCCCACGACCGCTAGAACCTGAGCCGCTCCATAAACCTGTCGACCAATAAAACAGTCTGTGTGTGTTCAGTTTGTTCGGACTCCATTGTCACAGCAAATTACTGCACAAAAATATAAACCAAACACTGCTGAAGAAAGTGAGTTAGACTAGGAACCATCGGGCTTCAATTGGTCACTGTAGTTCACTTAGCATCACTGCAATAATCTTCTTCTTCTTGCTTCGTTACGGCCAACCAAGGACCACGTCATGTCAACTGTTTCTTCTGCATTTTAATGTTGGCCCAGTAGTCCTTCATTCGCAATCGATGTTGCACCTTTCTCACTGTCGTCCACGCCTTCCGGTTTTTAGTTTCGGCTTAAGTTGAAAACTCCGATGTTTCTTAAGTTTCTCCCTAAGTGGGCCACGCTCCTGGATATCGTCACATGTTATCCCAATCTCTATATGGGTACACACCATCAAATCAAAGGCTCAAGTCAAGGAAAAGCTTCCTTCATTCAGCAAAAGCCTCACGGAACCGCCCGGAAAAATTAGATTAACATCATGGAAAAGGAGAGTTAAAGACCTTGAAGACTGGATTATCCCTCATGAAAGTTTACCTCCGGGACATGACAATGGATGGGTTTCGTGGAGAACACTGAACAGGTTGCGAAGTGGGGTAGGTAGGTCCAAGGTGAATTTGAAGAAATGGGGATACACTTCCGACACCACCATGTGCGAGTGCGGGGAAGAACAAACCATGGATCACCTTCTTGTATGCAGATTATCTCCTGCTAAATGCACGATGGAGGACTTGATGGAGGCAACACCTGAAGCACGTGATGTGGCAAAATACTGGTCACATAGTAACATATAGTTGTATATAGTTAAACTGACTGTTTTGATGAGATTGTATATAGTACCAGCTAAATACCATGTATGATGTACTTTTTCTTGAGACTGATGTTGCTTCTGACACGATTAAATAAAAATCCCAATCACCAACAGATCTTTCTCTACTTCACTGAACCAGGCCCCCTTTGTCTTTTTCTCATGGAGAAAAGCAATAATAATAATAATAATAATAAGTAGCGGACCCGTGCGAGAACTCTCGCATAATGGGTTGTGTGCGCCCCATGTGTACAGACTACCCGCCTGGCACTAGTACTAAGCGGGCTATACGACACAGTTCTGTCAGGGACTGTTGTCTTGTTTATTTGTTTAAGAGCACTTTATAAACAAATAGTCTAAATATATTTCCGTTGACTTTTCAAGAAATGAAAGAGTTTTCCCGTAACTTACTATTGAGACGATATGGAAGATTTTGGCTGCTTGAGATTCTAGCTCGCGCAGGTGCGCTTTATAAGAAGGGAGGTAGCACGCAGTTCGCTACTCCTGTGGGGGACCGGCACGGATACCAAGAGCCCACTGATGAAGTTATCTTGGTATTCCTAGGCGAAACCCCGCACAAGACACGGAATAAACCTAGAAAAATTGCTGAGTTATTTTACCATAATGATTGTTTAGTTTTCTTACCATTTAAACGGACAATTTTACACGCATAAATTCTCATTTATTTTGGAAATGATGCCCGACAATAGTAGGCCTACTTCAACCCTACCTTAGCGACTTAGGTGGTGTAGTTAGTAGCATGCTGAGCTTCTATGCCCAAAGTCGCGGGTTCAAACCCGGCCGAAGTCATCGGATTTTTAAGAGCGTTGAAATCCCTCAGTATGCCTTCCTTCGGAGGGGAAGTAAAGCCAGCGGTCCCATGTCATTGATTTATGGCATGAAAAAGAACCTACCACTAATTACACTAGTGTGAAGTTAAATTATAGGTTAGATTTGACTAAAGCTCTTAGGTTTCCGACATTCGTCGCCAGGAGCCGACTGCGGTGGCATCTAGTAACCAAGTTCAGAACTAATTGTCGTTGACGGTGGCGTTTGGTAGCAAAAATAGGAAGTAATTGAAAATTGAACGTCTGCAGTCCTTACTTGAATTTAAAAAAAAAACAGATAACACACACTAATACTGCCATCACAATTAACACCGGTTATCAGACAGATTCTAAACACACCCAAAGTACACAGGGCTACATGACCGCGTTGTCGCAGCCCCTAAACTGAGGAACCGGCCAACCAACTCTTCCTTGCTTGTTTAATCTATGTGAAACTAAACGTTCCTCGGAGATTGTTCAGATGAGAAACAACGTCTTATCTTCATAAAGCACCGACTTGTTGCGGACAGAGCAAAGGAAACCTCACAATGCTTGCATTCATAGAATATGAATGTGAAGTCAAGTGATGGATGGCTGCGCCGTCCTAGTTTACGAGTCAACACAATTTGTAAGAGACGTGACAAATTTCACCACTCACTCAACACAGCAAATTACGATCGACCACCTCGCGGTAGAGCCCAGCTCTGATACAAGAAAAAAAAACCGTTATCCGCATCCGCCCCTCATCCGCCCCGCATCCGCCCCGCATCCGCCCCGCATCCGCCCCGCATCCGCCCCTCATCCGCCCCTCATCCGCACGACTTTCTTTCCGCATCCGCACGTTTGTTATCCGAATCTACTGCCATTACAATAAGACTTTTTAATTTGATGAAGCATAAATTACTAAAGCAACATATTTAGACATTTGAGGAAAAACCGTTCCCCACGCTATGTATGTAATGTTCTATGTTTAAAATACCTTGCCACGGTGGGTGTGTGGATAGCGTGTCAGTCTACTAACCCCAAGATTGCAGGTTCGCTCCTGGCCGTGGTAAGTGGTTTTTTTGAAAGGCGGCAAAAATACGACACGCATGTGATACGATGTTGGCATGTCAAAGAACCCATTGGAATTCAGTAGGCCGTGTTCATAATGGCAAAATTAATCTCGGGAGTTTCCGCCAACATAAAGTTCCTCATTTCTCTACTAGAAAGCGCTATAGTGTTCAAGGAGCTTAGATATCTAACCTCCTTGACTTCCATAGTGTTTCAAGGAACAACGAAATTCGACATGCAAGCTACACTCTGGGTGCAAATTACAAAGCTTGCACCCGGCACCCGAGGCCATACGATTTTATTATTATTATTATTATTATTATTATTATTATTATTATTATTATCATTATTATGTTTAAAATGAATGCATTCCTGTTCGGATTGTTAACTATGCTTAATGACATAATTTGAATGAGAATACAGTAGCTTAAATCATCTTCCATTTGTCATGAAGAAAATAAATCATAACGGACAAATATGATATGTCATAAATATCCGGGTCCTAATAATGATATTCAACAAGTTCGGATTGTATTCTAAAACTATCCCCAAATTTCACCAAACATTATCCACAACATATCCGCACAGCCATGCAAACTATATCCGCATGGCGAAATATATTGCGGATATTCGCGGGTTTATCCGCGCAGGGCTTCACCTCGCAGCACAGAGGTTGACATTCTTAGCTATTACCCCTGAGGTCTGATCGGAATACACTACTCCTCTTGAGGCTAAACCTACCTCAGCCTCGGTCCCCCCAGGGGCTCACATCTAGTGGGACGTGGGTTGGCGACCACAGGACCCCAGCTGAGTCCGGCATTGCTTCCACTTACTTGTGCCGGACTCCTCTCCGTCTTCTTTCCTGTCAACCTCTCTTGGTCAACTCTTGTTCTCTTCCGACCCCGACGGTATTAGGGTATCCGAGACCTAGGGAGTCTCTTCCTTTCCCGCCTTAATTGGTCCTTGTCTCATATTTTCTGATATCCTCCTTTTGCGAGAGGTCAGCCTTCTTTTTCTTTTCATTGTATCCCCTGCCTTCTGCTCAAGGACCTCAAGGAGGCAGGGTGTGTGTAGCCCCACCACTTCTGGTGCACCCTGGGTAGTGCTACACCCTCAAGGCCTTACGACTGGTGAGTTTGGGACTAGGCGATCCCGAGGGATTCCTGACCTGGGTCCGTTTTGTCCCCTTTCTCCTCTGACTTTGGGGCGGGCCCTCTCCTCTTTTCCCTTTCCTTTCTGCCTTGCATGGCTCTCCTTCCTTCCAAGTACCTCAATCCTCCTCCTACGAGGGTTGAGAGCATTTCTTTTCTTCCTGTCCTGTATTTGTTTACCATACCTTCTTCAAGTATGTAAGTCTGTAGTTAGTATTAGTTATAGTTTTCATTCTCATCTCATCTTTCACTATCACCCAAACCATTATGGGCCGTTAACCTAGATGTTAGGCCCCTTAAAACAACAATTATCACCTTCCTACCTCGGCCATCCTGTCTCGAGAAATATCAATTTAAATATTTAAATTTCGCGTCGCCGCCATGTTAGTTTTGTGCTCGCCAGGTTATTGAATGATCTCGGGAAGTTTCCGCTGTTTTGTAATCGGTACATGCTAGCCATCTGGCCGCGATGTCCGCCACGCGGCCCCGGCGAGGTTCCGTTCTGTAGAGAGGAAGCTTACTGCATTATGTATATTGTGTATATTAGGCCTAGTACATTTGTTTTAGAGTTAGCCTCTAGATGACATTTAAATCTCTGCTTCTCGAGATTTATTGAAAGATATTATAAGAGTTTCTATCTTCCTGACGAAGAAAGGAAAACAGAAGACGCTCACTACTTTTTTTTGTCTCGGACAACGACACGTTTGCATGTTCCTTCCTGTATAAATAAACATGATATTTATGAGTTGACTAATGGAATAAGTGGTCAACATCACGCTATATTTATACACAGTTCATTATAACATAAAATTACTCGTTCTCGCATATATATTTGAGAGTTTTGATGATTAAGAGCCAGAAATTAAACCTGGAATTGAACTCGGAACTTTTGAATCCAGCCGCTATAATATGATATAAATAAGTCCCTGTTGTTGTTGTTATTTGAGTCTTCAGTCTTTTGACTGATTTGATGCAGCGCTCCAACTCTCTCTGACCTGAGCTAATCGTTTCATCTCTACATAGCTACCAGACCCTTCATCCGAGGCAATCTGTTAAGCATACTCTAACCTTGGTCTACCCCTACAGTTCTTGTCCTCGACCCTTCCTTCCATAACTAAGCTTGCTATTCCTGGGTGTCTTATTGGTCTATGTGTCCTACCAACCTATCTCTGCTCTTCATTAGCAGTCGCCAGAAACATCTCTCCTCTCCCACTCGTCTTAATACCTCCTATCTATCCATCTGATCTTCATCATTCTCCTGTAACCCCACATTTCAAATGCATCAATTCTCTTCTTTTCTGCTGCGTCAACAGTCCAAGTTTCACATTCATAGAGCACCACGATCCAGAAAAAGGCTTTCAAAAATGACCTAAATCTATATTTAATGTTAACAGATTCCTTTTCTGTAGAAATGCTTTCATTGCCTGAGCCAACCTACTTTTTCTATTCCCTTTGCTTCATCCATCACTGGTTATTTTGCTTCCTAAGTAACAGAAGTTTCCTACTCCCTTAAAACTGATATAAAGTGAGGTGTGGGCAGATGACCTCGGTGTTCTGGCCCTAAAAACAACCCTCACCAAAGTGATGTGGACGAATACTTTGTTGAGTCACAGTGAAACTGCCACTGACCTACTCTGCTGTCTGTTTGTCGAGACTAGGTCGTAATTGTGAGGTTTACATTATGATGTATACACAATGTTTGTATAAACACATCCGTGCGGGTCATGGTAATGCTTAAAAATACACTTTGTAAACTCTTGTCTCCCAGCTTTAACCTTGTGCAGCACTCAGCAGGCAAAAGCAGCATTACAGTAATTGCTACGGCCAACAACGACAGCCTGAAGAGTGTCCCAGTTGAGTTGGCCTAGGAAGAATGGTACCCGAGACCACCTTGTGGCGGTCGCTCCGGAAGCCACGGTTCAATTCCCACCTCAGCCATCTTGAAAGTGGTTATCCGTGGTTTATCACTTCTACTCTTGACAGGCAAATGTCCCTAACTTAAGATCAGGGGCTACAGCGAGTGCAGAATACCTGTTTCGTCTTCAACAATTGAGGGGCCTAGTGGAAAAGGTAGTTACAAGGGAGAATAAGGAAGAAGAAGCGATGGAGGCACTAGAGATAGGAAGCTTGCTGTTTAGGAAGACTGGATCCTTCAAATATCTAGGAAGCATCGTAAGTGGAAAAGGGGCACATGCCACCTGTGCAGGGATTTTGGTAGAGGAAGACAGCCAATGCCATCTAGTATCACCGATAGGTACTTCTAGCACAATGGCATGACGCTATTCTTTGAAAGAGAGCATTATAATGCCAATCAAGGATTTAACATGTAGGTAATCTGCTCAAATGGAAAGAATTAATACTTCAACTTCAAACTACTGAGTTTCATTTCACTAGCAAAGTAAAAGATGAAAAAAAAAGACAATGAAGAACAAAAAAAGAAAAATAAATAAATGTCGTTGTTGTTTTATTTAAGGGGCTTGGGCATCGTGTAGGTAGAAATTGTCTGATAACCTGTATTATTGTGATGGCTATGCGAGTGTTTGTATTATTGTAACTCTGATGATGATTTGGAAGGAGGCGGCCGTGGCCTTAAATAAGGAACCATCCCCACATTTGCTCGGAGTGGAAGTGGGGAAAAGCATACAAAACTACTTCCAAGATGGCTGAGATAGGAATCGAACCCACTTCTTCTCCGTTTTGTTTCACAAGGCTGAATGTAACCCGTTCCAACCCTCAGACCAGAATTACATTTCTTGACAGAGCCGAGAATCGAACCCGGATCTCCGGGGTGACGTCCAACAATGCAAGCCTCCTACAGAAGGCAGGTGGTGACGAAGATGTCCCAACAATGCGAGCCTCCTACAGAAGGCAGGTGGTGACGAAGAAGTCCCAACAATGCGAGCCTCCTACAGAAGGCAGCTGGTGACGAAGAAGTTCCAACAATGCGTGCCTCCTACAGAAGGCAGGTGGTGACGAAGATGTCCCAACAATGCGAGTCTCCTACAGAAGGCAGGTGGTGACGAAGATGTCCCAACAATGCGAGCCTCCTACAGAAGGCAGGTGGTGACGAAGATGTCCCAACAATGCGAGCCTCCTACAGAAGGCAGGTGGTGACGAAGATGTCCCAACAATGCGAGCCTCCTACAGAAGGCAGGTGGTGACGAAGATGTCCCAACAATGCGAGCCTCCTACAGAAGGCAGGTGGTGACGAAGATGTCCCAACAATGCGAGCCTCCTACAGAAGGCAGGTGGTGACGAAGATGTCCCAACAGTGCGAGCCTCCTACAGAAGGCAGGTGGTGACGAAGATGTCCCAACAGTGCGAGCCTCCTACAGAAGGCAGGTGGTGACGAAGATGTCCCAACAGTGCGAGCCTCCTACAGAAGGCAGGTGGTGACGAAGATGTCCCAACAGTGCGAGCCTCCTACAGAAGGCAGGTGGTGACGAAGATGTCCCAACAGTGCGAGCCTCCTACAGAAGGCAGGTGGTGACGAAGATGTCCCAACAGTGCGAGCCTCCTACAGAAGGCAGGTGGTGACGAAGATGTCCCAACAGTGCGAGCCTCCTACAGAAGGCAGGTGGTGACGAAGATGTCCCAACAATGCGAGCCTCCTACAGAAGGCAGGTGGTGACGAAGATGTCCCAACAATGCGAGCCTCCTACAGAAGGCAGGTGGTGACGAAGATGTCCCAACAATGCGAGCCTCCTACAGAAGGCAGGTGGTGACGAAGATGTCCCAACAATGCGAGCCTCCTACAGAAGGCAGGTGGTGACGAAGATGTCCCAACAGTGCGAGCCTCCTACAGAAGGCAGGTGGTGACGAAGATGTCCCAACAATGCGAGCCTCCTACAGAAGGCAGGTGGTGACGAAGATGTCCCAACAGTGCGAGCCTCCTACAGAAGGCAGGTGGTGACGAAGATGTCCCAACAGTGCGAGCCTCCTACAGAAGGCAGGTGGTGACGAAGATGTCCCAACAGTGCGAGCCTCCTACAGAAGGCAGGTGGTGACGAAGATGTCCCAACAGTGCGAGCCTCCTACAGAAGGCAGGTGGTGACGAAGATGTCCCAACAGTGCGAGCCTCCTACAGAAGGCAGGTGGTGACGAAGATGTCCCAACAGTGCGAGCCTCCTACAGAAGGCAGGTGGTGACGAAGATGTCCCAACAGTGCGAGCCTCCTACAGAAGGCAGGTGGTGACGAAGATGTCCCAACAATGCGAGCCTCCTACAGAAGGCAGGTGGTGACGAAGATGTCCCAACAATGCGAGCCTCCTACAGAAGGCAGGTGGTGACGAAGATGTCCCAACAATGCGAGCCTCCTACAGAAGGCAGGTGGTGACGAAGATGTCCCAACAATGCGAGCCTCCTACAGAAGGCAGGTGGTGACGAAGATGTCCCAACAATGCGAGCCTCCTACAGAAGGCAGGTGGTGACGAAGATGTCCCAACAGTGCGAGCCTCCTACAGAAGGCAGGTGGTGACGAAGATGTCCCAACAATGCGAGCCTCCTACAGAAGGCAGGTGGTGACGAAGATGTCCCAACAATGCGAGCCTCCTACAGAAGGCAGGTGGTGACGAAGATGTCCCAACAATGCGAGCCTCCTACAGAAGGCAGGTGGTGACGAAGATGTCCCAACAGTGCGAGCCTCCTACAGAAGGCAGGTGGTGACGAAGATGTCCCAACAATGCGAGCCTCCTACAGAAGGCAGGTGGTGACGAAGATGTCCCAACAGTGCGAGCCTCCTACAGAAGGCAGGTGGTGACGAAGATGTCCCAACATTGCGAGCCTCCTACAGAAGGCAGGTGGTGACGAAGATGTCCCAACAGTGCGAGCCTCCTACAGAAGGCAGATGGTGACGAAGATGTCCCAACAGTGCGAGCCTCCTACAGAAGGCAGGTGGTGACGAAGATGTCTCAACAGTGCGAGCCTCCTACAGAAGGCAGGTGGTGACGAAGATGTCCCAACAGTGCGAGCCTCCTACAGAAGGCAGGTGGTGACGAAGATGTCCCAACAATGCGAGCCTCCTACAGAAGACAGGTGGTGACGAAGATGTCCCATGTCCCAAAAAAAGGAATGAACACCAGCTACAATCATCAAGATCGGGGAGTTCACGTTTGCTGAGTCAATGCATTCTGAGTATAGCAATCCATTGCACAAATTGGCGGCTTCTGTGGCGTAGTTGGTAGCATGCTGAGATTCTATGCCCAAGATCACGGGTTCACACCTGGTTGAACTCGCCGGATTTTTAGAGCGTTAAAATCCTTCATTATGCCTTCCTTTGGAGGGGAAGTAAATCTGGCGGGCCCATGACATAGATTAATGCCATGTAAAAGAACCTTCCTCTAACTAAACTTGTGTGTAGCAAAATTTTTAGTTAAGATTTGATTAATGCTCTTAAGTTCCAACTTTCGTCACCAGGCACTGGTTGCGGTGGCATCTAGTAGTAGCCAAGTTCACAGCTACGTGTCGTAGCATTTGGTAGAAAAAGTAGAAACTACTTGAAATTATCGTCTGCAGTCCTTACTTGAATTGAAAACAGATAACACACACTCTTACAGTCGTCACAATTAACACCGGTTATCACACACCCAAAGAATACGGGGCTACATGAGCGCATTGTCGCAGCCCCTAAACTGAGGGACCAACCATTGCACAAATTCAGACTTCATTTGTCTGTGAACACATTCCGCATTAGGATTCAACTCTATTAGGCTGATGAATTATGAGTTGGTAACAATGCATTTTGCATAATGATTAGTGGCAGGTTGATGTAGCGATATTAATAATGTATACTGAACGATTGCAATACTGAATGTGTTGGAAATGTCCAAATCATTGTCTCCATGAATATTTTAAAGACACGACTCTAGTTCATAGTCTACTATAAAATTGATTACCCCACCTGGGCCCGCAATAGAGCAGGCCGGTAATTTACACAACTCGACGAATACATTGAGTTTTACGAGACACATCCAGAAAATAAGTTTCCGTATTCTTCAAATGTCCTTTTCTTAAAATTATAGAGACCATTTATCAACAGTTGGCAGACCTGGCGACTCTAAATATATTCTTAGCTCTATCTCTTAAGGTACACAGTGCACATGCAAAATTTGGTTGGGGTCCAAAAGATAGTATGCACGTTACATTGATTTGAAGATTGAATTTATCAGCAAGCGTAAAATCAGGTTGGCGACACTGCCATAAATGGGATGCTCAAACTTAAATTGAAATATTATGATCTTCTTCTTCTTCCGAATTTGGCCGCCTGTGGACCTCATGGAACCTAAGGCTTTCTGGTTAATCTCCTCTTCTCTTCCCAAAACATCTTCATTCGTTCACTTGTGATCTTTCGTTCCTCCTCGGATATTACCAGTTTGGCTCTAATTTTAGGTGTATTCTCCTCGAACATCTTGATGTTGTTAATTCGGTTTCTAAACTCTTTTCTGTTATGGATCACATCCACTGTGAGTCCACTTTCCTTGGCGTCTCTTTTAACCTCTTCTACCCACTTAGTTGCCTTAGATCTATATATGTGGCAATTTTGAAAGAACTGTATTTATTAGTATGGATATTACATGTGATTCAACATTAAACCTATCAGCACGTGTGGAATCATGTTGGCAGCGCTGTCGTATGTCGTATTTGCAGGTACTATATGAATACAAAGTTTATAACTGTAGCCCTGCATACTTTCTGATATATTGAGATTAGGATAGCAATGTATAGGGTAAAGTTAAGTAACTCCGTGATACTAAGTTTTTTTTGTTGTTACTATTTCTGAAATGTTAGATTTCAGTTATTTCGATTCATTTCATGTTAACGATGAATACCCTATGGAACATTTCTGGCATATATCTAACAAATATTCATAAGTTATTTCAAGGTATTAATTAACAAAATCCGATAGTAGAAGTAAGTAATTCCGTGATATTCAAGTTACTCCGTGATAGCATGGTGTTCACCATTCAGTGAACTTTTTAATCGTGAAAACTAATGTTTAATGTAATAAAAGTGTTCAAATCGTATGTAGACTACTAGCTTTTAGTACCCCATATTGCCCATATTGAAACATTTCACTACACAGTGTTTTATAGGAAAAAACATTCTATTAAAAATATTCCATTAAACATATTTTAAGTCTTCTTAGTCACTATCAGATTCATCACAACTATCACTCATAAAATAGACATTATAGGTACCAGACATTACAAAATTGATAATCCATCCATTCGGCTCCATTCTTACTCCTCGTGTTATCCGCCAGGGGAGCCACCTCACGCACCACAACCATTATCGTCATTGTTATGAGGTCTAGAATTAGGTCTAGGCCGATCTATTGAGTCTAACTTGACACACTATCTTCACTTCAAATTCAGGTGACACTATGAGTGGCTTTCCAATTTTTGCAAGGGTTGCGCTTCCTAGATCAGCTGAATATTTTGTGCAATAATCCTTAAGTGTTCTCCACGGGTTATTAAAACGTCTACTGGCCTTGTATACCGACCTGAAATGGCGCCAAAGAGGCTCGCTCCTACACAGCTGAAACGGTTAAAGAAGCATTGAGGTCGATGAAGGAAGAAATGTAATAAATATAATTTAAACCTCATTGAGTTGGTCAAAGATAGAACGCAACGGCTTCCTGGATTCCTGGTTTCTACTGCCGTATTTGGGTATAAACTTAGAACCTTCGGAATTGAATCTAAGTAGTGATAGTCCTCTATCACGGTGTTACTTGATAACACGGAGTAACATGACTCTACCCTATAGTGCATTTTCAACAGTTGGCAGCCCTGTTGACGCTAAAAAAAAAGGCATATTCATATCTGCTCCGGTGCGCAAATCACATACCAAATTTGGTTCAAATCCAATAGATGGTATGGAAGTGACATGCGTTTAAAGATTGGACCTATCAGCAGGCATAGAATCATATTGGCAACACTCGCATCTATGCATGGAGGAAAGAATAAGGGGAGATGCCCTGAGCTCGTTTGAGTGAAGCCAAACGCTGCAACCAAAGTGGGCGTAACCTTAACTCGTATTCGGTGTTCTGTGACTTGCATGGGGCATTGTGCATGGCTAAACCTTATTTTGGCCCTGGTGTTTATCGCGCTCCGGTTATGCAACTTTGGAAACGTAATAACAGTAATGATAAGTTATTTAAAAAGAATCTTCAATTCTAATCTCAGCATGTGTAGGCCTACCCAATATACAAAAAAAAAAAAAAACATTCCTCTGCAAATCCCAAATTATCAAACGGCTGTCGGTCAATAATTACGGTAGGCCTACGTAATTAATCAATTCGAGGCTAATCGTCAAGTTTCTACCCCCCACAAAGAAAATACCGTATGGTACCGAAACGTATTTTTGTGCAAATATGCGTCCTTTTTTAATTGTTCTGTTTATTAATTTTGAGGTTCGTATTCTTGAATATCAAAATGTGTACGACCAATGAGTGAAAGTGGCAGTGCTCGAAATTAGGCCTAAAAACTGGTGAATGCCTCAACACCAATAAGAACATAGGCTAAAACTCAATTTGGTGTAAATACCGTAATTAGCTCGGCATCATTAATTCCCAAGATATTCCTTCTTTGGTATAACTCGCACCTTCAGACACCTGTATTCAATTTAATCAGCGTTTCAGCGTATTATTACGTTTCTCCGCGTCTTCCTTACAAAACTAGCCTGGCTTTTAAAACGATAACGCAGCTTATCTGTGCCAAGTACCGTGAAGTACAGGGTGTATTCTGCCTATCCAAGAAAAAATCTTGACTTGTCATTGCAGTTTTATGTCACTAAAATCCATTACTATTTGGAGTGGTTTACGGCTTTAAGCATAGGGACAGCCATTTTCTTGCAACCAAAGTGGGCGAGCCGTTTGGCTTCAACAGCTTGCGCTAGGCAGCGCAGCGAAGGCATCTCCTTCCTTTCTTTCCTCCATGCATCTATGGGCTCCTGTAAATTAGTCTAATGTAATATTTTCTATATATGTGTCAATTGTGAAACAATTCTCATGCATATCGACCTCAATGCTTCTTTAACTGGTTCAGCTGTGTAGGAGCGAGCCTCTTTATTCCGTTTTGGCGCCATTTCAGCGTCCAACCTAAGAAAAACGTACGTATTGTTAAGCTCCCACAACTTACAGACGTAACACTATATGCATGTAAGCTTTGTATGCGAATGGTCTGCATCTTACCTCTGACTGGTGTTAAAATGAAACTTATACAATGAAACTGCTGTTTATAAGAAATTAAAATCTTCACCACAATTTGTGCGCATTTGTAATTAATAATAAATCCATAAGTAAATGGAAAGCAAATAAATAAATAAATAAATAAATTAACTTAAATATGGAAGTAAATAACTAAGAGATAACTAAATAAATAATAAAGTAAATAAGTAGGCTAAATATAATAAGAAGCAAATAGCAAATAATTAAATAAACAGAATATTAAATAAATGGAAGAGTAGGGAAAATAGTCAAGTTACTCCGTGATATCAAGTAACAGCGTGATAAAGCGTATTTCCTCTATCACTACGTAGGTTCAATTCCGAAAGTTCTAAACTTTTACCAACAGATGGCAGTAGAAAACAGGAATCCAGGAAGCCCTTGCGTTCTATCTTTGACCAACTCAATGAGGTTTAAACAATATATTAACAGAGAGTTGACATTTCAACAAGTGATCCACATCCCGTGAAATCTGTGGTGAAGATTTTAATTTCTTATAAACAGCAGTTTCATTGTATAAGTTTCATTTTAACACCAGTCAGAGGTAAGATGCAGACCATTCGCATACAAAGCTTACATGCATATAGTGTTACGCATGTAAGTTGTGTGAGCTTAGCAATACGTACGTTTTTCTTAGGTTGGACGCTGTAAATTAGTCCAATGTAATATTTTCTATATGTGTGTCAATTGTGAAACAATTCTCATGCTTATCTTCCGAGATATCCAACATAGACCTCAATTTTCAATTTCGATTTTCAGCAGTTGGTTGCACTGACGTTATTTTCAAATATGGCCGTGAGATATTCCGGTATATACGGAGAGGAGCCCGGCACAAGTAAGTGGAAGCAAAGCCTGTCTCAGCTGGGGTCCCGTTGTCGCCAACCTACGTCCCACTAGATGTGAGCCGCTGTGTTTTAGAATCCCAGATGATGTGGAAGAGAACAGGGGCTAACCGTGGGAAGTGTGGTAGGGAAGATGTCCTGGAGTAGATTGGGGCAAGTCGTTTTTAATGCGAGATCAGATGGTAGCGCACATGATGGGCGGTCGTGCAGGCTTCATGTGTGAGATACATATCGTGATGTGAACAACGTGAGGTAAATATGAGGGCCATCTCTGTGTTGGCGCTCGGTTCAACTTTCACTGCGGCTCTTTTGAAGACTCCTTGACAGCTAAAAGTGCAACTTCCCCTTAACCCTTTATAGGGCAAAACTATTATTTTACGTTTATTACATTTTAATACAGTGGAACGCGGCTAATTCGAACTTCTATAATTCGAAATCTTTAATTCGAATTTTTCCCTCGGTCCCTAGCATTTTATATACCGTACAATCAATGGTTAAAAATCGTGGTTAATTCGAATTATACTTTGGATAATTCGAAGTTTTTAGTGTAAAAAGCTGATCGGAAGGCAAACAGTTGGGTCAGTTCCCGAAAAAACTGTTCCGAGTGCATCCCAAGCAACAAACCACATCACAGAGCTAAAGCGTTTTTTTTAGTAGAAATGACGTAAGTGATTCTGTTTTCCGTTACTTAAATTTGTTAGATTCTTTTGTGATGGCTGAGAGACTTCATTGTAGAAAACAGGTACAAATCTCAAACATTTTTGAAAAACAGTAGATTTCTCTAAGACGTAACTAGATTTCTGGATTACTACTGTCGTTAAATAGCTAAATAGCGCATTTCGGTTTTATTTTTCCATTTGAAATTTTGGAGGTTATTTACGATACAGTCTTTATAAAGTACCGTTGTCTGTTAATCTGCTTTGTTGAACGTAAATCATTATGTAAACGTAATACAATGTACTTTCTCTACCATTTTCAAAGAACTTTCTTAATTCGAAGTTTTGGATAATTCGATTTTTAGCCTATTTTCAATTTTGAAAAAATAGGCTTATGAGATCACCTTTTGTCCGTGTGTGTGTGCGTGTGTGTGTGTGTGTGTGATTCGTGTGTGTGTCCCCCCCTAATAAAATCTAAACGGCTGGAGCGATTTCAATGAAACTCGGAAAGTTCATAGCACTATTCCCGGCGACCTCGACGGTGTCCTTCAAATTTTGTTATGACTCACCAATCCAACATGGCGGCTGTGCGAAATATTTCACCAGCATTCAATATCTCCGAAACTATTACCGATATTACCCTGACATTTTCTATGGTGATAGAGGGAACTACTATAAGTTCACTTATGTGACTTTTGAAAATCTGGTAACTACAAAACCAACATGGCGGCCAAGCGAATTTGCGACTTTTAAATAGACATTTCTCGCGATTTGACCAACCAAACGCAATGAAACTTGGTACAGTATATGTTTATATACATTGTAATGCACCGACATCTAACTTCGTTCAATTGTTTACATAATCACAAGATGGCGGATGTGCGAAATATTTCACCGGCATTCTATATCTCTGAAACTATTAGCGGTAAAACCCTGAAATTTTGTACGGAGATAAAGGGCACTACTGGAAGTCCATCTATAAGACTTTCAAAAACCGATTAACTACAAAACGAACATGGCGGCCAAGCGAATTTGAACATTTTAAATAGACCTTTCTCGCGATTTAATGTTCCAAGCGCACTGAAACCTGACACAGGAAATATTTATATACATTGTAATCCACTGGTATCTAATTTAGTTCAATTGTTTACATAACCTCAAGATGGCGGCAGTGCGAATTTTAAAATTAAGATTTTATTTATTGTGATGTAGTCATGCGATCGAAGTGAAAGTTTGAATAATGAACCTACGCAATAATTTTCCTTTAATGGTACATGACTCTATGGCCTATACATTTAACAATCCAACATGGCGACCATCCGAAATATTTAGACGATACTGAATATCTACGAATCTATTTTAGCAATCAAACTGCATTTTTTAACGTTCATAGGGGCTATGAACTTAAGTTCACCTATAGGACTTAAAATAACCTGGTGATCACAAATCCGACATGGCGGTGACGCGAATTATAAATATTCACATGGACGTTTCTCGCAATTTAACCATCCGCGTGCAGTGAAACTTGGTGCAGTAAATCCTTATACGAATGTTAATCCACTGGTATCTAATTTATTTCAATTGTTTCCATAACCTCAAGATGGCAGCTGTGAAAAATTTTAAAATCTCCTTGTTTTTTCTTGTGTCCTAATTATGCGATTGAAGTTTGAATACTACACGTTCACAATCATCTGCATGTAACAGTACATAACTCTAGGACCTACATATATAAAATTCAACATGGCAACCATCCGAAATATTTAGTCGGTTCTCAATATCTACGAATCTATTACAGCAATCAAACTGAAATTGTGTATGTTGATAGCGGCAATTAACATAAGTAGGATATATGAAAATAGGCTGTATAGTTCTTCACGGAACTACTTGTTTTTACTGGTCCCTTGAGGTTCGAATTATCCAAATTCAAGTGTACATTTTAATTATTATAATTATCAATAATATTATTTTTGTTTCTCTAATTTTAATGTTTATGTAAGTTATTTATTTTTAATTTTCAATCTATGTACTTATAGATTTAATTTGGTATGTTTATTGAATTATTAAATTAACTAATTTCAAATTGATTTTTACAGTTATTTTCATATTTTTTTATAGTTATGTTTATTATTTAAACTTTTATATTTCTTTGATTACTGTAATTTTTGTATAATTTTCATTTCTTGATTTATATTTGATTTTTACACTTTACTTGTTAATGGTTTTTAGTTTTAAAATGTTATCCAACGCGTATATAATACTTCGGCGTGGAAATTCAAGGTTGATAATGCCCCTAAATGAAGCACCAAAGCGGCTTCAGTGGCGTTGTCGGTAGCATGCTGATCTGCAATGCCCAAGATCAAGGGTCCAAACCCGGCCAAAGTCGTCGGATTTCTTTTAAGGGGATGTAAAGCCGGCTCGCCCATGTCATGAATTTATGGCACGTAAAAGAACCTACCGGTACCACTGCAATTGGTAGTGTTTAGCAAAATTTGTAGGTTATATTTGGCTAGTTAGAAACGCTCTATCAAGTTCCAACGTTCGCCGCTAGGTATTAGTGGCAGTGGCATCTGGTAGCCAAAGTTGGAACTACTTGTTGGGAGCCCTCTGGCGTTCAATCAAAATTACCCTGCTCTGGCCATTGGCTGCGATTCATATATAATAAAATGAAACACCAACAACAAGATTAGTATAATTATTGGCTGCAGAGAAGCGTTTTCATTGCAAATGTGAGAAATATGGCTCGACTTGGTTTCTAACTGTGCGGAGCCTCAGAGGCTAAGATGAAAGAAGTGACGAGAATGAGAAGATGCGTGGCCGTCATTAAAAAATGTAAACGAGTAGAAAGGCAATATTGCAGATCATCCATCAATGTTAACCTGGTGACAGCTGCTTTCACAACATTGGTGATTTGACGTGCCAATTATAGTCCTTTGCCCATGGCTTCCCTCTACAGAGTGCTGACAGCCTCTTGGCAGCACCAAGGACAAGTGCAGCCAACAGCTTTTCCCAGCAAGTCACTAAGTACCGAACTAAAGTCGACAAGAAGTCACTATGTACAGAGCTAAAGTCGATAAGAAGACACCAAGTACGGAGCTAAAGTCGACGAGAAGTCGCTAAGTACGGAGCTATGGTCGACGAGAAGTCGCTAAGTACGGAGCTATGGTCGACGAGAAGTCGCTAAGTACGGATCTAAGGTCGACGAGAAGTCGCTAAGTACGGATCTAAGGTCGACGAGAAGTCGCTATGTACGGATCTAAGGTCGACGAGAAGTCGCTATGTACGGAGCTAAGGTCGACGAGAAGTCGCTAAGTACGGAGCTAAGGTCGACGAGAAGTCGCTAAGTACGGAGCTAAGGTCGACGAGAAGTCGCTAAGTACGGAGCTAAGGTCGACGAGAAGTCGCTAAGTACGGAGCTAAGGTCGACGAGAAGTCGCTAAGTACGGAGCTAAGATCGACGAGAAGTCGCTAAGTACGGAGCTAAGATCGACGAGAAGTCGCTAAGTACGGAGCTAAGGTCGACGAGAAGTCGCTAAGTACGGAGCTAAGGTCGACGAGAAGTCGCTAAGTACGGAGCTTAAGTCGACGAGAAGTCGCTAAGTACGGAGCTTAAGTCGACGAGAAGTCGCTAAGTACGGAGCTTAAGTCGACGAGAAGTCGCTAAGTACGGAGCTTAAGTCGACGAGAAGTCGCTAAGTACGGAGCTTAAGTCGACGAGAAGTCGCTAAGTACGGAGCTTAAGTCGACGAGAAGTCGCTAAGTACGGAGCTATGGTCGACGAGAAGTCGCTAAGTACGGAGCTATGGTCGACGAGAAGTCGCTAAGTACGGAGCTATGGTCGACGAGAAGTCGCTAAGTACGGAGCTATGGTCGACGAGAAGTCGCTAAGTACGGAGCTATGGTCGACGAGAAGTCGCTAAGTACGGAGCTATGGTCGACGAGAAGTCGCTAAGTACGGAGCTATGGTCGACGAGAAGTCGCTAAGTACGGAGCTATGGTCGACGAGAAGTCGCTAAGTACGGAGCTATGGTCGACGAGAAGTCGCTAAGTACGGAGCTATGGTCGACGAGAAGTCGCTAAGTACGGAGCTATGGTCGACGAGAAGTCGCTAAGTACGGAGCTATGGTCGACGAGAAGTCGCTAAGTACGGAGCTATGGTCGACGAGAAGTCGCTAAGTACGGAGCTATGGTCGACGAGAAGTCGCTAAGTACGGAGCTATGGTCGACGAGAAGTCGCTAAGTACGGAGCTATGGTCGACGAGAAGTCGCTAAGTACGGAGCTATGGTCGACGAGAAGTCGCTAAGTACGGGGCTATGGTCGACGAGGAGTCGCTAAGTACGGGGCTATGGTCGACGAGGAGTCGCTAAGTACGGGGCTATGGTCGACGAGGAGTCGCTAAGTACGGGGCTATGGTCGACCAGGAGTCGCTAAGTACGGGGCTATGGTCGACCAGGAGTCGCTAAGTACGGGGCTATGGTCGACCAGGAGTCGCTAAGTACGGGGCTATGGTCGACCAGGAGTCGCTAAGTACGGGGCTATGGTCGACCAGGAGTCGCTAAGTACGGGGCTATGGTCGACCAGGAGTCGCTAAGTACGGGGCTATGGTCGACCAGGAGTCGCTAAGTACGGGGCTATGGTCGACCAGGAGTCGCTAAGTACGGGGCTATGGTCGACCAGGAGTCGCTAAGTACGGGGCTAAAGTCGACGAGGAGTCGCTAAGTACAGAGCTAAAGTCGACAAGAACATGGACTTCAGAGGTTAGAGCCAAGAATACTAGCCACTACACCACGTGGTGGTCTATAACCTGGAACACTGGGGTGACAGGAAAGAAGCAATACTAACCTCTACACTACAAGGTGGGCGTGTACTGTACTTTTCAGAGCGGAGTCATGAGTCTTGAGAGAGTAGAGGGATTAGCTGCTGAATTGTGTATGCCCTACCTGTTGAAGCAGTAGAGGAACGATGGCTCAATCAATCAGAATGAAGAGCAAGAAGGTGTATCGTGTGGTATCGGCAGATTTACGAGCGCCAGCTGGATCCAGCCAATGAAGAGGAGATTTATCGCTGGGAGTAGCGCCTTGCGCCCTGTCTCCAACTCGGTCTCTCATTGGGAGGCGCAAAAACCAGTCTGATGCTCAATATTATTGGGACTAGTGAGGAATTTAGAGCCGACTCTGCCTAGAAATGATGATGATGATGGTGTACTAAGGGGCCTAACATCTAGGTTATCAGCCCCTAATGGTTTGGGTCATTGCGAAAATGACAATGAAATGGAAACCATAACGAAATTTAAGCTGGACTGAAAATACAGACAAAATGGAACTCAGATTGAAATGGTTCACAAAATGTAGAGTGGAAATGCTTACAAAAGGTAATTTCGAAGGAAAATACTCACAAAAGGAATTTAAATTGAAAAATACGCACAAAATGTAGTATAGGTTCAAAATATTTACAAAATTCAATGTAGATTCGAAATACTCAATAAATGCAATTGATATTCAAAATACTTACAAAATTGAGTTGAGGTTCAAAATACGTACAAAATGCAATTGAAATTGAAAATGCATATAAATGTATGGTAGATTGGAAATACTCATAATATGTGGAAGCCCGCGATTCAAGATACTGTACTTACAAAATGCAATGCAGATTGAAAATATTTACCAAAATGTGGTTAAGATTGAAAATATTCACAAAATGTAATTAAGAAACACAAGGAGGGGGGGGGGGGTATTCACAAAAACAGGGCGGGAATCTTAAAGAGAAAAGAAACTATAATGAAAAGAAAAAGAAGGCTGATCCCTGGAAGAATGAGGGACAGGAAAGATGAGAAGAGTTAATTACGGTGGGAAAGGAAGAGACTCCCTAGGCCTCGGATACCCTAATACCGTCGGGGCAGGAAGAGAACAAGAGTTAACCAAGAGAGGTCGATAGGAAGGAAGACAGAGAGGAGCCGGCACAAGTAAGTGGAAGCGATGCCGGACTCAGCTGGGGTCCCGTAGTCGCCAATTCACGTCCCACTTGATGTGATTCCCTGAGAGAGCCTAAAAATGTAATTGTGATCTCAAAGTTCAGCCTTGTGGGGAAAAACCTGTGAAGTGATGAGTTCGATTCCCGCCTGAGCTGTCCCTGAAGTGGTTTTCCGTGGTGTCCCACTTCTACTCCATGCAAATACCGGGATGACTCCTTACTTAAGACCACGGCCACCTACACAGTGACACAAGGCCCCCTCGTAGCGTAGTGGTTAGCGTTCTTGGCTGTAGCCCCGGAGATCTGGATCCTATTCCCGTCTCTGCCAAAAAATTCTGGCATTTGGGCTAGAACTTGGTTCACTCAGCCATCCTGGAAAGGGTTTTCCGTGGTTCCCTTCTCTTACTCCAGGAAATGCTGGGATGGTCCCTAACTTAAGGCCACGGCCGACTCCTTCCCAATCCTATCACACCAATACAGTCACCACAATTACACAGGTTATCACACAAATTACACACACCCAAATATACGGGGCTATATGAGCACGATGCAACTAAGACCCTAACTGAATCAAGAACAAGAAAGAATTTTGAGAAGATAGGAAATAAAGAGACAAATTAAACCTCCCGGGGAATTCTGGGCCGCTTCCTTTCATCGCATTGCCCAGTTTCATTAATCTTCACTGCTTGTCGCAGTGGGTGAGTGGTTATCGTGTCAGACTACCAACCCCAAGCTTGCAGGTTCGTCCTGGCCATGGTAAGGAATTTCTTAAAGGCGAAAAAAATCACGGCACGCATGCGATACGTTGTTGGTATGTTAAAGAACCCATTTGATTCAGTAGGGCGTGTTCATAATGGCAAAATTAATCTCTGGATTTTCCGTCTGCACAAAGTTCCTCCTTTCTCTACTAGAAAGCGCTATAGTGTCAAGGAGCTTAGATATCTAACATCCTAGACTTTCATAGTGCTCCAAGGAACAACAAAATTCGACATGCAAGCTGCCGTCTGTGCGTCAAATTACAAGGCCATACAATATTATTATCAATCTTCACTCACTTCATCCATCATTAATTCGTCTGTTGAGCTTCCCGTCAAAAAGGGTATCTGACCGTAAAAACCATTCGCCACATATTGACTAGTATGTAAAAAGAACGTTATTCAGCCAGTCAACATAATTATAATAGAGATCTGTCTGCGTTCTAGCCTGCTTTCCCAAGATTGCAGGATCAAATTCCGGCGCAGTGAGTTGGCATTTCAGCGTGTGCGAATAGATTTAGTAGATTTACTGGCACGTTAAAGATCCCCTTCGGGACAAAACCAGGGACGGTATCTTCTGACAAGCCACGCTTCCGGCCGCAGTTTCATTCATCTCGCATCCCTACGCGTAGGTCGCCCCCGGGAAGGACCTGCACTCGGTCTCTCAGGAAGCCACACGACCAAAAACTATTTTTTAAAAATTCAAATCAGCCTATTCGTCCCATTGGGGCGGCTTCGGTAGCGTAGTGGGTAGCATGCTGAGCTTCTATGCCCAAGGTCGCGGGTTCAAACCCGGCCGAAGACGTTGGATTTTTTGAAAGCGTTAAAAATCCCTCAGTATGCTTTCCTTCGGAAGGGAAGTAAAGCCGGCGGTCCCATGTAATAGATTTATGGCATGTTAAAGAACCTTCCACTAACTACACTTGTGTGAAGCCAAAAGTTGTAGGTTAGGTTTCAATGTTCGGCATCGGGCGCTGCACAGTGGGTCAAAATCTAGGAGGACAAAATTATTTATTTTCATAATTAAGAAATCAAAATGTATAACTTCTACAGCATTCTCATATAATTGCCGCTCACTATTCTGGGATATAAACGCATCTTAGTGTAAATCTGTCACCACTGTTCGAGCAGTCTGAATTGGAGGGTGAATGTAAGTGGCTGTGGTTTGGTTGTCTTTGTGGTTAGTGTGATGCTTTAAGATGGAACATGCAGCTGAAGGTATGATCTTTGTAACGTGTTTCAGTTATTAATGGGCGTAATTGTTACGTAATTTTAGCTATATTTGCATTATAGGTATAATATTTAACCAATATTTTTA
The DNA here is from genome assembly GCA_946902985.2 of Meconema thalassinum. Classification (NCBI taxonomy): domain Eukaryota; kingdom Metazoa; phylum Arthropoda; class Insecta; order Orthoptera; family Tettigoniidae; genus Meconema; species Meconema thalassinum. The sequence continues at coordinate 51,715,905 of OX336393.1, forward strand.
AAATGATATTTTCACATAGATTTTTAGTATGTCGCGTCACTCTGCGTTCTACTTAATGTTAAAATGTAGATAAAGTCTTGTAGTTTACGCCTGTTACAAGATTTATTGCATATTTTTGCAACTTAGGTAGTTATTTTACGTTTTAGAAGATTCCGCGCTACCAGTTCTCACACGTTTACAACGGTTTGAAGCACTGGGTACGACGATTATGTCAATAGTGGAACTTAGTGACTTTGTTAAAAGTAAATTAGGCGTAGAAAATTGTTCTGAAGAGATAACTGAATGCTCAATCCAACTCTTAGTCATAGACAATTTCTTGCATGTGTAGACGTAGCTTTAAAAAGGTCTTAACTGATGTTTATTATGAAGTAAACAAATTATATACGTTGCTTTCACTCTAAATTCATGATTAAAACGTAAAAATATGTTTGTCCCCCTAGATTTCGATTTTGAACCACTGTGCGCTGGTTGCGATGGCACCTAGTAGTAGCGAAGTTCAGAGCTAGGTGTAGTGGACGGTAGCATTTGATGGCGAAAGTAAGAACTGCTTGAAATTACCGTCTGCAGTCCTTACCTGAATTAAAAACATATAACACACTCTAATACTGTCATCATAATTAACACAGGTTATCAGACTGATTCTACACACACCCAAAGTACACGGGGCTACATGAGAGCGTTCTCGCAGCCCCTTAACTGAGGAACCAACCAACCATCGGCCCTTTGGCTCTGAGCATAGGCAAAAGGTTCAAAAACCAGACTTAGCTCATTTTACGCCCCAGATACGAGAGGCAATACTCGGTGGCTCTCAAAGACCCCGAAACACACTTTTTAATGCCCTGAAACCTACACCATTCGAGATATTTCAAAAATACTGCCCTCCCTCAGTCTGGCGAACAGATCTGTGCTACCATGACAACCGCTACCAAAACTATATGAATAAGACTCCCCTGATCAAGAATCGTTAGTTGGTTGTTTCTTTTGTTAAGGGGCTGCGACAACGCGGTTATGTAGCCCCGTGTACTTTGGGTGTGTGTAGAATCTGTCTGATAACCGGTGTTAATTGTGATGGCTGTATTACTGTGTGTTATCTATTTTTAATTCAAGTAAGGACTGCAGACTTTAATTTCATGTACTTCCTACTTTTGCTACCAAATGCTACCGTCCACGACACCTAGCTTGCGGACTTGGCTACTAGATGGCATAGCAGTCAGCACCCAGTGGCGAACGATGGAACTGATAAAGCGTTATCAATTGTAACCTACAAATTTTGGCTACACACAATTGTGGGTATTAGAAGGTTCTTTTTTATGGCATAAGTCTATGACATGGGCCCGCCGGCTTAACGTCCCCTCCGAAGTAAGGTATACTGAGGGTTTTTAATGACTTCGACCTGGTTTGAACCCGCAACCTTGGGCATAGAAGCGCAGCATGCTACTTACTACGCCACCGAAGTCGCCTCTTGTAATGTTACGTTAGGTGAGTGGGGTTGCATTCTTATCTCCTTGTTTTCTTAAAATGTGTAAGTTCTGAACGAGTCGGCGTGCCGAGAACTGCTGCTCTAAGGAACTGTTCTTGAAGGCTTTTGGTCTGAATGGGCTGCTATTGAGGGAGATATGGAACTGAGCCCATAATCAGTGGTATTTCCAGATCCTTTTAATTAAGCCGATTGAACTGCGCCCATAGTCAAGTCGGCTGTTAGCCCAAGGTCGGTTTAAGGGGAAGTGACGGACTGTCTCCCACCACTAGCTTCTGCACGGCTGAGAACCCCGTCCCGATAAGCAGCTGTACTATGGGCCTCCGGGGGTGGCAGCTAATCACACTAACCACTACACCTCAGAGGCGAATAATAATAATAATGAAAATCCACAGCCTTTTTCCAGTCATTGGACCCGGTCAGGGTTGGAATGAATGAAGCCCCCATCTAGCGGCGAGGATAGGCATTGTGCCGGCTTCCGAAGCCTGTCGCACTCCTCTGGGACAATGATTAATGAATGACAGATGAAATGAAATGATATTGGAGAGTGTTGCTGGAATGAAAGATGACAGGGAAAACCGGAGTACCCGGAGAAAAACCTGTCCCGCCTCCGCTTTGCCCAGCACAAATCTCACATGGAGTGACAAGGATTTGAAGCACGGAACCCAGCGGTGAGAGGCCGGCGCGCTGCTGCCTAAGCCACGGAGGCTACACTAATAATAATAATAATAATACAACTCTCTCTAATCCACCATAAATAACTACTCTAGTTTTGTTATACAATAAAAAAATATAATAATCTTCTAAATGATAAGAGTACCTCAAACTAGATTATTAAACATTTGCAATAACAAAACTATATTTAAAATATGGTTAGGTTGTCGAAAACATCCCAATGTACCAGTTAATGCTAATATTGCTAGAACAAAAATTAAATATTAGTCTGTTTTGAAAACTGTACCTGTTTTATGTATCCCAGGCCAACACTAATCTCTTGTCCGCAATCCGGACAGGGTATATTTAGTTGTTTGCAATCTGGACGGTTTTTGACTTGTTCGCAATCAAGACACAACCGATTTGAAATTAGTCACTTCAAATTCACACCACTCGACACAACATAATTCGGTAGAGGGGTGGAGGGAGGGAACCTACCTGACCGCTCTTAATGGGCGCAGTTCCATTGCCACTTTTGAAAGGTTTATGCTAATGACCAGGGTCATTAATGAAGCTTGGGCGCAGTTCCATACAACCCGCTATTGACGTCAGAAAAGTTGGATGGCGCAGCCACGCGGTAGAATGTTGAAGCTGTAACATTGTGACTGGTGAGGTTTATTTAGATGGTGAAGCATTGACGTCGTGATGGAAACAGAAGGAAATTTGTAAAATTCGAGGAGGTACTGCTCTGTATACGGTTGCAAATCGTATAAAACGGGTACGAAATATCTTCACTACTTTCCTGCACAAAAAGTTCAGAGAGAAAGATGGGCTTCGGCGCTGTTAATTGGAAAACGTGTTACATGTTACATGACAAGTGTGCAGTCTGCATTTTTGTGAAGACGACTTCTTTCCACCGGTACTGTTGATTATTGATAGTTATTGTCTCTAATTTGAATTCACATGGATTTAGCTACATCAAAAATACTGATAAACTTGTAGCCTATTACTTCTGTGCCGTACATAGAATGTAATCCGCTCTTCGTAAACTTATTTTAGGGGTTCTTCCGATTGACAATAGCCGAATGGTTAGAAAACTTAAGAAAAATGCTGTTCCTAGCCTTAATTTGCCAGAGAATTTATATTCTTGCCTTTGAACAGCAAGTATGTAGGTCATTGAAGTATGATTTGGCTTAAATTGTGTTTTTGGCTATTACCTCCCTACTGTTGAATTTAGTTAATTAAAATGTAAAATCTTAGTTTTAAGTACCGGTTTGGTGACTCATCATCCCAGGCAGGCCGGTAACACCTATACTACTCAGGCAGATAGAACACTTAGCCGTAATTTTGAAGTTATAGTGATGTTAAGTATACATATGCGGTAATGTAGCAGGAGACCGGATCGGCCTAGGCTATTCTAACTTTAATTAGTTCCCATTTCAGAGTTTTTCAGTTTTGAGTGCGAATAGTTGGTTTGAAAGTTGTACAACAGTAAGGAGAGTATGTTTTGTATAGGTTTTAATTGGTATTATGGTTTATGTCGAGCTGAGGAGTGAATTTGGTTTGGCTTAAAGTGTAGTTTTTGATCTGTTCCGTTTGCTTATGACAAGTTCAAATGGAGACTCCAGCTATGTTAAATATCTGTATTTTAAATATTTAATTAAATATATTGATAAAGAGGATGCCTCCATTTTAACTTGCCTGTGGCAAGAGATTAATAAATTAATATGCTTGCCTTTGAACAGCAAGTATGTAGGTCAATATTTGCAATATTGAATGATTCAATTTATTATCAGGGAGTCGTCCTTTGTGTTATGTGAGATATATATATTGTGAAATTAATAAAAACATCGATACCGCTGGGCTCCCAAGTACAGGCTTCATATATGTAACAGCAGACAGTAAATTAACTATCTACATGTGGGTAATATTTTTAACTGGTAGTAATTAGGCACTGCACTTAAATTGATTATAAAAATATTTCTATCAATGAAAGAAAATATGTAATATATTGCCATCATAAATTAGAAGCCATAACAAACGCACACCCAATTACTTCACGTCACTATCTCGCCGCCATATTGCAAACAGCTGACCGTAAGCTCCTCCCCCGTTTCGGACGTCAATAGATAGGCTATTCGGTCTCCTTCCTTTCCCGCCCAGCGCTCGCCAAGAATGTTATCAATTGATCTGCGTACAGCTCGATACATAGAGCACAGATGGCAACTACGTGGGTCATTGGCTATTCACTGCCGGCTCATGTCCGTGCCTAAAATGCGGAAAGTGCGAAAAACAAGTATTGTGCATGAATAAAACAATTTTAAGTGGCAAATTTCCATATTGCTACTCTCCAATCTCGTTGTGTTCAGCTTTCCAGAAGAGAATTAGGTCCTGCGTTATAGTGTCGTGTGCGATGATGGTCACATGGAACTCGCCCTATAAGCACGGACAAGTTTGAGTTGGGCCCACTGTCAAAACACGCCTCTGCAGATTACCTTCGTCCCTAGGTTAGGTTAGGATATTAAACTGTATTTATTGTTTAATTATAAATACCAAATTAAGGCATTATTATAGTAATCATTAAATGGGGATGTAGTCGTATATATTCCCCCAGGGGCTCACATCTAGTGGAACGTGGGTTGGCGACCACGGGGCCCCAGCTGAGTCCGGCATTGCTTCCACTTACTTGTGCCGGGCTTCTCTCCGTCTTCTTTCCTGTCGACCTCACTTGGTCAACTCTTGTTCTCTTCCAACCCCGACGGTATTAGGATATCCGAGGCCTAGGGAGTCTCTTCCTTTCCCGCCTTAATTGGCGACCCCGAGGGATTCCTCAGCTGGGTTCGTCCGTGTTTCCCCCTTTTGTCCCTTACCTTTGGGGCGGACCCTCTCCTCTTTCACTTTCCTATCTGCCTTTCATGGCTCTCCTTCCTTCAAAGTCCCTCAATCCACATTCTTCGAGGGTTGAGGGATTTCTTTTCCTCCTGTCCTTTACTTGCCTTATTCTCCGTTAGTTTTCCATTTCGTCTTCTAGTATGTAGGTTAGTAGTTAATTTTAGTTCTAAGTTTGCATTTCATTTTCATCTTCGCGATCACCCAAACCATCAGGGGCCGATAACCTAGATGTTAGGCCCCTTAAAACAACAATTATCATCATCATGGATAAGAGAATCCGTCTTAGTCAGGTTATTTACGCCTACAGTTCCAGAATCTTTTTCCTTTTCAACGTTAGGCAGTTCCAGTTTACAGTATAATTTTACATAGGAAATACCTCCATTCCGTATTTTGGTTTCCGTTTGTCCAGCTTTCCGGTATATAAAGAGTCCAGTTTCGGTAGGTTTTACTGTAGACTACCACGAAACACCTAAGTGACAGCTTAAAGAAACACAATTTGGTAACCATGCTTATCAAGACCGTGGACGCCTCTGCTTACTGGGCACCATGTTCCTCCAGAAATCTGACAGCCTATTTGGTTGCTCCTAGGTGAGAATGCTCACTGACGCGTTACGGTCGGGGAGGGGCAGACAGGAAGTGTGGGTACCGGACATTCGTTCCACATCGCCACCCGCCAGCGAGATAACTCACCCCCTTGGGCATGCTTCAGTTAACTCCGCATTCTTACCGGTACAACACAGTCGGGGAACGGCTTTCCATCTTTAACCCTACAATACTGTGTTGTTGTTTGAGTCTTCAGTCTTTTGACTGGTTTAATGCAGCTCTCCATCCCTCCCTTTCCTGAGCTAATCGTTTCATCTCTACATAGCTACCACACCCTACATCTTCTATTTAACATATTCTAACCTTGGTCTACCCCTACAGTTGTTGTCCTCGACCCTTCCTTCCATAACTAAGCTTGCTATTGCTGGGTGTCTTAATATGTGTCCTACCAACCTATCTCTTCTCTTCATTAGCAGTCGCCAGAAACATCTCTCCTCTCCCACTAGTCTTAATACCTCTTCGTTTGTAACCCTATCCATCCATCTGATCTTCATCATTTTCCTGTAACACCACATTTCAAACGCTTCAATTCTCCTCTTTTCTGCTGCACCAACAGTCCAAGTTTCACTTCCATAGAGCGCCACGCTCCAGACAAAGGCCTTCAAAAATGACTTCCTAATACCTAAATCTATATTCGATATCAACAGATTTCTTTTCTATAGAAATGCTTTCCTTGTCTGAGCTAAACTACTAGACTATTTATATCCTCTTTGCTTTGTCCATCACCGGTTATTTAGCTTCCTAAGTAACAGAAGGCTCCTACTTCCTTTAGTTTAGTTTCTCCCCTACGAATTTGATGTCCATAGAGGTTTCTGATTTATTTCGGCTGCATTCCAATATTTTTGTATTACATTTATTAATTTTCATCATGAATTCTTTCCTCCATACGATTCAAAAACTTGCATACGTAAAATGTACGTGTATAAATAATTTAATTGATTAGAATTCCCACCTCACTATCTTCCAAGAGTACTTCTACTGGTCTGTGGTGCTTTCGTTATTAATGCTAATCAGCTCTAGAGGCATAATCATGGGGCTAAGAATTGCCTGGAAACTATCCTTGAATTTAACAATATATTGGTTTCTCGATACCAATAACAAAGAGGTGGAGAATTTGATATAGATATTTATTTATTTATTTATTTATTTATTTATTTATTTATAAGCGTATGGCTGTCAGTGCCGGGTGTGTCCTACGACATGTTCGGCTCGCCAGAGGCTGTAGCTGCTTCAAGTGGACACCCGTAGGGTGAGCTACAAGTTCCGCTAAATTTCAAATAATTCCAACTTTTGCTACCAGATATTATTGACACCTAGTGGTGAACGTTGGAACTTTGATAGAGCGTTACAACGAAAGCTAACCTATTCATAGACTTAGGGCATAAAAAAAACCTTCCACTAACTACTATTGAATGAAGCCCAAATTGGTAGGTTAGAATTGATAACGCTTTATCAGTTCCAACGTTCACCGCCAGGTGCTGACTGCGATGCCATCTAGTAGCCAAGTCCGCAGGCTAGGTGTCGCGGACGGTAGCATTTGGTAGCAAAAGTAGGAACTACTTGAAATTAAATTCTGCAGTCCTTACTTGAATTAAAAACAGATAACACACACTAATACAGCCATCACAATTAACACCGGTTATCGGACCTTCTGGGAATGCTTGCCGTATTGATATTAATTGTTCACTGTAGAAGACATTTTCACGTTGATGTCCCAAGTATTTCATACAACCTATACATAATATACTTGGCAAATTGAATTTTGATATGAAATAAATCACCCGTTTGGACAACTAGTTCTACAGAGCTAACCTAGAACCTCTGGTTATATTCCAGGACTCATTACAAGGTTAGACGATTTCAACATCTTTACGCATTGTTCCATATCAGTATACCTAGCTGGAAACAACATCCCATAGCACTCAGCAGCGACATCCGTTTCAATATATTATTGAGCCGTATTGAAGAAATATAATATAGGCTGCCCCGTAACAGAATATTTGGGATCAACTAGAACGTTTTTCAAGGTTAGAGGACTGTATTAGTCAAATTGTTACGCATTTCACCAATTCCTTATACGTGGAAACATCTTTTTGCGATCAACAGGAGATCCGATTCATTATATTGAACCATAATAAATAAGTATAATATAGACAATCTATTAAGGTAGATTTACGAGTATATTAACTTTAGTCTTGTTTCTTTTATGTTTTTTTTTTATCATTTTAAATGATCTTGTCGACTTCGTCGTTACGCTGGGGTCTGGCGTTACGTTACGGTGACGGGACGAAATGTACCCAGATGCACTGAGGTGTGTGACGTCATAGTACTGCTTGCTGCATGTGTTCCCCGACAATCTCTACTTCGTTAGTATAAGACAAAAATCCCCGATTCTTGGAAGTCACGGGTAATCTCGAGAACCACTGGATGGATTTTGATGCGGTTTTCACCATTCTGTAAAGGATATCTCGAGGATATAGTATGTAGAAAATAATGTATGTATGACCAAAGGAAGCCAAGCAGTAACGATTTCAGTGAAAAAGTCGACAACAAACTTGGCGTCCTTGCGCTTCTTAAGCTTACGCTGGGCAAACCGTTACAAATATCCCTATACTACGAGCGTAAGAATTGGTCAGCATGAAAAGTTCTACAAAAAAGTCCGCGAGAGCATATCCCTATCTTCAATACATCGCCCACTATGTGTTTTAGACTGGATGGAAGGGGCACGTCGTCCAGCCATCTCCCTCCGCGCGCTTGACCTTGCTTTGCCCTTCGTTTGCACTTGCCGTTCGCGAGTAATTTGAAACAAGGTAAAGTATTATAACTTAAAGCAAGATAAGTATTATGCAGATAATTTTCTAACATGTCAAGAGTCGTTGGCTTCGAGCGAAGCAAGAAGCCTCCAGCCTTTCTAGCATTTTGCAGCATTTGTAGCATTTAAAATGATACAAAGTCTAGTCTTTCAGACTGACTGTCACATTTTTGTGACCTTTCATCTTATTTAAATTTTAATGTACTCTTTGTGAGGATATCCATTTTCACTTTGGTATTTGTTAACATAGTTTTTATGATTTTTGTATTAGTTCAATGTACGTATTATTAAACGTTTTTTAAGTGTTTGACAAGGCGGCTTTTATATTATAATTTGAGATTAATATCAGTCAACACGGATAATATTTAATTCCATCTTCATATTGGTTAATGCCTATGCATTTTAGTTTGGATAATGCAAAAATCAAACGTGAGCTTAACGATCACACGTAAAATGTTAAACCATCAATTAATTGGCACCAGGAATACGTGGCTGGACATATCAACTGGAGGGATTACTGAATACACATTGCTGACACATCATGCCGATAGTACTGATGTAGCCTAGGTAATAAACCATGATATTATTGAGTCAAGGACCCCCACTAATGATCGACTCCTTGAACTAGGGCGTAAGTTTCTGCTTCCACTCTGGGTGTCTGCAACGATGCTTGCTTGCTAACAGGCATAATGAACTCGTTCTCCAGGCATTAAGCCGCAGTAATCCAACCCAGCCAGAGTCTGATAGCTTATCGACTAGTCGGAGATATCGAACGTCAGCAAGCTACGACTCCTTAATGCTTATTGGAATTCCAAGGTACTATTTTGATGACTTTAAACAGCTTGCCAATAGCTACCAATCTGAAGCCAATAGTAAACTGTAATACCCTCACTACAAATTCTCATAAAACCCAATCAATTATAATTGGATACCAGAGTCCCCTCGCCAACGTTTATGCACTGGATAACTGTCCTTAGCCAAAGGTTAGCATACGCATCAGTCCGTATAACCATATTGCGTTAAGGAGAAGAATTCTTGTAGAACATTTAATTTCTAGGCCACACATGGAGCACTTCATTTTTCCTTGCATTAAAACTAGAAAATCGTTTATCAAAACATTTGTCTGGAGTGTTTTGTTATATGGATGCGAAACTTTGATTCTAAGGAAACAGGACATAAAATGGCTGAAAGCAGCGAAAATGTGGTTGTGGAGAAGGATGCTGAAAATAAGCTGGACGGAGAAAAAGACTAACGAATGGGCCCTCAAGGAAGTAGACGAAACAAGAAAATTGAACACTACTAAAGAAAAGAGCAAAGCAAAATGTGTTGGCCACACCTTACGTCATAATGAGTTCCTGACCACCATACTGGAAGGGAAAGTTCTGGGGAAGAAAGGGAGAGGAAGACCGCGGAAGGCTCATCTGGATTCTGTGATGCATGGACTTTAATATAAACAGTATGCTGACTTAAAACGTTCAGCGAGTGAGAGACAAATGTGGTTGTAGTGAAAAGACCTAGCATTTAGATGATGATGTTAAGGGCAAAACCTGGGACATACCCCTGTAAAATCTCCAAATAATACGAAACGGTGAAATATAAGGTGCGTTCAAAAAGTAACGAGCCGGAGGCTGGAATGCGCAAACCGGTGACGACATCGGATAATCGTGGCGTGTGTAACGAGGTGTGGTTCCGACCAGAGCGTGGCAGGTCACAGCCCGTCGCTAGACGTGACTATACAAAGCGAGCAGCAGCTAGCATCAATCGTCCAACAATGCCAGTCGCATTGCAAACAGTGACATGGAGGCGTCAACCGAAGAGCAAAGCGGTGTTGTTAGGTTTCTGATAGCGGAAGGAGTAGGAGGAACGGACATTCATCGCCGAATGTCACAAATGTACTACATGTCCCTTGCAAGAGTCAAGGCGCGGCACAAGCGCTAAGGGAAGGACGGGTGTCGTTAGCCGATGATGCCCGGTTTGGGGCACCCCCCCCCCCCCCCCCCTGCATTACCAATGACAACGTCCAGCTGGTTGATGCACTCATTACCCAGAACCGCCGGGAGTCAGTGAACGCCATAGCCGCCGTGGTCGCTCCACGACAATGCACGACCTCATACGGTCAACAGAAATTCAAATGGGAGGTTCTCGGCCACTCTCCATACAGTCCAGACCTCTCTCCCTGTAATTACGCCATGTTTGGTCCCCTGAAAACGGCTCTGCGGGGCCAACGATTCACCTCGGATGCCGATGCCCAGCTGTACGTGCGGAACTGGTTCACATCGCAGCCCAGGGAATTTTATGAGACAGCCATTCACTGCCTCGTGTCACAGTGGGACAAGTGCCTCAACAGCCAGGGCTAATACTTCTAACATACAGGTACTGGTTTCTGTAATTCTGCCTCCGGCTCGTTACTTTTTGAACGCACCTTATATATGAAAATCAAAAGCACCCCTTGCGTGATTCGGTATTTAATGTTATATCCTTCCCAAATTTCAGCTCAATCAGTGGAGTAGTTTCAGAGCCTGCCGGGAACAAACAAACCAGCTTGCAGACAGACGCCATCTATTATTTTTTAATAGTATAGATTATTACCGATGGAAAATGAAAATTGTGTCCTTTCCTGTGTACAATTAGGGAGAAATTTCCATCATAAACATGTGATAATATCCAGGTGAAAGTCACGCAGGCAGCTCATAACTGAATGCTGGTCTTCGGGAGGGACAGGCAACCCGTCCAACCACATTTCTTCCCATTCCCCTCATGCACACATGACATTTGTAGCGTTGTTGCCAGACTGATGGTTTAATTTTCAGTTTTGATTTGTTGTTCCTGGTTTTGTCTTCAGTTTTAATTTGCTTTTACTATTTTGATTTAAGTTTGAATTTGTTGTTTCTGGTATTCTTTTTGTTTCTGTTTTCGATATTTGATTTATTTATTTTTCCTTAAATATTTGTTTTCGAGTTTTGTTTTTTGCTGTGTTTGCTCTTTGTTTTTGATTTTTTATTTCTTTTATTTGTTTGTTTTTCGTTTGATTTTATCCAGTAGACAACGGAGATCCTGGAAAGATATTTGCTTGTCAGAAATATAAACACTTTCACAAATCAGTTTTAAAGCAAGGCTGAAGGATTCAACCATCAGTAACTTCGATAACATAAATTAATTAATGTAAATTCACTTTCCGGAACATTTCAATGAGGGTTGTCCTCTCCCATCCCCTTCAGGGTACGTCCCTGACTGGGCTACTGTCATGGTAATGAAATGCACGAGCGGACTTCCTACTTGTCAATCTCTTAAAATCCCCCAGGGGATTAAAACTTGTGGGGCGTAGGATGGCGACCACGGGACTCAAGCTGAGTCCGGCATTTCTTCCACATACTAGTGCCGGGCTCCTCACTGTCTTCTTTCCTGTCAACCTCTCTTGGTCAACTCTTGTTCTCTTCCGACTCCGACGGTATGCGGGTATTCGAGGCCTAGGGAGTCCCTTCCTTTCCCGCCTTAATTGGCCCTTCACTCATCTTTCCTGATCCCTCATTATTCTAGGGATCAGCCTTCTTCTTATTTCCATTGCATTATCTTTTTATCTTTAAGATTCCCGCACTGTTTTTTGAATTGGCTCCCTGTGTCTCTAAATTATATTTTGAGAGTTTTATTTTCTCGCTTTCAAATTACCTTTTGTGAGTATTTTCAATCTACATAGAATTTTGTATTTTCGATCTAAACTCTAATTGTAAGTATTTTCAATCTAAATTGCATTTTGTGAGTATTTTCAATCTGATACGGCATTTCATTCTACATTGCATTGTGTATTTTCAATTGCAATTGCATTTTGTACGCATTTTGAATTTCAACTGTATTTTTTTAGTATTTCGAATCTACATTGAATTTTCTAAGTATATTGAACCTCAACTACATTTTGTTTGTATTTTTCAATCTAAGTTACTTTTTTGAGTATTTTCAGTCTAAATTACCTTTTGTAAGTATTTTCAATCTACCTTGGTTTTTTGTTTTGGTTTCCATTTCACTGTCATTTTCGCTATCACCCAGGCAATTAGGGGCCGATGACCTAGATGTTAGGCCCCTTGAAACAACAATTATCATCATCATTAATCTATCTCTCAAAAGGAAGACAAGAGACGAAGATGTTTTCTCTCTTGTGAATATTCCTTCCTTATTGACATCATTCTGTCATGTAGCGATGGAACTAGAATGGGTTGGAAGCAAGAGTGAATGCTTTTACTGCTTCTGTAGCATTAGCAAGCTTTTGAATCATCCTGTATTGTTGTGACATGATATAAGAACAGCAAGCAATCTCACTAGACTTGGCTGGAGAATGTCTCGTGTAGGCGACACTGCCCATCCATATTGTGTCCCCCGGGCATCTCCTATCCTCTCTGTTCTCCACAAACAAAGAGTCGGTCACAAAGTGAATCCCAAAGTAGTTTTCAAATTTCCATCCCACTCGTGGTTACATTGTCCCCAGGACAATCGATTGTTGTTGCTTCATTTTGGGGGCTTAGATATCTCTGGTAAAAGCCTCGCGTATATTAGGTGCAGCGGCGTACCGACAGGGGGTGGGTTAGTGTTTAAACATTGATCCATCTATCACCTGCAGTAAACTGAGAGCGATCAAGGGAACTACTTGCGTGTGGCGGAGCTCTTTCCGGTCACGGAGAGAGTCCGTCATTTTGTGTAGGCTAAGGATAGGTCATACAAGATTCACCCATTCGTACCTAATGAGAAGGGAAGACCCCCCACTTTGTACCTGTGGAGTCGTTTTCACCGTGGCCCACATTTTAACCGAGTGTGTGGATCTTGCTCACTTAGGAAGAAACCTCGGTTTGCAGATTACACTCAAACTTATATTAGCCGATGACGCGGTGGCTGCTGATCGCGTTATCCGCTTTATAAGTGAGTGTGGATTAGGGCCAGCAATATAACTTTTCCAGTGTAAATTGACTCAACGACTTTGAATGATAATTTTTTGTTTTTCCGTAATTTTGTTAATTTTATGTATGTCTACCCCTTATTAATCCCGTTTTCCAACGGGGTCGGGGATGAGATGCGATGGAAGTCTTTGTGGCGATGGTTTTTACGGCCGGATGCCCTTCCTGACGCCAACCTCATTTATAATTTTTATAATTATTATTTTTATTTAATTTTTTGTTTTATTAATTTTAGGTCTTTTTTAAATTTAGGTGTCCACCTCTAAATTTTAAATTCAATTCCAAATTTTATATTCTTTAATCTGTGTTAATAGGGACAGATGACCTCGTAGTTCCGCCCCTTAAAACGACAATAACTAACATCTATCACCTGTTTTACACTACCACTAGTGAGGCGTCTCAACTCCTGTATATATTTTATAAGTGATCACGTTCCTCACTTGGTGAATGCCCTTCACTCTACTCTCAGCGAGACTCCTCCTTCAGTGTTGGAGCGAGCCATGGATGAGTTTTACTGTTGAAGTGTGCGAACGGTAACCTTTTTCACGTCGCTTCGGGTTGCTCTAATTGTGTGTCTGTTTCGTTAAAGATAATTCAGTACATGAGGAGTTTCAGCAATTTATTCCAATTAATAATGATACAGATAAAGTCATGAAGATAGGCATATTTTGAGAGTCAGTAGTAATGGCAAAATATTATTTTGCTCTCACATAATATCAATATTCTAAGCAACCACGTAACTATTTTCATGATGTTACCACTACATCGTTTTAGTTTTGATATTTAGTTACGGTTTTCCATATTTTTTAGTTTTTTTTTTCATTTTTAGCCTATCTTCATTTTATTAAAAAATAGGCTTATGTGATCACCTTTTGTCGGTGTGTCTGTGTGTGTGCGTGTATGTCTCCCCCTAATAACGTTTAAACGGCTGGAGCGATTTCAATGAAACTCCGTAAGATCATAGCACCATTCTGGCCGACCCCGACCGTGCCCTTCAAATTTTATTGTCTCTCACCAATCCAACATGGCGGCTGTGCGAAATATTTCACCAGCATTCAGTATCTCCGAAATTATTACAGATATCACCGTGAAATTTTGTACGGTGATAAAGGGCACTGCTACAAATTTATCTATGTAACTTTCAAACACCTGTAAAGTACAAAACGAACATGGCGGCCAAGCGAATTTGAAACATTTTAATAGACTCTTGTCGTGATTTAACCATCTGAGCGCAGTGAAATGTGGCACAGTAAATGATTGTACATATTGTAATGCACTGGCATCTAATTTATTTCAATTGTTTTCATAACCACAAGATGGCAGCTGTGCGAAGTTTTAAAATATTATTTTTACTTCTTGTTTGCTAATCATACGATTGAAGTTTGAATGCCACACGTACACAATAATCTTCATGTAATAGTACATAAATAAAAATCCAGCCTGGCGACCATCTGAAATATTTAGACGATTCTCAATATCTACGAATCTATCACAACAATCAAACTTAAATTTCGTATGTTGATAAAGGCAATTAACATGCGTAGGATATATGAAAATAGGCTGTATAGCTCTTCACGGAACTACTTGTTTAATTCTGAGGAAAAAATGAGGCCTAAATAGTTTTAATGCAAAGAGAACGGTTATTTAATTATTGTCTTTTATGAATAATAATTGAAATATCATTTTAATTATGATGATGACTGTCGCTTTAAGGGCCTGAACAGCAAGGTCATCTTCCCATTTAATGATGTACAAAATTATCCTATTAGCCTAAATTAATTAAACACCCCCCTCCCAAGAACAAAATCCTGCTTACGCCACAGATTAGGTGTATGGTATTTGTGTGATAACCCGTGTTAATGCTGTCATTGTCGTAATGAAGTAAAAGTAAACCCTCTCCTAGGCAGTCATCCCAAAGGTTTGGTTCGATTCCCGGCCCTGCCGAGAAATTAGAATCTGGTTTAAGGGCTGAAACGGGGTTCACTCAATCTCTTGAGGCAGAACTGAGAAGAAATGGGTTCGATTCCCAGTTCATTCATCCTAGAAGGGTTTCCTTGGTTTGCCACATATTCACCAGGTGAATGCTGACATAGTTCCAAAATTAAGAGCATTGTCGCCTCCTACGGAATACTAGCCTCTCCTAGGGAGTCTCTTCCTTTCCCCGCCTTAATTGGCCCTTCTCTCATCTTTCCTGATACTCTCATTCTTCGAGGGGTCAGCCTTCTTTTTCATGTCATTGTATCCCATGCCTTTTGCTCAAAGCCCTCAATGAGGCAGGGTGTGTGTAGCCCCACCACTTCGGGTGCACCCTGGATAGTGCTACACCCTGAGGGGCTCACGGCTGGTGAGTTTGGGAGTTGGTGACCCCGAGGGATTCCTCAGCTGGGTCCGTTTTGTCCCCTTTTTCCTCTGACCTTGGAGCGGACCCCTCTCCTCTTTCCTATCTGCCTTTCATGGCTCTCCTTCCTTCCAAGTCCCTCAATCCTCATTCTTCGAGGGTTGAGGGCATTTCTTTTCTTCCTGTCCTTTATTGGCCTTATCCTTTATTTGTTTACCATTTCTTCTTCTAGTCTGTAAGTTTGAAGTTAGTATTAGTTATAGTTTTCATTCTCATCTCATCTTTCACCATCACCCAAACCATTAGGGGCCGATAACCTAGACGTTAGGCCCCTTAAAACAACAATCAGCATGTACTTCAGGCAAGTGTCGGGGGCCATGGCCGCCTTCTTTTCTCACACACACCCAAAACGCATAGGCCTGATGACCACCAGCACCAGCAACAACAGCTCACTGTCATAAAAAAGAAGAAAACTATGAAATGGTGCATGGCTAATGGATGTAAAACTCCACCCATGCTGTTATTACCATGAACTAATTTCCAGCATACGATGTAAATATAATACGCTTTACCTCGGGCACGTAAGTATTAATAATTGTCGTGAAATGAAGGATCTTGAATGTTGCTGCTTTGAAATTCAAATAGCACTCCTCCTGCTGTTCAAAATTCCGTGTGCCCATGAGCTGAGTTTACGGCTTGTGCTGGAGATAAACCTAGCAGAAGGCTATACGCTTCTTTGGTTCGCATGTAAATAATTGAATATTTCTGGGCTTGAATATCCTATTACCTACATCCTGTTTGGAGCCTTCATGGAGTGCTATTGAGCAGCATAATTCGATAAGTGTAGGTACATATGACCACGTCAGCAGGTGACGCCAGAGGGATGCGCCTGATGGGCCAACCAAATTCACTACAGTATAGAGAGCTTTGCAGCGTTGTCGTATTGACAATTGATATTGTAACTTTTCAGTCGGTCAACAAGCTTGCCACGCTGTGAGAGTGGTTATCGTGTCAGACTACCAACCCCAAGCTTGCAGGTTCGCTCCTGACCGTGGTTAGTGATTTCTGAAATGCGACAAAAATCACGGCACGCATGTCATACTTTGTTGGCATGTTAAAGAATCTATTTTAATTCAGTAGGCCGTGTTCATAATGGCAAAATTATTCTCGAAATTTTTCGCCAACATGAAGTTCCTCCTTTCTCTACTAGAAAGCGCTAGTGTCGAGGAGCTTAGATATCTAACCTCCTTGACTTTCATAACGTTCCAAGGAATGACAAAATTCGACATGCAAGCTGCCCTCTGGGCGTCAAATGACAAATCTTGCACCCGGCACCCGAGGCCATACGATATTATTATTATTATTAGTCTATTATTATTATTATTACAATTATTATTATTATTATTATTATTATTATTATTATTATTATTATTATTATTATTATTATAGTCAGTCAACAGAATATAATCCCAATTACTGGGACACGCGAAGTTTCGCTCCCAAAGTGAGCATCATCAGATCCAAATATACAACAAAATATAGCTGTACAATACACTGCCAAACCCACAATACCCTCCAAAAACAAAGAGGCACGGTAAAAAAGTATGGGAACTATTACTGATAAATATAAGGTGCGTTCAAAAAGTAACGTGCTGGAGGCATAATTACAGAAACCAGTACCTGTATGTTAGAAGTATTGGCCCTGGTTGTTGAGGCACTTGTCCCACTGTGACACGAGGTGGTGAATGGCTGTCTCATATAATTCCCTGGGCTGCGATGTGAACCAGTTCCGCACGTACAGCTGTACATCGGCGTCCGAGGTGAGTCGTTGGCCCCGCAAAGCCCTTTTCAGGGGACCAAATATGGCGTCAAGGGGCACTCTAGATTTTTTCACGCAATTTTCACGTGTGAGTGTGGTACAAAAAGTATTTTTCACCCGACTATAAAGGGTCTCCGAAAACCACATTTAAAGGCCCTTAAATTAACAGTGTCTGTGATATTCCCAGAAAACTAACTTCGCTCTGATATACCTATAAAGGAATGACAAACGCCTAACCACTGCACCAGTAGCTGAATTGATAAAGTCTGATTATTCATACCAAGGATAAATCAGTCATAGCATTCATGATTGAGATTTTGCTAAGTGTACTCTTTACAACTAGAATATCCACGGGCGAAGCCACGACGGGTAATGCTAGTTAAGATTATGTTGGAAAGCAGATAATAGCATTAAGATTGCTTCATATGGAAAATTACCGTTGGTGTGTTGACTCTTTTATCAAAGAGCACTTGGATGTTGACGCGTTGGCTCCACACAACGAGATTATCTCCCTGTGTTGTTTACCGAACAGAGTACGTCTGATAATTGGGCCGAATTACTTTTCTTATTACCAGATCAGGTTTCTCATCTTATTACCAAGGACCGGATCCTTAAGGTTTTACCTATTTATTTCCTTACTTCTGAATACAAAAAAATACTTGAATAATTTTCCGAATCACATTCAAAAGAGTCATATTCATGAATTCTGTAGAAATTAAGAAACCCTAAATGATATGCGAGTATCTAAAAATACCTAGTTTTGTTCCATTTCTTCTTCTTTCGTTTCACCCTTTATGGGGTACGTTGAATCAATCATTTCCCTGTACGCTGTTCTTTCCGTAGAGCCCAGTACTTCTTCAGTCTTTCCGATCTTTTCCTCTGTTCTTCCCAGATAATGGGTTTGGATTTTAGTGTAGTCTGCCTTGGAACCTTATATTTTCGTCTTTAGAAATTAATTTGGCTGTTCGATCGAGTAATGACGTTTCTGTCATTTTCAATTCTACTAGAACTTTTTCAATTTCTTTAAACCAGTTGGGTTTTGTTTTACGATTACGGAAAATGTCAAATATTTGTTTCGTTAATCTATTAGAATCCATTCTCAGAAGATGACCGTAAACATTTATTATCCTTTTTCGCATGGTATCTGAGAATTTTACAATTTTCTGGTAGAGAGTTTCATTCCTATTGTATATAATCTTGCTATCCTGAAAATTTGGTCACATAATTTTTCTTAAAATTTTCCTTTCCTTCAGCTCGAGTTTTTCCATTTGGCCCTTAAAATTTATAGTTAGTGTTTCTGCTGAGTACAGTGCTTCTGGCTTAATCACTGTCTTGTAATTTTTAATTTTGGATCCCCATGAAAGGGATTTTTTTATTGTATGTATCTTTTGTTAATTGGAAGGCCAGTTCAAGCTTATTTTTCCTGGATTCCATTGCTTTACGTTCACCAGCATTCCAGCTAATGCATTCTCCTAGATATTTGAATTCTTGTATTATTTCAATTTTTTGTTCTATAACTTTGAAGTATTTACGAGGGTGTTTGTTGTTCGTCATGATCTTGGTTTTTATTGTATCAAAGTTGGATTTATAATCCATATTTTTAAAAACAAACCACAAGACAGTGTTTCTTCTTAGTTCTAGTTGATAAAGAGAAATCCTACCTGACAGAGAATTCAAATACTTTTAGTACTTTTCAGCTTAGACATCTTAATGTTTGCTTATTTACTGTCAGGAAAGTGGGGATAAATCTTGTATTGTTTCCGAGATCCCTATATTCTAAATAAACAAAGTTAATTAAACGGGATGGAGTGTGAAAGTCACCTCTAACTTCCTTGGGTTTGTTGAATTTGAATAATTAACATATTTCAGGAGAGCAAATATTGCCTAAAGTGTGACGTTCTCGGTGGTAATTTGATAAAAGACGTTATCATTATGTAAAATATTGTTACGGCTGTGAGTTTGTTTTGTCGCCTCGCCGCGTTGAGTCACAGCTGCCCCCAGGCTGTGTGTGCTCTGCCTCAGTGTATTACGCGCGCGTTACGCAACGGGCTGCGAAGTGAAAGGGATGGTCCAGAATATTCGTGACCCAGCCAGTGAAGGAAATCTCTAGAAGCCGTGTGTCCTGGACGATTCTAGAATTCATTGAGTCACCAGCCTGCTATATAAGCGGCCTCAAAGTGAGGGGACCGAGCTTTCTGTGGGTGTGTGTTTCTGAGCTAGTGCGTGTTTTCCTGAGCGACAGAAGTGTGGTGACGAAGTGCCGTGCGAGTTACGAAATCCAGTTACATTGTTTCTCCCAGCTTGTGAACAGCCTGCAGCAAGTGATCGTAAGTAACTGTAGTCGGGGTACATAAGGGAGAGGAGCAGGTAGTATCTGTCAAGGCCACCATACTCATTAGGACGGATTAACTTCTGTGGTTTGTTGACAAGTGAAAGGACCAAGAGCGCTCAAGGAAGAGACTTGAGGAAACTGGAGTAAGGTTCCAATTGCTTGTATTTGCTGATAAGTAGTGTAATTTTCTGGCCGCAATAATAGTACATTATGCAACGAGCCTATAATGGCAATAATTAAGACACGACTATGTTTATAAAACGAGCGTAAGCGAGTTTTATAATATCCATACGAGTGTCTTAATTACCATTATAGGCGAGTTGCATACGACTGTTTATGTTCGACGATAATTATAACTTTATTATATGTTTTAACATAAATATTCATAAACATCTGTTGAGATTCAGTCACTCGAATTTTGTGATCGGAGTGCAGCGCTGGGTAGGATATCTCTGTTTTCCAAGTGCTCTGACCGACCGACGCATGCGCTCTGTGTGCTTGGCAAAGTTTACAGCCTGCCGATGTGCATCTGCATTCAGTGAAACTGTCCCTGAAGTCGTTTGAAAGCAATGAGCTGTGTTGAAATTGGAGTTGGGGATATTAAGGTATATACAGTGCTATTTCTAGTCTCAAATTCGCCAGTTTATTTACGCGAACATATGCACGGTGCACTTTCGGTAATTTATATAGACATGTTGGATTTTGAGCGCATGCGCGAAGGTATCCTTACCTAATTGATCACACAACTGTTTCTTGAGCTCTGATTGGTGGGAGAAACTGTTTCATAATGAACAAGATGTTCAGTAAAGAACATATAGCCTACTTTCTCCTAAATGCATGGGTATTGTTATAACTCTTTGCCTTTTCAAGGAGTATGATTGAATGTTGGTTGTAGTAGCTTGTTGAAATACAACGTGCTATAGGGATATTAAACATGAATATGAGGTGCCCTTTGCTAGTGCTACCTCTGTACCAAATTTCGTTCAATTCAGTTTCATCGTGTTTGAAATGATAGGGGGAATCGATTTGCACACATACTTGGCCACCATCTGCAAACTATTGGGCTGATGTTCTTGCAGTTTGGTCAGAATATGTTTCCCACATAAAGATATGGTGTTGCAAAATTTGGTAGAGACTAGATTATTAGGTTGGTCGTAATTACATTTTAGCTTTTAACATTTGGATGGCCGCGATTACGTTTCCGTCAAGATAGCGGTGATATAAAACATGACACTGAGGTGCCCTTTGCTAGTGCTACCTCTGTACCAAATTTCGTTCATTCGGTTCCACCGTGTTCGAATTAATAGGGGGAATGAATTTTGACATAAAGATGTCCGCCATCCGCAAACTATTAGGCTAATGACCTATTAGATTGGTCAAAGGATGCTCCCTCCATAAAGGTATGGAGTTGCAAAATTTGGTAGAGATCGGATGATTAGGTTAATCGTAATTTGATTTAAGCTTTGAACATTCGTGTGGCCGCCATTACGTTTCAGTCAAGAAGGCGGCGATATAAAACATGACACTGAGGTGCCCTTTGCTAGTGCTACCTCTGTACCAAATTTCGTTCCATTCGGTTTCACCGTGTTTGAATTAATAGGGGGAATTGATTCTGACACAAAGATGGCCGCCATCCGCAAACTATTAGGCGAATGACCTATTAGATTGGTCAAAGGATGCTCCCTCCATAAAGGTATGGAGTTGCAAAATTTGGTAGAGATCGGATGATTAGGTTAATCGTAATTTGATTTAAGCTTTGAACATTCGTGTGGCCGCCATTACGTTTCAGTCAAGATGGCGGCGATATAAAACATGACACTGAGGTGCCCTTTGCTACTGCTACCTCTGTACCAAATTTCGTTCCATTCGGTTTCACCGTGTTTGATTTAATAGGGGGAATTTATTTTCACACAGTGATGGCCGCCATCCGCAAACTATTAGGCTAATGACCTACTAGTTTGGTCAAACGATGCTTCCTCTATAAGGGTATGTTGTTGCAAAAGTTGGTAGAGATCGGATGATTAGGTTAATCGTAATTTGATTTAAGCTTTGAACATTTGTGTGGCCGCCATTACGTTTCCGTCAAGATGGTGGCGATATAAAACATGAAACTGAGGTGACTTTTGTTAGTACTACCTCTGTACCAAATTTCGTTCCATTCGGTTACACAGTGTTCGAATTAATAGGGGGAATCGATTTTCACACAAAGATGGCCGCCATCCGCAAACTATTACGCTGATGACCTATTAGTTTGGTCAAAGGATGCTCACCCCACAAAGGTATGACGTTGCAAAATTTGGTAGAGATCGGATGATTAGGTAAGTCGTAATTTGATTTAAGCTTTGAACTTTTGTGTCGCCGCCATTACGTTTCCGTCAAGATGGCGGCGATATAAAACATGACACTGAGGTGCCCTTTGTTAGTACTACGTCTGTACCAAATTTCGTTCCATTCGGTTGCACCGTGTTCGAATTAATAGTGGGAATCGATTTTCACACAAATATGGCCGCCATCCGCAAACTATTACGCTGATTACCTATTAGATTGGCCAAAGGATGCTCCCTCCATAAAGGTATGTAGTTGCAAAATTTGGTAGAGATCGGATGATTAGGATAATCGTAATTTGATTTAAGCTTTGAACATTCGTGTGGCCGCCATTACGTTTCAGTCAAGATGGCGGCGATATAAAACATGACACTGAGGTGCCCTTTGCTAGTGCTACCTCTGTACCAAATTTCGTTCCATTCGGTTCCACCGTGTTCGAATTAATAGGGGGAATCAATTTTGACATAAAGATGGCCACCATCCGCAAACTATTAGACTAATAACATATTAGATTGGTCAAAGGATGCTCCCTCCATAAAGGTATATTGTTGCAAAGTTTGGTAGAGATCGGATGGTTATGTTAGTCGTAATTTAACTTAAGCTTTGAACATTTGTGTGGCCGCCATTACGTTTCTGTCAATATGGCGGCGATATAAAACATGACACTGAGATGCCCTTTGCTAGTGCTACCTCTGTACCAAATTTCGTTCCATTCGGTTTCACCGTGTTTGAATTAATAGGGAGAATTTATTTTCACACAAAGATGGCCGCCATCCGCAAACTATTAGGCTAATGACCTATTCGTTCGGTCAAAGGATGCTTCCTCTATAAGGGTATGTTGTTGCAAAATTTGGTAGAGATCGGATGATTAGGTTAATCGTAATTTGATTTAAGCTTTGAACATTTGTGTGGCCGCCATTATGTTTCCGTCAAGATGGCGGCGATATAAAACATGACTCTGAGGTGCCTTTTGTTAGTACTACCTCTGTACCAAACTTCGTTCCATTCGGTTGCACCGTGTTCGAATTAATAGGGGGAATCGATTTTCACACAAAGATGGCCGCCATCCGCAAACTAATACGCTGATGACCTATTGGTTTGGTCAAATGATGCTTCCCCCATAAAGGTATGTTGTTGCAAAATTTGGTAGAGATCGGAAGATTAGGAGAGTCGTAATTTGATTTAAGCTTTGAACATTTGTGTGGCCGCCATTACGTTTCCGTCAAGATGGCGGCGATATAAAACATGACACTGAGGTGTCCTTTGCTAGTGCTACCTTTGTACCAAATTTCGTTCTATTCGCATTCACCGTGTTCGAATTGATAGGGGGGGACAGACATTCAGAGTACACACACTCACTCACACACACACACAGACTCACACACACACATACACACACACAGACTCACACACACACACATACACACACACACACACAGACTCACACACACACACACACAGACTCACACACACACATACACACACACAGACAGACACACTTTTTTCGCCCTGTGTTGATCTCATAAGTCTACTTTCATTTTTTGCATAAATCGAAAGTAGGCTAAAAATAGTGTTAAAATGAGCCTCATTATGATACAGTTTTTGGACACATAATGTTAACATTTCGACATGGTCAAACATAAACCTATTTAAGAACCTATTCTACTTATTAAAAACATAAAAAAGAACCAATTTTATGTCTTTGAAAACCTAAAATTACAATTTCAAAAATCTAACAAGCCGGTTCTCACTTATTGCGTCCTGTTGTAAGCATTAGGCCTACAAATCTTATAGATGACGATGACGAGGACGACGACGACGAAATCCAAGATTAACGGCCGAGGGGACCCGATGCGCTGACCACGCGTCACCCCAATATCTGCAGACCAAATGGCTGGGAATCGGTCGCTTGGTTCGCCTAGGCCCTTCATGGGTTGTAGTGTCACGGGGGGGGGGGGGGGAAGTACATTGGGGTGTAAAGTAAGTGGAATGCTCAATTAAATAAACTAATCTGATTAATTACAAACACAAATAGATATTATTGAAAACTTAAAGGTAGTTTTATTAAAACTCAGCAATTTTTCTAGGTTTGTGCCGTGTCTTGTGTGGTGTTTCGCCTGGGACACCAAGCTGGCTCATCGGCGGGCTCACGGTGTCTCCGCCCGCACCCCCACGGGAGTAGCGAACTGCGTGCTACCTCCCTTTTTATGAAGCACACCTGCGCGTCTTCACTGCGAAAACTAAAAGCTCAAGCAGCCATACCCAGATCGCTACTCCTGTGGGGGTCCAGGTGGGGACACCAAGAGCCCGCTGATGAGCCTAGCTTAGTGTCCTAGGCGAAACCTCACACAAGACACGGCACAAAACTAGAAGAATTGCTGAGTTTTAATTCACTGGCCGTGAAAGCCAATATACCTTCTTTTTAGCCTATTTTCATTTTATAAAAATAAAATAGGCTTATGAGATCACCTTTTGTCCGTGTGTCTGTGCGTGCGTGCGTGTGTGTGTGTCACCCACTGATAAATTAATTCTAAACGGCTGGAGCGATTTCAATGAAACTCGGTAAGATCGTAGCACCATTCTGGCCGACCCCGACCGTGCCCTTTAATTTTTATTGTGTCTCACCAATCCAACATGGTGGCTGTGCGAAATATTTCACCAGCATTCAGTATCTCCGAAACTATTACTGATACCACCTTGAAATTTTGTACAGTGATGAAGGAAACTACTAGAAGTTCACCTATGTGACTTTCGACATTTAAATAGACATTTCTCGCGATTTAACCATCCAAACGTAATGAAACTTGGTACAGCAAATTTTTATACACATTGTAATGCAATGGCGTCTAATTTAGTTCAATTGTTTACATAACCTCAAAATGGCGGCTGTGCGAAATATTTCACTGGCATTCTATATCTCTGAAACTTTTACCGATATCACCCTGAAATGTTGTACGGTGATAAAGGGCTCAGCTACAAGTTTATCTATGTAACTTTCAAACACCTGTAAAGTACAAAACGAACATGGTGGCTAAGCGAAGTTGAAACATTTCAATAGACTTTTCGCGTGATTGAACCACCTGAGCATAGTGAAATGTGGTACATACAGTAAGTTATTATACATATTGTAATTGCACTGGTTCAATGGTTTACATAACCTCAAGATGGCGGCTGTGCGAAATTTTAAAATCTCTTTTTACTTCTTGTGTCCTAATCATGCGATTGAAGTCTGAATACTACACGTACACAATAATCTTCATGTAATAGTATTTAAATAAAACTCCAACCTGGCGACTATCAGAATTATTTAGACGTTTCTCAATATCTACGAATCTATCACAACAATCAAACTGAAATTTAGTATGTTGATAGAGGTAATTAACATGAGTAGGATATATGAAAATAGGCTGTATAGTTCTTGACGGAAGTACTTGTTTTAGTTATATTACTTTATCACTTTATAGTGATCCTAGTGTGTTTTGGAAACCATCTTAAAAACATTCCTTTCTGTTGGGGGGACATTAGTTAATTAAATGATATACTTTCTTTGCACCCTAGTATAGTAGTAGTAATCACGTACTATTTTTATAGGCTCGTAAACAGTTCTTGTGCAAATACACTGACAGCAACTCGATAAAGAAAGGAAAAGGGAAGGGAGACGCACGCAGACGCTGAAGAAGGTGGATGTCTTTCTCCTCTCGCTTCGATCGTGATGAATAGCCATTTGTTTATCAATAGCAAGAATCTTGGTTGAAGCTGGAAACTGTAATGACTTGTTTGACATTGCCCTACTTCTGTTCAATATATCACGCTGCTGTTGGTGCTACGATCTCGTGTGTCTATCATTATTCCAAGTAACGGTTCGTTCCACTTCCGCCGCCATTGAATAGCGCAATGGCATTGCCCGTCACGGTGACAGGCAACAGAGAATTTGATTTGTTTACAAGGTTACAGGAAACATGTCAAAATTATCTCTCTACAGATAAGGATAATTCCCCCTGTCCGGCCGAATGGCACGATTGGTAAAGCGGGTTCCATCCAGACTCAGGCAGAGTTCACAGTGGAGGGGGGGGGGGGGGGGGGGGGGTGAAGTTAACATCCGGAAATCAGCTGTCGACAAAACCACAATGTCAACTCAGTTATATTTAAGTATTCAATTGATTAACCTAAATATCCAACTTCAAAAGCTCATTACGTAAACAATGCCAAGTACAGGCAATATTGCAGAGTAGTGAAGCCAGAGTGCCTCTATGCGGCAAGCATGAAAACTGTTAAAATTGAGAAAAAGGAAAGGAAGATCTTCCGGAAAATTCTAGATTCCGAGAAGGTACCTGGAGATGGATACAAATTTCATCTGAGGTCAAACCAAGAACTGTATGACAAGTTTGAGTGGATTTCTGTCAGCATGAGAAAGAGGAGGTTGGTGTTCTATGGATATATTAAACGATTGTGGACCGAGAGATTGGCTAACAAAATTCTCAACCTTCAGGAGAAATGGAAGGGGCAACCTCCATGGCGTCAGGGGGTGATGCTGATTCCTGCTCGTGGTGCCCCTGCATAGATACTTGGATTAGAATCTCCAGTACTGAACTGAACGTCAGCATTCCAGAAGTACCAACACAATGAATCAAAATGGTTTTTTTCGAGTGGCTCTCTCCTCTGTGATTGTGGGGAACTACAGACAGTCCAACATCTTTACCAGTGCCCACTATGTCCAGGAACATGCACAATGGAAGATTTAAAACTTGCCAATCCGAATTCTATTGACGTCGCCCGTTACTGGACAAAGAACATTTAATTTGGTTGCGGGTTACCTGGCAGTCAGATGTTAGTGTGCTGTTCAACTGACTTGTATGTCGGTGTCCTTACTTAATATTAGATTTAGAATAGTTTGCCGAGTACTTTGTGTCTTTATTAACAATTCACTGTACCATCATCATTATTATTATTATTATTTTATTTGCGAATTGACCACTTCGGATCACGCTACAATTTTCATTTTTTCTTTGCCTGAAGTTTCCTCTTCCTCCAGTACTCCTTCATATGGGCGCTATGCTGTTTCTTCCGCTCATCCGTCCAGGCTCTTCCCTTCTTTGTGGTTCTTGTGACGTGAAACCCTTCCAAATGTTTCCCTGTTTCCCTGTTTGACATCTGAACTTCCTGGATGTTGGAATTTTCGAGATCTTTTCGAACTTCCTTAATCCATGTCGTTGTTGTCTTCTTGTTCCACAGGTAGTCGAATAACTGTTTGGTTAGTCTAGTTTTGTCCATTCTGTACAAATGTCCGAGAAACGATAACCTCCTCTTCTTCATGGTCTCTGAGATTCTCTCCACATTTTTATAGACTTCATTGTTGCTCCGAAGTTTCCAGCCGGTTTCAGTCTGGACTGGGCCCATGATTTTCCGTAGTATTCTTCTTTCTAGGATCTCTAGCTTCTCCAACTTGTAATTCATCGAGAGGCATTCGCTGGCATACAGGCATTCTGTTTTTACTACCGTGTTGTAATGTTTATTATTATTATTATTATTATTATTATTATTATTATTATTATTATTATTATTTGTATTATTTGTATTTGATTCTCACTGTTTATCAAGTATTTTGTGTCTTTATTAACAATCCACTGTACCCTTATCGTTATTATTATTTGTATTTGATTCTCGCCGTTTACCATTTGTGACATATTTTTGTGATTGGCGCTCCTGATACGAACAAAGAAAGGAAAGTCCATCAGGACTTAAAAAGGGCAAACATTGGACCGGCCGAAGTCTGGGACAGGACAGGATTCAGAACCAAAATTGCAGGTGTGAAGGATCCCCTCAAAGAAAGACCCACGCTTTCAGCCGAAGAACGGTTGAAAAGGAGCCAGAGGCTGAAAGATCTTTGGCAGGAAGAAAACCTGAACGATTGTTGTGTATTTTTAGTCCATAGGTGGCTGTAGCAAATAATGATAATAATAAATTTGGGTTCAAGTATATACCACGTTACGTACCTGTCTAGGGGATACTTTATTGTAGTTGATGACATCTCGGATGACGTTCGGACGTTGATGTTCGGTTGCTTGACGTTTAGGTTGGAATTGCCGCCAGTTGTATGAAGTTTCAAACAGTGTGTCGTTACATGCCGATGTAGACACAAGTGTTGCAAGTGTGAGGTTGGTGGTGAGTTACGAATGTTCATAAATTACTTTTAACTAAATTTCATTGAAAAGTTGCGCAGTACTCCTCAAACTTCACAAGCGATTCCATACTAAAACTCATAAAAAGAGCTAACGACATAAAAACAACATTTACAGAAGTGTAATCGACTAAAAGAATAAAAATAATTGGTAAAATATCCCATTCGTTACGAAGTATCCTTAAATATTTCTCTAGCTTAATACTATTGTGAATGCTGTTGTACATATTTAGGGCTAGGATTTTTAGGTAAATAAATATATTTTTATGTAAATACATATTTTAAACATTTTTTCAATAATTACATAAATGCCGGCTTTTCATTTATTAGCACATAAAAGGACATAATATTTACATTCTTTTAAATCAGTTTATTGCATTTTTGTTCTGTGTTACTTCAACGGGGAAGAACCTGTGAGCAATCTAATCTTCATGTAGAGCGTTTGTCAGCTTGCAGCTGTGTTTTTCTTATCTTGTCGTCCCGTCCCACTCACTCTGGAAGTCGGGTATTTCCTTGTTCATAGTCATATTGTACCACGTGCTAAGCCTCCCCCCTAGCTACCTGGATCCAGTGTCACTCACATGCAGATGCCTAAAGTAAATGCAACTACAAGTTATCGTCTGAGGCAGTATTTAAGGATAATTTTACATCTGATGGGGGCGTTCTGTTCTGCCATCCATGTGGGAAAGCAATCAAAGCTGAACAGTGCTCTCAAGTTACACAACACCTCGAGGGCAAGAAACATATTGCCACAGTTTCACGATAATCGTCGGTCATTTGTGATGGACAACCGGAAGATGTATCTCGTTATGTATTGTAATTCTTCAGCAGTCAGCGAGACATAGAATTAATTGCATTGGTGAATACTGCATATTGCTTATAGGCTATTCACATTAATAATCTGAATTATAATTGCATATTTTTGCTTTATTGTCACATATTTTAGGTATTTTTAATACATAAAAAATAAATATTTTACCGATTTTTAACACCTTAAAATCCGAGCCCTATACATACGAGTTATAGGCCTATATACCCACTGAACCCCCTTTAGACGACCTGAGAGCTCCCACAACATTATTCTATAGAGATACCAACAGTTATCTTTCACGACCTTTTAATTAAACTTCCACAATTCTTCTCATTTCATCAACAGGCTTTTCTTTGGAGTTAGTGACATTGAAGAAACAAATGTTGGCAATAGATTATACCCTAAGGGCTCGTATGGATGGGCAGTTGTTAATTTAAAAATCACCATAATACAGGTGGAAGTCTGAAACCTTCCGCGATAAAACGCCGATATGGTATTGTTTGTTTGAAAATTTGCATACATTTTGTCTAAAATTGGCGTATCCAACAGATTTGCACTCTTCGCGTAACCTTGAATTACTTGCTCGCGTGCACACAAGGTTAGAGTGAACACATAATCAGAATTATTCAAATACAATGCCGCGGGGGTCATATTAGGTTTAATCTACGAAGAATATCCCGTTCCACAAGGCTCAAGGTTCGTCCGGGATCATGAATTTGCATTACAAAACATTATACATGGTGTCCAGTTTTTAGCCTACTTTCGATTTTAGAAAGAAAAAATGGAAAGTAGACTTATGAGATCTACACAGGACCAAAAAATGTGTGTGTGTGCGTGTGTACGCTGTGTGTCTGCTCCTCCCCTATCAATACAAACATGACGAAACCAAATTGAACGAAATTTGGTACAGAGGTAGAACTAGCAAAGGAAACCTCAGTATCATGTTTTATATTGCCGTCATCTTTACCAAAACGTAATGGTGACCACTCAAATGGTCAAACCTTAAAATTAAATTACGACCAAACCAATCATCGGATCTTTACTCAATTTGGTAACAACATACCTTCATATGGGGCGCGTCTTGTGCCCAAACTGCAAGGTTATCAACCGTTCCATTTCAGGATGGCGGCCGTGTGAATTATACTAACTTTAGATCCATAACATGGGACCCACCAGTTCCGATTATCGAACCGAGAATCATTTAAACTGTTCTAAAGAACGTGGCCCGTTCGAAATTAAATGTTTATATTGAAATATTATAGTGTAGAAGTGACTTTACAAAACGGAGCCGTCTCGGTTACAAGACAAGATGGCAGCTGATCTCTCTTTCTGACCTGTTTTTCACTAATTTGAGTATGTTGCATGCAAAATAGCCTACCGATAGAAATAAAATGAAGTTTGTATGAAATGAACTTTGTTTGAAATATACTCCAGAGAAGAAATCGTTTAGTCAGCCATTATTTGCTAAGACGTTGTATCTAAATCAATTGATAAAGTTCAGCTTGGGAGGACATATTTGGCTCTGTGGTTTGAGCTTTGATCTTTCACCCGGCCGGCTAGGGTTCTAGTCCTAACAGAGTTGTATTCTTTGCTTGATCTTTTTAGTACTGAGACGTTATACAATTGAGCGTTATATTGTGCATTTTGCAATGGAAAATATATAATTAATTAAAATAAAGTTCTTCAACGGATCTGCATGAGTGACATCATGACATCTACTAGCAACCAGTTGAACTACAGTATGCGGGAGCTATCCACGGCCTACTAGATGTGAGCTTCGTTCTATACCGGCAAGTTAGTGAACCCATAACTACGGTGTAATTGAAAATGTCCACTTGTTGCCCATAGAGGGCACTCTCAAGGATAGGCACGATTAAAAATTAGGTGTGTAGTAGGTATATTAAATGTGTTTCTCCCAGTGATACGTTTAGACCAACGAAGTTTCAATTGTTGTAAGTAGTCGGTGTTAATACTGTATAGTGAATTCCTAAGTTGTTTGGAGTGTTTGCTGATGAAATTGCAAAATGCTGGGGTAAATTATAAACTATGGTTTGAACGCCGCTGCTCAAATCCAGTGTGCCAATTTGCACTTCGAATAGGAAGAAAATAGGAGGTGATTAGGACAAAGAGTTATAACTATACCCATACATTTAGGAGAAAGTAAGCTATATGTTCTTTCCTGAACATCTTATTTTTAAGTAAATCGCACCCAGGATTATAAATTAGTGCGTGCTTTACGACGAAAATGGGAAGCTGCTCTTTGGAGATCTGAGGTTCAAATCCCAGTGGCCATATTGAATGTGTTTTCCTCACTTTCTTTTTCGCTTCAAGAATATGCGAGATGGTAACGTGTTTTAAGTCTCGGGGCACCTACTCTACTCCTGGACTCCAATATACACACTAAAGTACCATGCACACACAAACTCGTTATCAAACGCATCTAAAGCTCCTAGTTGAAGCAGCAGAATTATCAATAACAACATCATCATTTCCAGAGTCATTCGTGTTTTGACAATTAATCGATATTACTTATCCTCCTTCGACATAACGTTTACAGATGCATTGGCTGTACCCCCCAGGAGCTCACATCTAGTGGGACGTGGGTTGGCGACCACGGGACCCCAGTTGAGTCTGACATTGCTTCCACTTACTTGTGCTGGGCTCCTCTCCGTCTTCTTTCCTGTCAACCTCTCTGTGTCAACTCTTGTTCTTTCCCGATCCCGACAGTATTAGGGTATCCGAGGCCTAGGGAGTTTCTTCCTTTCCCGCCTTAATTGGCCCTTCTCTCATCTTTCCTGATTCCTCATTCTTTGAGGGATCAGCATCCTTGTGAATTGGCTCCCCGTGTCTCTAAATTACATTTTCTAAGTCTTTTACCATCCAAATTACCTATATTGCTTTTTGTGAGTACTGTATTTCGTTCTTAAGTCCATTTTGTAAGTATTTTCAATCTAAATTGTATTTTGTAAGTATTTTGAATCGCGGGCTGACATACTGTGACTATTTTGAATCGAAATTACATTTTATAAGTATTTTCAATTTCATTTGCTTTTTTAAGTATTTTCAATCTAAATTGCATTTTGTAAATTCGATTTCAATTACATTTTGTAAGTATTTCGAATCTACATTGCATCAAGTATTTTGAACCTAAACTACATTTGGTGCGATTTTTTTTCAATCTAACATGCTTTTGTGAGTATTTTGTATCTAAATTACCTTTTGTATTTCTACTCTACATTTTGGGAGTCTTTTCAATTTAAGTATTTCTAATCTACCTTGGTTTTCCATTTCATTGTCATTTTCGCTATCACCCAGACCATTAGGGGCCGATAACCTAGATGTTAGGCCCCTTAAAAACAACTATCATCTTCATCCTCAATATTGGATGTAAAATTTATATTGAACATTAAAATTCCGAGGGAAAGTGTGCTATACAAGGTCGGTCGTCACGATGTTACCTGTTAGTGTGCGTCAGATGATCAAACAAAACTTAAGAACCCACTTCTCTCTGTGTATGAACATGGCATAATCAACCATTACAGTTACCGGCAGTTAGCTCTGGTTTGCCCCCCTTTCACTCCTCTGGTATAGGCTACTACTGCAGCGTAAAACATTTGCCACGCTGATTGTGAGAACCTGCTGTCCGCAGCAGGGAAGTATTCATCACGATCCCCGCACCGCTCTACATCTCTCTCCTACCGCTGAACTCTCAAGGTGAAGTGCACAGCTGAACGCCGCTGCCTGTACCAATCGGGTTTTTAAATAAGTACTTCCGAGACGGAAGTTAAGAGTCTACTTTTCTAAAAATTTAAGATTCATGCCAATGATTCTTCAGCTCGCGTACAATCATGTTGGTAACAGTGTCATGTATGTGTTGCTCAGAATTAATCTGAAATATTATGATCTATATTGTCCTAATTTTGGGTAAAATCCATTTTTTAGTATAGAAGCTACAAGTATTCACAAATTGGACCTATCAGCAGGCTTAGAATCATATTGTCAGCACTGAAATGTATCAGTTATTCCAAATTAATCTAGAATGTCAGGTACTGGACGTGTGCAAAGTTTAGATCTGTTGGCTTGCATGCTATCTGATATATTGAAATTAGGATTTAAAAAAATAGAGAGAGCAGTTATTAACAGTTGGCAGCCCTGATGGCTCTTAAAAATACGCATAGTCATATCTGTTATGGTATAAATAGCACATACGAAATTTGGTTGAATTCCAATTGATTGTGTAGAAGTTACGAAATTTGGTTGAAATCCAATTGATTATAGGCCTATAGAAGTTAAGTGCATTTAAAAATTGGACCTATCAGGAGGCTTAGAATCATGTTGGCAATACTGTCATGTATGGGCTCCTGAAAATTAATCTGGAAAGAAGGGAATGGGGTGGGACATTCCTTTCACCATCCCGGCAGCCAGTAGCCCGGGGTTAGTTTTGTGAGGAGTTTCTTCAGTTAATGTGTTACATTATTCTTAATCTGCATATCCTGAACTCAAAATTCCCAAAGAGAAGAGCAGCAGAAAGTATTTATTAAAACAGTGAATAGTGATTATTCTACTGATGGCAGGGACCGGACACTTATGCACTGAAAACGATTAAAATAGACGTAATTTGTCGCCTGAAAACATTGAAAAACTTGCAATTATCTATTGTGATGCTTCTTTCTGCAGTGAATGATACATGTACAAAGTGAGTGAATAAGATTGGCTTATTGTTAATTACATATTTTTCATTTTTAATGTATATTTGATCGTTTTCAGTGCATATGTCCGGTCCATAGTTACTACTGTGATGAAGTCCATCTGTAGCGGCTTCTAACTGTATCTCATTGTTGTACAATTGACTGAATTATGTCCAGCTAGCAGAAGTACCCGTTCATCGAATAAAACCTTTTACAGAACATCGAATTCTTAATGTAGCCAAGTTATATTATCACCTATTTATAAATAATATTCAGAATAGATTAGATATGGTAACTTCCTTGATGTTATAACACAATTCTAAATGAATTCATAACAAACAATAACAAACAGCAACCGTAGAAACTATTATCATTCTGGAATACAACTACTACTAATAATAACATTGAAATACGGGTAATAGTTTCTCCAGTTTTACCTAAGGTTCGATTGTTCTACAACAGTATAACATACATCATAACCTGAAGAATCAATTTACTTAACCTATGTCATAGGAATTTGGTTGATATAAAATACTCACACGAAGTCCTATCCAAACTTGAACAACTACAAATAGGCCTACTAGGTATTTTAGTCTCTTGTGGTTTACATCGAGGGCATTATACCAGGTGACAATTCTAGTAGCACTAATTAGAAGTTTCCGTATCGACACAAATTGTAAAATGGATTTACGTACAAGGGAAGTATCAGGTAAACGGTCGAAACCTATCTTGAAACGTTGTGGACACAATCGTTGTGCTATAAGAGGACAACGTGCGGAAAATCAGCCACACGACTCCGAAATCATGTGGCGAATCTCTCATATAAATCAATGAGAGGTAGCGAGTACCGTGCATCTGGGAATGGACAGCCCTGACGGCCCAAGCACTCAAGGCCGGTGGGAAGGAGCATCACGCTCCAGTCAGCATATACGCCCCACCTCCCTACTACTCCGAGTGCCAAAGGGATGTCCAGCTCCTCCAGCCGTCATGCCTGCGTACCACAATGTCAGGTACGATTTCGGAGCTTTGCAGTTCAATGCGGCGGCTGATTTTCCCCACGTTGTCCTCTTATAGTACAACGATTGTGTTCACAAAGTTCCAAGAGGGGTTCGACCTGTCTTACCTGATACTTGCTTTGTAAGCCAGAAACCTTCCTTGGAGTGTACAGAACTCACCCAAGTTTCGTCGCAATCTGATGAATGGTATATGAACTCATAGGAGACATACTGTACCTACACACATATATACAAACTATCACGTAACATTCATTTTTATTTAGAGAGATTTTACTCTAGTGGCCTGAAAAGAGCACGTGAAATTAAGTAGAAACACCTCAAGTCCTCCACAGTATGTAGGCTTACCCCCGGCGTACACAATTAAAACTTACGGGAAAGTCATTTGATTACCACCGGGTTGTTGAGCAAGGGAAAGCTAAGCTGGGTGATGCTAGCCTGAACCTGCCAACAGTAGAAGTTTTCTGTCCAGCAATTACTTTTGTAAACTGAACCTGTCAGACTCGAGTGACCACTCACCGACAGTAATACACCTAACATATCATTAGCAGGTATTTCCTGACATCTAAATTATAACAGTGGCACTCCCGTTCTGCTTTCAACTTAATTGTTTCTTACTTTAACAACGTGATTCAAATGCGTCCGCATCTGATGAGGTTACAAAAAATATTCTTATGGAGGTCTTTCGTGTTTTCACCCGTAGGTGACCTGCGCATCGTGATGAGAATGAAATAAACGATGAAGACTTCACAACTACACTGTCATCGAACAAGAAAAATTAGCCATAAGCGAGGAAAATCCCTATGCTATGACCGGGAATCGAATCCAGTACCTTTCAGGTCAAAGTCTGGCGTGCTAACCACTTAGCCACGGAGCCGGACATGGTTACAATTGTTTACGCCTTAATATTCTCGCCCCCGGGGTGGGGGATGAGTTCCTGGCTTTTACCGCCAAATATCCATCCAGACGTCAACTTCATCAGAAGTCGTCGGATTTTTAAGAGGCTAAAAATCCTTCAGTATCCTTCCTTCAGAGGGGAAGTAAAGCCAGCGGGCCAATTTCATAGATTTATGGCGTGATAAAGAACCTACCTCTACAATTGGTAGTGTGTAGCTAAGTTTGTAGGTTATTTGGTTTAGAAACGCTCCAGCAAGTTCCAACGTTCACCGCTGGGTGTCAGTGGCATCTGGTAGCCAATGTTGGAACTACTTGAAATTGAACATTCATTTCATCTCTCATTAATTCCTCTCGTGAGGTAGGTGTCAGAAAGAGCATCCGGCCGTATAAGCCACCAGCCACGTGGAATTTCATCGCTTGTCATCCCCGGCCATAAATAAGGGGTAGACATAGATAGAATAGATTATCCCTCCCTATATTATTCTGTGAAGGTCCCATTCTAGTTTTGTACCGAAAAAAAGGTCCCATTAACACCAACCTACACATATGGGGTACCTACAGGTTCAGCATAACCCAATGCGTACGCGAAACGCACTCACTTACTCTTTAAATGCCTCACAATTAAATAAATACCTTAAAACATGTATATTTACAATGAAATAATGAAAGAATGCAACACGGTAACCATGGTAACAGAATCTCACAGGTCCATCTATTTCTGTAAGATGCAATGCAATTCCAATTATTACATTTCTGTGAAAGTTTCCAGACGGTTATAAGGTTATCACTGAACCAAATTAAGCTGTGAGATTCATCAATACATACAGTATAATGCGCTTAAGGGGGTCAAGGGGCACTCCAGAATTTTTTCACGCAATTTTCACGTGTGTGTGTGGTACGAAAGGTATTTTTCACCAGACTATAAAGGGTCTCCAAAAACCACATTTAAAGGCCCTTAAATTAACAGTGTCTGTGATATTCCCAGAAAACTAACTTCGCTCTGATATACCTATGAAGGAATGACAAACCCCTAACCACTGCACCAGTAGCTGAATTGATAAAGTCTGATTATTCATACCAAGCATAAATCAGTCATAGCATTCATGATTGAGATTTTGCTAACTAGAATATTCACGGGCGAATCCGCGACGGGTAATGCTAGTTATTATTATTATTATTATTATTATTATTATTCAATTTATGTAATTCCCTATGCTCGATATTACGAGGTAAAAATTAAGAGGGGCTATTAACCCTAGTTAGTTAGTTATTGTTGTTTTAAGGGGCGGAACTACGGGGTCATCTGTCCCAAGCCATTAGCCCTAACGTTGCCTCTAATAAAGATATGAAATTGGACAAGACCAATTTTAATGACAGCCAACTGTGGGACTCGAACCCACTGACGATAACTTCTATATCGTGTGTGGTGGGAATTATTTCAATGCACGGGTATTTACGATTGCTCAAACTGATGTTTGTATCTTATAAGTCATTTTAATGCCATAGCTCATTAATGCTGTGGTGTTATTATAATACAAGTTTTATTGACTAATATGCCCATAAACATGTCATAAATAAGTGTTAATATTCATCAAATCGCT
Source organism: Meconema thalassinum (assembly GCA_946902985.2). Lineage (NCBI taxonomy): Eukaryota > Metazoa > Arthropoda > Insecta > Orthoptera > Tettigoniidae > Meconema > Meconema thalassinum. The sequence continues at coordinate 51,753,285 of OX336393.1, forward strand.
TCGATCAAGTACGGCCAGTTATGTGTCGTTGAATACAGGAGACACTGATAGCGAGAAAAGGGCTACTGCGTCTATTGGCACCGTCGAGTCTCGATTATCCGACCTAAACTGGACCTGGAATATGTCGGATCACCGGAAATGTCGGATAATACAGAATTACTTCGAAAATGAACTAAAACAAATAGGTAGGCTATACTGAATTACTGAAGCAATGACATGTCTTACGGTACTCTATTTACTGAATTATCAATTCAATTGTAGATGCAGTATTGAACAAAATAAGTTCCAAATTCTAAGGCATTGTCAACAATGTCTGCTTGCCTGCTGATTCACGTTTACTTCATACGAGATCTCGTCATCGACGAAACATCAACACCTCCGTTGCGCCTGCCTCTCGTTGTTGCTCCACGCACGTTAATGCCATAACCAATACGCCAAATCCTTCACTGTGAGACATCGTTTTATCCTCTTATTCTGCAATACCCCGTTCATCTTGTTCACCATCTCCCCCCAGGGGCTCACATCTAGAGGGGCGTGGGTTGGCGACCACGTGACACCTGCTGAGTTCGGCATTGCTTCCATTTACTTGTGCCGGGCTCCTCTCCATCTTCTTTCCTGTCGACCTCCCTTGGTCAACTCTCATTCTTTTCCGACCCCGACGGTATTAGGTTATCCGAGGCCTAAGGAGTCTTTCACTTTCCCGCCTTAATTGGCCCTTGTCTCATCTTTTCTGATACCCTCCTTCTGCAAGGGGTCAGCCTTCTTTTTTTTTTCATGTTACCTCCTGCCTTGTGCTCAAGGCCCTCAAGGAGGCAGGAAGTATGTAGCCCCACCACTTATGGTGCACCCTGGATATTGCTACACCCTCAGGGGCTCACGGCTGGTGAGTTCGGGAGTTAGCGACCCCGAGGGATTCCTGAGCTGGGTCCGGCTTTTTTCCCTTTTATCCATTCCCTCTGGGGCGGACCCTCTCCTCTTTCACTTTCATATCTGCCTTTCATGGCTCTCCTTCCTTCCAAGTCCCTCAATCCGCATTCTTCGAGGGTTGAGGGGATTTCTTTTTCTCCTGTCCTTTATTTGCCTTATTCTCCTTTTGTTTTCCATACCTTCTTCTAGTATATAAGTTAGTAGTTATAGTTTACATTTCATTTTCATCTTCACTATCACCCAAACCATTAGGGGCCGATAACCTAGATGTTAGGCCCCTTAAAACAACAATTATCATCATCATCATCATCATCGTCACCATCTTCATTTTGTTAGCATTCACGAAATCAATAATATCAGGGTGATTTAGGTTAAATAGCTGATATTGTGCACACGACTTACATATTGAGACGTAGCATCCTTACAACCACGAATACAATTCAGTAAGAGAAGGAAGCTTGTAGTTCAGTGGTTCTGAACCCGTAGAAGTCTGTGGACCACTCAGCGTGAAATTGAATCATGTACGGACCATCCCTCCTCCCTCTTGCTCCCCAATACACCTTATCAGTTGTAACCATTCCTGAATAACACTTATTTTTTTAAAGATATTAGCGGCTTCGGTGGCGTAGTCGGTAGCATTCTGAACTTCTGTGCCCAAGATGGGTTCAAACCCGGCTAAAGTGCTCGGATTTTTTAAGAGCGTTAAAAACTTCAGTATGCCCTCCTTCGGAGGGGAAATAAAGCCGACGGTCCCAAGTCATAGATTCGTGGCATGTAAAAGATCCTTCCACAGACTAAACTTGTGTGAAGCTAAATTATTAGGTTAGATTTCGACCGAAAGCTCTATCAAAGTTCCAACGTTCACCACTAGCTATCATTGATATCTGGTACCGAAAGTTGAAACTACTTGAAATTGAACGGAACTTGTAGTTCACCCTAAGGGTGTCCACCTGAAGCAGCTACAGACTCAGGTGAGCCGAACATGTCCTCGGACACTCCCGGAACAAAAAGCCATACGATAGTTAGATTTAAAGATATTGGAATTCAAAACCTGATAGTCATCGCTGCGAATACATTCGGACGATTCTCGTTCAACGCACATCGTTTTCTAAATCCCCGTTTATTGACCTCTTTTTTATACTTGCTGGTGAACCCTTCTCTCTCGCGGACCACCGGCTAAGAACCACTGTTGTAGTTTAACGTGACCGTTAATCTCGAGATCATGAGCCACGGGACCTCCTTTTTACGTGGAATCCGAACCACAGGACATGGCATTTCACTTCGAAAATCTCACATGCAATGACCGGGAATCGAACCCGGACCGCCTTGGTGAGAGGCATACAGCTAGACCGCTGAGAACAATGTCGGATAGCATGGAGTGTCGGATAAGCGAAGGTTGTTTGAGCGGGACTCTACTGTAATTGGTGAACCTGGATTCTAAACTTGCACTCGGATAATACATGATTTTCATACCTTGTTTCATATTTTGGGAGTCATTGTCAATTGAAATCACTGTCAATTTATTATCACTACTGCACTGGAAATAAGTGGCTGGTTCGTTGGTTCCTCAGTTTAGGGGCTGCTTCAACGCGGTCATGTAGCCCCGTGTACTTTGGGTGTGTGTACAATCTGTCTGATAACCAGTGTTAATTGTGATGGCTGTATTAGTGTGTGCTATCTGTTTTTAATTCACGTAAGGGGAGACCTACACCTTTAAGAATCAAAGTTTTCATTTTTCAATTTTTTTCTACGTTTATTGATTCTTCCTCTTCAAATCACTGCAACAATTTCTTTGATATGTATAATACTTTTGAAGTTATGACCAAAAACGTGCAGGGGAGCTTGGGAAGTTTGCCTACACTTTGGTAACTTTGTTGCTCGTTTCCCGAAACTTGGATTTTCAAATCCGTTTCCTTAGTAACTGCCAGACTTTTCAAGATAATGAAGTGAAATTTAGTATACAAGTGTATCTTATAGGGAAGAACAATATGACCTACAACTGTTCTTGTACATGTCATAGTTTCGGTTTAAAAAAATTATTCAGTGAAAAAAATTGCAAAAAAGTTACACTTTAATATAAGCTTTTATTTTTTTTTCTTTCTTTATAGATTCCAATGATTCTAGGTCAATCTCTAGCTACCGTATTAGTAAATACAATGTAAAAAGGAATTTTTGAAAAACACTGATATTTGTGTAAAATATTAGGGAAACGGTGGATCAGTGCACAATATGCAGCCGCCAATTTAAATGCCTAATTTGCGGAAATGCATACGCCTTTATGACTTGTAAATACTCGAACATATTGACAAAGCATAGAGTGATTGGCAGAACAAATTACAATTCTTTAGTACTTTCTGTTGCTCAGGAATTAAAAAAAGTGAAATGTACATGATTTTCGGATCCTTAAAGGTGTAGGTCCACCCCGTAAGGACTGCAGACGATAATTTCAAGTAGTTCCTGCTTTCGCTACCAAATGCTACCGTCAATGACACCTAGATGTGAACTTGGCTACTACTAGATGCCATCGCAACCAGCGCCCGGTGACGACCGTTGGAACTTAAGAGCATTAATCAAACCTAACCTACAGATTTTGGTTTCCCACAAGTGTAGTTAGTGGAAGGTTCTTTGTCATGCCATAAATCTATAACGTGGGGACAGGGGAACAAGAAGACGACATATCAGATAGGGAGAGCAGAGATTTCCAGGACACGGGGGAGGAGCCAGTGACAAAGAAAACAACCTACACACAAGAACAGAAGAGGGGAAGTAGGAGAAAGGATGGGAAGATACTGGCAGAGAAGGCAAAACATAATGTAAAGTCTGAGGAGCGTGATCCATAGAAGCCCAAGACGAAAATAAACAGCAATCCCTCCCCATATTATTCTGCTAATGTCCCAGTAACACCAACCTACACATATGGGGTACCTCAGTGGCTGATCCGGGCCTTGCGGGGCCCTGGGCGATATGATAAGGTGGGGCCACAACAATAGGAAATTTAAAAAATCAAATCAAATGGAAAATAGTTTGGTCATAATAATAAAATAAAGAGTAGTTACAATATTTAGAATACATTACAGTGTAACCTTTATGTCCCCTTGAGGAACATTATAATAATTTTATTAATGCAGCCAATGGCCATGTACTTTTCTTTTCAGGACGGGTCAGGGAAGGGATATTGGAAGGAAATCGGCCTTGGACCTATTGAAAGGAACCGTCCCGGCATTTGCTTGGTGGTGAGAATGGGAAACCACGAAAACCATTTTCAGGACGTCCGAGGTAGGATTCGAACCCACGCTCTCGCGATGCCAGCGAGGCACGAGGTAGCGCGTTAGCGCTCCCGACCACCGCGGCCGTTTGTAAACTATGAAAAATTAAAATATTACTTTGCGACTTTTTTCCCGGCTGAAGTCTTCTATTATTTCACTGAAATATAAACTTGCTACTATTATTTCACTGAAATATAAACTTGCTAAACGGTCACGGGAGGTCATAGCTGCACTGAAAAAAGGAATATGAATTATAAATTAGTTTGAAAAGTATAATTAATTAATTAATTAATTAATTAATTAAATTCAAAAATCTATGGCGCGGGGCCCAGGGCGGTCGCCCTCCTCGCCCTCCCCTAGATCCGCCCCTGGTGTACCTACAGGTTCAGCATAACCCAATGCGTAAGCGAAACGCACTCACTTACTCTTTAAATTCCTCACAATTAAATAGATACCTTAAAACATGTATATTTACAATGAAATAATGAAAGAATGCAACACGGTAACCATGGTAACAGAATCGCACAGGTCCATCTATTTCTGTAAGACGCAATGCAATTCCAATTATTACATTACTGTGAACGTTTCCAGACGGTTATAAGGTTATCACTGAACCAAATTAAGCTGTAAAATGCATCAATACATACAGTATAATGCGCTTAAGGGGGTCAAGGGGCACTCTAGAATTTTTTCACGCAATTTTCACGTGTGAGTGTGGTACGAAAGGTCTTTTTCACCCGACAATAAAGGGTCTCCGAAAACCACATTTAAAGGCCCTTAAATTAACAGTGTCTGTGATATTCCCAGAAAACTAACTTCGCTCTGATATACCTAAGAAGGAATGACAAACCCCTAACCACTGCACCAGTAGCTGAATTGATAAAGTCTGATTATTCATACCAAGGATAAATCAGTCATAGCATTCATGATTGAGATTTTGCCAAGTGTACTCTTTACAACTAGAATATTCGCGGGCGAAGCCGCGACGGATAATGCTAGTAGAATATATTTATTTAATTTTCGTACCGTATTACTCTATTTGAATGTACTGATTCGTTGGATTTAGACCGACTTTCAAAATATATTACGTGTCTATATAATGTCCGAAGTGTAGCCCTGGGTATTGTTCGAAACAACTGATTCACAACAACAATGAATATTTTGGGAACAAAGCTCAGTTGTTCCAACCCTTCACGTTCTTTCTTTCGAAATACTATACAGTACATCGTACGGTGGCAGTGGTACAGGGTATAATCCACTAGCTACAGAATGCTTGGCCCTTGAATGAGCATACGCATGGGTTGTCCTCTCCGATGAGTTACCATTATCCCAGACTGCTAACGTCGCATGCATTCATGCAACTACACGTAAAATATTTGGTGATATTTGTGTTAATAGGTATTTATGTCGTGTGCACATTACCCTGAGAGCTACCGTACTCGACTGACCTTGAAGGCTGTGTGTTCAGCTGAACGTGGCACCACTTTATCACGATCAACATCGCGCGGCGCGGTGCGGTGCTTCACATGTTTAATGCATGTAACAGCAGCGAGAGAATTAATAATAAACAACATAGTCATACAATGTTGATGTGCTGATAGTGCTCGTCACGTGGCGCCTCGCATTAGGCAGGGGCCTTCAAATATTCATCTGTTACAACAATACTGCTATCACTTCGCGCCCAATGTAAAATCTGCATAAGAAAGTAACTTCAGGGCCATGGTGAGAGGCTATGGATAGCCCTGCGCGGATAAACAAAACGTTATCCGCCCCGCATCCGCACGACTGTTATCCGCATCCGCACGTTTCTATCCGAATCTACTGGCATTACAATAATATTCTTATATAGATACAGCATAAAGTATTAAAGCAACATCTTTAGACATTTGAGGAGAAAGTCGTTCTCCTAGGATTTGTATGTCATGTGCTATGTTTAAAATGAATGTTACACAGCCAGAATTGCAACCCTTTTCATTTCGCAGTGTTAATTGTGCTTAATGACATAATTTGAATGAGATTAGCTTAAATCATCATCTTACATTTGTCACGAAAAATACATAACGGAAATATATGATATGCCATAAACATCCGGGTCCTACTCATGATATTCAACAAGTTCAGATTGTATTCTAAAAACTAGCCGCAAATTAACTCCAAACATTATCCGCAGCTTATCCGCTATCCGCACAGCCATGCAAACTAACTTATATCCTTATGGCGAAAAAGTTTACGGATATCCGCGGGTTTATTTTTTTGTAGTTAACTTATGTTTATTATTTTAATTTTTATATTTCTTTACATATTTTACGCCCACACTGGAGCACTTAAATCAATACATTTGAGTAAATTTCTTATTTTTCTGCTCCCAGAACTTTCTCATCCTCTCCGAGCTGGAAGCCTTTGTGTGTCCGATATAGTATATTGTTTCCGTTCAACTGTTTTTAGTTTGAGATTTATGCTTTTGTTCTGATAAATCCTCTTCTCTTCTCTGTCTTTGATTTGTTGCCGAGTTATACCGAATTCTTCCAAATCATCCTGAACTTCTTTGAACCAATTATTATTGATTTTATTTGTCAAAAAGTAATCAAATAGTTGTTTCAATATCCTGGTTTCTGGCAGTCTTGATATTTGACAGAAAAAGGAAATTCTTCTTTTACGCATTGTAGTTATTATTGATTCACATTCACGATAGACGATGTTGTAAGGCAACAATCTCCACTGTCCATCAACTTAGTGTTTTTTGTTAATAATTGTTCTAATAATTCTTCTGTCAGTTTTCTGTAATTTGTCTGTTGTAGATTTTACATTCAATTTGAATAAAGTTTCACTAGCATAAGTTGCCTCTGGTTTAACTATAAAATTATAGTGTTTCAGCTTAGCGTTTATCGAAAGAGATTTCTCTTATTATTAAAATTTTAATTTTTATGATTATTTCTATATTTATATTTTATTTTTACACTTTAAATGTTAATGTTTTAAGTTTTTTTTAATTTATCCAATACATTACGTCAGGTAGATACGTATTTATACAATATTTGATTTTTAGAAATACTAGCACTTCGGCATGAAGAGTCTCCGAAATTTGGCTGAAAGATTCAACTATCAGCATCTTTGAAAGCATAAACTGTCCTTCTGACAGGTGGTTAATATAGAGACCACTATCCCATACGAGCGGCCGAACATAAACAACTGAGGACACCTACGGTAGACTAATCCACAGAGGGTTGTTTTGACCGTGAACTCGGTAATGTTCCTAATGTTGCTGCACCTTGTGGAATGCTCCGTCTTGGTCCAGTTGTTGTCTTGTGAGATCAGTGAACTCTTTCCTCATCATCTGTTGGGAAGTCTTCGTTCGCTGGTCAGCTGGAAGAGACCCACGTGCTGGACTTTCAACATGCTTCTCGCCTCTCAGTGTTGCAGCCGTCCTTATTAGGTTTAGCTGTCTGCTTTACGTCATGTGTAATGTTTCAATTTGGCTACTTGCAGTAGTAGCACTGTTGCCAAATTTAGCAATAAGTTGCTGGATAAAGAGATTTATACACATGATATATCTGCCAACTATCATTGATATCTGGGGGCGTCGTGGCTAAGCGGTCAAGCTGTTGGCCTCTCACCAACGTGGACTGGGTTCCACCGGTTAATACATGTGAGATTTTCAAAGTGAAATGCCATGTCCTGTGGTTCGGATTCCACGTAAAGAGGAGGTCCCGTGGTTAATGATAGATAGATATATAGATAGATTTATTTACCATCAACAGGATAGGCACCCAATTACAGATGATATAATAAAGCATAGTGAACATTAAATTAACTTAAAAGCAACTATTTAACTAACCTAGAAACAAACATTGATACAAGCTTATAAACTGAGTTCTCTATACACTTAAATTAAAATTTTTACACACAATATATACAACAAACACCTACGATCTTGAGTTCAACAATGATCTACGAATTTCAGTAGGCTTCGAGTAAAATATATCTATAGCGCTATCAAGATGGTTTAGAGAGCGCAACGCCATTAATAACCAGGAATTTGCATGGGCTACAGTTCTACACTTCTGAATCCTGAAAGTGAGTCTTTGCCTTGTATTGCGGCCTGGAACATGAAGCGGAATCAAACACAAAAGGGACGCACAGTCGATTCTATTGGTCAGGCACTTATATAGAAACATGGCGTTGGCACACATGTGGCGAGTCCTCAAAGACCGCATACCCATGGTTCCACAGAAGGTCTCATAGTCCAATGTAGAGAGTCGAATGCCAATATACCTAGAGCTGATCCACTTCATGAATCTCGCCTGCACTCTCTCTAACCGCTGAATAGCACATTGCTGAGAAGGCAGCCATACCTCACAACAGTATTCAACAGTCGATCTTACATATGCTAAAATAAAATTTTGAGAGAACCTATATTGGCGAATTCACTACAATTTCTCTTCAGAAAACCTAGCAATCTGAACCCCTTACTTGTCACCTTATCTACATGTTTTAGAAATGACAGCCCGTCATCGTTGGTAATTGTTATACCTAGGACGTTTACTTCATTCACACGCACTAATACAGAGTTACTTATACTATAATTCCTCATGACAGGCGCCAACTTCCTAGAAAATGTTATCACATTGCATTTTGATATATTAAGGTCAAGTAACCTCTTAGTACACCAATCTGTTAGTAGATGTAGGTCTAATTGAAGCAAGTCACAGTCTGACTCGTGGTCTATTACTCGAAACAGTTTCAAATCATCAGCGTATAAAAGGCAGTTACTATTCTTGAAGACCCCAGTTAAATCATTAATAAAGATTACAAATAAAAGCGGCCCCAAGATGGAACCCTGAGGAACACCAGAAGTTGGAAAGTATGGATTTGAAGTTTGACCATCGGATTTAACAAAGCAAATTTTTTCAGTGAGATAGCTTCTTATCCACTCTAAAACGCTGCCGCCTATTCCATACGCCGACAATTTGATTAATAATGCCTCATGTTGTACGGAATCAAAGGCTTTGGAAAAATCTGTGTATATGGCATCTACTTGTTGACTCCTGTCCAAGGCATTTGATATGAAGTTGACGTACACTGCCAGGTTCGAAACAGTCGAGCGCTTCTGCACGAATCCATGCTGAGCAACATTAATGTACTGGCCAACTGACCTGTATATTATATTGTACACAATCTTCTCCGCCACCTTTGATAGGAGGGATAGCAGGACGACTGGCCAATAGTTGTCAAATACCCTTTTGTCACCCTTTTTGAATATTGGAATTACGTATCCCTTCTTCCACTCACACGGAAAGCATCCAGATTTAAGAGATATATTTAAAATTGCACTGAGAGGTTTCGCCAACTGAGGAGCACATTCTCTAAGTACAAGACCTGGTATCTCATCAGCCCCAAACGATTTTGCAGTATCCAATGATGACAGAATCTCACACACTTCAAAGGGCGTAGTCCGGATCGACATCAATCCCTGATTACACACGATTGGGACAGACGAGTGACACGGCCTCGCAGGAGAGTGATACTTCTTGAAGCCCTCTGCAAATTTATTAAGAATAGTTTTCTTGTCCTGGATTTCGATTCCATTCTGAAACATAGTGGACGGTAAACGTGAAGATTTTCTTTTGTTGTTTACAAAATTCCAAAAATGCTTTGGATTGTTGGTTAATTTTGATTCAACTGAGATTACATAGTCTTTGTATTTTCTGTTCTGGAGTCTCTTATATTTCCCCCGTATCACCGAAAATTGAGCATAGTCGCACCAAAAGCCCGATTTCTTGAACATTTTTCTGACTCTCTCTTTTTCTTTCAACTTGCTGATTACCTCTGTATCGTACCAAACTGGATACTTCCGAGTATTGATTGTGCGAGTGGGCACTGAATCCTTGATTACTGCTTTGAGGAGGTCGTAAAACAGACTTAAAGCCTCATCAACAGAGGGAGAATTATCCATCAAATACCATGGACACATCGATAGAAGGTCTCTCATGAGGGGTAAATCAGCTTTAGTCCAAGTATATATTACCCTTCTTAGTGATTGTGGACGGATAATTCGTGGGAAGGATAGTGAGAATTCCACAGCATCGTGGTCTGACTTAACTACCTTCTCAGCCTGAATACATTGCGTATGTGCGGAGAGTTGTTCAGAAACTAGCACCAAATCCAGGAAATTGTTATTGCGTGTAGGGAAATGACACATTTGCTGTAGATTAAACTCACTGATTATCTCTAGAAACGATAGGACTTCCTCACGTCTTTGCTTTATAAAAGGTTCAGGGGTCCAGGCTAATTCACTGATGTTAAAGTCCCCACACACTACGACTATGTCTTGGGGGTTTAAAACAGCTGTGACATTGCCCAGCGTCTGACGCAAGTCACTCAGCCTAACCTTCACCTCGTCCGGTGGTAGATAGTAGCACACGATGAATACCGCCCGTCCAGGTTTAGGCCTGACCTTGACCACAAGGCACTCCCAACACCCTGCCAACTCCGGCCTTGATACCGGATTGAGGATATTTTTCACGGCCACAAGTACTCCTCCACCCTTAGTTTTGGTGTCATGAACGAGTTGTCTGTCTTGTCGAAATATACTGTAATCACTGGACAGTATCTCGTTCTCGTCCACTGCATCATTCAACCATGATTCTACGATGCATATACAATCAATTTCAGCATCACTAAAAGCTATGTTGAATTCCGATAATGTACACATACTCGCTACATTTTGATAGAAGAAAGTCATATCATTACACTGACCAGGTCCCGGGTTCAATTGCACATCGCCTGACAGTGCCAATAGGAGCATGGCTATCACATTGCCGGCCATTTTCAAATACGTGGACCTTTGACAACCACTTGGTTGCTTCAACGCCAGGTACTGTGTTCCATTCAAGCAAAGCACATGGCATGATATTTTAAGTTCATTGTTCACAAGGAAGTCTTCCCAGCATTCCACGAACTCGAAATGGTAGCCACGAACACAAACGTTAACCGATATTAAGCAGCATTTAAAAGCCACGAATACGCAAAAGAGACGGAGCGCAGCCGACACCATCCTGTTCGCTGGGTAAACAGTGGGTGAAGTGAAGATGAGGGAATTAGATTGTTATTCCCTAGTTCAAGAGTCTTAGGACTACGATTATCTTAAATTAAGGTTCTGATTTAGGACTTAAATTGGCTTCTATAACAAGTGCTACTCATTATTATGAATGTGCTGTTGGATTCATCAAAAATGTTTCTCCCCAATAACCGCAGCTCTCCTGAACACAACCAGGCTGACTTAAAATGCCTTCTTCCTAATGACGTAAAACTACAATCTGCCTCCTTTTTCATTAATATCTTAAAATATGGAGTTTAGTGACTTTTCAATGTTGGTTGGTTTGTTCTTAGTTTAGGGTCTGCTACAGGGCGGTCATGTAGCCCCGTGTACTTTGGGTGTGTGTAGAGTCTGTCTGATAACCGGTGTTAATTGTGATGGCTGTATTAGTGTGTGTTATCTGTGATTCAGGTTGAAGGACTTCAGACGATTAATTTTTTCAGGTAGTTCCTACTTTTGCTACCAAATGCTACCGTCCAAGACACCTAGCTGCGCACGAGGCTGCTAAATGCCATCGCAATCAGCACCAGGCGGCGAACGTTGGAACTAATGTAGCGTTATCAAACTAACCTACAAATTCTGCTTCACATAAATGTAGTTAGTGGAAGGTTCTTTTACATGCCATAAATCTATGACATGGGCCCGCCGGCTTTACTTCCTTTCCGAAGGAAGGCATACTGAGGAAGATTTTACGCTCTTAAAAAATCCGACGACTTCGGCCGGGTTTGAACCCGTGATGTTGGGCATTGAAGCTCAGCATGCTACCAACTACGCCACCGAAGCCGCTGACTTTTCTATGTCCCTTTAGGAAGAGAAATATATTTTTCTCTATTGGAAACATGGTCCATCTTCTGGTGTAGTGGCTTGCATTCTTGGCTGTCACCCTGGAGGTCCGAGTTTGATTCCAACATGTGCCTTCCTGGAGGTGATTTTCCGTGAATTCTCTCTTCTACTTCAGGCGAATGGCGAGATAGAACCTAAATTAAGGACACGGCCGCCTCCTACCCAAATCTTAGCCCCAATTACAATTGAACGCACTGTCTTGTATAGCCATCACAATGACACACGTTATCAGACAGATTCAACGCTCACCCAAGTACACGGGGGTAAGTGGTGGCTCGTCCAAATTCGGCTGGGGGGTTCACCGCCTGAATGACACAGCGAGTAGCGTTGATGTTGAATATATTGGGCGAAGATTCCTGGTGCTATGCTTGCCAGTACAAGACCAATATTCTTAGCCCGTGGAATAGCACCATAACAACTGTCGCGCTGAACCACCAGTCCCATTTGGACGAACCGCCGCTGACGGGGCTACAACTACTGGTACTGGAAACAAATATCTTTCCCTACCTCCTGATGATTTTCAACAAATGTACGAGGGCCGATTGAAAACTTGTAAAACCTGACTTGGCCACGGTGGCCGAGAGTGCTAACGCATTACCTCATGCATCGCTGACATCACGTGAGCGTGGGTTCAAATCCCATTTTGATCGACCTGAAAATGGTTTTCATGACTTCCCAGGCAAATCCCGGGACGGTTCCTTTCAACAGGTCCACGGTCGATTTTCTTCCAGGTGGGGCGTGATGGCACAGTGGTCAAGCTGTTGGCCTCTCACCACTGTGGACCAGGTTCGATTCCCGGTCAATGCATGTGAGAATTTTAAAGTGAAATCCTGTGGTTCAGATTCCACGTAAAAAGGAGGTCCAGTGTCTCATGATCGCGAGATTAACTGTCACGTATAACTACAAGTTTCCTTTGATTTCATTCCAAAATCCCTTCCCTGGCCATCCTGAATAGACAGTATGCCTTCCTTCGGAGGGTAAGTAAACCCATGTCGTAGATTTATGGCATGTAAAAGAACCTTCCCTAATTACGCTTGAGTGAAGCTATAGGTCAGATTGACTAACGCTCTTAGGTTCCAACGTTCGTCGCCAGGAGCTGACTGCGGTGGCATCTAGTAACCAAGTTCAGAACTAGTTATCGTTGACGGTTGGTAGCAAAAGTAGGAACTACTTGAAAATTGAATGTCTACAGTCCTTACTTGAATTAAAAACAGATAACACACACTAATACAGTCATCACAATTAACACCGGTTATCAGACAGATTCTACACGCAACCAAAGTACACGGGGCTACATGACCGCCGCCCCTAAACTGAGGAACCAACCAAATTATTGTGTTGAAATATAAAATAATACTAACATTATCTTGACCACGGTAAAAAAATACGAGTTCCTTTAATTTTTCCATCTAAGGGAACATCATTTTCACAGACTAAAATATTCAAACAGTAACATTAAATATAACGGCGTAGTGGACATATGGGTTCCAGCTTGTAATGTCGACGGTGAACGGTTTTTTTTATTTCTTTCATTTTACAATTCTCGTGTGTGCTGACAAATAGAAGAACGAACCTTTCAATGACAAACTCGGGACTGTTATCTGCGTACAACTCTCAATAACTAATTATTACATCCCAATGGCTTCGCTCTCGTCACCCGCCTCTGGAAACTGCAAGGGTGTTGATCAGCAAAGGTTTTAACACCAATGAATGGTGGAAGCATAGATGGCAGATTAACGCTACAACAGAACAACTGAAAATGCCATGCATAACGACCAAGCCACCTGACTTTGAATTACCGCAGAAGATCTGGTCAGTTCTTAACTGTATATGAACCAACACTGGCAGGTGTGCTGATTCTCTGCACAAGTGGAAGATAAAGGATTCTCCAAGTTGTGATTGCGGCCTTGAAAAGCGGACTATTCAGCATGTGGTTCAAGAATGTCCCCTCAGAGCCTTCCCTGGCGATCCAACGGAGTTCCTGGTGATAACTATATTCGTGGTATGGACATTAATTTGTAATTTTGCAATCATTTTTATATTTTAGTGATATTTGTAGCCATGCGTTTAATAAATACCGACATAATAACTTAATAAAGCCGTCTGAAAATTCAGTTTCACTCAAGAATTTTTACCCTTATTAACCAAGAATTTTAGCCCCTTTCATTCAAGAATTCTGCAAGGTGGCCACTACTCCAGGAAATCTTGGAAAAATCCTGGAATTATAAGAGGTCTGGAAAACTCCTTGAAAATCATGACAATTTTGAAAACTCCTGGAAAATGGCCATAGTTAATTAATTATAAAAATCATTCCATCCACTACTAAAATTCCCAGTCCGCTCTTAGTCATGATATCGCGGATGGGGTAGCAAGGGCCATCTAGCGGTCGCTCGGCAAACCCTGCTTATTTTTAACCCGAAATCTACGCGCCGTGTTTTATCTTAAATCATACTCCCGCTGCGGTTTTGGGTGAGCACTCGATCGTTATCGAAATAAGTTTCCTCATGCTACCTGTTTCTGTGTGTGAGAACACGCGATAGTATTTTTGTAAAACATATTGAGTATAGACAACTTCACCGCAATAACATTGCAGGCTGCATTCTTTTCTCTCTTTTTTTAAAGTGGATATTTGAGTCACCAAGGCTTTTAAAACAACAATAACGGTAAATCATTTGTGTGTAGGCTTGCGTATCAATAACGCAATCACCACTAATTTTTGTCCACATCTGTATAAGTAAACCAAACACAACTGTTTTATTTTGGTTTTGAAGTAGGCAACCGATAAAGCGCCCCCCCCCCCCCCCTGCATCTGCGCTTATTTTTAAGTCTGGAAATTTGAGAATTACTCCTGGAAAATTCCTGGAAAACTCCTGGAAAATCGTTGGCCGTTTTGAGTGGCCACCATGATTCTGTCTCTAATGAGATTAGTTTTCAGGGTCGAACTCCTCGCCATGTGTTGTGCTACAGGAGGTTACTGGATATCAAACGAAATAACCTGTCATCTCGTTCGGAGTTATCCATTTTACAGCCCAACAATAATTCTGACCTGGAACCAGCTTCATTTAGTCCCCACCTTAGGCACCTGTCATGTGGACTGCCGCGCCGTGATAAATGGAGGAATAGGCAACCAAACAACTTACACATCGTCCCTTCCTTCAGAAATAAGTCTCGCTTACATTTGTCGACATTCTGAATCTTATATCACGGTATGAAAGTTCTCATGCTCGTCATATTTGGTGACTCCACTGTTAGCCAATTCCTACCTAAATGGTTGGTTCTCCTGCGACGTACCCGTGCTCGTTAAATCGTGCACCATAACCGTGCGGGCAACTGCAGAAAATCCGGAGATCGTAGATTCGAATCCCGGCGCTGACAATGGATACCCTGAGTGTGAGTTTTCCCTGGTTTTTCCATACTCCTTCCAGGGAAATGCCGGGATAGTACCTTATGTCAGTAGTGGTTTTGTACGGGTTCTATATACTTCTCCTTTTCACAAGATGGCGGCCGTAGCTTAACTTAATCTAGCTGAACCTAACAAGATGGTGGCCGTAGCCTTAACATAACCTAACCTACGATTTGTGATCAAAAAGTTGAAAAGAATTTAAGATTGTGGCAGTAAAGAGGATGAAAAAGAGGAGGTTGGAAAATATAGAGCCATAGACGTGGGGGCGGTAGAGGTAGAGCGGTGGAGATAAAAGTAACCTGAAGGGGTTAATGTTAATAGAAGCAAGTTAAGCTTTAACCACCATCTTGGCACTTTTTGATCACACCTCGTAGGTTAGATTAAGTTGTTCTCTTGACTGTACCAATAGCAATAGAATACCCTCTGCTCCAAATCTCGGATACCCAGAGGTTAGGTTAAGTTAAGCAATAACCACCATCTTGTTAGGTTAGACTAGGTTACTTTAAGCTACGGCCGCCATCTTTAAATTCTTCAAAACTTTTTGATCACACCTCATAGGTTAGGTTAAGTTGAGCTACAGCTGCCATCTTGTGAGGAGGAGGATATAGAACCCGTACAAAACCACTACTGACGTCAAGGCTCCGGGCCCCTACCGTACCTTATCCCTGCCCCTAATGCAGCTACACACACTACTACAGTCATCACATAAACACAGGTCATCAACACACACCAAACTACACGGGGCTGATGACAAAGATGTCCCAACTACTACAATCAATTTTGATCCATGAATGTGATATATTTGAAATGCAAACCATAATGATGTATTTTTATCCACATAAAAAGTGTAGGCTAGACGCTAAGTTTCGTAGTGTTCAGCATTCTTGGCTGTCACCGAAGTGGTCTGGGTTCAATTCCCGGCTCTGCCAAGAAATTTAATTCTGGTCTAAGGAATGGAACGGAGTGCTCTCAACCTCGTGAGGCAAACCTTAGGAGAGATGGGTTCAATTCCCAACTCAGCCAACCTGGAAGTGGTTGTCCGTGGTTTCCCAGGCGAGTGCCGGGATGGTTCTTAACTTGTCACCGCGGCCTCCATCTTTTCCAATCCTAGTCTCAATCACAAATACACACACTATTGCAGTCATAGCTTGCCACGGTGGGTAAGTGGTCAACGTGTCGGTCTACTAACCCCAAAATTGCAGGTTCGCTCCTGGCCGTGGTAAGTAATATTTTGAAACGCGGCAAAAATTACGACACCATGTCATACGATCTTGGGATGTCAAAGAACCCATTTGAATTCAGTTGGCCGTGTTCATAATGGCAAAATTAATCTCGGGAGTTTCCGCCAACACAAAGTTCCTCATTTCTCTACTAGAAAGCGCTATGGTGTTCAAGGAGCTTAGATATCTTGACTTTCATAGTGCTTCAAGGAACAACGAAATTCGACAGGCAAGCTACCCATTTGGGTGTCAAATAACAAAGCTTGCACCCATCCATCACCCGAGGCCATACGATATTTATTTTTATTTATTTATTTATTTATTTATTTATTTATTTTATAATACAGATAACCTAATACAGATTCACAAATCGTACGCACACCAAAGTACATGCGTGTCCTCCCATGAGTTTCGATTCCCACCAGTTCCAAATTCTTTAACGGATTAGCTATCTGCCAATTAGACTACCTGAGCGAGTCCCATCAGTTCCGAACACTACTGAGCGAGTCCCATCAGTTCCGAACACTACTGAGCGAGTCCCATCAGTTCCGAACACTATCTGAGCGAGTCCCATCAGTTCCGAACACTATCTGAGCAAGTCCCATCAGTTCCGAACACTACTGAGCGAGTTCCAGCTTAGTTTACTACAGCAAAATTGTATTAATTTGTTTATTACTGAAACAAATAAGGTCCATTTTTAGCGCCAGCCAGGAGTGCGTGCCGTCTTTAATGAATTGGCTCCTCGAACAGACGGGAGGGGCGCCATGGACCGTAGCTCCCATAAGCAGCTTTCGCTTTGTGCCTTGTCAGTATCTGTATCAGCATGTGCCTTCGTCAAAATAATCAGTTTTGAGATAAATTTACAAAGTTCTTAAAATAGTATCAGCATGTCGCTTCATATTTGAACTGTTTTTGATCTTATTTACAAGTGTCTTAGTAATCAGCACGTAGCTTCGTCAAATTGATATAATAACTGAATTATTCTTCTCTTTATACACTAATCAATATGTACAGTAAAATAAACATTTCTTTAAAATACTGTTAAATCACCGATCTCTTCAAACTCTTGAGTTGCTCTTTGAATTCTGTCATCCATTGCAACATATTTTCTATTCCTTTTCGTGGCTTGCAAATTCAACTCTGCCCGCATAATTGTTTCGTCTGAATTTTGAGACTCCTTCTTCAAATACAACACCAAGTCTCTTACACGAGGAAGTGGTTTTCCGCATTTCAAATTCAGCTTATGGTTCCAACCTTCTAGAGAGTTATTCGTTCTATGCCTCTTCCTATGGCAATTCCACATTTCAATCGGAATATGCACGTTTTCAAGCCATTGCCCGACAAAGTAATCAAAAAACTCGATTAACTTTTCATTGTCCGGGGCCGTGCTATGAATGTGTAGCCAACCGTCTTCTACTTTTTCTGGTTTGAGGAATGCAAGTGCAGCACACAGCCTGATGGTGTTTCTTGATTTCCTGGCTAGTTGTATACATAACCGAAAGTCCAATTTCTTGCACTTTCCTCCAAATACTTTGGCTTAAGTGAAAAAAACAGCCTTGCACTTGGACTCTTGGAAATACTTCTTCTATCGCTTTGATAGCTCCAACCCTAAAATCCATGTTTACTATTATTAGCCGGTCAAACCTCAGAACTATAATAATAATAATATCGAATGGCCTCGGGTGCCGGTGCAAGCTTTGTAATTTGACACCCAGAGGGTAGCTTGCATGTTGAATTTCGTTGTTCCTTGAAGCACTAGGAAAGCCAAGAAGGTTAGATTATCTAGGCGCCTTGAACACTATTGCGCTTTCTAGTAGAGAAATGAGGAACTTTGTGTTGGCGGAAACTCCCGAGATTAATTTTGCCATTATGAATACGGCCTACTGAATTCAAATGGGTTCTTTGACATGCCAACATCGTATGACATGCGTGTCGTATTTTTGCCGCCTTTCAAAAAAAATCACTTACCACGGCCAGGAGCGAACCTGCAAGCTTGGGGTTAGTAGACCTCAGAACTGACAGCTTGGTTTTCCAGAGACATTCAGAACTAGTGGGACTCATTAGCTTATTTACTAAGGCGTGAATACGCGGCCAGAACTCACGGGACGTTTTTCCTAAGAAATTAGTTTTCGGAACTCATGGGAATGGAACTCGTGGGACGGAATCATGTACATGGGGCTAAATGACTAGGAGGCTACAAATACCCCAAATGAAACAACAACAACAACAACAATGTTTAACACAATAATTAATGAGGGTATGTTATATCACAATTATGCACTCGGGACTGGTTGTCTCTTCTCATTGTACTCTTTAGACTGGTTGTCTCTTCTCATTGTACTCTTTTGACTGGTTGTCTTGAAACACTCTCAACCTCCTCGCTGGAGTTGATTTAACTATAACTACCCTCATTTACCACAAACCTACAGAATTTACTGCCTTTAAATACAGGCCACAAGTGATTTTAACGTTACTTCCCGACTTTGAATGGGCGCCAAGGTTGACCATATGGGTCTTCCTGAATAAAATAGAAATAAATACATAGCTGTTGCCCCGACTATGAAAACCCTTTCTCCCAGGCGTAGGGCATTTGGCATGCGTTTGCTGATGTACAGGTTTATGCAAGACAGGAATATAAACACACATGGATTTTAAAATGATAATCTATTGGCTGTTCTAACACATACGTACACAAATATACAACACAAAATACCCTTCAATACACTTGTAATAATTTCTGTACAGTACCTTTGTTCACTGAATCTACGCTCCTTGAGCAACAAAACACTTGCGATCATTACAGACCTTAGGCACATCAGCCCCCTATACATATTTCACCCTGCACTGTCTGAGCACGAATCCACACTCGCCAGACCCGTTGACCTCCACTCCGCAGCATCCTCCCACGCCTTCCACAACAGATGGTTACGATTGTCCTTCAGGGCGTGATATTATCAGCGACCCACGGTCCATGAACCCAACCAAGTTGAAAATATGCGGTCATCCAGTAGCACAACACTCAGTGGATGTCTAATTACAGTCTCCGCCGTACGATTACCGGACCCTGCCAGACAAATCGACCCTAGGCGCAAGAAGACTTGGACTCGGCCAATAAAGCAATAAGACCCCTTCAGAACTCCAAACACGCCATTATATGCACTAGCGCAGGGATCTACATAACCCCAATGTTTCTGCCGGAACTAATTATGTGCGTAGCCCGCTCCTAGCGGAATATCCGCGTCAACACATAAACATCAGACCGTCGAAATCCACACTGACGTCACACAATGGTATTCTTCACGAAGTTCATGGGAGTTCATGCCATAAATAGCCTAGGTAATCCCACACAAGCCGAATTACTGCCTGTCTTTTTCGGGTATGTAACAAATCCAGCACTCGAAAAGACCAACTCATTGTACCTTTAGTACAGCCACGAATCTAACCTTTAACATTACTAGGTCAAAATAAAGCAATTAACCCCAAATCAAAATGAAATAATGCTTCTACTTAAATACAGTCTTATATCCTTATTCCCAAAACGTAATAAATCGCAAAACCCCGTATTTTATAATATCAAATATCCAAAAACCGATAATTAATAAACAGTGATCCTAGGTTGTCCAGACCATCCAAATATGAATCTGTCCACAAAAACACACAGGCACAATAAAAATCATCTCTGCAACCCCATGTTAACCCAATATAATACGATACGAATAAAATACCCCAAACTAACTGCACAAGGCAAAACCCGAGGGTGAGCTACTGTAACTGAATAAATTCCGTTACAGACGCCCCCACAAGGATCAATCTCTAAACTACAAGGCCATAGATTTATCCTTGTCCCTCACACAAATACACTAGTACTCCTGTCTTGTCATCGTGAGCAAGATCTCTAGGTGACATATAGCTTGAGGTAAGCAACGTTATATGTACCTAGGACCGTGTCATCGTTGGAAATCAAGCTGTAGGCACATGCACCTACCCTGCGGTCTATAGCAACTGGACCCGAATGAAAAACCTCAAGAATGCAACTCTGCTCTATCGACAGCAGATGCTCAGCTCGCAACAATACCAGATCACCTATCTTAATTTTTACCCCCTCCCTTCCCTGCTGTTTCAAAACCATCCTACCTACAATTACAATAATCCTAAATTTATTTAATCTCTTAGGGTACAGCTTCTCCGGTTGAAAATCCCAAAATCCTACGAGACACACAAAAAGAAATCCTTCCTGCAAACTACTAACTGCCACGACCTCCAAACATAACCTACTGGTACCATCCCACATGGTCACCACCACAAGAAGACTAACAGACTGACTGTTACTAATCTCAAATATAACCTCATACAGCATCTGACCAATCACCTCAACAACACCTTCCATGTAAGAATGAGCTATAGGGTACCTAGGACCGCTCAAGCTAGACCTATCTGCGATGTCAAAATTCTGCCCGTAGCCGTGAGTACATCCAGGTTTCTCCGAGAACACCACACTGTGTTCCCTCAGAACGTCAAGCACCTCTGACTTCTGACCCTCGTCCAACATGGTATCTTTAACAACTGCCTCCACACAGTGATCATCATCACTCAACTTACGATCATCTCCCATGACCCAGAAACAACAGTGATCCATATCACTCAACACACGATCATCTCCCATGATCCAGAAACAACAGTGATCCACATCACTCAACACATGATCACCTCTCATGACCAAAATACAACTTGATACCATGCCGACACCTAATTCTTTCTCCTCAGAAACCTCTTTAGTAACCTGAATGCATCCAACAACACTAACAAAATCTCTACCACCAACCTGATAATCTAACCTAACCCAATCCTGTTGCTCACTCCACCCAAACGTCACTTGCGCCTTACTGTAATCTAATCTACAGCTCTGGTCTCCTAACCTATCAGATCCTACATTGACATTATACTCTACATTATGTTTTTCTTCCAGAGCGTGAGCAGGAATACAATGCAAGGACTCTCCCCCTGCTCCATATAGTGAGTCCTGGCGAAGTTTAGACTTCCTGGCCTATTGCTTCTCTCAACCTGCCTTTCCATGCCACGCCCCCTATTTGCCTGCTCTACCTCACGTGGTCTGTTCCCCGGTTGATTGTTTTTCCCGTACCCCTGACACCCATTGTTATTTCTTCCTATCCCATGTTCTTCATACCACATGTACCTATCTCCTCTACCTGGATCCCAGTTCTTCTCTCTCCCCTGTTTATAATTTCCTTCCCTTTGATTACCCCCATTCCTCTGACGTTGCCTACCTGTCTTTCTCAAGGTACCTAACCTCCCAAGTGACCTCTCTATGACTGTAATAGCGACTATCTCCTGCACACACACTGCAGTCCTAATGTCATCAGAGAAATTACATACTAACTTTCTAACAAAATCGCCACTCCCTCCTAGTTCCAAATGTTGACCACGTAGAATTCTACCTGCAGTATCTTCCTCCATACTAGTCACTATCTCGCTAACCTGGCTAATATTCTCATCTACCTTCTTCATACCATTCCCTAGCAACCTAATCTCGACTCGCTTAACTATCTCCACTACCTCACCGCCCTCCTCACTAAATTCAGCACTCTCAAGCATCTCCACTCTCCCAGCACTCTCCCCACTAACTTCAGTGCTCTCATCCTTCTCCACTCTCCCAGCACTGGCATCACTAACCACAACGTTCTCTTCCACGATGCCTACAATTTCCACTTTCTGCTCTTCCAACTTCCTATCTACCCTGGGAAATTTCTGGCTAGTCTCCAGTGTCTGGCTAGAAATCTCCCCTGCCAACATCACTTGTTGAGCATCCAACTCATCTACTTTAGAGTCTACGCTCTCTTCATGAACAGCAATCTCATTACCTAGCTTAGTTTCCAGATTAGTGACTTCTACACTGACTTCACTAATCTGGCTACTAACATGGCTGTCGGGGATAATTTCTGACAATCTTTCCTTCACCTCATCAAGCTTCTCTAACAAACGCTCCGTCAAACTATTCAGCTGACTAGTTATCCTCTCCTCGGAACTCTTACTACGAAACAGGAACTTCTCCAACATGTCCATCATACTTAATTCATTCCCCCTCCCCTGCCCTGGCAAATCTCCCCTGACTCTACTGTTTTCCCCCATCCCTACAGCAAATTTCCTATCAGACCTCGTCTGATTCTGCCGCTCAACAGCACTGTCCCCCGACAAAGCAGAATTGCATCCTGGCTCTAACGTAGCCATCCCTGATTGAAATATGTAAAATTGTGAAAATATGCCTACAGTTTAATTCCTGTGTCCTGGTACACATCAGCATGTCTAAGGCCCCACGTTGGGCGCCACTGAAACACTCTCAACCTCCTCGCTGGAGTTGATTTAACTATAACTACCCTCATTTACCACAAACCTACAGAATTTACTGCCTTTAAATACAGGCCACAAGTGATTTTAACGTTACTTCCCGACTTTGAATGGGCGCCAAGGTTGACCATATGGGTCTTCCTGAATAAAATAGAAATAAATACATAGCTGTTGCCCCGACTATGAAAACCCTTTCTCCCAGGCGTAGGGCATTTGGCATGCGTTTGCTGATGTACAGGTTCATGCAAGACAGGAATATAAACACACATGGATTTTTAAATGATAATCTATTGGCTGTTCTAACACATATGTACACAAATATACAACACAAAATACCCTTCAATACACTTGTAATAATTTCTGTACAGTACCTTTGTTCACTGAATCTACGCTCCTTGAGCAACAAAACACTTGCGATCATTACAGACCTTAGGCACATCAGCCCCCTATACATATTTCACCCTGCACTGTCTGAGCACGAATCCACACTCGCCAGACCCGTTGACCTCCACTCCGCAGCATCCTCCCACGCCTTCCACAACAGATGATGAAGTGTGGTTACGATTGTCCTTCAGGGCGTGATATTATCAGCGACCCACGGTCCATGAACCCAACCATGTTGAAAATATGCGGTCATCCAGTAGCACAACACTCAGTGGATGTCTAATTACAGTCTCCGCCGTACGATTACCGGACCCTGCCAGACAAATCGACCCTAGGCGCAAGAAGACTTGGACTCGGCCAATAAAGCAATAAGACCCCTTCAGAACTCCAAACACGCCATTATATGCACTAGCGCAGGGATCTACATAACCCCAATGTTTCTGCCGGAACTAATTCGTGCGTAGCCCGCTCCTAGCGGAATATCCGCGTCAACACATAAACATCAGACCGTCGAAATCCACACTGACGTCACACAATGGTATTCTTCACGAAGTTCATGGGAGTTCATGCCATAAATAGCCTAGGTAATCCCACACAAGCCGAATTACTGCCCGTCTTTTCCGGGTATGTAACAAATCCAGCACTCGAAAAGACCAACTCATTGTACCTTTAGTACAGCCACGAATCTAA
This sequence comes from Meconema thalassinum, assembly GCA_946902985.2. NCBI lineage: Eukaryota > Metazoa > Arthropoda > Insecta > Orthoptera > Tettigoniidae > Meconema > Meconema thalassinum. Next base: position 51,777,477 of record OX336393.1, read on the forward strand.
CCTTTAACATTACTAGGTCAAAATAAAGCAATTAACCCCAAACCAAAATGAAATAATGCTTCTACTTAAATACAGTCTTATATCCTTATTCCCAAAACGTAATAAATCGCATAACCCCGTATTTTATAATATCAAATATCCAAAAACCGATAATTAATAAACAGTGATCCTAGGTTGTCCAGACCATCCAACTATGAATCTGTCCACAAAAACACACAGGCACAATAAAAATCACCTCTGCAACCCCATGTTAACCCAATATAATAAGATACGAATAAAATACCCCAAACTAACTGCACAAGGCAAAACCCGAGGGTGAGCTACTGTAACTGAATAAATTCCGTTACAGTCTCTTCTCATTGTACTCTTTGGACTGGCTGTCTATTCTCATTGCACTCTTTGGAATGGTTGTCTATTCTCATTGCACTCTTTGGAATGGTTGTCTATTCTCATTGCACTCTTTGGAATGGTTGTCTATTCTCATTGCACTCTTTGGAATGGTTGTCTATTCTCATTGCACTCTTTGGACTAGTTGTCTCTTATCATTGTACTCTTTGGACTGGCGGTCTCTTCCCATCGTACTCCTTGGACTGGCGGTCTCTTCTCATCGTACTCTTTGGACTGGCGGTCTCTTCTCATTGCACTCTTTGGACTGGTGGTCTATTCTCATTGCACTCTTTGGACTGGCGGTCTCTCCTCATTGCACTCTTTGGACTGGTGGTCTATTCTCATTGCACTCTTTGGACTAGTTGTCTCTTCTCATTGCACTCTTTGGACTGGTGGTCTATTCTCATTGCACTCTTTGGACTAGTTGTCTCTTCTCATTGTACTCTTTGGACTGGCGGTCTCTTCTCATTGTACTTTTTGGACTGGCGGTCTCTTCTCATCGTACCCTTTGGACTGGTATGGCGGTCTCTTCTCATTGCACTCTTTGGACTAGTTGTCTCTTCTCATTGTACTTTTTGGACTGGCGGTCTCTTCTCATTGTACTCTTTGGACTGGTATGGCGGTCTCTTCTCATTGTACTCTTTGGAATGGTTGTCTATTCTCATTTCACTCTTTGGACTGGTATGGTGGTCTCTTCTCATCGTACTCTTTGGACTGGCGGTCTATTCTCATTGCACTCTTTGGACTGGCGGTCTATTCTCATTGCACTCTTTGGAATGGTTGTCTATTCTCATTGCACTCTTTGGACTGGTACGGTGGTCCCTTCTCATTGTACTCTTTGGACTGGCTGTCTCTTTTCATTGTACTCTTTGGACTGGCGGTCTCTTCTCATTGTACTCTTTGGACTGGCGGTCTATTCTCATTGCACTCTTTGGACTGGTGGTCTCTCCTCATTGCACTCTTTGGACTGGTGGTCTCTCCTCATTGCACTCTTTGGACTGGTGGTCTATTCTCATTGCACTCTTTGGACTGGTGGTCTATTCTCATTGCACTCTTTGGACTGGTGGTCTATTCTCATTGCACTCTTTGGACTGGTGGTCTATTCTCATTGCACTCTTTGGACTGGTTGTCTATTCTCATTGTACTCTTTGGACTGGTTGTCTATTCTCATTGTACTCTTTGGACTGGTTGTCTATTCTCATTGCACTCTTTGGACTGGTGGTCTATTCTCTTTGCACTCTTTGGACTGGCGGTCTATTCTCATTGCACTCTTTGGACTGGCGGTCTATTCTCATTGCACTCTTTGGACTGGCGGTCTATTCTCTTTGCACTCTTTGGACTGGCGGTCTATTCTCATTGCACTCTTTGGACTGGTGGTCTATTCTCTTTGCACTCTTTGGACTGGCGGTCTATTCTCTTTGCACTCTTTGGACTGGCGGTCTATTCTCATTGCACTCTTTGGACTGGCGGTCTATTCTCATTGCACTCTTTGGACTGGTGGTCTCTCCTCATTGCACTCTTTGGACTGGTTGTCTCTCCTCATTGCACTCTTTGGACTGGTTGTCTCCTCTCATTGCACTCTTTGGACTGGTGGTCTATTCTCATTGCACTCTTTGTACTGGCGGTCTATTCTCATTGCACTCTTTGGACTGGTGGTCTCTCCTCATTGCACTCTTTGGACTGGTGGTCTCCTCTCATTGCACTCTTTGGACTGGACGAAATGTATTGACAAACATGGTGTGATGATTTAAGATGGGGCTGTAGGACAGGTGGTTTCTTCTTCCTGTATTCTTTGGACTGATGGTCTCTTCTCATTGCATTGACGAACAAGGTATAATTATTTAAGATGGCGCAGTAGGACTAGTGGTTTCTTTTCATTGGACTGCTCGAACAGTGCTGACGTACAAGGTATCATGATTTAAGATGGCGCTGTAGGACTCGTCTCCTTGAAGGGTATATTGACTAAAGTTTACAGTGACATTGCCTCACATTAATACATCATCATCCGGCCTACCTTCAGAGAATAGGACTGGTTTCGTATCGCGGTGAACAGGTCTACACACATCACGAGTTGACCTTTCGTATCATTGTTCATATACCGATCGTGACTTGACGCCTGCCTACCTGCAATTTGAATCCACAAAGATTTCTACTGATTTCTCCCCCGCCGGCTCCAGTGTTGTAATGGTTCTTCGCTCAAGTGGTTCAGTTCCTGTGTCTCTCACACCCAGATAGTCTACTGTTCTCACCAAATGACAGCAAATTATCAAAGTACACACAAATGTTTTGCTTCTTACAAGGTTCGATATTTTCGTGGTCTATTCAGTAAGTGAAGGGCCTGTCAACGACTTTGATGCCCTCAGTTTCATTCTTATTTACCACTAACCGGATGGTGACTTACCTCTTTAAGATTCCCGAACTGTTTTTGTGAATTGACTCCCCGTGTATCTAAATTACCTTTTGTGAATTTTTTGAATCCACACTACATTTTGTGAGTAGATCCTCCCCTCAGGGCCTCAAAACTTGTGGGGCGTGGGTTGGCGACCACGAGAAACCAGCTGAGTTCAGCATTGCTTCCACTTACCATTGCCTGGCTCATCTCCGTTTTCTTTCCTGTCGACCCTCTTGGTCAACTTCTTGTTCTCTTCCAACCCCAACGGTTTTAAGGTATCCGAGGCCTAGGGAGTTTCTACCTTTCCCGCCTTAATTGGCCCTTCTCTCATCTTCCTTGATCCCTCATTCTTCTAGGGATCAGCCTTCTTTTTCTTTTCATTATATTTCCTTTTCTCTTTAAATTTCCCGAACTGTTTTTAGGAATTGGCTCCCAATGTATCTAAATTAACTTTAGTGAATTCTTTGAATCTTCAATACATTTTGTATGTTTTCGCAATTTAAGTTGCATTTTTAGCCTACTTTTCACATTTTGCAAAAATTAGGAAAAAGTAGACTTATGAGATCGATCCGGGCAAATGTCTGCCTGTCTGTCTGTCTCTCTGTCTGGCTGTGTGTGTGTGTGTCCCCACCCCTAACAACTCCTAAACGGCTGCTGCAATCGAAACAAAATTTGGTAGCAGTAAAGATTTATACCCGAATATCTCAATACCGTATTTGAAAATGTCAGTGCTACACAATGCTGAAAAATCGCAATTGAAATTTGAGCTCCATGTTGGATATCATGGAAGGTATGCATGGGAGCTTTTTCAAAATTGGCACACGTATAGATAATAATATTTCAGTTTAATTTCCAGGAGGCCATACTGCACATGGCAGTGTTGCCAAAATGATTCTATGCCGGCTGATAGGACCAATTTTTAATGCATGTAACTTCTACACTATCAATTGGAATTCAACCAAATTTCGTATGTGCTATGTATACATAAACAGATATAACTGTGCGTATTCTTAAGAGCCACCAGGGCTGCCAACTCTTAATAAATGCTCTCAATTTATTTTATCCAAATGCCAATATATCAGAAAGTATACAAGCAGACAGCTTTTAACTGTGCACACGTATAGTACCTGACATTGTATATTAATTTGGAGTAACTTATATACGTCAGTGCTACCAACATGATTTTAAGCCTGCTGAGAGGTCAAATTTTAATTCCTTGTAACTTCTATACTATCATTTGGATTTCAACCAAATGTCGTATGTGCTATGTGTACCATAACAGATATGACTTAGCGTATTTTTAAGAGCAACCAGGGCTGCCAACTGTTAATAAATGCTTTCTCTATTTTTGTGACCCAAATATCAATAAATCAGAAAGTATGCAAGCCAATAGCTCTAAACTTTGCACACGTATAGTACCTGGCATTCTAGATTAATTTGGAGTAACTAATATACATCAGTGCTGCCAACATGATTCTAAGCCTGCTGATACGTTCAATTTTAAAATGCATGTAACGTCTATACTAACACCAATAGATTATATTATTTCAGATTATTTCTGACCAATGCATGCATGACATTGTTGCCAACATGATTTTACGCGCGCTGTTAGATCCAATGTTTAACTGCATGTAACGTCCATGCTATCCATTGGACTTCAATCGAATTTTGTATTCTGTACATTAAGAGATGGAACTAAGAATATATTCAGTCACTAAGGCTGCCAACTGTAGTGTTCTATTAGATTACATTATGCCAGGTATACAGTATTTAGAACTACTTAGAAATTCCGATATTACCAACTTAATTTCGTCATTATTCTAGATAGATCAATATAGATTAATCATCGGCATGAATCTTAAATTTTAAGAAAAGTGGGCGTTTTATTCGTCACGGAACGTTTGTTTTACGTATTTTCAACATCAATTGCATTTTGTAAGTCTTTTGGAGCGGGGCTGTCATATTGAGAGTATTTGGAATCTAAATTACACTGTGTAAGTATTTTCAACCTAAACCGCATTTTGCAAGTATTTTCAATCTAAATTGCATTTTGTGAGTATTTTGAATCTAACCTGCATTTTGTGCGTAAAATGTTAATTACTTTTGTGAGCATTTTCCACTCTAAATTACATTTTGTGTGTCTTTTCAATCGTTTGTCAGTAATTTCAATCTCTGTTACTTTCATTATTGTTTCCGTCTCATTGTCGTTTTCACTATCACCCAATCCATTAGGGGCCGATAACCTAGATGTTAGGCCCCTTAAAACAACAATTATCATAATCATCATGAACAATTGAATAGTTGCTTAGGCTTTCACGGCTGGCGTGTATAAGAAGGTGCAGGATATCCTGCCTGGACCACAGCATACACGCCCGGAAAGCTTGTACCTAGTTATAATTGAAAAACTGTTATTTAATTTGTATTGATTGGTGTAGTTTTATTATGAACTAGTAACCTGTCCCGGCTTCGCCCGGTATATTTAACGGTTTACCCAGCGTAAGCTTAAAAAGAACAACGCACGTACGGCAGGTTTTTCTTCGACTCGATTCACTGAAATCGTTACCATTCCGCTTCCTTCGGTCATAAATGAATGTTTTCCTCGAGAAATCCTTTACAGAGTGGTGAAATCCGCATCAAAATGCACCCAGTAGTTCTCGAGATTACCCGTTACATCCAAGAATCGGGGACTCTGTTTTATACTATGTAGAGATTAGACAATACGATAAATATCGTACTAGCATGGTGAATGTTATTGCTTTTTATCGGGATGAAATAAATTACCTGAGTCCCCGAACCAGGAACAATAACAATACGAAGTTAAGATTTCAGGTCCTGACCGCGATTCGAACCTGGGGCTCTGCGAACAAAAGGCTACCATTCTAACAACAAAGCCTCACATTGTTCTCGCAAAAGTACCGTAAATTATTAAAGTGCTTAAAAGGTTTGACATTTATGTGTGCTATTAAGTGAGTCACGAGTGTATGGCTGTGGTCGGCCAGACTGGCAGGGCGCAACTCGTGCGATACAATGAGCACAATAGGTAGAGCCCTGCGCGGAGAAACAAAACGTTATCCGCACCACCCCGCACGACTGTTATCCGTCCCGTACGACTGTTATCCGCATCCGCCCCGCAACCACACTACTTTTATCCGTATGCGCACGTTTGTTCTCTGGATCCACTGACATTACAATAATATTTTTTATTGTTGCACCTAGTGGCAAGTTCGCTAACTGGATTACGATGGGTAGAAGCACAACACAATTGTTCCTTTAAAGAAACGTTTGCTTTATTGCAGGTCAGAAATATACACCGTACAATAAGCCAATAGAAACAATTAGCTGTCTTACAGAACCTACCTCCTTTATGGAGCTACTCACCCTTTCACTCGGTCTTGCAGTTAATCATCTCGCTAATGAGGTGGTCCCGTGCGCTGGCTGGAAATAACTGCACTCAGTCTGTCACCCACTGTTTCTGAATACCGTACTACACACTGTTTCGCAATTCACCTCAATGACCTCTGTCGCACTGGAAAACACACACTCTTCAAATACACAGTCCCTACGAATGATTCACACTCCTTCGCTATCAAGTGAATCAGCCTCACTTGGGTTTCGTAATTTCGCACGTCACGTCACCAACTACTGTCGCACTCGCTCAAGAACACTGTTCTCAAAAACTCGCTCCCCTCGCTGGCCTAGTCGCTTATATAGCGGGGCTGGTGACTCAAATAATGCTTCTACAGTGAGTCCAGCAATATCCTCCGCAGCGCCTACATGCGTCTGCGAGAGCTAGCTACAGCAGTTACGTTGATAGCACGGCTGCCGCTTGCATCATCTCTACTTAGTATAAAACAAAGTCCCCGTTTCTTGGATGTTACTGGTAAACTCAAGAACCACTGGATGGATTTTGATGCGGTTTTCACCATTCTGTAAAGGATATATCGAGTATGATTTCTGTAGAAAATAATTTATTTATGTTCAAAGGAAGCCGAGCAGTAACGATTTTAGTGGAATAGTCGATAAAAAAAACTGGCGTCCGAGCGCTTTGTAAGCTTACGCTGGGCAAACCGTTAAAAATATCTAAATACTATGAGTGTAAGAATTGTTCAGCATGAAAAGTTCTACAAAAAAGTCCGCGAGAGCATATGTCTTTCTTCCATACATCGCCCACTATAAGGGAACAACTGAAGCTTGTCTCTTACAGCTTTATGTGCTGTCGACTTGGAGATTCCTGTTTGTTGAGCTAATTTTCGTGTTGATTTACTTGGGCTTCGCAGCATTATATCGGAGATTTCACCAAGTTTTTCGTCTGTTAAAAGCGTAGGCCTGCCTGTTCCCGGTACACCGTGAACTGAGCCAGTCTCACGAAATTTACTTACCAAATCCCAAATGGTATCACGGTTTGGACACTTGGAATTAGGAAACCGCGCCTGAAATCTTAATTTTACATTTTCTGTAAACCGATCGCCTTCGCGAAAAACGTATTCCACAAAAAAAACTCTCTCTTCAGTAGTAAACATTACCGCCAGTATACTGCTGCACTCTTCCAATAATAATCTATCCGAACGCTCGCTGACTGTAATACACGCTGAAGACCTGCAGGCTCGCGCGCTTATAGCGATGCACATCGACAGCTCACACGGGGAAGTCCCGCTTTGAAGGACACAGAGCAGTGCAGCCAACTAAAACTCATGACTCAACCACTCACAGCTGCACGTACCCACTGCGGAGAACATTCTCGGGCGCCCTCTAGAACAGTCCAGGATTCACAGCTTCTCGAGAGTTCCATCACTAGCTGGATCACGAATATTCTGGTCCATCCCTTTTGTCCTCGCAGCCCCGTTGCGTAAGGCGCTGGTAACACATAGAGGCAGGGCATAGCCCGGGGCGGCTGTGACTCACGCGGCGAGGCGACGAAACAACCTCGCAGCCGTAACACCATTAAAGCAACACCTTTAGACATTTGAGCAAAAGGTTATTCCCCTAGGCTTTGTGTGAATCGTAACACAATGTTGATTGAGTTTTGTCCCTCTGAGTAACGGCAAGTGCAACAGGGGGTGGCTAATTATAGCACTTACTTAATTGTCGGATATACCCTCGGGCAAGCGCAGGTATAAAGGACTCTATTTGGGCATAAGTCAACACTAATTGAGGAAATTTGCATGACTGGCTTCTCTCACGTCTCTATTATTCTCATACAATCCAACCGAAGACTGAGAGTAGGCCAGCACAAGTAAATGGAAGCAATGCCGGACTCAGCTGGGGGTCCCGTGGTCTCCAACCCACGGCCCACTATATATGAGCCCCTGGGGACACCAAACCCTTATAATTAGTCACACAAACTACTATAGTCTCAATAAAAACGCGAGTTAAGAGCCAAATCCAACAGACGCGTAGTATAAGGTGCGTTCAAAAAGTAACGAGCCGGAGGCTGTACTGCGCAAACCGGTGACGACTTCGGCTAATCGTAGCGTGTGTAACCAGGTGTGGTTCCGACCAGAGCGTGGAATGTCACAGCCCGTCACTAGAGGGCACGCGTGCACGTGACGTGACTATACAAAGCGAGCAGCAGCATGCATCAATCGTCCAACCAAGACCATGACAGTGGGCCATTCGACATGCTTCCTGGTGTGGTTGAAGACTGTTGGGCACCCATTGGGCACACACTTTCCGCAAGTGCAGTCGTTCCTTCATGATGGTGTGCAGACTTCCGTCTCTCAATCCTACCACGGCGGCTATGGCGTTCACTGTCACTCGGCGGTCCAGGGTAATGAGTGCATCAACCAGCTGGACGTTGTCATCGGTAATGCAGGGGGTTGCCCCAGACCGGGCATCATCGGCTAATGACACCCGTCCTTCCCTTAAGCGCTTGTGCCACGCCTTGACCCTTGCAAGGGACATGCAGTGTTCGCCGTACACTTGTGACATTCGGCGATGAATGTCCGTTCCCCCTACTCCTTTCTGTGCCAAAAACGGAACAACACCTCTTTTTCTCTTCGTTTGACGCCTCCATGTCACTGTTTGCAATGCATCTGGCAGCGTTGAACGATTGATGCATGCTGCTGCTCGCTTTGTATCTTCACGTGACGTGCACGCGTGCCCTCGAGCGACTGGCTGTGACCTTCCAAGCTTCGGTCGGAACTACACCTCATTACACACGCCACGATGAGCCGATGTCGTCACCGGTTTGCACATTACAGCCTCCGGCTCGTTACTTTTTCAACGCACCTTATATATTGGGATGATAACTAAGATAACTATAACCCCCTGAAATCCATGTTTTTTAACAACCCTCAGTTCGCTGTTCCGTTCGAGTGACTTCTGTGAATAGCGGTCCTATCTATGAATTAATTTCTGTATTTGTGCGCAGATCTAAGGACTTGCTGGCAAGTCTCCACGTTATGTTTAGAAGCGACTATGAATATGCAGCAGTGTTCGCAAGGACTGACTAGCAAGTAGATGACAGACAGGTTGACAACAAGGGTAATCCATATTCTACTCGCGAGCAATGCATGCATCTCACTCCAGTGAATCCATAACTCATGGTGACCACGGGGCACTGAGCTACACACAGGGACTGACTAGCAAGTGGATGACGAGGTTAATCAATATTCTACTCGCGAGCAAAGCATGCATCTCACTACAATGAATCCATTAAGTTACTCATGGTCACCACGGGCCACTTATCGCGTGGAATTCAATTTCCCCCAAACAAATTCGCGAGCCATGGAGACTCCATTTTACGTGGAATCCGAACCACAAGACATGATATTTCACTTCAAAAATCTTACATGCATTGACCGGGAATCGAACCCTTGGTAAGAGGCAAGCAGCTTGACCACTGCACCACAGCCACGAAAGCTGCTACAACAAGTCCAGAGATCTGACTCTGATAGTGGCTATCGTGAGAATGGATTTCCGTGAGATTTTCCGCACTCCCTCCAGGAAGATGCCGGGAGAGTAGACCTACCTTACTTCAAGTCACAACCCTCCCAGGGGCTCACATCTAGTGGGACGAGGGTTAGCAACCACGGGACCCCAGCTGAGTCCGGCATTGCTTCCACTTACTTGTGCCGGGCTCCTCTCCGTCTTCTTTCCTGTCGACCTCCCTTGGTCGACTTTTGTTCTTTTCCGACCCCGACGGTATTAGGGTATCCGAGGCCTAGGGAGTCTCTTCCTTTCCCGCCTGCATTGGCCCTTCTCTCATCTTTCCTGATCCCTCATTCTTCTAGGGATCAGCCTTCTTTTTCTTTTCATTACAGTTTTTTTCTCTTTGTTCTAGGCAGAGAAAAAAAACTATAATGAAATGAAAAAGAAGGCTGATCCCTAGTTTATTTTCTCTTTAAGATTCCCGCCCGGTTTTTATGAATTGGCTCACGGTCTCTCTAAATTACATTTTTTGAGTATTTTGAATTTCAATTCCATTTTGTAAATATTTTGAATTCCAATTGCACTTTGTGAGTATTTTGAATGTGAACTGGCCTTTTTCAATCTAACTTGCATTGTGTATTTTCAATTCCGATTGCATTTTCTAAGTATTTTGATCCTCAATTGCATTGGGTATTTTTTAGCCTACTTTTCACATTTTGCAAAAATGAGGAAAAAGTAGACTTATGAGATCGATCCGGGAAAATGTCCTTCTGTCTGTCTGTCCTTCTGTCTGTCTGTCTGTCTGTCTGGCTGGCTCCTAAACGGCTGCAGCAATCAAAATCAAATTTAGTATGAGTCAAGATGTGCACCGGAATATCTCACGTCCATATTTGAAAATGTTGTCAGTGCTACCAACTGCTGAAAAAAAACTAGAAATTTGTGCTCCATGTTGGATATCTTGCAAGGTATGCATGGGAGCTATTCCAAAATTGGCACACATGTAGATAATACTATTTCAGTTTAATTTCCAGGAGGCCAACTATGACGGTGTTGCCAAAATAATTTTAAGCCTTCTGATAGGTCCAATGTTTAAATGCATATAACTTCTACACTATCAATTGGATTTCAACCAAATTTTGTATGTAATATCTGTCTCCGTGGCTTAGGCGGCAGCACGCCGGCCTCTCACCGCTGGGTCCGTGGTTCAAATCCCGGTCACTCCATGTGAGATCTGTCCTGGACAAAACGGAGGCAGACAGGTTTTTCTCCGGGTACTCCGGTTTTCCCTGTCAAAATTTCATTCCAGGAACACTCTCCACTGTCATTTCATTTCATCTGTCATTCATTTAATCATTGCCCCAGAGGAGTGCGTCAGGCCTCGGCAGCCGGCACAGTCCATATCCTCGCCGCTAGATGGGGGCTTCATTCATTCCATTCCTGACCCGGTCGGAGACTGGAAGCAGGCTGTGGATTTTTTTATCTGTACATAAACAGATATGACTGAGCGTATTCTTAAGAGCCACCAGGGCTGCCAACTGTTAATATTTTCTTTCCCTTTTTTTTATCCAAATACCTATATATCAGAAAGTATGCAAGCCAACAGCTTTAAACTATGCACACGTATATTCTGACATTTTAGATTAATTTGGAGTAACTTATATAGGCTACGTCAGTTCTACCAACATGATTATAAGCCTGCTGATAGTACCAATATTTAAATACATGTAACTTCTATACTATCAGTTGGAGTTCAACCAAATTTCGTATGTGCTATGTGTACCATAACAGATATGACTATAAGTATTGTTAAGAGCAATCAGGCCTGCCAACTCTTAATAAATGCTGTCTATTTTTATTAACCCTAATATCAATATATCAGAAAGTATGCAAGCCAACAGCTCTATACTTTGCACACGTATAGCACCTGACATTCTAGATTAATTTGGAGTAATTAATACAAGGCAGTGCTGCCAACGTGATTCTATGCCTGCTGATATGTCCAATTTTAAAATACATGTAACTTCTATACTAACAAACGGATTTCATCCAAAATTGGCACAACAGATATCATAATATTTCAGATTATTTCTGACAGGCACACGCATGGTATTGTTGGCAACATGCTTTTACGCGTGCTGATAGATCCAGTGTCTAACTGCATGTAACGTCCATTGGACTTCAACCAAATTTTGTATTCTGTACCTTAAGAGATGGAACTAAGAATATATTCAGTCACCAGGGCTGCCAACTGTAGTGCTTTATTAGGCGACATTATACCAGGTATATTTTGAACTAATTAGATATTTCGATATTACCAACTTAATTTCGTCATTATTCTAGATAGGTTCATATACTGTAGAATAATCATTGGCATGAAAAGTAGGCTGTATAGTTCTTCACGGAACTTCTTGTTTAAAATTTCAATTGCATTTTATTGAGTATTTCGAATCTACATTTCATTTTGTAAGTATTTTGATTAGACACTACTTTTTGTGCGTATTTTTCAATCTAAATTCCTTTTGGTGAGTATTTTACTTCTAATTTACCTGTTGTAAGTATTTCCACTCTACATTTTGTGAGGCATTACAATTACAAATTTGTAAGTTATTTCAGTCCATCTTAATATTTGTTATGGCTTCCATTTCATTGTCATTTTCGCTATCACCGAAATCATTAGGCCCCCCCCTTAAAACAACAATTTCTCTCATCATCATCGTCGTCATCAAGTCCCGGCGCACCTACCTTTCCGTGTCCCTAATACAGATACACACACTAATACAGTCATCACAATGAACACCGGTTATCAGACAGATTCTACACACACCCAAATTACACGGGGCTACATGACCGAGCTGTCGCAGCTCCTAAACTAAAGAGCCAGCCAACCAAGTGTGTCCTTCACGTTTGGAAAAGTGGAGAAAACAATGAAAATTAATTCCAATATTATTGTTATTTGTTTTACGCCCCTCTTACCGACTCTGGCTTTTAGAGACGATGGGATGCTGGAATTTTGCCCCGAAGGGGGTCTTTAACGTGCCAGTAAATCTACTGACATGGCTCCCTCAAATTTGCGCACCCTCAAATGCCAGTTGACTGCGCCAGGATACGAACTTTCAACCTTGCGCCCAGCAAGCAAGAACGTTACCACTGAGCCACGCAGCCAGCCAAAATTAATTCCAAATCACCAATAAAGGAATATTGTTCACGGAAGGTCTAGTCCAGTGGCCCATCTCCCCTTTCTGGAGGTTGACTAACACCTATCGCCCCCTTTTCATTTTCATTGTATGCCTCTTTTTAATTTGAGGTAACTTAAAGTGTAAATTATAAAGTAGTTTTATTATTTTAAACGATTTTACTACCGTATATAAAAACAACCGAAGCAGCTAAATCCGGCCACTCTTAAATGAAATAGATTTAAAAAATTAAGATGTACATATTTTTTCAAGATTTTTAAGAACAAAGAAGTGAAATAATTAAGTATGATCATTGACATACATTCGAAAAACATGAGTACATGTTTTCATTTTTTTTAAATTGGAATCTGAAAAAAAAAAAAAGTTGACAGTTAAAATTAAAAAAAAAAAAATTTGAAAACTTTGTTATTGTTTTATTTTACCTTTTCAATGGCTGGCTTGTGATTGGTGGATTTCAGTTAAAGCTTGAATATCCGGCTTTATGTTCGTCAAGTTCAGGCGCAAGTCTCCTTTGAGGCAAATGTGCAACTTATTTCTTTGTTTTGTGAGGAGCTGGACAACAGAACTAAATCCTCTTTCAACTAAAAATGTTGACCTGAACGAGATGAGAAGTGGTTCAGTTTTTCCCCACAGTTGTGGATAAGTGTCCATACGCTTCACCCAGGCTAATTCGTAACCGCCAACGGGAGGCGCTCCTGTCACATTTTCTGTGTACTACCCGGCAACTTCTTCTGTACAGACTATTTTAATTTTTCCCCCGTTGATTACTCATCGCCCCCCAATTATTTATTGCCCCCCCTGATAACCCAAATCGCCCACTTGGGGCCATGGCCCCCAGGTTGGGAATCACTGGTCTAGTCAATAACTTGCTTGCCTCAAGGGGAATCCGCTGAAATCAAGCGAGTTATACGAGGGAGCAAAGTTTTATTCAGCAGCTGTGTTGTATAAAAGTAATGGTTCATTACTTTGTCAGTTGTAATTGTAATGTAAGTAGTATAGTTCAGCCATCGTTACTTCCGACTTGCAGTTTCATTACTACGCTACAGCTGTCTAGCGGTGGGAAGTGAAATCACTTTAACTAGCCCACGGCTGACTGAATACGAGCTGCGCTCTATACCGGCCTTGACATTCCCAGTCAGAACCCATGTATAACATGTAATTGGAAAGTTTCTACTCGTTGCCGGTAGAGCGCACTCCCCTCCCATTATAGGCGCGATAAGGAATCAGCTGTACAGTACGTATATTAAATGTGTAATCTCAAGAACCACTGGATGGATTTTGATGCTGCTTTCACCATTCTGTAAAGGTGATCTCGAGGAAGATTTGTGTAGAAAATATTTTATTTATGACGAAAGGGAGCCAAGCAGTAACGATTTCAGTGAAAAGGTCGAAAAAATAGCCTGGCGTCCGTGCGCTTTTTAAGCTTACGCTGGGCAAACCGTTAAAAATATCACTATATTATAAGTGTAAGAATTATTCGGCGTGAGAAATTCTACAAAAAAGTCCGCGAGAGAAAATCTCTATCTTCGATACATCGCCCACTATAAGTGTTTTTAATTTGGAAGGAAGGGGGATTTGTGTATCATGCACCTCGCCATTCTTAAATTACGTCTGACAGGAATTCCTTGCACATTCATAACTGTTCCTGGGCGAAGCCGGGGTGAGTTGCTAGTGACACTATATAATTATTATCATTATAATTTCCGCATTATCAAAATTAAAATTATATCACAAAATAAAATAGCGTGCTAATAAATCTAAGAGAAATTAGACATACCTTGCACCTTTTTCGGGTACAAGGACACAACTCCAGCACCGTCTCATCAAAAGGAAAGAGAGAATGAAAATTACAGCCGGGAACAAGTTGCAGCCAATCGTGTGTTGTGTTTTGTGCTAAGAGATCTTTCGACAAATTATCAGATACCGTGCGCCTTCTTTTTCACGAAGCAGCTGTCTGGACGGGACTTACATAAACTCCTGCTGGACGTTATTCTCCAGGTTGAACAATGCGGTTTCATAATTGTAATAACTGTCTCTGATAATCACAAAATTTACAACCAATGGTCAATCACCCATACGACGAGTCTAGGAATGTATTCCCTAGTTTTGATCATTGTCACATTCTAAAAAAAAAACATTAGAACGCAGTTTCTGTAACGAGAGATGACTGATGGTACTGGAATAATTTCAGGGAAATACTTGTCATTACTATACACAATGCAAAAGGGTGAGATCGTCAAACCGGTCAGACACCTCACTAAAAAACACATCGAACCCACTAAATTTGAAAAAATGAATGTTCGGCGTGCCAAGGAAGTGTTCTCGTCAGAAGTTATTGGTGTCATTAGTACACTGAAAGAAAATATAGGCATGCACCCGGAAGCGTACACATTCATGGACGCAGAAGCAACCATATTTTTTTTGAAAGACGTTAATAAATGGTTCGCTATGCGTGACGTAAGCATCACATATCATCATAGTCTAGAAATCCAGATAAAGGGCATTTTTTCTCATTAAATGTCAGTCGCCTAAACTGGCTAGATGAATATTTTCTTTCTTACCGGTACCTTGAAACTTTGAAAGCTGCTAGTAACGCTGCTAGAAAGGACTTCCTGAGTTCTGAGACTTACGAAGCTACCTATACAATTAATCACGGATTCAACTGTCCAGTGCATAAGGTATCTTCTAAAAATGGGTAGAGGAAAGTCGCCAAATATGGGGAGTTTTTTTTATAGGGCTCACATTCGACATAAGAAGGAACGGAATAATTTTGGTTTTCTCACCAATGTAAATCTCAGGCGATATACTATGTATAACTTATTACAAATATGGGCACGTTTGATGTTGTAATACCTTCTGATATTATTGTTAACTTTAAAAGTGCACTTTCCCCGTATTAGGCAACCGGGTTTCGCAATATGGGGAGGTGAGAAACCTCACGGTTTTTATTTATAATAGGTACACTGAATAGTATACCCTACTAATTAAAGCATTAATTCTGACCAAAAAAATCGTGTGGCCTCCTGAGAGGCCGAGTGCAGGTCTTTCTAGTCGACACCCGTGGGCGACCTGCGCGTCAGGATGAGAGATGGAATGGATGAAGATGAATGAAACTGGGCAAGGGTGTGGAAGGAAGCGGCCGTGGCCTGTTAGAAGGTACCGTCCCAGTATTTGACTGGTGTTGAAAAATGGGAAACCACGGAAATTCATTTCAAGGACGGCCGACGGTGGGGCTCGAACCCACGCGTCTACCGTGTCAGCAGAGAGCTTGGCCCCATGGCCTACGCTGCGCTTTAGCCAGCGTAGCCACTACTGTCGGTAATTCTGACAATGTAATGAAATCATGAACACAAATAGTACAGAAATACAAAAATGAAAATTTTAAGTAAATAACAATCCTAGTTTCCTGTTGCCGAACTTCCAAACCGTTCAGCAGAAAAATGCATAAACTCTAATGAAAACCGAGTGATTCTGATCGAATTCAACTGTAACGAGGTGCAAGGTATGTCTAATTTCTCTTAGATTTATTAGCACGCTATTTTATTTTGTGATATAATTTGCATTTTGATATTGTGGGAATTATAATGATAATATAATAGTGTCACTAGCAACCCGCCCCGGCTTCGCCCGGGAACAGTTATGAATGTGCAAGGAATTCCTGTCAGACGTAATTTAAGAATGGCGAGGTGCAAGCCAAATCCCCCTCCCGTCCAAACTAAAAACACTTATAGTGGGCGATGTATCGAAGATAGTTAGAGATATGCTCACGCGGACTTTTTTGTACAATTTTTCATGCTGAATAATTCTTATACACATAGTATATTGATATTTTTAACGGTTTGTCCAGCGTAAGCTTAAAAAGCGCACGGACGTAAAGTTCTTTCTTCGACCTATTCACTGAAATCTAAAATCGTTACTGCTTGGCTCCCTTTGATCATAAATAAATTATTTTCTACAGAAATCTTCCTCGATATTACCTGTACAGAATGGTGAAAGCCGCATCAAAATCCATCCAGTGGTTCTCGAGATTACCCGTGATATCCAAGAATCGGGGACTTAGTTTTACACTAAGTAGAGATAAGTCTTAGTCGTGCAATGCTTGGTTAACAGCGCTGTGTGAGTAGTTGAGTAACTAACAAGATTTCATGAAAAAGGTCTCATTGTCTAGGCCGGTGACTAGCCAATCACAGGGAGCCATTCAAACAGATTCACGACAAATCGAGTATAGGTAGTTCAGCATTCCGCGATTTAGCGAACGACACTTTTTTTTTTCGTGATATATCGCTTTGAATGGCTGGCTACCTGTGATTGGCTGGTAAGTGTGATTTCACTTCTGACCGTTAGATAGCAGTAGCGTAGCACTGAACCTTCAAGTTGGAAGTAAGGATGGCTCTACAATAGGCGGTGCTGATGCCCAAGATGTCCCCGGCCTGTGAAGTAGCCTGGTATGTGATGGAAATGGAAAGCGGATATCCTATTCTATTTCATAACAGAGCTGTGACCTTGCTCTGGCTCTAGGTCCCGACCTTGACCCCTCACCAGGGCGTGGGCCGCCCAACACGAATAGCGTGCTACTAAACGTACTGCACTGTATCAACAGGCTCGGCTCGCAATGCGTCGCACCGGGAACTGCGCACTTTCACCACTCATTGCGTACTTTGTTTGGCGTGGATTAATCCATGTAATGTAATTCATAAACCTGACGGCAGCTATTCGAGCCGAATACATAAGCGAGAAGCTGGTATTAAGAAAGGCCTACGCCAAGGCTGCAACTTATCACTAGAGCCCTGCGCGGATAAACAAAACGTTATCCTCATCCGCCCCACATCCACACGGCTGTTATCCGCATCCGCCCCACATCCGCACGACTGTTATCCGCATCCGCACTGCATCCACACGACTGTTATCCGCATCCGCCCCACATCCGCACGACTGTTATCCGCACTGCATCCGCACTGCATCCACACGACTGTTATCCGCATCCGCCCCACATCCGCACGACTGTTATCCGCATCCGCACTGCATCCGCACGACTGTTATCCGCATCCGCCCCACATCCGCACGACTGTTATCCGCATCCGCACTGCATCCGCACGACTGTTATCCGCATCCGCCCCACATCCGCACGACTGTTATCCACATCCGCACTGCATCCGCACGACTGTTATCCGCATCCGCACTGCATCCGCACGACTGTTATCCGCATCCGCCCCACATCCGCACGACTGTTATCCGCATCCGCACTGCATCCGCACGACTGTTATCCGCATCCGCACTGCATCCACACGACTGTTATCCGCATCCGCCCCACATCCGCACGACTGTTATTCGCATCCGCCCCACATCCGCACGACTGTTATCCACATCCGCACTGCATCCACACGACTGTTATCCGCATTCGCCCCACATCCGCACGACAGTTATCCGCATCCGCACTGCATTCGCACTGCATCCACACGACTGTTATCCGCATCCGCCCCTCATCCGCACGACTGTTATCCGCATCCGCACTGCATCCGCACTGCATCCACACGACTGTTATTCGCATCCGCCCCACATCCGCACGACTGTTATCCACATCCGCCCCACATCCACACGACTGTTATCCGCATCCGCCCCACATCCGCACGACTGTTATCCGCATCCGCACTGCATCCGCACTGCATCCACACGACTGTTATTCGCATCCACCCCACATCCGCACGACTGTTAACCACATCCACCCCACTGTAACGTTTCATAGCTCGTGATAGAAAATGAGTGCAGAAAATAGCTCGGTTAATAGGGCGCCAATCTCCAACAGACGGTTGTGAGATAAATTTATGTTTATTAAATTGAGATTCTTTACTTTCGGGGGAGGGACAACAGAGGCTAGCTTAAAAACACCTTATTCTATTATCTTGACCTCTGGGAAGTCTAGCATTGGGTAAATGAAAATCCACAGGCTGCTTCCAGTCTCCGACCGGGTCAGGAATGGAATGAGGATATCTAGCGGCGAGGATATGAACTGTGCCGGCTGCCGAGGCCTGACGCACTCCTCTGGGGCAATGATTAAATGAATGACAGATGAAATGAAATGATAGTGGTGAGTGTTGCTGGAATTAAATTTTGACAGGGAAAACCGGAGTACCTGGAGAAAAACCTGTCTGCCTCCGTTTTGTCCAGCACAGATCTCACATGGAGTGACCGGGATAGCATTGGGTAAATATTGACTGAAAGTCATAGAAGTTAAAAATAATTTATTAACAAACAGGATGAGATGAATGACGCCTTGCGACCTTCCAAACAGATAAAATAAAAAGGGGAAGTTATTTCTTTAAATTATTGAAGTTAATAGTATTTACGTCCGACTTGCAATTGACAAATATGCATGAGCTCACCGGGTTGTAGATCTTCCTGGGCGATGTTGGCGGAGGTATCTCGTTCCTGAAGTAGACATCTCGCGTGGTCTTCCAGGGTCCCAAGTACCAATCCTACCTGATAAAGCTATCTGCCCACTAATTGCACAGATGCTGTCGCCTAGCTGAGTGAATAGAATGGTTTCACTCGCCTCCGATATTCAGCGCAATACTGGAAATATCCTAGCTAGATCTCCACTGAGTTTACTAGTTTAACTTTATGAAATTTTGTAGTTGAATCTCAACAAGTGAGGTCCAAGTTTAGAATTTGAAGTGCTTTCAAGTGAAAACATAATAATATTCTTCCTGTCCATACACCTCTGTCCCGGCTTATATATAGCAATTATATCTCCCACCAGCAGTAGGGGATCTGCCAATTGCAATATCAAAGTATTGTCTACAGAAAGTGACGCTCCTTCCTTATTGGCCGAAGTAAGTTCTTTATTACGCACCAAGTGGCTATATTGGGGTGAAGATCTCTCCCCCAGTGACACACTTCCATATTGGTGTCATGTAGCGGTATCTTCCTTAAAAATCACAAGGTTGCAGTTTTCTCGTCGTAAAACAATATATTCTAAAAAGCTGTAGGGTCCATTGTTCCGACATCTTTTAGAATTAGCCTGTTGGCTACCGAGGGTCTCTCCTGGTTGCGGCTCCCTTTCCACTCTTCCCGCCTCTTCATAAGCTGTTTATGGTGGTTCGAGCGGTATCTATTGTCAGTTGTTAGTTCCGCAAGTGAGCTCAAGAAATATATTTATTGGAGGAGGGGTTGTAAATTTACGGTTTGAAATCTCGGGTCGATGTCTAATTACAAGAATGGATGAAAATGAACATATGATTTTATATTACCCTTAAACACAATAAATATATACATGCACTATCGTTGCAATTGCATATCAATATAGTACTCTTAGTTCAATTGTTTTGGGTGTGGTGTACAAACACCACACTACGTCCGCACGACTGTTAACCGTATCCGCATGACTGTTATCCACATCCGCACTGCATCCGCACGACTGTTAACCACATCCGCCCCACATCTACACGACTGTTATCCGCATCCGCCCCACGTCCGCACGACTGTTAACCGTATCCGCATGACTGTTATCTGCATTCGGCCCGTATCCGATGACTGTTAACCGTATCCGCATCGGCTGACATTACAAAATTTATAAAATAAAGCATAAAGAATTAAAGCAACACTTAAACATTTGACGATAAATTCGTTCCACTAGGCTGCGTGTGAATCGCAGGACATTGTTGACTGAGGTTTGTCCCTCGGAGTAACGCTATGTGAAACAGCCGTCACTTACTTACTTAGTCGTTGGATATACCCACGCAAGCAAGCGCAGGTATTAAGGCTTCTTTCATTTTTTTTTTTTTTGCATAAGTCAACACTAGCCTAATTGAGGATATTTCCATGACTGACTTTTCTCACTTCTCATACAATCCTAGCGAAAGAAAACAGGGAAATAACGTTAAACGTGTAAGACGCAGACCTTGCCAAAACTAAAATATTATTGTGAAGGAGAATCCAGTTAACATTGTATTCTAAAAAGTATCCTCAGCTTATTCGCACAGCCATGCAAACTATATCCGCATGGCGTTTTTTTTTTCGGACATCTGCATCCACGCGGGACTTTACTTATTTTCAATCTGTACATAGAACAAACAATAAAGGAAAATAGGGAAACACTTAAAATAAGAGTAAAGATTCAAGGACAAATAACTTCAACTCAGAGATTTGCTGATGATATTGTCGTCATCTTAGCTGATTCGCAACAGGATTTGAATGAGTTTTTAAAAGTCATGGACTCCGTCTTGAGGAAAGAATTCCTGATAAAAATCACTAATATAAAACGAAGATAATGGAATGTAGCTGAAAGAAACCAGAAACCCCTATTGGCATCAGTTGGCAGGTGACAAGCCAAAGTAGGTGACTTCTGTTACCTAGGAAGCAAAATAACTAGTGATGAACGAAGCACAGAGTATATAAAAAGTAGGTTGGCTCAGCGCAGTGGCGTAACTAGGGTTTGCTTCAGGAGGAGTTGGTTGGTTCCTCAGTTTAGGGGCTGCGACAACGCGGTCATGTAGCCCCGTGTACTTTGGGTGCGTGTAGAATCTGTCTGATAACCGGTGTTAATTGAGATGGCTGTATTACTATGTGTTATCTGTTTTAATTCAAGTAGGTCTAAAGACTGCGGACAATAATTTGAAGTAGTTCCTACTTTTGCTACAAAACGCCACCGTCTACAACTATTTCTGAACTTGGTTACTAGATGCCACTGCATCGGCTCCTGGCGACGAACGTTGGAACCTAAGAGCGTTAGTCAAATCTAACCTATAATTTAGCTCAGACAAGTGTAATTAGCGGAAGTGCCATACATCTATGACATGGAACCGCCGGCTTTACTTCCTCTTCGAAGGAAGGCTTACTGAGGGATTTTTAACGCTCTTAAAAATCCGACGACCTCGGCTGGGTTTCAACCCGCGTTCTTGGGCATAGAAGCTCAGCGTGCTATCAACTACGCCACCGATGCCGCTCTTCTGGAGGGATATAAGTTGCGTCAAAATTACATGGGGAGGGGGAAGGAGCGGGGTGGGGGTGAAGGAACGGGGGAGGACATCATCATATTATCATCGTTTCTTCGTTCCAGCAAGCCGGATGCAGTTAAATATAAGCCGTCTCAATTAGTCCTGTCCATCCAAAACTGTTGTTCCTGTATACGATGCTAGTTGTTATCACTAGCTTCAAGGTCCTTGTAAATTTGCTTTTCCCACACATCTCGAGGTCTTTCTTTTGTTCTCTTCCCAGGAACACTCTGGCCAAAGTACACTCGAGGTACATAATAAGACATAGGCCTAATCGATGGTATCAAATATACGGTCCGGAAGTTTCAAAACCTCGTATCTAATATTTCTTCAGGAAAGGAATCTGTTGACTCAAAATATAGATTTATGTATTAGGAAGTAAATTTGCCAAGTCATTGTCTGGAGCGTGGCGTTCTATGGAAGTGAAACATGAACTGTTGGCGCAGCAGAAAAGAGGAAGAATTTGAAATATGGTGTTACAGGAGAATGATGATCAGATGGGTAGATAGTGTAACAAATGAAGAGGTATTATGACGAGTGGGAGAGGGGAGATGTTTCTGGCGACTGCTAATAAAGAGGAGAGAAGAGATAGGTTGGTAGGTCACTTGCGAAGACATTCAGGAATAGCAAACTTAGTTATGGAAGGGTGGATCAAGGACAAGAACTGTAGTTGTATTTGGGATAGGACTCCCCCCTGCGGCTCACTACTAGTGGGACGTGGGTTGGCGACCACGGAACCCCAGCTGTGTCTGGCATTGCTTCCACTTGCTTGTGCCGGTCTCCTCTCTGTCTTCTTTCCTGTCGACCTCCCTTGGTCAACTCTTGTTCTCTTCCGACCCCGACGGTATTAGGGTATCCGAGGCCTAGGGAGTCTCTTCCTTTCCCGCCTTAATAGGCCCTTCTCTCGTCTTTCCTGATTCCTCAATCTTCGAGGGGTCAGCCTTCTTTTTCTTTTCATTATATTTCCTTTTCTCTTTAAGATTCCCGCACTGTTTTGTTAATTGGCCCCCTGTGTATTTAAATTATATTTTGTAAGTCCTCTTCCATCCAAATTCCCTTTTGTTAGAATTTTCAATCTACATAGGATTTTGTAAGTATATTCGATCTAAACTCCATTTTGTAAGTATTTTCAATCTAAATTGGATTGTGTAAGTATTTTCGATCTAAACTCCATTTTGTAATTATTTTCAATCCGAATTGCATTTTGTAAGTGCAGTATTTTGATTTGCGTGCCGACATATTGTGAGTCTTTTCAATTTCCATTACAGGTTGTAAGTATTTTGAATTTCCATTGCATTTTGTAAGTATTTTGAATTTCAATTGCATTTTGTGAATATTTTGAATCTGATGGGTTGACAGTTTCAATCTAAATTGCATTGTGTAAGTATTCCGAGTGTAAATTGTATTGTGTAAGTATTTTGAACTTCAATTCTCTTTTGTGAGTATTTAGAATCTACGCTGTATTTTGTAAATATTTTGAACCTAAACTACTTTTTGTGCGTATTTTTGAATCTAAATTGCTTTCGTGAGAATTTTCCATCAAATTACCTTTTGTAGGTATTTCCTCTGTATGTGCGTCTTTTCAATCTAAGTTCCTTTTTTGTACGTATTTTCGAATCTACCTCGGTTTTCGTTATAGTTTCAATTTCATTGTCATTTTCGCTATCATCCAGGACATTAGGGGCCGTTAGCCTAGATGTTATGTCCTTTAAAACAACAATGATGATCATTAAATTCCTTGGCAGAGCCACGAATGGAACCCGCACCTCGGCGGTGGCTGAATACATCCAGAAGGTGGACCTACATTAAAGCCCGGATTTAAGAGTATGCCGCCTATAGGCTAAAGTCCATTTGCCGCCCCGTCAATAGTTCATATTTGCTTAATACATTTGTTTTATACAACAAAAGAATAGAGTTCATTGGCGTTTTCATCTTTTTTAAACATAAAGTTCATTTAGTTTAGATAAAACTACACATTTAATGGCTTACATAATAAATGTTATAATGAAATTAGTTATCTACTTGTTTTTTAACTTACTTCTTTTAAGAGTCGTTAAAAATGAAATGGGTTTCGAACTTAATAAATTAATTTGTTCTTGGAGATCAGTGTTCACTATTTTACACATTTTTATATTTTAATGCGTAATTGAAGAACTGTGTTCAATTTGAATTAAGTTGTCCTACATGGTGAAATGAAATTACACTAAATGTAGTTAAGTACTGGTTTATTTATTGAAAAATATGCAAACTTCTCTAAAACAACTCACCCCACGTAATCTTCGTGTTCAAATTTACATAGCTTTCTTACGAGATTTCTTAATGGCAACCTCGTTAATAATGTCGCCATATGGAAGTGGTTTTGTTGTATTTCCCTCAATACAAAGTAATGAAAGTGAGTTTAACCGTATTTCAGAAATACTAGTTCGCAGATAGTTCTTAACTCTTCTAAGGCATGAAAAACAGAGCAACTCGCTCGTGAGCAGCGGAGTACTCGCCGCCTTCCATGAGTAAACCTGCAACATGCAATACAGCTTTGCTGTGGAGGGCTGCCGTCAATTCGCGGTGGATATGTCGTAGTCAGATAGTGAAATCCGTCATTTCATGAAGATCCTAGGCACTTCATGAAGAGCCGGCATATGGTGTAAAAAGGGATAGTTACAGCATCTGACGCGTTTCTTCATGAAGTGACGGACTGATTTAGGCAGATGGTGTAAGAAATGATTTTACATTATCTGCCGAGGCACTTCATGAAGATCCGGTGTTTGCTGATTCGGCACTTCATGAAATGACTGACGCAATGAAGCCGTACATTAATTCATTTAATTTATTGTTCTATTCCAAGAAATAAATTATTGCTTGTTTATTATGATTTTCGAAATTAATTTTCACATAACAACCTAAACCTAATCGTGGAATACCGGATACTCTATATTCTCTATCTCTCTCTTTTTTAGTTTTTTTTGTAGAAATTTTGTATTTTTATTATTACATTTCTTACTTATACAGTACTTTTATCTATTCTGTAATGCATACTTTCATAACTTTTTAGTAGTTTTACTTTTTGTTCTTCAATTGTGTATTCCTTTTTCTCTCCTTCCTTCATAGATGCAATTTGTATTTTTGAACTTGATATGTAAAGAAGATACTTATTGGGCTTATGTCTGTGTACCTTAATATTGTTAAATAAATAAATAGCCTAAATAAATAAATAAATAAATAAATACAAACATACCATATATTAGAATACTTTGATTGCATAGTGTACTGTAAAATATTTGTCGAGGGATTTCTGCTGGGTTAAAAATGGCAACAGCTTCATTTCTTTGTCTCTAGGAGGGGCATAAGCAAGCAGTATACGCTGTCACGCAAGAAAATTTGAACAACATGCAGGGTGACGTGGCTTGAGGCTGCACTGTATTATTTTAGAACTTCCCCGAATTAAATAAATAGTAAGTTCTTTGGATTATAACGATTGAATTAACTCTGGAATCTCAATCAACCAAAGAGGGAATAGTTCTGGCCTAAAGGCTGTATTCATATCGGCTAATATTTATTGTGGGAGACAAGTGAAGGAGAGTTTGCATGTAATGGTAATACAGTAATAGTAATTATGTGTGTTTGTCATCATTCATCACCAACAGCGGTAGCTACATTCACTAACGTGAAGCTCTAGGCGAGGCGTTCTAAACCTGGTGATCGGGAGCTCCACAGTGCTCTTTAAATGACATTTGATGTCCCGTCAAGCGAGCAAAAAAGTGCTCGCGAGTTCAACCTCCCCGAAGATTCATTATTTAATTCAAATTCTGTTGCATGTACGAGAATAATAGGGGTTTCACTAGATGGTTTCACAGTGAAACATTTTATCTTGTAAAATAGTATTTTTTAATCATCAGTAAGCATAATTGGACATCCCTGCTTTATGAGTAACGCGAAAGATGCTGATTCAACTCGTCTGTCCACACGTAAATGATCTTTTCTGCATGAGTGACGCAAGCAGTTGCAGCATACCGGGTGAGCGGTGAATCACTAGATATTTCAGCACTTAAAGGGGTGGGAGAGACGGGAACAGGAAAGAGAAGCGCATGCTTTTTGCAATATTATTATTATTATTATTAGGCTATTATTATTATTATTATTATTATTATTATTATTATTATAGTATTATTATTTTTGATTTAATGTGCTCGGGTACTTAGTATGGCATGATGGTGGTGGTCACAGTCTCAAAAAGGTTGAGAACACCACTCTAGTCTATGAAATCAAGCTATATACAGGCTTGATGAGTGGTTCAAACCCCACTTACAGCGGTCAATAAAAATGATGTTTCCCATTTTAAACTCTAAGGCAAATGCTGGAACGGTACCTTCTAATAGGCCACAGACCGCTTCCTTCCATCTCTTGGTCCATTTCAATCAATCTCCCATTAAGTTATCATTAGTTTGGCATCAGGAAGGGCATTTGGCCTTGAAACCACCTGCCACATAGAAATTGATTGAACATCATTCCCAAGCCCGTTGAAACTGGAATGAGTCCCGCGACGTAGCCTTGCTCGTACTAATCTTGCACCCCGGCCACGAAGGCAGCTGCAGCAAATCGGGAGATTGTACGTGCAAAACCCGGCGATGACAGCGGCTATCTAGATTGTGGTTTCTCCCCGTGGCGTTTCCACACTCCCTACACCCAAATGTCGGGATAGCACCTTACTTCAAGTCCCGGGGCGACTACCCAATCCCTGTCCCTAATACAGTTCCACCTACCTCTACAGTCATCACATAAACATATGTTCACTTTACACCCAATCACACGGGGCTGATGATTGAGTTGTCCCAAGCCTCCCAAATGAATTAACAACAAAACTGGAACGATGGCAAGATACACACAATGAAGAAGAAAGCAGAATCATTCTTTCAAATATTTCTATCTATAATAAATAGGCTGAAATTCAAGACTTTCTCGAAGGTAAACCCTCCACAAAATCAACCAAATGTAAAGCTTTTGTGTATGCCGCCCCTCTTACTTCTTACGAAAGTGTCGCGCTGAGAGACGAAGTATGACGCTGTTGTTTCATTTGAGGTACTTTAACATCGTGGCCATTCAGCCCTGTGTACTTGGGAGTGTGTAGAATCTGTCTGGTAATCTGTGGTATTTGTAGTAGTGTGTGTACTTGTAGTTCAGGTTAAGATTGGGAAGGAAGCGGCCGTGGCTTAACCACTTCCAGGATGGCTAAGGTAGGAATGGAACCCGACTCTTCACAGTTTTGCCTCCAAGAGTGAGTGTACCCCGATTCAACCCTCAGGCCATTATTAATTTCCTATCCCTAGTAACCATAGTTGATTTCATGTCTACTTAACGAGTATTGTATATGCTGGTTCGAATCCCGTCGCTGACTGTGGCGTTTTCCCCCAGGACTTTCCATACACGCTCTCGGCAAATGCCGGGATGGTACTTTATTTCAAGTCTCGGGATACCTTTCCAAATTCGTTACCAATTACAGCAATACACACTACTTCAGTCATCACGCAAACACAGGTTATCAGAAAACATCCACCCAAATACACTGGGCTGACGCCCAAGATGACCCTAGCCCTTAAAATAAATATACAAGATCACAACTACTATAAAACAATGCAACAAATTAACTATATTGAAACGTGCAGATTGAACAAAAAATACTGAAGTATTTATTTGGCAAAAATATCCTCCCTCAGTGGGATCGAACTCACCACGCAGTGATCCAAAAGCTAACACCATACCCCGAGACCACAACTTCACTCAAACAATCGGCTGCTAAGAGATATACACACAAGGTCTGTCTATTGCGCGTCAGTAAATGAGTTATAGTGTTTCAAAGGGTGGAACAGCGAAACCAAGTCATATTATACTATCGGTTATCTATCTCTCACAAAATGGATCTAAACTACTACTTCTTCCATTCACAGTACGGCAGCAAACAACATAGCCTACTATTGTATGTATTCTTTCTAGGCGCAGGCCAAGATGCTGGGGAGGGAATTACGGGATATTAGGTCCAGGGCATTAGATATGTGTACCATTTGTACCATTTGTTATGTGTTCACTTTCTGAGTAAATAACAGCCCTTTAGTGTCCATTTTTTTATCCGATTAATTCTTGGAAATCACACTTCCCTCTCACGTGATCACCGCTGCCGCTACGGTACTTCATGAAGCGACGGCTGGATTTCACGTCAGATGATGTACAAAATGAATTACACTATGTGACGGCGAAATTTAGTCATTTCATGAAACCACGCGTCAGATAGTGCAACTGTACCTTTTTACATCATATGCCGGCTCTTCATGAAGTGCCTAGGATTTTCATGAAATGACGGATTACACTATCTGACTACGACAGATACATCATGACTGGCATGAAGTGCATGAACTTGTGTTATGATCTTCGCCCAGTGACGCATTGGCTCTCACCCCCAGTCCCTCTCCAACCGTGCTCCGAGCATTACTGCTGACAAGGGGAGGATACGATGCATGGGTCACCGATTCGAACTATCTTTAGTACACTTGTAGGGCATGACCAGGCGTATACCAGGTGCAAGTAGTAAGATGCGCTTCTCAGCCGATTCCGAGAAATTAGTTATTAATTATTGCTGTACGGCGTTCATGTGCGCTGTACGTTGACATGAATCCAAGGACAGCGTGGTGCTGCGGTAAGAACCCTGCTTCGGAAGCGTGGGATCAGTGGATCGAATCTCACCAGTGAGTCTTTTTTTTTGTAAACATAGGCAATTCGTACAACTGTAGGTGTCGTGAATAGTGTTCATTTTGCAGTCAATTGTAATAACGTGTTTTATGAGTGGGAAAAGGGATTCTGAAATCATCGTATGGGGGTGAACGTTTGTGACATTACATAATGTACAGTCGAGGCATTGCAAATACATTGGTAATATACATGGCCAGGTGTATTCTATTATATGTATACGTTTATACACTGAAGGCCCAGTCTGTTCCGTTCATTGCATGTCAGTGAACCATCAGACCACCCCGTAACCCGCAAGTAGTGTCTCATGCTATGGGTATTGGTTGGAAAGTGTTCGGACCTGGCGAGGTCACCTGCACACAAACTAACGATAACGGTGGGCAGTTGTACTAACAGCAAATACTGTGAATAAAGGTATTCTTTCATCAATCTCCTGTACGATGTATTCCGACTCCCTTTTCCTGCTCACATAACATGTTATTACAATTGACTGCAAAATGAACATTTTTCACGACACCTACAGTTGTACGAATTGCCTATGTTAAAAAAAACAAGTGCTCACCGGTGGGATTCGATCCACTGACCCCACGCTTACGAAGCAGGGCTCTTACCGCAGCACCACGCTGTCCTTGGCTGCTTGTTAACGTACAGGGCACATGAACGCCGTACAGCAATTACGAATAATTAATAATTAATTTCTCGGAATCAGCTGAGAAGCGCATCTTACTACTTGCACCTGATATACGCCTGGTTATGCCCTACACGTGTACTAAAGATGGTTCGAATCGGTGACCCATGCATCGTATCCTCCCCTTGTGAGTACTCGCGTGTAAGCATACTCAAACTAATGGATTTGGAACAGCCTGGTATAAGGACTAAAACATATTTTTAAGTAACTTCTATTCTTAAATTCGTACGGAAAATATTAACGTCTGAAATACTTCATGTTAGCTTTTGAATGAATTGCCAAACTGCCGCCCCTGAAAATTTGCCGCTCTTGGCTGCAGCCTACTTAGCCTATTTAGAAATACGGCCCTGCCTACATTACATTGCAGCCCAAGGCGCGCAGTGCCCTGTGTGGTCTCCCAGATCAGACCCATAAGCCTTCTGACAGTCGAAAGAAGAAGTTTCTGGCAAGCGTCGCGTCGCTGTGCCGATGACACATTCCCGCACGCGTCTGGAAGGCGCTCAACTGCGTATGTCATGCCCACTTACAAAACTCTCCGGGTTTCAACTCATTCATTCACTGTCACTGCTGTATCCAGGTCACAACTTGTGTGTTGACTCACACATCGGGTGACAACATACTATTATTGTATAATGTTTCTCTCCGCACGATGTCGAGCAAAATAAGGGAAACTGTTCCTGCCGTCACATAACGTTGTCGACTCTCCGTTTATTTACAGTAGGTGCTGAGAACTTGTACACACATCTCTGACAGAACATTCTCCATTTTCAGCTATACTTAGTAACTATCCGAAGCCTCCGTGGCTTAGGCGGCAGCGCCGGCCTTAAACCGCTGGGTCCGTGGTTCAAATCCCGGTCACTCCATGTGAGATCTGTGCTGGACAAAACGGAGGCAGACAGGTTTTTCTCCGGGTACTCCGGTTTTCCCTGTCAAAATTTCATTCCAGCAACACTCTCCACTCATTTCATTTCATCTGTCATTCATTTAATCATTGCCCCAGAGGAGTGTGTCAGGCCTCGGCAGCCGGCACAGTCCATATCCTCGCCGCTAGATGGGGGCTTCATTCATTCCATTACTGACCCGGTCGGATACTGGAAGCAGGCTGTGGATTTTCATTTTCACTTAGTAATTATCCAGAATGAGTTGTGTAATGAGCAGGGAAAGGGAAGCAAAACTTAATTATCGTCGGGAATATAAAACACGCAGTTCCGAGCTGCATAATTCCTAAGCGCACTACCGCCAGTTTCCCAATCCTCACCTAAATAAGGAATACACGCTCAGACACTACAACAACACAGGTTATCAGACAAATTCTATAGGCTACACAACTTAATACACAGGACTAAGTCCCTCAAATGAAACAACAGAAAGCTGAACGATTTCGGGGAATATCCAGCCCCCTTCCACTCTCTAGTCGAGCTGATAATAGGCCTAATCGAGTTTTGATTAATCGATGTATCGAACAATTAAAAATTAATCGAAAATGATTCGATTAATCGACCTATCGATTAATCAAATAACCGAAGAATCAATTAATTGATTAGTGGACACGAGATAAGAAAAGAAGTGTTGAAAATTATTGAAATGAGAGGTCATGGCTTGAGCTACGATTATTTTCGGAATGATGTATAGAAATCTATGTAAGTTACTTTTTGGGTAAATATACAAAGTGTCCTTGGT
Organism: Meconema thalassinum; assembly: GCA_946902985.2. NCBI lineage: Eukaryota > Metazoa > Arthropoda > Insecta > Orthoptera > Tettigoniidae > Meconema > Meconema thalassinum. Next base: position 51,808,410 of record OX336393.1, read on the forward strand.
TGGTTGGTTCCTAAGTTTAGGAGCTGCGTCAACGCGGTCATGTAGCCCCGTGTACTTTGTGTGTGTGTGTGTGTGTGTTGAATCTGTCTGATAACCGGTGTTAATCGTGATGGCTGTATTAGTGTGTGATATCTGTAATTCAGGTAAGGTCTGCAGACGATCAATTTCAAGTAATTCCTACTTTTTCTACCAAATGCTACGATCAACGAAACCTAGCCGCGTATTCGGCTAGTAAATGCCACCGCAACTGGCGACGACCGTTGGAACTTATAGAGCGTTAATCAAGTCTAACCTACAAATTTGGCTTCACACAAGTAGTTAGTGGAAGGTTTTTTACATGCCATAAATCTATGACATGGGACCGCCGGCTTTACTTCCTCTTCGAAAGAATTCATACTGAGGGATTTCAACGCTCTTTAAAAATCCGAAGACTTCGGCCGTGTTTCAACCCGCGGTCTTGAGCATAGAAGCTCAGCATGCTGCCAAGTTGTTAGATGTAAAACATGGTGGAGGGTTGTCGTTTGAGGGTAATATTTGTATTTGATTCACATTATTAACGCAAAGCGGTCATGCAATTTGCTTAAAGTAAATTTCAAAACATGCCCATGCACTGATGAATGCATTTCAATCATTGTTCAAGATCTAACTGTAATAATTGTATATTTAACCATACGCGATAATAAGTAGGGCCCGGATTTTTAGTTGCTAAATATGTGACAAAGTAAAAATATTTAATAATAATTTAGTGAATATAAACAATATGCAGCACTCACGAATGCAATTTATGCTATGTCTCACTGACTGCTGAAGCATTACAATACACAACGAGATACATCTTCAGGTTATCCATCACAAATGACCGGCGATTATCGCGAAACACTTCTTCTGAATGCGTGAAACTGCGGCAATATGTTTCTTGCCCTTGAGGTGTTATGTAACATGAGATCGCTGTTCAGTCTTGCTTGCTTTCCCACATGCTTGGCAGAACAGAACGCCCCCATCAGAAGTAAAATTATCTTCAAAATTCTGCAACATACTGCTGCAAACGATAACTTGCAGTTGTTTTTACTTTAGGCATCGTAGGACTGCCTTACACTCCACAGTGCCAGAAATGAACTGCATGTGAGTGACACTGGTTCCAGGTAGCAGAGGGGCGAGGGGGGGGGGGGGAGGGGGGGAAGTGTGCAATATGGCTATGGACAAGGAAATCCTCGGCTTCCACAGTGAGAGGCACGGGGCGACAAGTTAAGAATAACGCAGTTGCAAGCTGACATACGCTCTGCATGATGATAAGATAGCTCACAGGTTCTTCCCCGTTGAAGTAACACAGAACAAAAATGCAAACTGAAAGAACTAGCATACTGATTTTTAGCCTATTTTCAATTTTGAAAAAATAGGCTTATGAGATCACCTTTTGTCCTTGTGTGTGCCCCCCCCCCCTAATAACTTTTAAACGGCTGGAGCGATTTCAAAGAAACTCGGTAAGTTCATAGCACTATTCCGGGCGACCTCGACCGTGCCCTTCAAATTTTGTTACGTCTCACCAATCCAACATGGCGGCTGTGCGAAATATTTCACTAGCATTCAATATCTCCAAAACTATTATCGATATCACTCTGAATTTTGTACAGTAATAAAAGGCACTATTAGACTTTCACCTATGAGGATTTCAAAAACCTAGTAACTACAAAACCAACATTGCGGCCAAGCGAAGTTGAGACTTTAAATCGACCTTTCTCGCGATTTAACCATCCAACGGTAATGAAACTTGGTACAGCAAATGTTTATACACATTGTAATGCACTGGCGTCTAATTTAGTTCAATTGTTTACATAACCTCAAAATGGCGGCTGTGCGAAATATTTCACTGGCATTCTATATCTCCGAAACTATTACAGATATCACCCTGAAATTGTATACGGTGATAAAGGGCACGGTTACAAGTTTATCTATGTAACTTTCAAAAACCTGTAAAGTACAAAACGAACATGGTAGCCAAGCGAAGTTGAAACATTTTAATAGACTTTTCTCGTGATGTATCCATCTGAGCACAGTGAAATGTGGTACAGTAAATGATTATACATATCCTAATGCACTGGCATCTAATTTAGTTCAATTGTTTACATTACCTCAAGATGGCGGCTGTGCGGAATTTTAAAATTAAGTTTTTATTTCTTGTGTCGTATTCATGCGATCGAAGTGAAAGTTTGAATAATGAAGATACGCAATAATTTTCCTTAAGTAGAACATAACTGTAAGGCCTATACATATAACAATCCAAAATGGCGAGCATCCGAAATATTTTGACGGTTCTCAATATCTACGAACCTTTTACAGCAATCAAATTGATTTTCTTTATATTAATAGAGGCTATGAACATAAGTTTACCTATAGGACTTTCAGTAACCTGGTGAGCACAAATCCAACATGGCGGCGAGGCAAATTATAAATATTTAAATGGACGTTTGTCGCGATTTAACCATCCGAATGCAGTGAAACTTTGCACGTTAAATGCTTATTCAAATATTAATCCACTGGCATCTAATTTATTTCATTTCTTCTCATAACCACCACAAGATGGCAGCTGTGCGAAATTTTAAAATCTCGTGTTTACTCTTGGTGTCCTAATCATGCGATTGAAGTTTGAATACCACACGTACACAATAATATTCATGTAATAGTACATAAATAAAAATCCAACCTGGCGACCATCTGGTGTATTCTTTGGAATACACGGTAAGATAGAGCAAACTTTTACTGCTCTTTGTCTAATTCTTTCTTTCTTTCTTCTCAAACACAAACAGTGATCTTCCAATTTATCCTTGCTGCCTATGGTCCTCATGTTACTTGTGAGTCTGTTCTAGATATATATCTTCCATGACCCGCCTAGCGTCATCTAGCAGCGAATCTCTGAAGTTCCTCAATTCTTCCCTGTTCAAGAGGACTTCCTTATCAATCTGGCCACCAGATCTCGTCGCCATCGCTTGCTATCATCTCCGTGATCAAGAGAACTTCGTCTACTTTTTCACCCACCAGGCTGCTCTAGTGTCGCCTACTATCAACTCTTTGAAGACCATTCATCAAGAAAAAAAATATTTTTTGTAAAGTTGTCCATTCTGATATGTATTCCTTTTGTTTCCTACCCCCACTCTTTTCCCTTCCCTGTTCCCTCTGTGTTTCGCTGAGCGTGTCTCACTTGTACGTCGGCAGTCGACTTAGTCAGTTGAAGCTCAACTAGAGCTAGCCTCCTCAACTCAAGAGGCAATCTTTTACTTCCACGCCATGTTGGAACTTTAATCTCAACCGTCAAAGGGAACTTCACCTTCGCCATGAAGCAAAGATAAGTACCGACTTCAGGTTTTAACCTCATTCTCATCGTCTTTTAATAACTACATGCTTTTAATAATCATTTTATAGGCAGTGTGAGATTACTATATTTGGGGCAATAATCATCCTTCGCGGGATTTTCCATGTTGAGCTTTGGTTTGTCTAAGCCGATCTTAATAGGAAGCAGCATTTCTTATGCTTATTAAATGAGAGATCTTCTCACAACGTGGGATACCATTGAATACCCACTGTCTATAAAATACTTAGCTCGTTCCACCGCTGGAATAACTTAAGCCCTATTCTTCAGTCAGGATTGATCTGGAACCTTCCAGAATCTGCTCTCTATCTACCAGTCATACCGTCATGTATTTTCCACTCACATGTGGGAATACTTTTTCAAACTAAGGAATCTTCCTTATGAATTACTGATCAATAGCTAATTTTTCTTCCTCCGTTGGGATTTTCTCTGGCGCATTTAACGATAATCTACAACTTTCTCAAGCAATAGACTCTCGCCTATCCAGTGTAACTAGTTATTTTCCATCATTGCAATAACTTTCTTTGCCATAAACTTTTGTGCTACTACAGTGAAATTTTCATCCATTTCAACAGACTATAGTGAAAAACAGTGTTTGTTCAACATTCCATCCGCGTCGCGCTCGTCCGATTATAATAAATACGGCCATGAACACTTATCCTCAATTCCATTTAATCTTTCCCAAACCCCTTACTAACAAACCATAATAATAAAATTGTTACTTTAGGTCTAATTCAATGAGGTGTCACTCTCAACTAGTGCCCTCCCTTTTTTTTGCTCCATATACAACGAATTAATGTCTGCATAACTACGTGTCTGGTACACGTCTCAAATTATCTTGTTTCTCCCTTCTAATTAGGGAATACAATTCTTTCAACTCATAAGTGAGTTAATTCTAGGTTTCACGAAAGGGAAACTTGCCCCATTTGTCTCGTGATTCCTACTTAAACATAGGTCTAGAAACTTCCTTTCGATTTTTCTCTTCAGGTTTCACAATAAGTGACCTGTCCTATTTGCATAATCCAACCAAGTAATTCAGCTTTAATATAAACAGTTATAGAAACTTCTATTTTATTCTTCCTGTTTTTTGTTATTGTGATTTCCGAAGTTGTTACTTTTTCTAAGATATTAACTTAGAAATTCCTTAAAGTACACACCTTGTACTTGATTTATTGTCTAACTTTAATCACTTTAATTATCTTTAAATTTTTCATTTTATCTTCGCCATTTCAAAATCTTACGAAGATTTTAAAACATATAAAGGTTTGAAACCAAAAGAATTGTTAATTGCCTGGCGCAAGCTTTAAATGTTTTCAGAGGTCTGCGACCCCAAATTGTTAACAAAATTGAAATTATATATTTGTTAAATTCATTACACACTTTTGCATTGTTAAATAAATTAAAGAGTTCTTTTTCGCTTTATAATTTCTCTAACATAACGGTTAGGCAAGATCCTGTCTCCCTTGACTCTTCCCACTTAATGCAAATAAATCTATTGATAGGGCTTGGGTAGATTATTGGCTGAGGAATAACCTAACCACCAAGGGAAGATGCTAAAGAAAAGGAGGTGGGTTTCGGACTGGAGAAAAAGGATAGAAAAATAGGATGAGAGTCCCACAAAAGTTATAAATTTAACTTTAAATACACTTAAAGGCGGTTGCCACTGCAAATCCGCTCTCCGATACCTAAAGTGAGTAGGGACCTGGTCGAAGCTGACGGGAACCGCAGCTAAGACTTGGGCGGTTTGCCAGAGAAAGGCTTTAGTGTATTCCCTCTCAAGCATGCATAAGACTACTATGGGGAAGGGTGATAGTCTGGCAAGACAAATAGTACCAGATTTATTCTGTATTAACGATGGCATAAACTGAGGAAGAGTTAGGAAAGCCAGGCTCTTGCCTAACCGTTGTATTTGCGAAATGATAAATCCAAAAACAATTATTTAATTTATTTAACAAGGCAAAAGAAGTTGATAACTTTAACAAATATATATTTTCAATTTGGTTAACAAAATTTTGGGTCACAGACCTCAGAAAACATTAAACGTATGCTCCAGGCAATTGACAATTTATAAGGTTTCAAACCTTATGTTCTAAAATCTTTATAAGATTTAAAAAAAGACAAATGAAGTAATTAAAGTTTAAACATTAAATTGAGTACAAGGAGTGTACTTTAAGAAATTTCTGAGAGAATATTCTAGAGAGAGTGACAACTTCGAAAATAACAATAAGAAAAACATGAAGAATAAGATAGAAGTTCCTATAACTTCTTATATTTAAGCTAAATTACTGTTGGTTATCATACAAATAAGGGCAGGTCACTTACTGTGAAACCTGAAGAGAAAATCAAAAGGAAGGTTCTCGACCTCCTATGTTTAATGAGGAATCACGAGCCAAATGGGGCAGTTTCCATTTCGTGAGACCTAGAAATAACTCACTTAAGTGTTGAAAGAATTGTTTTCCCTGATTATAAGGTAGAAACAATATAAGCTTGAACCGTGTATAAAACACGTAGTTATGCAGAAATTGATTAATGATAAACAAGCAAGATGGAAGGGCACTTCGTTAGAATGACACCTTATAGAAAAGTTACAATTTTATTAATATGGTTTGTTAGTAGAAGGTTGAGGAAAGATCATTGGGATTTAGGATCAATGTTCATGGCCTTATTTAAAGTAAACGGACGATCGCGACGCGGTAGAAAAGTGGAACAAGCACTAGTTATCACTATAGTCCTTCAAATAGATGAAAAGTTCACTGTAGAAACACGAAAGTTTATGGGAAGGAAAGTTATTGCAAAGATGAAAGATAACTGGTTGCACTAGGTAGGCGAGAGTCTATTTCTTGAGAAAGTTGCGAATTACAATTAAATACGCCATAGAACAATCCAACGGTGGAAGAAAATTCGCTATTGCAGTAATTTATAAGGAAGATTCCTCATTTTAAATTGTATTCCCACAAGTGAGTGAAAAATACATGACGGCAAGACTTGCAGATAGAGTACAGGATCTGGAAGGTTCCAGAACGATCTTAATAGAAGAATGGGACCAAAGTTAATCCAGCGGAGGAACTAGCTTGGTAATTTATAGACAGCGGGTATTGGATAATATCCCACGTGGTGAGAAGATTTCTCATTTAAATAGCTTAAGAAAAGCTCCTTTCTAGTAAGGTTGGCTTATACAAACAAAAGCTCAACATGGAAAATCCCGCGAAGAATGATTTTTGCCCCAAAATAAGTAATCTCACGCTGTCTATAAAATATCGTTAAAAGCATGTAGAAGTTAAAACGAATGAAGATGAAGTTAAAACTTGAAGTAGATACTTATCTTTGTTGCATAGCAAAGTTGAAGTTCCCTTTGAAGTAAGAGCTTAATGTGCCAACATTGCGTAGAATATAGAAAGTGTCTCTTGGTTGAGGAGACTGGCTCTGGTTGAGCCTTGACTAACCGAGTCAACTGCCGACTTACAAGTGAGAGCTGCTAGACGCAGAAAAGCACTAGCCTAGACGGCATGACCAACAAGAAGTTGAGTGCACTTAAGAGAGTGAGTGAGCGGTTGCTCACGACGCGGAGAAGTGTAGAACTGAAGTGACCGAGCGAGCAGGCTGCGCGCGCGGAGAAGAGCAGTACGGGGAGGGGAGAAAAGGGGGAAGCGGGCGAGAGAGGGGAGGAACAAAGAGGTTGCACATAAACATGAAACAACTTTACAAAAATAAATGTTTTTCTTGATGAATGGTCTTCAAAGAGTTGATAGCAGGCGATGGTGACGAGATCTGATGGCCAGATGGAAAAGGAAGTCCTCTTGCACCAGGAAGAATTGAAGAGCTTCAGAGATTCGCTGCTAGATGACGCTAGGAGGGTCATGAAAGATATATCTCTAGAACAGACTCACAATGACGTAAGAGATATGACCATCAAAGAGAAAATAGAAGATCACTGTTGGTGTTTGATAAAAAGGAAGGAATGAACATGCAAAGAGCATTAAACTTTATTCTCTCGTACCATGTATTCCAAGAATACACCAGGGCTTTCACCACTTGTTGCATTTGAGCAAGAACTCTTAGTTGACAACTTGGTCAAGTCTCTCTTAGCTTTAATAGCTAATTCTAACTGGCCAGTAAGGCAAGCATAGCTCGCTACGCCAGCTTCCTGCTTGTGGAGATTCTCTCCAACACTTATGGTTGGTTTTTCAAAATATAAGTATTTCTCCTTGCCTAAACTTTTAGTCGGCTCCTTGCTGGGTAAAAGCTTAGCCATTTCCAAATGCAACTATTGGTACACTTACCAAAATTATTCCCAAAGGTATAATTGTTTTATCTCTATCCTTCTTGGAAGCATTTGGTCGCTCTTTAGGAACTCTACGATTTCGAAAACAACAAAATATCGAAACCGATTCAATTATTGGCATTCTTCAAATTACTTGTTCAAAAACAAACTCCTTTGAACAGATACACCATAAATCTGTTACTCTTTGTCTTGCCAGACCATCACCCTTCCCCATAGTAGGCATATGTATGCTTGAGAGGGAATACTCTCTAGCCACGCTCTTGCAAACCGCCCAAGTTCTAGCTGCGTTCCCCGTTAGCTTTGCCCAGGTCCCTACCCACTTTAGGTATCGGAGAGCGGATTTGCAGTGGCAACCGCCTTTGAGTACATTTAAAGTAAACATAACTTTTGTAGGACTCTCCTCCTATTTCTCCATCCTTTTTCTCCAGTCCGAAACCCATCTCCTTCTCTTTATCATCTTCCCTTGGGGATTAGGTTATTCCCAAGATAATAATCTACCCACCATCTGAAATATTTAGACGGTTCTCAATATCTATGAACCTATCACAATAATCAAACTGAAATTTTGTATGTTGATAGTGGCAATTAACATGAGTAGTATATGAAAATAGGCTGTATAGTTCTTCACGGAACTACTTGTTTTTAAATGCAATATTTTGTATTTTTATGCGCTAATAAGTGAAAAACAGGAATTTATGTATTTATATAAAAATTGCTTAAAATATGTATTTACATAAAAAAGTATTTATTTACCTAAAAATCCGAGTCCTAATTATAGGCCTAAGTTAAGTAACAACGAGCTTCGAAGTCCGTTGGAAAAGTGGGTGACTGGTATCGCGCCTGCTACTGTTTTAAAGTTACGGGGTTGAATCCTATCCAACTTCTTCTTCTTCTTCTTCTTCTTAGCGTTATCCCGTAGGAACGGGGTCCGCTTTTTGGATCAATGCACGCCATTTCTTGCGATCTAATGCTTCGCGTGATTTCAAGTTTCTTGATCGTAAATCGGCGTTAATGGTGTCGAGCCACCGCAGTTTTGGTCTCCCACGCTGTCTCTGGCCGTCGACCGTTAGATGGTAGGCCGAGCCGATGACTGAACTTTGTGGTGCTCGGACAACGTGCCCATACCAACGGAGTCTCCATTCCTGCATTTTCTCATTGATTGGAGCCACGCCAGCTGTATGTCGAATCGTTGTGTCCAACGACAGGATATTTTTCTTTTTTATAATTATTGTATTATATTCTCCCTACCTCGTACAGCAAGTTTTAAACTTGGTTTTATTCACATGACTTACGAGGACGATTTAAATGATAAACATTGGTAGGAAAAATTGTCTTCTTCTCTCGTTTAAATATGTATTTTCTTCTTCCTGTTCAAAACCAGGGAATGATGATAAAGGTTTATTTATTAAACAAATAGTAAACCATACAGCGCAAAATATGCATTAAATGTGGGACGTGGGTTGGCGACCATGGGACCCCAGCTGAGTCCGGCATTGGTGCCAGTTACTCCTCTCTGTCGTCTTTCCTGTCAACCTCTCTTGGTCAACTCGTGTTCTCTTCCGACCCCGACGGTATTAGGGTATCCGAGGCCTAGGGATTTTTTCACTTATCCGCCTTAATTGGCCCTCGTCTCATCTTTCCTGATCCCTCCTTCTTCGAGGGATCAGACCTCTTGTTTTCTTTTCATTATATTTCCTTTCCTCTTTTAGATTCCCGCACTGTTTTTGTTCATTGGCTCTCCATGTATCTAAATTACCTTTGGCGAAGTTTTTGAATCTGCACTGCATTTTGTAGGTATTTTCAATCGAAGTTTCATTTAGAAAGTATTTTCGATCTAAATTGCATTTTGTGAGTATTTTCAACCTCAATTGTATTTTGTAAAAATTGATAATCTAAATTGCTTTTTAGAAATTCTTCGAATATAGGTGGAGGCACTTTTGTGAGTATTTTGAACCTCAATTGCATTTTGTACGAATTTTGAACCTAAACTATATTTTGTGCGTATTTTTTAATCTATTCATTTTGTGAGTATTCGCCTTCTAAATTACCTTTAGTAAGTATTTCCACTCTACTTTTTGTGAGTCGTTTCAATCTGAGTTCCAGTTTGTAATTATTTTCAGTCTCACTTAATTTTCGTAATGGTTTCCATCTCATTGCCATTTTCGCTCTCACACAGACCATTAGGGGCCGATAACCAAGATGTTAGGCCCCTTAAAACAACAATTATTTATCATCATCATCATCATCATCATTAATTTCGTACCTGCACTCTTCACGAGTCTCCTTCGTTTATAAGATGAGCTAAATTTCCATTTGAGTCATTTTCGAGTCTTGCTGATTGATGGAGCGGAGTGTTTTCACCAAGGAAATTCCTGACAATATGGCAGATGTTTAACTGAACTGCCTGCTGTAGTTCAATGTTAGCCTGAGGATTATTATTATTATGATTATTATTATTGGCTAAGTTAACGCCTGCTGACATTGTTTTGTACTGATGCGTGTGTTTCTATCTTTGCAGGTAAGCTGCTGTCCTTTGCAGATCATTGACGTGAGCGTAAGTAGGCTTAGTGTACTGTTTCATTTCATGTTCTATTAAGTATACCGGTAACGTATGAATAATATCCTAGCAGCTGGGAACGGGTACTTGATGAACCTACTCTTCACAGTTATACAATCCAGGAGCGTAGCCAAGCGTGTTAAATCATCCTCTACGACTGCACTGGAGAGTTTAGGAAAACAGAGGTTCGAATTCCGGCGTCGACAGCGGCATTCAGGATGTGTTTTGTTTGTTTGTTTGTTTGTTTAAAAAAACTAAAATCTTCGGGATGTAGGTCTGCAGCCCGACAACAACAAAAAACATTCACTTTAAGGTTATTTATTTATTTATTTATTTATTTAATTATTTATGGTATGGCTTTTAGTGCCGGGAGTGTTCGAGGACATGTTCGGCTCGCCATAGGCTGCAGCTGCTTCAATGTGGACACCCATGGGGTCAGCTACAAGTACCGTTCAATTTCAAGTAGTACCATCTTTGGCTACCAGATGTCACTGACAACAAGTGGCGAACGTTAGAACTTGATAGAACGTTTCAAACGAAATATAACCTAAAAATTTGGCTATACGCTACCAATTGTAGTGATATGTTCTTTTACTTGTCATAAATTTATGACATGGGCCTGCCGGCTGTACTTCCCGTCCGAAGGAAGGCTTCTTAACACACTAAATAAACAAGTAGTTTCATATATCCCACTTATGTTCATTGCCTCTATCAATATACAAAATTTCAGTTCGATTGCTGTAATAGATTCATAGATACTGAGAACCATCTAAATATTTCGGATGGTCGCCATGTTGGATTTTATTATATGTAGGCCATATAGTTATGTACTATTACATGACGAATATTGTGTACGTTCAATATTCAAACGTTGATTTCGATCTCATGATTAGAACACCAAAATAAAAACATAATTTTAAAGTTTTGCACAGCCGCCATCGTGAGGTTATGTAACTATTGATTTAAATTCAACTAAATTAGATGTCAGTGTATTGCAATTCGTATAGTCGTATACCGTACCAAGTTTCACTGAGTTCGGATGGTTAAATCGCGAGAAAAGTCTATTTAAATGGTCCTACTTCGCTTGGCCACCATGTTCGTTTTATAGTTAACAGGTTTTTGAAAGTCACGTAGGTGAACGTCTAGTAGTGCCCTTTATCACCGTACAAAATGTCAGGGTGATGTGAGTAATAGTTTCGGAGATACAGAACGCCGGTGAAATATTTCGCACAGCCGCCATGTTGGATTTGTGAGATGTAATAACATTTGAATGTCACGATCAGGGTTGGCCGAAATACTACTTTGATCTTACAGAGTTTCATTGAAATCGCTCCAGCCGTATATAAGCCATTAGGGACACACACACACACGGACGCACACACATACACACGGACAAAAGGTGATTTCATATGCCTATTTTTTCATAAATGAAAATAGGCTAAAAATCCGACGACTTCGGCTGGGTTTGAACCCACGATCTTGGGCATAGCAGTTCAGCATGCTACCGACTACGTCACTGAGCCGTGATTCTTGTTAAATTATGCTAAACTATTTATTTGAAAGACGCATCCGTTGAAGGAAGCTGTAGACTATCAGGCAGGATGTACTGAAAGTGGGACAAGCTGAATGACTAATAAACGGGTATTACATATTCAATACCAGAATAATCAGGCGTGATTTACATGTCATTTCATCTTAAGAGAGGATAATTGTAGCAGGAGAGAGACAGGTTGTTAGGCAAGCCTTTGATTTATTCCAGTCTTTTTCCTAAGCGGAGACTAGACATGGCCTGGTGCCAGCTCACGTTTGGATTATTATTATTATTATTATTATTATTATTATTATTATTATTATTATTATTATTATTATAACTATTATTACTATTCATCCATTCATTCAATTTCGCTAATGGACCACGATATGCCTCATTTTACATTCTGGCATTTGTTCATTTTTCGCTTGATCCACATTGTCTTCATGAGCTCACTGTGTTTAGCACGACGTTCCTCTGTCCATTTCGCACCAGTTGTCCGTTATTCGTCCCGGAAAGTCCCACACGTCTTGATGGCTGCTCTGTAAAGATTTCGGTCTCATGAATCTTCTGCTCGTATCCCCATTTCTTTCAGATCTTTCTGGACGTTAACATACCATGGCTTTGTCGTTTTTGGTTTTGAGTCGAATATACTGAAGATACGTTTCGTCCATCGGGAGTCGATCATCCGTCGTATATGCCCGTAGAAGCAAACTCGGCGTTTTCGCATTGTGTCTGTGATCTTCTCTAATTTCGAGTATATTTCTTGCCTGGATTTTCTGATGTAGATGCCATTTTTGTAGTCCGGACCAAGTATGATGAGTAGGATCTTTCGTTCTATTCTCTCTAAATTCGCGAGCAAACATTTCTCGGACAGGACATGACAGTGAGATACATACAGCGGTACTGGCTTGATGAGTGTTGTAGTGACGAATTTTTGTGTTCATAGAAAAGCTCTTTGTTATATACGTTGCGGGTGGTTTGGAAAGCGACTTCCATTTTCTTGATTCTTGCTTCTATGGCTTCCTTGTCAAGGCCATTTTGCTGGATCCATTCCCCATGGTACTTAAATTTATTAACACGGTTTATCGTTCCATATTTGGTGTTAGTTATGCTGTATCATCCTTGATGTTCGACATTACTTCTGTCTTTTGAAAAGAAATTTGTAATCCTGTTGGTTTATTTTTATTATTATTATTACTATTTTTTATTGTTATTGTTGTCTAGATACGAAGGGCGCACTATTATGTTTTGCACTTCATCTTTTCTACCCAGATGAAGTACATTACACATCAGTTGTTACGTCTACCTTCTCAAGATAATCTCATTTTAACTTTATGCACTTTTGCCATCAATGTGTCAGTCTCTCCAGACCTTCCTGAAACCATTCTTTCGGATTGCTGCATACCCATGCCTTGACAGCTATGGCCAGAGGTTTCTTCATGTTCCCGAACATGGTGCCAAGTCGGGAGAGTATGGTGGGAGGCAGCACCGTGAATACCATTTGATCAATGCCAGCAGTGGTCTCTCAGCTAGTGTGGGGGCGAGCATTGTCATGTTGCAGAAGCACAACTTTAGCCCATTTTCCTGGCCGCTTAGTTTGAATGCACGACGTAAGCGCTTGAGGGTTGCCACATATGCTGCACTGTTAATCGTAGTCCCCAATTCCAGCCAGTCAATGAGGATGATGCCCTTTGTGTCCCAGAACACTGTCAGCCATTCGCTTGCCAACCGATGACACTGTGTGACAGTTCTTTGGCGGTGGACTGTCCCTATGCTTCCATTGCATCGATTGTTGTTTCGTTTGTGGCTCTTGGTGATGGAGCCTTGTCTCAACACCAGTCACAATCCTAGCCATGAAGTCGGCTGAGACTTGTCTGGAGAGACTGACCTATCGATGGCAAAAGTACCTAAAGTTACAAGAAGATTATGTTGAGAAGGTGGACGTAACACCTGATGTGTAATATACTTCATTTGGGTAGATTGAAATAAAGTGTAAAACATAATAGTACGCCCCTCGTATTTTGGCAAACCAGTTAGTTGTCTGCCATAATTAATCCAGAATTATCAAACTTAACAACGATGAACAACATGGTGATAGTTCATATTCATTCCTTCGATATTCCGATCCTTAAAACAACAAACACTAGACCTATTTGACTTTCATTATATTGTGATTCCATAACGATAAATATACCTACCTCGAAGTGATAATCTTCACCTGAATCATTGCTGTGATTGTTCGATACTGAACACATTCTGAAATGTTATTGGTTCCTAATGTATGATGGAAGTTCGTATAGTTATTCCTTCATTTAGGGTCTTGGAACATCCTAATCATTAGCCCATGCATCTGGGTGCTTGCTGAATTTGCCTGATGACCGTTTAAATGTGACTATCGAACCCGTGCGAGAAATCTCGCATGTTCATAAACCACACTTTCCCCAATGAGAGACTTAACTGTTTTTATTTCAACCAAATGATTATAGAACACTATTTACATTTCAGTTAGAATTCCAAGCTCTACGTTTCCTAACTTAAGAAGGCAATCACTAAAAATTGGATCATCATAACACTCATCGGTTATTCGATATTTATGAAATTATACGGTTTGAGTACTCATTCCTTTGATTTACTGTTTCTGAAATCCATGCAAAATGATAAAGGAAAGATCTCAGAATGTTAAAATGACATGAAACAGGCGTCACAGTGGCCAAAATGTGAAGTGGACTGCAATTATGGAGCGTATTTTCCTGCAGCAACAGTATCTGCAAATCGCACACTTATATATTTTTTTAAAGTCTTTTTTTTAAAGAAATTATAGTCGTTTATGAAATTAGAGTGCAATTCGTCACTGCTAATGTCTATTCTCCTTCATTTAAATGCTCATTTGTCATGATCGGTCGCTTGTGAGCGTCGCAAGAGGGATCTATACTACTGAAATAATATAGGCTATATGATGATTCTCGAGAACGAAGGTTAACAAGACCTCTACTGGAAGCTAAACCAGGGAAAAACTGTCTAACAGGGAGCGTTTTTGTCGTCGCGTAGGAATGACAACATGAGCTGGTTTGTACACACATTGAAGTGTTACTAGAAGAATGCTACAGCACATTATATCATACTGTGTTTAATACATGTTCTTTTTCTTACAATGGTATTACTGATACGTAGCCTAGATTGTGGGGGTGTAGAGAGATTAGTGCATTCTAAGGACCGCAAAAATCACTAACAGTCGTTCTTGACCACATCAGACCAAGGATGTCATTGGAGGGCAAGATAATCAAACAAACCCCCTCATTGATCATATATTTTTTAATTCAACAGTGTTAAAATTAATTGATACTACACGTTTGCTAGGAACATTGTCAATAGAACGTGACGTAATAATGTGCGGCAATGAGATTAGGCTATAAAATGTAGGGAAGTTCCTCTGTCCATCACTAAATGATTGACTGGAGCTACTGAATGTAAATAGGCAGACAACGCGCTTCACTACCGTTGGCTGGTTCCTCAGTTTAGGGGCTGCGACAACGCGGTCATGTAGTCCTGTGTTAGTTATTGTTGCTTTAAGGGGCGGAACTACGAGGTCATCTGCCCCTGTGTACTTTGGGTGTGTGTAGAATCTGTCGGATAACCGGAGTTAATTGTGATGGCTGTATTAGTGAATGTTATAACTTTTTAATTCAAGTAAGGGCTGCAACTTTGAATTTTCAAGTAGTTCCTACTTTTGCCGCCAAACGCCACCGTCAACGACTACTAGTTCAGACCTTGCTTACTAGACGCCACCGCAGTCGGCTCCTGGCGTCGAACGTTGGAACCTAAGAGCTTTATTCAAATGTTTAACCTATAATTTAGCTTCACTCAAGTGTAGTTAGTGGAAGGTTCTTTAACATGCCATAAATCTATGACATGGGACCCCCGGCTTTACTTCCCCTCCGAAGAAGGCATACTGAGGGATTTTTAACGCTTTTAAAAAATCCGACTACTTCGCCGGGTTTGAACCCGCGATCTTGGGCATAGAAGGTCAGCATGCTACCAACTACGCCACCGAAGCCGTGGTGTAAAGTCTGATTTTCAGTTTAATATTATTATTATTATTATTATTATTAGTCTATTATTATTGAGATATAATTGGGGGTATTTAGTTAAAGAAAAGTTATTTTTGGGGCCATTCTACCGGGAAAGTCTGAATACTATTGTCGTAGATGTATGAAACAGCTGATTGGTTAATATTTGTGCCTTTCGTTACTTTCTGTACATGCGGTTGATTTGATTGAGGGGACAGATATTGAAGCTGAGTGAACAACCAATCCCTCACCAGGCTCTGAAAGGAGGGGGAAAACGCCGCCGGCCGTGTCGTGGGAGACAAAGCACGCCGCGCTGCGACGAGAAGAAGCCAGATATCAAGGAAAGACATGTGTGGGAGAGTCACCCTGATAACACAGAGCCTCTTGTTGGCTTTGCCAATATTTGAGCTGCTCTCACAGCGCCCTCTTACTAAACACGTCTCGGTTCGACTCTACCTAACAGGAAGGGCGTAGCCTCGACGTCTCATCACCATTCAATACGTAACAGATGTAAGATCAAATCGATCATGCTAACGACTAGTGTCTACAGAGTGGTTCGTCCCTCCTTCACCTAACACTTTCTTTTAAATTTTCCTTCAAGGAGGGAGGATGTATGTAGCCCCACCAATTCTGGTGCATCCTGGATAGTGCTACACCCTCAAGGGCTCCCGGCTGCTGAGTTCGGGAGTTGGCGACCCCGAGGGATTCCTGGGCTGGGTGCGTTTTGTTCCCTTTTTCCTCTGACCTTGGGGCGGGCCCTCTCCTCTTTCCCTTTCCTATCTGCCTTTCATGGCTCTCCTTCCTTCCAAGTCCCTCAATCCTCATTCTTCGAGGGTTGAGGGCATTTCCTTTCTCCCTGTCCTTTGTTTGCCTTATCCTTTATTTGTTTACCATTCCTTCTTCTAGTGTGTAAGTCTGTAGTTAGTATTAGTTATAGTTTTCATTCTCATCTCATCTCTCACTATCACCCAAATCATTAGGGGCCGATAACCTAGATGTTAGGCCCCTTAAAACAACAATGATCAGCATCATCATCATAGATTCAGTGTTGAATGATTTCAAAGTGAGAGGTGTACAAGCAGAGGAGCCTGCAGTGCTAACTGCAAATAGGGGATCATGGAGGCTACTTGTTCACAAACAGAGGCTTGCAGGGAAGACTGTCGCTGAATGGCAAATGAAAATCAATGAATGAATGAATTGAATTAATTAATTAATTAATTAATGTATTATTTTCGTTTTGAAAGGGCGCGTTGGCTTGATAACCTTCACCCCCCTGTTGTTCCATGTTGTCATGTATCAGCAGTGTTGTCTTCATGGGTTCCTCTAAATCGTGTGTTTATGTTCGACGATGTCGAAATGTAAATATTATATGTCAGAAAACTGTATCATAATGACGGCCATTATAGTAGGACTACTGTTTCTCCAGAGCTCATTCATTGACCAATTAGTTAAGGATAGCTTCGCGCATTCGCTCAAAATCCAACATGTCGGACATGAATTACAAGATTTGAAAGTTCAAATTGGATATCGGATCAACCATTGTAGTTACAATCTCAAACATAAAGACAAAATCAGCACGAACCTTTACGGTAACACATACTTCTATATAAATTACCGTAATGGAAAGTGCACTGTCCATATTTTCGCGTAAATAAACTGGCGAATATGAGACAAGAAATAGCACTGTACCTTAATATCCCCAACACCAATTTCCACACAGCGCATTGCTTTCAAACGACTTGCGCTGGAGAAACAGTAGTCCTACTATAATGGCCGTCATTATGATAAAGTTTTCTGACATATAATATTTGAAAGGCGCGTCAGCATTGCCAAGCAAAGTAAATGGTCTCTGCTTTCGAAGTGCTTTGACCCACGCATGCGCTCTGTTCAGTCAGCAAAGCCAGCGTGCCCTGTTCACTAACTGAAGTAACTGAATCCCACAGATATTTATGAAAATTTATGTTAAAACACATAATAAAGTTATAATTATCGTGGAACATGAACAGTCGTATGCAACTCGCCTATAATGGTTTTATAATTTCCATACGAGAAAATACTATGACATATGCAATAAATTTATGAATCTACGTCCAATTCATTCATTCATCCATTCATTTTCATTTGCCATTCAGCGACAGTCTTGCCTGCAAGCCTCTGTTTGTGAACAATTGGTCAATGAATGAGCTCTGATTGGCTCGTTTTATAAATATACTCGTGTCTTAATTATTATCATTATATCATTATATAAATAATATTGTTTACTATTATTTACTGGTGTTTTATAAGCTTCGTGATTTCTTATGTCGTCTTAATTTTTATTTTATTTTATTTTTTCGTTCAAGTTTTCCTTTATTTCTTTTGATGAGCTTATCTTGGAAGGTTGTGAATTTGCTGTGTTAAATAACCTTTTGGTGAGTGTGTAAATACGTCCGTTGAATTTCAAACATCCCTTGCGCCTGGTGTTAATGTTCCTTTCTGTTTAGGCATTTGTGGTCTTCAGATAATAATAATAATAATAATAAGTCGCGAAAAATTGCTCATCATAACACCTCAGTAGGGAAGCTAATGTGAGATGAAATGAATGAAAGTGGACAAGGAGATAGCAGGAAGCGGCTGTGGCCTACCAGAAGGTACCGTTCCGTTATTTGCCTGGAGTTGGAAATGAGAAACCACGGCAAACCATTTCAAGGATGGCCGATGGTGGGGTTCGAACCTAGTCGCCTATAGGGCCTGGAGATGGCTTATATTAATAATAACGTAGACCTCGGGTGCCGGGTGCAAGCTTTGTTAATTGACGCCCAGTGGGCAGTTTGCATGTCGAATTTTGTCGTTCCTTGGTACACTATGAAAGTCAAGGACGTCTCATAACTAAGCTCCTTGACACTATAGCGCTTTCTAGTAGAGAAAGGAGGAACTCTTTGTATTGGCGGAAAATCCCTAGATTAATGCCATTATGAACACGGCCTACTGAATTCAAATGGGCCACTGGCGCAGTCAGCTGGCATTTGAGGGTGCGCAAATGCGAGGGAGCCGTGTCAGTACATTTACTGGCACGTTAAAGATCCCCTTCGGGGCAAAATTCCGGCACCCCGGCGTCTCTAAAAGCCAGGGTAGTTAAAAGGGACGTAAAACCAATAACATTATTATTATTATTATTATTCAAATGGGCCAACTACGTATGACATGCGTACCGTGATTTTTGTCGCCTTTCAAAAATCACTCACCACGGCCAGGAGCGAACCTGCACAGCTTGGGAGTTGGTAGCCCGACACGATAACCACTCACCCACCGTGGCAAGCAATGTGAGATGAAATGAATGAACTCGATGAAAGTAGAACAAGGAGATGGCAGGAACCGGCTGTGGCCTATCAGAAGGTACCGTTCAGGTAGTTGCCTGGAGTTGAAAATGAGAAACCACGGCAAACCATTTCACGGATGGCCGACGGTGGGGCTCGAACCTACTCTCCTAGAGCCTGGAGATCGCTTAGAAGACGATGATGATGAAGCAGCTGTGAACCCTTCCTCCTATCAACCACTAATGTGTTTACTTCCTCTATCTTGTTTTTCTTCGTTCAGTGCGTTTTTGAGGAAAGCAAAACAAACCAAGCTATAATGAAATTAGCGATCTGCTACCTTGTCGCTGACACCTCCTCGCCAATGATTTAATTAGTCCAAACATGAACATTAATGACTGTCCCTTGGCAGTCTGTTGGATCCACATGAGAGAAATATAGAGCCGCCTTCCTTTGAAGCCATCGTCACCAGATGTCGGCAGCCTGCTTCTTCACTTATTATTGCTATCTCGCACCCAATAGCGTAGCCTGGCGTGTTAAATCACTCTACACCAGTGCTTTCCAACTGGTGGTACGCAAGAGCCCTACATCTAGAGCCTTACGAGGATAAACAGAAGTCATCCGCATCCACAAGACTGTGATCCGCATCCGCGCCGCTTCCGCACGACTGTTATCCGCCCCGCTTCCGCACGACTGTTATCCGCATCCGCCCCGCATCCACACGACTGTTATCCGCCCCGCTTCCGCATGACTGTGATCCGCATCCGCCCCGCATCCACACGACTGTTATCCGCCCCGCTTCCGCATGACTGTGATCCGCATCCGCCCCGCATCCACACGACTGTTATCCGCCCCGCTTCCGCACGACTGTTATCCGCATCCGCCCCGCATCCATACGACTGTTATCCGCCCCGCTTCCGCACGACTGTTATCCGCCCCGCTTCCGCACGACTGTTATCCGCATCCGCCCCGCATCCACACGACTGTTATCCGCCCCGCTTCCGCACGACTGTTATCCGCATCCGCCCCGCATCCACACGACTGTTATCCGCCCCGCTTCCGCACGACTGTTATCCGCATCCGCCCCGCATCCATACGACTGTTATCCGCCCCGCTTCCGCACGACTGTGATCCGCATCCGCCCCTCTTCCGCACGACTGTTATCCGCCCCGCTTCCGCACGACTGTTATCCGCCCCGCTTCCGCACGACTGTTATCCGCATCCGCCCCGCATCCGCACGACTGTTATCCTCCCCGCTTCCGCACGACTGTTATCCTCCCCGCAACCGCACGACTGTTATCCTCCCCGCAACCGCACGACTGTTATCCTCCCCGCAACCGCACGACTGTTATCCTCCCCGCTTCCGCACGACTGTTATCCTCCCCGCAACCACACGACTGTTATCCTCCCCGCTTCCGCACGACTGTTATCCTCCCCGCAACCACACGACTGTTATCCTCCCCGCTTCCGCACGACTGTTATCCTCCCCGCAACCGCACGACTGTTATCCTCCCCGCTTCCGCACGACTGTTATCCTCCCCGCAACCGCACGACTGTTATCCTCCCCGCAACCGCACGACTGTTATCCTCCCCGCAACCGCACGACTGTTATCCGCCCCGCTTCCGCACGACTGTTATCCGCCCCGCATCCACACGACTGTTATCCGCCCCGCTTCCGCATGACTGTGATCCGCATCCGCCCCGCATCCACACGACTGTTATCCGCCCCGCTTCCGCACGACTGTTATCCGCATCCGCCCCGCATCCATACGACTGTTATCCGCCCCTCTTCCGCACGACTGTTATCCGCCCCTCTTCCGCACGACTGTTATCCGCCCCGCTTCCGCACGACTGTTATCCGCCCCGCTTCCGCACGACTGTTATCCTCCCCGCAACCGCACGACTGTTATCCTCCCCGCAACCGCACGACTGTTATCCGCCCCGCAACCGCATGACTGTTATCCAAATCCGCTGACATTACAATTATATTTTTCTAATTTATTAGATTTCAAATATCTGGGGAGCTTGATCACATCAAATGGAAAGTGTACGAGAGAAGTAAATGCTCGAATCGCACAGGCAAAAGAAGTATTTACTAGCATCCAAGGCTGTTAACTTAGAGGTGCGAAAACACTTCGTGAGAAGTTTTGTATGGAGTATTGCAAGTTATGGCTCTAAAACATGGACTCGGCGACAAGCAGATGTATCAAAACTTAGGGCATTCGAAACGTGGTGCTGGCCATGACTACTAAAGATACCTTCTACTGATAAAGTCACGAATGAGAATGTTCTCAAAAGAGCAAAGGAACCCTTAAACAGAAGAAGGAATAGTTTTGTTGGCCATTTGATTCGTCATTCTGACTGGTGCACCACACTCTTCGAAGGGAAGCTAGAAGGAAAGAGGGGTCGAGGAAGACCAATGACTCAATTTATGGACAGCATTAAATGCAAGCACACATATTGGCATTTGAAACTGCAGGCCAGAGAAATAAGACGTTTTGGAAGACCTGCATGTTACCCACCGACCTAGCGGTTGAGGAGAAGAGAAGAAGAACATTAGATAAAGTATTAAAGCAACACATTTAGTCATTTGAGGAAAAATTCATTCTTCTAGGCTGTGTGTGAATCGCAAGACAATGTTGACTGAGTCCCTCTGAGTAACGGCAATTGAAACAGCGGGTGGCTAATTATAACATTTACTTAGTCGTCGGATATACCCTCGTAAAATGTTGTAACGTAAACAATGCATTGCTGGCAGTCCAAATTTAATCTGAAATACTGCGAATGTAACAAATTTGTTATGTTTGCGTAATTTATTGGTTTCTTCTTCTTTCTTCGAATTTGGCCTACTGTGGATCACGGGAAACAATTGATTTGCTGGTCAGTTCCTTCTTCTTCACCCAGAATTTCGTCATCCTTTCGCTGTGTTCCTCCTCCTTTCCTCTAACCAGGTTGTCTTGGTCGTTCTACTGGGTCTTCCCTCAAACCCCTTGAAGTTATAAATTTTAGCTCGAAACACAGCCCTATTCCAGGGGTCTTTTGGATGTACGCCAACTTTCTCCATGTCTTTTCTCGTTTCTTCTACCCACATTGAAGTCGCCTTTAGCTTGGTGATGTAATTAAACATACTTTTCGTTATTCGATTCTCGTCCCTTCTTATGAGGTGCCCATAAAACTCCAGTCTCCTCTTACTCATGGTGTCCGTGATCTTCTCTGCCTGTCTATATACTGTAGATCCTCATTACTGCTCTTTCTCCGTGAACCATCGTTTCGTTTTTCAGGCCCTGGTATCTCGCGCATTATATTTCCTCTCCTTCTTCCCTAATTCCTCAATTTCCCCATTTCTATTCAATATCAGGCTTTCCGGCTGGACAACCGTGGTATAGTGTCGTATCTTCGTCTGGTAAGATATATACCTCTTATTGTATCTATATTGTACTAATCTATAGGCTAGCTCCATCTTCCTAGCTCAAGCTTTATTTGCCTAATATATTGGTTTATGAGTTATGATTACTGTTATAATGGATCTGTTTTAGGAATACGCTTTTCGACCTTCAAGAGGTCATCATCACTGAGTTGAGGTAAAATGTATATACAAACTAGCAACCCGTCCCGGCTTCGCCCGGGAACAGTTATGTATGCATTACGTGATGGGCGCTTTTTTTTGTCGATGTCAATGAACTACGACCTATATCTGTTTTACGTCTCGGCAGGATGGGTTAAAATCACTGACTGGACTATTAATTTTATTATCATTGAGATGCATGTGCAACGGATTCTAGTCAGACGTAATTTAAGATTGGCGAGGTGCATGAAACACTAATCCCCCTTTCATCCAATCTTAACTTGACTGTGTATTTTGCGGAACGAAAAGTTCACAGGTGAAATGAAGAAAAGCCGAGTTGCACTTCCAGGGAAACTCCAAACACAACCACTCTTGTCTCAACACGACTCGACAGTTTGCTGCTGGCTGTATTTGGGGTGATACGCCCGCCCCTAGCTAGCTCGTAAACTGTCGCCTCAGTTATTGAATGGAGATTGTTGGAAGAAATGAAAACGTAAAAACACTTATAGTGGGCGATGTATTGAAGATAGAGATTTGCTCTCGCGGACTTTTTTTTGTAGAAATTTTCATGCTGAACAATTCTTATCCCCATAGTATATTGATATTTTTAACGGTTTGCCCAGCGTAGGCGTAAAAAGCGCACGGACGCCGGTTTTTTTTCGACTTTTTCACTGAAATCGTTACTGCGTGGCTTCCTTTGATCATAAATAAATTATTTCTACAGAAACCTTCCTACAGAATGGTGAAACCGCATCAAAATCTATCTAGTGGTTCTCGAGTTTACCCGTGACATCCAATAATCGGGGACTTCGTTTTATACTAAGTAGAGAGATTATCTAACTACAGCAAATTGTAGAGCATTTAATTGTTTAGGTTATATTACGATTCCATTTTGAAACTCGTTATAAGGAAGAAAGGAAGAAAGAAAGAAAAAAAGAGCGTGGTTGCAATAAGAGCAAGGTACCGAGGAACATACCGCAGTAATGACACTGTCACTCAAGGTCACTCAGCTCCCTTTGTTTAGGTCGCTATGACGACACTTCTCTGGCACGTGTTCCTCACTGGGGCGTCGCCAAAATAATATATCACTCACCTTGTTGATAAGACCACAACTCTCTGGGTGGGCGCCATTCCGTCACCCATAAACACACCAAGAACAGTATCTATTTTCAAGCAAAATTCCCTAAACTCTACTATGTTCCCGATGAGACTTGGCACACCCATAAAGCTCTCTCATTATCTCTCTAGAACACATGCCCGAACGTAATTTTACTGTCTTTGTAACTTCCCGTAGTTTTTCTCCTCAAGTCTAAGGAATCTATAAAAAACACTAATCCGAAATGCGTAAGTTTGGCCCCACTGTGAATTTCAAATCCCCCTGATTTGATTTAGGGATCCCCCCCCCCCCCCAAATGACGACTTTTGAGAGCACAGTATTCTCGTAGCTCGCACTGAAACTCTAATAAGGGACCCCCCAGGGACATCTAGTGGGACGTGGGTTGGCGACCACGGGACCCCAGCCGAGTCCGGCATTGCTTCCACTTACTTGTGCCGGGCTCCATTCAGTCTTCATTCCAGTCGACCTCTCTTGGTCAACTCATGTTCTCTTCCGAACCCGACGGTATTAGAGTATGCGAGGCATAGGGCGTCTCTTCCTTTCACGCCTTAATTGGCCCTTGTCTCATCTTTCCTGATCCCTCATTCTTCGAGGGGTCAGCCTTCTTTTTCTTTTCATGTTATCTCCTGTCTTCTGCTCGAGGCCCTAAAGGAGGCAGGGGATATGTAGCCCCACCACTTCTGGTGCTCCCTGGATTGTGCTACACCCTCAAGGGCTCATGGCTGGTGAGTTCGGGAGTTGGCAACCCCGTGGGAATACTGAGCTGGGTCCGTTCTTTCCCCTTTTTCCATTGCCTCTAGGGCGGACCCTCTCCACTTTCCCTTTCCTATCTAACTTTCATGGCTCTCCTTCCTTCCAAGTCCCTCTTCTTCCTATCCTTTATTTGCCTTATCCTTTATTTGTTTACCATTTCTTCTTCTAGTTTGTAACTCTATAGTTAGTATTAGTTATAGTTCTCATTCCCATCTCAGCTTTCACTATCACGCAGACCATTAAGGGCCGATAACCTAGATGTTAGGCCCCTTAAAACAAGAATTATCATCATCATCTAATAAGAGAGACCTGAAGATCCCCAGTTTCAATGTTCTGAGTCTGGGTTTCTCCGAACTTACTCCAGGCATACGGTAGTACCTTATTTTAAAGTTCCGGGCTAAATAGCCCAATCCCAGACCTTAACATTTACAGTTTCACACCACAGAAAACACAGGTTATAAGACAAAAACTCAACTCACACTCAAGTACATGCGGCTGATGACCGAAATGTGCCAAGTCTCTAAAACTAATTAACAGCAGCAACAACAACAACAAAAACTCATTTTGCTCGAGGCGCACCACAGAAAGACCGGATAATTGTGGAATTAATTAACCACCTCGTGGTGTGGTGGATAGCATTTCTGCCTGTCACCCTGGGCGTCCAGGTTTGAATCCCAGCTGGCTCTGCCAAGAAATATAATTCTGGTCTGAGTTCTGGAACGAGGTACATGGAGCCTTGTGAGGCAGAACTGAGAAGATGTGGGTTCGATCACCACCTTGTCCATTCTAGAAGTGGTTTCTCATGTCTACTCCTGACTTTAAGCCGCGGCCACGTCCTTCCCAACCCTCACTTAAATTACAAATGCGCACACAAATACAGGTACAGTATCACAATAATAATATTAATAATAATAATATCGTATGGCCTTCAATGTCGCGTGCAAGCTTTGTTATTTGACGCCGAGAGGGCAGCTTGCATGTTGAATTTTGTCGTTCCTTGGAGCGCTATGAAAGTCAAGGAGGGTTGATATCTAAGCTCCTTGACACTATAGCGCTTTCTAGTGAAGAAAGGAGAAACTTCGTGTTGTCGGAAAATCCCGAGATTCATTTTGCCATTATGAACATCGTGGGGTTTGAAGCCATTTTTCAGTGTTGCCTTAGTAAACAAAAGTTTGGTGCTTTTCAGTCGGTCAACACGAATGTACCCAAATACACTAATGTATGTATTAATCTCATGTATTTTTTTTTTCAGGACTAGGGCATAACCCAGCTCTTTTGGGTAGATTCTTGTAGACCGACAGAAAAGCACCAAACTTTTAGAAACACAGTCACAGTTTCACTTGTCACATACTCCTTCCTCTTCTAACAAATAATGAAGATGTGTTCATAGTGGAACGATGAAGAAATACTGGGCTAAAAGAAAGCTTGCCAGAGTTAGGAACCACGTGTTCCAAGGGGCCTCAACGAACCTAGAAGAAGAAGGCGTGTTCCTTTTAGCCTACTTTCGATTTTTGCAAAAAAATGAAAGTAGTCTTATGAGATCAACACAAAGCGCAAAAAAGTGTCTGTCTGTGTGTATGTGTGTGTGTGTGAGTCTGTGTGAGTGTGTGTGTGTATGTGAGTGTGTGTACTCTGAATGTCTGTCCCCCCCCTCCCCCTATCAATTCGAACACGGTGAACGCCGATTGAACGAAATTTGGTACAAAGGTAGCACTAGCAAAGGGCACCTTAGTGTCATGTTTTATATCGCCGCCATCTTGACGGAAACGTAATGGCGGCCACACAAACGTTCAAAGCTTAAATCAAATTACGATTAACCTAATCATCCGATCTCTACCAAATTTTGCAACAACATACCTTTATGGAGGGAGCATCCTTTGACCAAATTAATAGGTCATTAGCTTAATATTTTGCGGATGGCGGCCATCTTTGTGTGAAAATCGATTCTCCCTATCAATTCGAACACGGCGAAACCGAATGGAACGAAATTTTGTACAGAGGTAGCACTAGCAAAGGGCACCTCAGTGTCATGTTTAATATCCCTATAGAACGTTGTATTTCAACAAGCTAGAACAACCAACATTCAATTATACTCCTTGAAAAGGACAAAGAGTTATAACAATACCCATGCATTTAGGAGAAAGTAGGCTATGTGTTCTTTACTGAACATCTTGTTTCCTAAGTTTTCTACCATTGTAGCTTTGTTTGATTTAAAATTCAGAAATGGAAAGTATATAATCTATTTGAGGGGTCTAGAGTAGATGAAAAACTCGCGTTCTCTACTTCTTAAATGTACGTAACTAATGGAATCTCTAAGGGACTTTGCTTTTGCTGCAGGCTATACTTATTTACACCTTCTTGTATAAACTATTTTTCATAATTTATGTTAATTTATCTGAAAAATAGGTTTTTATTTTGGAGAATGTAACTTTTGCATCCAAACATTGAAGAAGGTTACTTTTGACACTAAACAAAATTAATTACTTCAGAAAAAAAAAAAAAAATAGACAAGTTGGCCAAGTTTGTGAAAAATGTAGACAAATGAAACCGATTGCATTGTAGGAATGTATTTATTTATTATGTAGGGGTTACGAGTTGAACAGTCAATAACAATATTGGATTGCAGCTGTAGAAAGTCACATGACCAGAAGCTGTCTTGTGATTGGCCAACAGGGAGAATGTGCTCTTTGCAACTAAACAGTGTAGAGAATGATAGTTTTGCATCTAAATGTAGTTTTCGGCATTTGAAAACCACAGGATATTGTGAGTTTGGCTTTTCAGCACTAAGATAGTCGTGTGTAGTTTGGAACGAAGAATAAGAATGCCTTGCTAACTCAATTTCGAACAAGAATGGAAAATGTGAGTTTTGCATATAGACCCCTCATTTGTAAACACGTGTTGTTTTATTTTCGGCCCGCCAAATTTGGTATTGCATTTGGCCTGTGCCTAAAATGATTGCCACATGATTGCCTGTTCCTGGAAGTCTTGCAAGTCCGGTGCACGAACCTACGACCTGCCATCTTACAGGAGAAAGTTGTACGTGCTCATAAGCATATACAAGTGACCTCACTGCGGTAATAACAATGGTTTACGCCTGTGGTACACCAGCCTCACTACCTCGATGCAATGATCGTAAAATCATAATTTTATTGCGCCAGGTGGGACGAGTTACGAAACTAGCAGATGTTGAGTAGGTCTCGACAGTAATTAGGCCGTGCGCTACAGAGAATTGGAATCGTTGCTTTCAATAACAGGAAAACATAAAAGATATTAGTAACGGCGATTGTTGTATGTAAGGACCTAACTGCTTGGTTATGGGCCTCCTGATAAGGTCGATAATTACGAGGATTGATAATGATGATGAAGCAAGAATCAAGAAACTGGAAATCGCTTTCCAAACCACCTGCAACATATAGAACAAAAAGTGTTTTTCTATGAACACAAAAATTCTTTACTACAATACTGTCATCAAACCAGTACCGCTATATGCATCTGAATGCTTTATCCTATCCGAGAAATGTTTGCTCGCGAATTTAGAGAGAAAATAAAGAAAGAAAGAAAGAAAGAAAGAAAGAAAGAAAGAAAGAAAGAAAGATCCTACACATCATACTTGGCCCGGACTACAAAAATGGCATCTACATCAGAAAATCCAGGCAAGAAATATACTCAAAGATAGAGAAGATCACAGACACAATACGAAAACGCAGAGTTTGCTTCTACGGTCATATACGACGGATGATCGTCTCCCGATGGACAAAACGTATCTTCAGTATATTTGACTCAAAACCAAAAATGGCAATGCCATGGTATGTTAACGTCCAGAAAGATCTGAAAGAAATGGGGATACGACCAGAAGATGCACAAGACCGAAATCTTTATAGAGCAGCCATCAAGACGTTTGGGACTTTCCGGGACGAAAAACGGACAACTGGTGCGAAATGGACAGAAGAACGTCGTGCTAAACACCGTGAGCTCATGAAGACAATGTGGATCAAGCGAATAATGAGCAAATGCCAGAATGTAAAATGAGGCTTATCGTGGTCCCTAGTTGGCCGATTAGCGAAATTGAAAGAATGAATAATAATGATTTTTAGCCTACTTTCATTTTATAAAAAAATAGGCTTATGAGATCACCTTTTGTCCGTGTGTGTGTGTGTGTGCGTGTGTGTGTATGAGGGGTGTGTGTGTGTGTCTGTCCCTAATAACTTCTTAATGGCTGGAGCGATTACAATGAAACTCGGTAAGATCTTAGCACTATTCTGGCCGACCCCGACCGTGCCCTTGATATTTTATTGTGTCCCACCAATCCAACATGGTGGCTGTGCGAAATATTTCACCAGCATTCAGTGTCTCCGAAACTATTACCGACATCGCCCTGAAATTGTGTACAGTGATAAAGGACACTACTACAAGTTCACCTATGAGACTTTCGAAAACCTGGTGACTAAAACCAACATAGCGGTCAAGCGAAGTTGAAACATTTTAATAGACTTTTCTCGTGATTTAAGTCTTTGAGCGCAGTGAAATGTGATACAGTAAATGATTTTACATATCGTAATGCACTGGCATCTAATTTAGTTCAAGTGTTTACATAACCTTAAGATGGCGGCTGTGCGAAATATTTAATATTAAGTTGTTATTTCTTGTGTCGTAATTACCGACAGTAGTGGCTACGCTGGCTAACGCGCAGCATTAGGTCATGGGGCCAAGCTCTCTGCTGACTCGGTAGACGCGTGGGTTCGAGCCCCACCGTCGGCCGTCCTTGAAATGGTTTTCCGTGGTTTCCCATTTTCAACACCAGGCAAATGCTGGGACGGTACCTTCTGACAGGCCACGGCCGCTTCCTTCCACATCCTTGCCCAGTTTCATTCACCATCATTCATTTCATCTCTCATTAACTCCTCTCCTGAGGTTGGCGTCAGGAAGGGCATCCGGCCGTAAAATCATCGCCACAAAGACTTCCATCGCATCTCATCCCCGACCCCGTTGGAAAACGGGAATAATAAGGGGTAGTCATACAATACATTTCTTGTGTCGTAATTATGCGATCGAAGTGAAAGTTTGAATAATGACCCTAGGCAATAATTGTCCTTGAATGGTACATAACTCTATGGCCTGTACATATAACAATCCAAAATGGCGAGCATCCGAAATATTTAGATGGTTCTCAATATCTATGAATCTTTTACAGTAATAAAACTGAAATTTGTTATGTTCATGAAGGCTATGAACATATGTTCACCAATAGGACTTTCAGTAACCTGGTGAGCATAAATCCAACATGGCGGCGACGCGAGGTATAAATATTTAAATGGAAGTTTCTCGCGAATTAACTATCCGAGTGCAGTGAAACGTTGCACGTTAAATGCTTATAGAAATGTTAATCCACTGGCATCTAATTTATTTCAATTTTTGCATAATCACAAGATGGCAGCTGTGCGAAATTTTAAAATCTCGTTTTCACTTCTTGTGTTCTAATCATGCGATTGAAGTTTGAATACCACACGTACACAATAATCTTCAAGTAATAGTACAAAAATAAACATCCAACCTGGCGACCATCTGAAATATTTAGACGGTTCTCAATATCTACTAATCTATCACAACCTTCAAACTGAAATTTTGTATGTTGATAGAGGCAATTAACATTAGTAGGAAATATGAAAATAGGCAGTATAGTTCTTCACTGAACTACTTGTTTTATTTTATTTTCAGCCGAATCAAAATTAATTTTTTGTGCCCATGCGTGCATCATCTCCACACAGGTAAAGGGCCCGAAATAATATTATTTCCTAAAATCAGTAGTCAACTAACACATGTGGTTCCTTCTTCTCCTTCTTTCGTTTCACCCCCCAGGGGCTCACATCTAGTGGGACGTGGGTTGGCGACCACGGGGCCCCAGCTGAGTCTGGCATTGCTTCCACTTACTTGTGCCGGCTCCTCTCCGTCTTCTTTCCTGTCGACCTCACTTGGTCAACTCTTGTTCTCTTCCGACCCCGACGGTATTAGGGTATCCGAGGCCTAGGGAGTCTCTTCATTTCCCGCCTTAATTGGTCCTTGTCTCATCTTTTCTGATACTCTCCTTCTGCGAGGGGTCAGCCTTCTTTTTTATTTCATGTTATCTCCTGCCTTCTGCTCAAGGCCCTCAAGGAGGCTGGGTGTATGTAGCCTCACCACTTCTGGTGCACCTTAGATATTGCTACACCCTCAGGGGCTCACGGCTGGTGAGTTCGGGAGTTGGCGACCTCGAGGGATTCCTGAGCTGGGTCCGTTTTCCCCTTTTGTCCCTTACCTTTGGGGCGGACCCTCTCCTCTTTCACTTTCCTATCTGCCTTTCATGGCTCTCCTTCCTTCCAAGTCCCTCAATCCGCATTCTTCGAGGATTGAGGGCATTTCTTTTCCTCCTGTCCTTTATTTCCCTTGTTCTCCTTTCGTTTTCTCTTTCTTCTTCTAGTATGTATGATAGTAGTTAGTTTTAGTTTTAAGTTTGAATTTCATTTTCATCTTCACGATCACCCAAACCATCAGGACCCGATAACCTCGATGTTAGGCCCCTTAAAACAACAATTATCCTTATCATCATCTTTCGTTTCACCCTCTTTGGGATGCGTTGACTCAATCGTTTCTCTGTGTGTTGTTCATTCCTCAGTATCTCTTCATTCTTCCTGATCTTCACTTCCTCTCTTCTTACGAGATGTCGATGTTTGGATTGTAGTGTAGATTTGTCTTGGAACCTTATATTATCGTCTTTGTTAATTATGTTAGCATTCCGATTGAGTAATGAATTTTCTGTAATTTTTAACTCTAACTTACTAGGTCTTTTTCAGTTTCTTTAAACCGTGTGGGTTTTGTTTTGCGGTTACCGAAGTAATGAAAGATGTGTTTGGTTAATCTATTAGAGTTTATCCTGAGAAGAATTAGCACAGAAATTGGTATTCTTTGATTGGAAATCACAACGCGGCGTGAAAGATTTGCTTGTTGATCCGCCACGCTTGTTTACATTAACTCTAGCTGTAGAGGACAGACGTTGACAAAATGCTCTATTTTTATTTTATTAATAGGTACTGTTACAGTTAGGCAAAATCTGGTGGTAACAAGATATTTACATATTGTTTATCTCAATTTCTCTCGAAAGCAAAGAGCAAAGAGGATATAAAAAGTAATTTGGTTAGCTCAGGCAAGGAAATCATTTCTACAGAAAAGGAATCTGTTGACATCGAATATAGGCAGCCGGCCCCGCTCCAGCAAAATAATCTCCCTGTATATCGGCTATACTACCGTTAGCAAAAAAAAAAAAACGTACTACATAATGCTCTATAGATGGCAGAACGTGCCAGAGATAGACTGGGCACTCTAAAGCGAATGGGGAATATGAAACAAAAGAAGTTCTTGCGCAACGTTTATAGCCGGGAGAAGCCCTCAACGGGATAAACTTATCTGTCAATATGAAAGGTTTATTAGCAAATTCTGAAAAAAATTCTCTTTTAGTTTTCCTTTCGGAGCCTCTCCCGTCAACTCCTCCCTCCGGGAAGGATTGTACGCCCATTGCTCTTCCTGTGTTTATTACATAAAATGTGTGTCCCCATCCCCGGATATAGACTCCATTCTCTCTGACTAATGAGCTAATTAGTTTTATTGACTTCCGTTCTAATTCCTGTGGTAGAACACAACTCGCCGTGGACACCTTCATCATTGGTACAGTCGATTTGGGCAAGCGGCTAGCGTGCTTGGCTGTCAGCTCAGAGGGCCAAAGTGCAATTCCCGGCTCTGCCAAGAAATGTAATTCTAGTTTGAGGGCTGGAAGGGGACAAAACTCATAAGAGGTGGGTTCGATTCCAACTTCAGCCATCTTCGAGGAGGATTTCTGTGGTTTACCACTTCTACTCCAGGCAAATGGCGGGGTGGTTCGTAACGTAAGGCCCCGGTCGTCTATTTCGCAATACTCACCTAAATTACATTCTGGATCCAACTCAACGCCCCCCTGGTTTCAACTTATCCCGAAAAACTTGGACGTCACTAAATCGACTAAGATGCCAGTATTGGAGGCATAAGTGGAAGATGATAGACAGTCCAGCCTGCAATTGCAGTGAAGTGCCACAGACGGTTTATCACATTCCCATGGCATGCCCAATAAGGACGTTCAGTGGGACGCTACAAGAAATATATGAGGCTACAGATGAAGCAGTGGATTGGTTAAACTCGTTGGACATCCATTTTTAATGCTTGTATCTTCTTCCGTGCCAGAACTTATGTACATTTTGTATATACTAGCAATAACGATTTTCACCTTATTGGTAACATATGTATCCTTTATGTCATACGAAATAATATACCTGAATTACAAAATATACAGCCATCACAATAAGACAGATTATCAGACACACCCAATTACACGGGGCTAAATGACCACGATGTCCAAGCCCCTTAAATGCAAAAAAAAAAAAAAAGGAATTGGTTGACAGATTAAATGTGATTTGGTCAAGATTTTTTGTTAGGGTTTAATAAGATGCATTACTTCATGATGATAATAATAATAATAATAATAATAATAATAATAATAAAGGTAAAGCCAAGGGCTGGATAACATTTTGAATTTGTAGCTGGGACTTCACATATGATTAGCTGTACAGTACATTATCTGGATTTAAGTGTAATCCAAACAGATTCTGCCAATTTCTTAGATTATCTCGTAATGAAATTAAATGAAATTAATCATAATGGCTTAGTTAAATCCGTATTCCCCACAGGGACTCACGAGTAGTGGGACGTAGGCGACCACGGGACCCCAGCTGAGTCCAGCATTGCTTTCTCTTACTTGTGCCGGGCTCCTCACTGCCACCTTTTCTTTCGGCCAACTCTTGTTCTCTTCCAACCTCGACGGTATTAGGGTATCCGAGGCCTAGGGAGTCTTTCACTTTCCCGCCTTAATTGGCCCTTGTCTCATCTTTCCTGATACCCTCATTCTTCGAGGGGTCAGCCTTCTTTTTCTTTTCATATCTCCTGCCTTCTGCTCGAGGCCCTAAAAGAGGCAGGGTGTATGTAGTGCTACACCCTCAAGGACTCACGTCTGGTGAGTTCGGGTTGTAGCGACCTCGAGGGATTCCTGAGCTGGGTTCGGTTTTCCCCTTTTTCTATTGCCTTTGGGGTGGACACACTCCTCTTTTCCTTTCCTCTCTGCCTTTCATGGCTCTCCTTCCTTCCAAGTCCCTCAATCCTCATTCGTCGAGAGTTGAGGGCATTTCATTTCCTCCTGTCTTTTATTTACATTATTCTCCCTCTTTTATACCATTTCCTCTTCTAGTTTGTAAGTTAGTAGTTAGTTTTAGCTGTAGGTTTCATTTTATCATCTTTCATGTTTCACTCTCACCCAAACCATTAGGGGCCGATAACCTAGATGTTAGGCCCCTTAAAACAACAATTATAATCATCAGAATGCATACAGTACCGAAAATGTATACCATATATGTAAATCCAATTATCCGAATTTTCAGCCTATTTTCAGTTTATGAAGAAAAAAAGCATTTGAGATCACCTTTTGTCCATATGTGTGTCTGTGTGATGTGCCCCCCCCCCCCTAATAACGTCAAAACGGCTGGAGAGATTTTAATGAAACTCTGTAAGATCATAGCAACATTTCGGCCGACCTCGACCGTGCCCTTCAAATTTTATTACGTCTTACCAATCCAACATGGCGGCTGGGCGAAACATTTAACCAGCATTCAATATCTCCGAAACTATTAACGATATCACCCTTAAAATTTGTACGGTAATAAAGGGCACTACAAGAAGTTCATCTATGAGACTTTCAAAAACCTGTTAACTACAAAACCAACATGGCGGCCAAGGGAAGTTGAGACTTTGAAATAGACTTCTCTCGCCATTTTACCATCGAAACGTAAATGAAACCTAGTACAGGAAATGTGTAATGCACTGGAGTCTAATTTAGTTAAATTGTTTTCATAACCTCAAGATGGTGGCTGTGCGAAATTTCAAAATTAAGTTTTTATTTCTTGTGTCATAATCATGCGATCTAAGTGAAAGTTTCAATAATGAAGCTACGCAATAATTTTCCTTTAATGGTACTGCCCCCGTAAATTGAATTATTGAAGTATTTTCCGTCCCCATGATAAAATTTAACTAGCAAATATAATTTCTGGCAGTGTGACACAAGAGTGTAGTGTTACAAGCTCGAGACTGTGGGAGAGCCCGATCACGTGATATGTTGCACAATGGACGCTTCTAGATGGCTATATTTAGCATAGCAACAGCGAGTTTGGAAATTAATATTATAAATATTTTTATAAATTATGCTATTGGATCCCAGCCCAGAGCCAATGAGAACAGGTCTTATTGATGACGGGATCAACTTTAATTACATAATATGATGAAATTATGCATTTAGGCCCTTAGAAGATGATTTTCTTATTTGGTAATGAAGAGAATATTAAGAGAAATTATGTCTGATACTTTAAAAACCACAGATCGGTTAATCTACGTAGTAATAAGCATTGGTAATCTACGCGCTAAAATTATGGTGGGAGATTGATATGGCCGCCAAAAATTCGACTTGGGGGCGGGGAGATCCAAGGATCCAGGTTCTTATTCCAGCAGACTTTGAAGAGTGAGGAAGTGTTTTTACTGGGTTAACGAAGATCCCAAGGCTTAGTCCGAGTGCGACGACTGTCGACTTGTGGAGACGCGAGGATAGCTAGGTGGAACGTTAGAGATCACCGCACTTCCATTCTACGTGAAGTTGCGAGGAACATTGTATTGATTATATCTCATATATAATTGAGATCTGAAGTTAAATAAGCATAAATATATAAAGAACAGGTCGCATACTATATATTGTGAAAAGTCGAGCGTTTTATTATTCACCGTTTCGACAATATCAGCCTGTCAAGTTAGATTTCCAAATGTGTTGGAAACAAAGCTGAATATCATTATAAATTGCAACGTGTAGTTGACGAACGCAGTTCAAGCGAACAGTGGCGGAGAACTTTTAATATTGGCGCAACACATAAACATTAACAGAATGACTATTACTTTTCTTCAAATATTATCATTCAGCATAATTAACATTGTTGATATGATGAACTAGATAGTCATGCGCCAGAGACATATTCAATAACAGGAGTTAAGATACAACGATGGAGCTTCGTTAGACAACGTATTCTTGAATACAGACGTAGTGTACGGTCCATCTTGTGCATTTTCGTCAGTCTACGAACACTAATATAACATCAATTAGCAATGGAAATATTTCATTCACTATTTATATGAATATTTCCATAATTATATTCCAATGATGAAGCTGACACATATTTACGACGGAGAATGAAGACTTTACAGAAGAGATTTGTCAAGATGCTAGGGAAAGGTAGCCCAGCAACATAGAAGAATTTGCCAGAAGGATGTCGTTCGAGCCCAGGCGAATGTTGGTGAATTCCAGAGAGAGACATTTCTTATCTCTGAGGTCGCAGATCCGAGGTTCTAATGCAGATCCATCTCAGTGTCTTGCACTGAGGAAACATCTAAAGTATTGTGGGAATACTTACATTGATCTTCAAGATTTCGTCTAAATAAGGTATTAGTGTATCTCATTGTTATATAGAGCTTGATTAGTAACATTCTGAGCCGGCGATCTTATTCCATATTTTCAGCGATCTTATTCCATATTTTCGGCGATCTTATTCCATATTTCTATATTTTCACATCTCATGTATTTCAGTGCTTTTATGTATTTTACACTTCAGATGTGTGTTGAGATTTTTATACTTCAAGATTATTTAGAAGATGATTGCATTTCATCTATTTTTCAATTTGATTCTACGAATCAGTTGTGGAACTGACATTAAAAATTTTGTTTGAGGAATCATATTACCTCATAGGAGACTAGTCGTTTCGACTCTCGAATTTTAATAATTTCATTTAAACCAAGTATTCTGACATTGTGTCCTAGCTTCAAATTAAATTCTTATTAAATTTAATTTGAGCACTTTAATGTAACAACATATAACTTCAAGAAAAGAAGAAACATCGAATGATATTGTTATATCATTATTGTACATAAACTATCGACGATCTAAGATATACTAGTCGTTTGATAAGACTGAAGTCTTAATTCTTATGAACATTCTTTGTGTAGAGTGGAAAAACATTACGACAGAGACAAACCTTTCTTATTATCTGTAAAGCTAAGAGCTTTGTTCATTTAATATGTTAGAGGAAATACCTTTTGATAGAAGATTATTCAAATCTTTGGCTAGGAATTCAAAGCTAGTTTATCCCGGTCAAGATTGAATTCTATCTGACATTATAAATAACATGTGTGTTATTTTATCCTATTTGTGTAACATCACGTCATTTGTGGACATGATATTACAACGATAAACAATTTAAAGCCTGACAAGTGAGATGAAACAGGAGTATTATTTTTATTACATGTATTTGCGACGGACGAGTTAACAGTTAATTATCTTGTTGTGGAGTAAACTTTAGGAGGTTAATCACGACTGTCTAATATCGTTCATTACAATTGGAAGTTTCGTTTGAAGAAGCTACACATGTATAATTGTAGTCCAGTAGTCATGTGCAATGATACTGAGGGTCATGCCTGTATTTGAGGGAAGTTCCTACATACTATATGTTAATAACAATTAATCCCTTTTGGTTATTGTTTAACATAGTAGATGATAATTGTTTATGCCATATATACTGTTATATGAGGTTTTGTAGAGCTATGGAGTGCTCAGGCGAGGGAATTCCGCATTTTAAGGAAGTCAAAGTATTGTTGTTCTTTGATAAAAAGGCATGTATCTTGATAAGAGCCGTTGTATACAAGTAGTCCAGTTTTTGTGAATTAACAATTTAGCTGTGTTAACAGGAGGGTTTCAGCGGAAATGCAACTTGAGAAAGATTGTCTACTCATGTCAAAATACAATTATTAAATTTTATTAAACCCGAAGTTATGTAATTACGTACAGTTTACCTTAATTAGTCGACTGTATTATACCGATAATGTAATGAAACCTATATAAGACGATGTGTAAGCGGTATATTAAAACTACAGAACGTTAGAGAAGGATGGTTATGTGAAAAACCAGTGTATATATTTAGTTAAGAATTATATTGTAACCGAGAAGTTAGAATCTTGAAAGTGTCGCGTTAGCAACACTAGATAATGGATATTATTATAAACATATTACATGTAAATAATTTTTGTGGAAATGATTTAATTAGTTAAATAATTTAGTAGGATTTATTAATCAATTGTTTTGGAACAGTGTGTGTTTATGAGCGGATGTTTTTGGTGTGAATGATTATTCATTGTTAAGAGTAGATGTGGAACCGAATTGGTCTAGAACAATTACGGAGTGCGAATGAAAGTGTGTATATATTTTTTAGAATGATTGTTTAAGAAACAAAGTAGTTATGTGAACTTTTGTTAGATCTAAATGTTTATTTTTACGTGTTTTATAAATGCACACACAAGCAGTCTCTATGTGGACTAGCGAGCATGATTCACCGTTAGCATTGGAGAGCAATGACATAATATAACAAGATGTTCAGTAAAGAACATAGAGCCTACTTTCTCCTAAATGCATGGGTAATGTTATAACTCTTTGTCCTTTTCAAGAAGTATGATTGAATGTTGGTTGTAGGAGCTTGTTGAAATACAACGTGCTATAGGGATATTAAACATGAATATGAGGTGCCCTTTGCTAGTGCTACCTCTGTACCAAATTTCGTTCAATTCGGTTTCACCGTGTTTGAATTGATAGGGGGAATCGATTTGCACACATACCTGGCCACCATCTGCAAACTATTGGGCTGATGTTCTTGCAGTTTGGTCAGAATATGTTTCCCACATAAAGATATGGTGTAGCAAAATTAGGTAGAGACTAGATTATTAGGTTGGTCGTAATTACATTTTAGCTTTTAACATTTGGGTGGCCGCGATTACGTTTCCATCAAGATAGCGGTGATATAAAACATGACACTGAGGTGCCCTTTGCTAGTGCTACCTCTGTACCAAATTTCGTTCATTCGGTTCCACCGTGTTCGAAATAATAGGGGGAATCAATTTTGACATAAAGATGGCCGCCATCCGCAAACTATTTGGCTAATGACCTATTAGATTGGTCAAAGGATGCTCCCTCCATAAAGGTATGTTGTTGCAAAGTTTGGTAGAGTTCGGATGGTTATGTTAGTCGTAATTTGATTTAAGCTTTAAACATTGGTGTGGCCGCCATTACGTTTCTGTCAATATGGTGGCGATATTAATCATGACACTGAGATGCTCTTTGCTAGTGCTATCTCTGTACCTAATTTCGTTCCATTCGGTTTCAGCGTGTTTGAATTAATAGGGGGAATCAATTCTGACACAAAGATGGCCGCCATCCGCAAACTATTAGGCGAATGACCTATTAGATTGGTCAAAGGATGCTCCCTCCATAAAGGTATGTAGTTGCAAAATTTGGTAGATATCGGATGATTAGGTTAATCGTAATTTGATTTAAGCTTTGAACATTCGTGTGGCCGCCATTACGTTTCAGTCAAGATGGCGGCGATATAAAACATGACACTGAGGTGCCCTTTGCTAGTGCTACCTCTGTACCAAATTTCGTTCCATTCGGTTCCACCGTGTTCGAATTAATAGGGGGAATCAATTTTGACATAAAGATGGCCGCCATCCGCAAACTATCAGGTGAATGACCTATCAGATTGGTCAAAGGATGCTCCCTCCATAAAGGTATGTAGTTGCAAAATTTGGTAGAGATCGGATGATTAGGTTAATCGTAATTTGATTTAAGCTTTGAACATTTGTGTGGCCACCATTACGTGTCCGTCAAGATGGCGGCGATATAAAACATGACACTGAGGTGCCTTTTGTTAGTACTACCTCTGTACCAAATTTCGTTCCAATCGGTTGCACCGTGTTCGAATTAATAGGGGGAATCGATTTTCACACAAAGATGGCCGCCATCCGCAAACGATTACACTGATGACCTATTGGTTTGGTCAAAGGATGCTCCCCCCATAAAGGTATGTCGTTGCAAAATTTGGTAGAGATCGGATGATTAGGTTAGTCGTAATTTGATTTAAGCTTTGAACATTTGTGTGGCCGCCATTACGTTTCCGTCAAGATGGCGGCGATATAAAACATGACACTGAGGTGTCCTTTGCTAGTGCTACCTTTGTACCAAATTTCGTTCAATTCGCATTCACCGTGTTCGAATTGATAGGGGGGGACAGACATTCAGAGTACACACACTCACACACACACAGACACACAGACACACACACAGACTCACACACACACATACACACACAGACAGACACACTTTTTTCGCCCTGTGTTGATCTCATAAGTCTACTTTCATTTTTTGCAAAAATCGAAAGTAGGCTAACAGGTGTAGACTCACAGCCTTGTATTTATTGTATAAACCAGTTTCAAGTTCGGCGTGGTGCCGATATTTCATTGATGAAACCAAGTTTCTGCACGTGCGTTCTACAACGCAGGCTTGTGAATGAAACCATGTGTCTGGAATGCCATTTAGAGACTTCATTAAACGTTTTTATTTCTACGCAGTGTAGGCCTAAAACCAAGCCAAGTTTTATACTAATAATTTTTAATACAGCATTGTAGTAAGATGTAGAATTGAAAGGAGGTGTGAATGATTGCGTGTTTTTAATTTTAA
The DNA here is from genome assembly GCA_946902985.2 of Meconema thalassinum. Taxonomy (NCBI): domain Eukaryota; kingdom Metazoa; phylum Arthropoda; class Insecta; order Orthoptera; family Tettigoniidae; genus Meconema; species Meconema thalassinum. The sequence continues at coordinate 51,848,646 of OX336393.1, forward strand.
TGTCTATTGTTAAATTCGTTTATTGTTATTTGTTTATAGTAGATTAGTTTACCTTTTTGTTAATAAATTTGTTCAGATTGTTTTCCTTTGTTGTTGGAGTGTTATTCATTTCAAATATAAGGAGCAGAGTATTGTGGATGTAGTGTAGGCGAAGCTGAAGTCCCAGTCCCCGAGGTAAGTAAAGGTGAGTGCCCCGTGTAGTTGGTTGTTGTTCCACAATATTCTGGTAACTGCTGTCTGTAAATCCCTAAAGACCATGTTGGAAGCGATTTCTAATGTTGTATATGCCGGTGCAGTTAGAAATAGGCAATCCAGCGGAGGCAGTGGATATTCCAACTTTCCGGATTATCGGGTACAGTACATAACTCTATGGCCTATACATATAATAATCCAAAATAGCGAACATCCGAAATATTTTGACGGGCTCAATATCAACGAATCTTTTAGAGCAATCAAACTGAATGTTTTTTATGTTCATAGAGGCTATGAATTTTATGTTCATAGAGGCTATGAGCATGAGTTCACCTATAGGAATTTCAGTAACCTGGTGAGCACAAATCCAACATGGCGGTGACGTGAAGTATACATATTTAAATAGACGTTTCTCGCGAATTAACTATCCGAGTGCAGTAAAACATTGCACGTTAAATGCTTATACAAATGTTAATCCACTGGCATCTAATTTATTTAATATTGTTTTCAAAAATTTTAAATTTCATATTTTGAAATATTGTTTTTTACTTCTTGTGTCCTAATCATGCGATTGACGTTTGAATGCCACACGTACACAATAATCTTCATGTAAGAGCATATAAATATAAATCCAAAATTCATTTAATGGTACATAACTATATGGCCTATACTGTACATATAACAATCCAAAATGGCGACCATCTGAAATATTTATACGGTTCTCAATATCTACGGATCTATTACAGCAATCAAACTGAAATTTCGTATGTTGATAGAGCCAGTTAACATAAGTAGGATATATGAAAATAGCCTTTAGTTCTTCACGGAACTACTTGTTGATTATCCGAATTGAGTCCGGTCCCTCTTGATTCGGATAATTGGAGTTCTACTGTATTTCTATATTTTCATTTTAGTAAATTCATAGTGTCTCGCTCTTTATGCCGGTTTACTTCTGGTTGTTTTTGATGTGTAACGTCTTTCCACTCGGCTGCTTGATATTTTTGTGGGAGTGATTTTGAAAAATGGGACGGAAGTGGATCGGAACGATCCAGCTGGCAGTGGTAAGAGCCAGGAAACAATGAGCGCGCGGTGTCGGAAATTGATACCATTTATGACGGTAAACGCTCATGCGAACTCTGGTGTCAACTGATTGAAGCATATGTTATACGGGAACTAGGCAAGCCTTCATGAACTATTGCTGAATACAGTCTCTTTACTCACAAGAGAGTCTATTCATAAGGCATTTTAAACTCAATTTCACGCAGGAACATTATCGAAACAAGCAAAATATAAATGAAACTTAATTCCGTAATGCAGTATTATTGGAACGTGGAAATAAGACACCATCTTGTGAACAAAATATTCCTGGTCGAAATAGCCGTGGGGTTAGTGCTTATGACTGTTAATGTAGAAATCTTGGGTTTGAATCCCGGACGGGGTAGATATTTTTGCTACCAGATTATCATTTTAAACGATATTTATCATATCAATATCACTCATTTTAACAGAATCCATATGAAATTACGTGTTGGTCTGTGAATGAAGAGGACCTGTTTATAAGGAATTTAAGGTTATGAGCGGTGTCGCGTCTATTAATCTGGTTGATCCATATCGTATTCTTTATTTAGGCTAGTGCTGGTGGAAGCTACAAATCTAAAAAATGAGTTCCGTATTATAAACTACAATATCTGTAAATTACTCCCTTTTACAATAGATTAATATTTGTGCCAATAATACTATAAAATACCGGTGTATCAACAATTTCACGTGTGGTTTCTTCTATGTCAGATGTTACACATCATAAGCGACTACTGTAAGGCTCGTAATTTTTTCTCACATATTCCAGTAATTGGAATTATAAGTTGTTGACCGACTGAAAGTTACAATATTGCTATCACAGCTCTCGCACTGATCCCTTGAAACCAACTCTCTCCTCTCGCTCAATCAAACGATGATAATCTTGGGCAGAGAGAATACATTCTTCTCAATCCTCAATATCTGCAGCGTTTATAACTCGGATATGATAAAACTTGCAAAGACACTTGAACGAGAGGGATTATTGAATTGTTGGCGTAGATTTGCTTCAATCCGAGGAAATAACTCTCTCTCTTTGAGAGAAACTTTTCCACTTTAGCGTCGATTCATCGCCGGAACTTCATTATTAACAGAGAGAGCTCTGCTCCCTTCCTTCGGGAATGACGTAACACACAATCGAGTGAGCAATGTATCGATATTGAAGGCAGACAAACCGCATTCCCATCATTCTTTTTCTGTCAATAGACAGAGGATAGTAATAATGTTTCGAATTTGATGGATCGCGTCCTTCACTGAAGCTCGTAGTTAATTTGTCGTATGTGAGTTCTTTTTGTTTTATTTTCCAACCCGTGGGACGAGATCTTTCATTAACTGGCTCATGCATATGCATTATATTCTGGAGCCAGGTAATATATTTTAATTCGTGTATTTACACTGATATGCGTCTCAGGCGGGCTGAAGTCTTCTCTCCTCGCCGCGGTGGGTAAACATGGCTACAACCTTGCGCGGTCAATCACAACATTCCCCTGGCCATCCGCATCCTTGTCCCGTACAAGCCAGACGCAGCTCCTCGGCGAAGCCAACAAGGGGACCCTACGGCAATCGCATTTTTATGATTTTTCCCGCTTCCGGTACGTAAAGTTCAGACCTCAAACAATAATTTCCTAAAGCCGTTCGATGCCATATTCATAAATTCTCGAGAAAATAGACTTCGAAGTTTTCCGAGCGCTTCATATCTAGTAAAGATGTTACCGAGTTCGAGCAGGGCGCGTGGCTCACCCGGTAAGGTTCAGGCCCAGTAATCGACGGGATGCTAGTTCGAGTCTCACTTCTGGTTCTATTTTTTTCTTATAGAGGTGATGGAAGGGTGTATTAAGGGGGCCATCGCTAGGTATTTTAGTGTTTACCACACCTTTGAGATTCTTTCTTCCTCTTGAAGAATTCTTGTGTTTTGAGCTAGTCTTTTCTTTTTCTGAGCCTTGGTCAGTCTTAATACATCCTGTTAGGTATTCGAGTGACCCTATTATCCCTGTGTCTGTTGGTAGAACTTGGGGGGTCTTTAGAGCCGGGGCATTTTCAGGTTCTACGATCCAGCTGCTATCCAGGGATTCAACAGGTATTGGTAGGTAAAAGGGTACATTAGGTGGCGCCCAGCTCAGGGGCTTCGAAAAACTGGAATACCAGAGCAAATACCAGGGAGTTGAATGCCATAATTCTGCCAAAATTGAAACTGAAAGTACATAGTGGAAATTAGTTTTATGATCATGTAACACAGATCGCGAATTGGAACACCGTGTTTCTTGTGTGACTATGAATCAAGGCGATAAAATAATGGTGAACCAATATTTTGGCACGAACTATTGGAATTCCTATGGAACAAAGCAATTACGAGGATACTCGAGCTACTTGACTTACAAGTGGTATTGCAACCATTATTAATTTTTATTTTATTTTATGTATTGGAGTGGTGCCACACGCTTTGTTAATAATTTGTTCTACTTGTTTCCGGCTGATGATCATTGCTGACATCATTAAAAATAGAAGTATTTGTAGTAAATTTAAAATTTAAGTAATGGTAGAATCATAGACCTTCACCGATATAAACCAACACGCACTTGTATATGGTCGATCCCAAATGAAATGGGGCACTTTGTGTTTAGACATAAGTTTATTTTAAGGTAACGCCAGACAATAAGAATGAGCATGTATGGTAAATGGTGGTTGTTTGTGGATGTTCTCGCTGTGCTTTGTTGGTGTGGTATTCTTATTTCTTGTGAAGTGTAGTGAAGCATGTCTGAAGGTAATATGGTGACTGTTGGTGACGTTAAGAAGATGTTTGAAATTCTTCAACATAAAATGGACAATTTGAATCAGGACATTGCAAATATTAAGGTCCAAACTAGATCTGCATTAGACCATATGTCTGAAACTGTTATTCAAAATCAGGGTGCAGTTGCTGAAGGTATCAGGGGGGAAATTGATACTATGCAATCCTCCTTGAAGGCTATCAATGACAGTTCTAAAAGGGTAGAAAAGAAGGTTACCAGTGTAGAATCTAATATCGAAGATATCCAGGACGATAATAGAAAAACACAACTAGATATCAGTACATTACGGGCTAATGTTGGCTTGGTACAGGTTGCCCAAGAAAGAATCCAAAATAGTCAAACATCAATGCAAACTAGTCAGACATCAATGCAAACTAGTCAAACATCAATCCAAACAGATCTTAACAATATGCAAACTAGTCAAACATCAATCCAAACAGATCTTAACAATATGCAAACTAGTCAAACATCAATCCAAACAGATCTTAACAATATTCAGACTAGTCAAAGGGGAATTGAGGAAACTGTAAAGGATGTAAACTCTAATGTAAGGATTATGCAATCCCAAATCAATGATTTAAGAACAGATGTGGGATTAATAGAATCCAGTCAAAATAAAATGGAGCTAGAGGTCCGGAAAATCGAATCTAGTCAAAATCAGACGGAGGTTAAGTTAATGGAGCTAGAAAAATCTAATAAAGAGTTTCAAGTTGAGATTAGACTAGACTTTGAAAAGAGTGTGAAGCTCAGTAAAAAAAATTTAGAAGCACTTCAGCTGCAGTTTTCCCATGACACTAATCAGACCCAGAATAGCCTGGAGCAGTTGAAATGTGAAATGGGGACACTCCGAGCTCAAGTCACTGATCATACGAAACTTCTCAGGGATGATTTTGACATCGATTTGAAAGGGATCATAAGTGATAATATTGTAACATTTCGTCAAGATATTATGAAAATTAATGAGGAATGTTTTAAAGTTGAGAAATCTAAGTTAGAATCTAAACTTGCCACTGGTCTTGCAACTAATAGCAAAGACATAATAAATGTTAGGGAAGATCTAAGCAAAAGAATGGATGGAATTCAAAATACTCAGGTTAATAACATATCCGATTTAGAGAAACGTATTAACAGTGTTGAAACTAAAGTCGACCAAAGTAAGATAGAGTTAAATGAGGTCAGGGAGAAGAAAACTTCCGAGATTAATGAAATTAGAAAGGGTCTCGAGCAAATTAATCTAGAGGGGCATATCAATTTAGATACTCTAAAAGATCAATTGCGATCACTTTTACAGTCCGATTTTCGAGTTGTAGTTGAACAACCTGAAGTGATAGTACCTGATGGTAGGGAAAGGATGATGCAGGAATCTTCCAACAACGAACCCAACGTTCGGCTCAGTCAAATGGAACATTCGAGTCCCATTCGAACAAGCAGGGAAACTTTTAGTTCTCCGAACCCCAACGTAGGCGTGGGTGATTATACTTCGAAATCATCGGAAAGGACACCGAATGTAACCATAATACGAAATTTTGATGACAAACCTAGGAAGTTTAGCAATTTGGATGGAATGACACCAATCGAATTTGTCAGGACATTAAGAGATTACTTTTTGGAGTCACATGTGCCACGTGAGCGTGAGCTACGTATGGTGGAAAGGTTTCTCACCGATGCTCCGTTACAATGGTTCAGGGCTTTTCGTTACACATTTGACAACTTTGAGCAGTTTTCGGAAGCCTTCATACAAAGATTTTGGTCGATCGAGGTCCAACAGAATGTGAGATCAGAAGTCTATTCACGCAAGTACTCCAGTACAGGACCAACCAGCTATGCTGAATACTTTGCGTGTCAGTTAGCAAAACTCCGTTTTCTTCAGCCGCCGTTAACACAGGAAGAACTCCTTGAAGCTATCTCACGTCAATTGCCTGCGGAAGTAAGGAGATCTATTATTTCTTCCGGAGTATCGTCTTTAACGTCGTTAGATGACCTGTTACGTCGATTAGATCATATGAGTATGATGACGCAACCTACTATAGTCAAAAATGCCAGGCAGGAATCGAAAGTTGTAAACGCGGTAATGATGAACCGTACACAGCAGACGGATCGTTTCGAACAAAGAAGAGATGATAGAATAGGTCCTATTAGAAATACCCATCAGGAAGAGAGGAGATGGGAAAACCAACGTAGGGACGCCCAGGAGAGGCCTTGGCAACGTCGCTACGAGGAGAGAAATTTTTATCGAAGAGATAATGATCGAGACCGGAATGATCATCGAGAAACGCCTTATGATAGGAATTACAGATATAATAGGAATGATAGAGATACCCGAGACAATAGAGATAACAGATATAATAGGAATGATAGAGATACCCGAGACAATAGAGATAACAGATATAATAGGAATGATAGAGATACCCGAGACAATAGAGATAACATATATAATAGGAATGATAGAGATACCTGTGACAACAGAGATAACAGACAAAATCAAGGGTACTCAAGATACAACAATTATCGAACGGAGGCGTCCGATAAAAAAGTGCAACAGGAGAGGCTCAAGAGAGGGCGAGATAAGTCCACTGAGGTTGGACGAAGAAAATCGAAGGAAAGAAAGGATGAAAATCTAGATAAGTCACAACCCAGCACTAGCAGAGAAGGTCGGAGTTCAGAAAGAGCTCCGGGTCTAGAAAAAAAACGCCAATTTCCGGGCGAAATTAATAACTGATGTTGCCACGCATTCCTCTGATATCACGATTTTTGAAATATTTGAAGCTACTGACGAAGACCTTCTATTTGAACCAGAAACGAAACCGAGAGGAAGGGTAGTTGAACTTCCCGTTATTGATATACTAATTGGTCTACAACATTGTAAAGCCTTGATGGACACAGGTGCTATGATCTCAATAGTTGACGAGGACTGTTTTGAGAGATTGAAACCAGAAAATCAATTTACCATTCTTCCAGCATCTCCAACAAAAATTCGTGGGATATTTAAGGATAAAACTATGAAATGCAAAGTGCAGATTCTAATGAAATTCTGGATCAATGAGAGAAGTTACGAACATATTTTCATAGTCGTTAAGAATATTAATTTTGACGTCATACTAGGCATCGATTTTATTACTCAAGCTAGATTAATCATCGACATGGACAAAGGAATAATAAGATTCAAGGAAGAAAGTACAGAGGATGTAGTGATGGAAGAAATGGATGGAAACGAAATTAATAGAGATATCCCTGGAATGGAAATCCTAGATCACGTAGTTGAAGAAACTGAGCAAGTGAGGGAACAATATACCTTGAAAGCCGAGGGATTTAAAAATGTGAAAGAAGAATTTGACGACTTGATTTGTCAGTTTGCGGACATCTTCGATGATAAACCTGGTTTGATTAGAGACTTCAAGTACCAGATTAGGCTAATAGATGAATCCCCTTATCAAGCCAAGCTTTATCCTATCCCAGAAAAATACCATGATGAGGTCAAAGAGATCATAGATAAAATGGAGAGAGATGGTATAATAAAAAAACAGGCTTCTTCGTATTTGAATCCAATAACTGTGGTAAAGAAAGCGAACGGACAATTGAGACTTTGTTTAGACGCCAGGAAGATCAACACGAGAATCATGTTAGAAACTGACCGTCCACCAAAAATTAGAGAACTTTTGAAAAAGTTCAAAGGTAAAGCGTGTTTTAGTGTCCTAGACCTAACCGCTTCCTTTTATCAAGTAGAGCTGGAGGAAGATAGCCGGCAATACACCGGATTCTTATTCGATCAGACCACGTATGTTTTCTGTCGCGTTCCTTTTGGAATGGTGAATAGCGGTCCGGCCTTGATCAGAGCCCTTGATAGCAAATTAACGGAAAGCGTGAAACAAAACGTTATCTGCTATATCGATGACTTGATAATCTCTTCAGCGAATGTTCAAGAACACCTTGTGCACTTGAAACAGCTATTCGAGAATTTAAGAGAGGCCAATATTAAGGTCAACATGCATAAGTGTCAATTCATGCATGAATCTATCAAGTTTCTTGGCCATACTATTGATCAGTTTGGGTATCACCCAAACTTGAAGAAGATAGACGCCATTTCAAGATTTCCTCGTCCCGCAAAAGTAAAGCAGCTCCGTGAGTTTCTGGGTATGTGCCAGTTCTTGAGTAGCCACTGTCCGGGATACTCAACTACTATGGCCCCTTTGTATGAAGCATTAAAGAAAAATAATAAATGGAAATGGACAGAGGATACGAATAGGGCATTTGAAGAGGCCAAGCTCATGCTCCAAAATTGTGTTAAGCTGGAATATCCTGAGTTTGATCGGATTTTTTACATCGAGTCTGATGCTTCAAAAGTAGGTATTAGTGCTGTCCTCTATCAAAAGGACGAGGAGGGGAGGAAGCATTACTTGGACTTCCACAGCAGAAAGCTGCAGGAACACGAAAAGAATTATTTCACCTCTGAGCTCGAAGCTTTGGCATTCATATCTGCTCTTCAAAAGTGGAAGAAACTTCTGATAGGACATCGAGTGGTTATTATCACGGATCATAGAGCGCTTCAGTTCATGATGCAAACCGACCTTTCCAGTGACAGATTGACGAGGTGGACATTGTTTCTCCAGCAGTTCAATGCCACCATCGTGCATCAGCCTGGAAAAGATAATCTGCTCGCGGATGCACTCTCAAGAAATCCAGTTAGTAAAATCGAGATTAACACTGTACAGTTGGAGAGGGAACACGAACTTACCCTGGAGAAGCTAAAGAAGATAGCGGTGTCACAGAAGAGACACACCCCAACTAGACATATGTACAGGTTTTTGAGAGGTGCAATGGACCATACCGATCTTGATTACGAGCAGACTAGGAAGCGATCTGAGAAATTCCTGGTGTGTGATGACGTCGTTTGTAAATACATTGACCGAGAGAGGACGAAAATTAGAATTGTAGTCCCTCCTAAACTGATAAATGGGTTGGTGTGGTTAGCTCACTGCACCATTGGCCATGGGGGTGTCGACAAAACGTTTAGAACGTTATTGGAAACATTCACCTGGACCAAGATGCGGGGCACTATAGCAGCCATTATCAGATCATGCCAGGAGTGCCAACGAGGGAAATACCCGTCGGCGTTATCAAAAGAGAGACCTCGAGCCATTATTCCAGAAAGGCCGAGAGAGCTAATGGCTTGCGATATCTTCGGTCCTTGCCCGAAGGGAGCTAGGGGAAACCAGTTTCTCCTAGTCACGATCGATGTATTCTCTAAATACGTGACTCTCGACCCTATGCAGAGGGCTACTACAGCTCAAGTCCTTAGTCGTCTTGAAAACAGTGTGTTTTCAAAGGCAGGAAAACCTGTAACTCTCCTATCGGATCACGGAGCTCAATTCACTTCGATGGAATTTGAGAATGCCATGATTAGACTTGGTGTCAAGCACGTGTTTTCTAGCGTTAGATATCCGGAATCTAACGTCTCGGAACGTGTTATGGCAGAAATTAGCAAGTTCGCGAGAATTTACTGTCCTGAGGATCATGCGAGCTGGGTCAAGTTCATCCCACTCATGGAAAGATGCATGAATTCCACATTCCATGAGAGCTTATCAGATATACCTATGGTTGTTCACCATAATAAGAGGCCAGAAAGAGCCTGGACAGAGATCGTGAGATTTCTACCTAAGGACAGGGAGCCTACAGTCCAAGAAAGAATTAATTCAGCTAGAGAAAGCTTGATGGATGCAGCCGAGAAGCGGCATAAACGAATCAGAAATAAAAGATATCGGCCACCGATGAGAGTAGGCGAGATGATTCTCGTCAAGAAACCGACGAAAGCAGATGTGGCTAAGAAGCAATTCACCAAGTTTTCCTATGTCTTCCACGGACCCTATAAGATTGCTAGGTCGTTCGGAAATAATTGTTATGAGGTAGTAAGCCTAAATGGAAGAGAAATGATAGGTCGTTTCAATGCAAAAAACCTGAAAAGATATGTGCAGAAGATAGACTGAGTGTTGACTGAATAATGCTACATATGCTGAGATTACCTGGAATGGTGTAAATAAAAGTTGAGGAGACTTTTATTTAAGGTATCAAAGGGAAAATGCACCATTATTCATAAAAGGGCTTAAGTACAGACATGGTTACAGTATTTTGGGAACGCCCTGTAACTTTTTAACTAGCCTCTGAAGTCGATCATAACAGCTGGTCTGCAGCAAGGAAAGGTCATGCTATCAAGAAAGAGATCGGCAGAGCTCGTGTTTCCGACGAGAAACCCGAAGGTCATCGATAATAACCATGTTGACTGTGTCTAACACCATATCGATCGATTCACCTGAGAGTGATTAATACAAATTAAAGCATATTTAGCGCTATATGTAAGCAGCTACATACGTCTGTGTGTATATTTCCATGGCAGAAAGCTATTATTAAGAAAGTATGAAGAACAGAAGATGATATGTTAACTCACTGCTGATTACGTTTCGACTGCGATATATTTCGTATCGAGTCATGACGTGTGAGGAAGTGGGGGAAGCAGATGTGAGACTCAGGCGACCTCGTGCAGAGCGCAATGAGTATAGAACTTGACAGCGTAGAGGTTCGAGCTGGAAATCAGTGAAAGTAAAATCGCCAGCTAACGGGAGTTTTAAAAACGTGTGACCGTGCTGAAGTGTATGCTAGTTCGTTCAGCATTCTACGTGAAGTAGAAACGTGTTTAATAGGGCTCAGACATGGTCTTAAACATGTAATAGTTTATCTCTGCGACCGTGTTTTTACAGCAACTAACGGGCCATGCGGATGGATACTTTTATAATCCCGACCGCGAGCTCAGCCGTGATGTGTCACGAAACTCTGCATATAATCCGTCGTGGAAATGCAGCCTAGACTTGATTCATTCTTCACAGTGATTATACTTTTTGAAAAGAGTACATTCTCAAGCAAGGTGTCAGAGGGAAGGAACAATATGAAGCTTATATCCACTACGATGGTAGGCTAAATTGATTTAAGAATACTGCATTAGCAGGGTGCAGCGGGGACTTGTTGAAGGCAACTTTCATTTAGCATGAAGTGTGCACGCGACTCTCGTGTTGTAAGGGGCCGCGTCGACCCTCGTGAACTTGTTCACACGCGCGTTCACATATTGGAACTTGTTAGTGACTGTTCGAGTTCACCTTCGCGTCGTGACGAGTTGATAAACTGTGTGCGGTCCATCCGTTGGTGTTCGAATATGTATGGGAAGATATCGCCAGGATATGTTGGAACTATTTCGACCGACCGGGCGTGGTTCGAGCCTGGGAGGACTTTGGTTCGTTCTATGGAAACCCAGTTGAAGTCCAGCATATTTTCTCTTGGTCCGGAGCTGATTATGGCCAACGATATCCTTTTTTCCTCATCTAGATTCGCCAAAGGTACTGATCACTTCAACTTGTTACAGTAGTGTAGCGTGGACATTTAGAAATACCACTTTGCCATATTTGATTTTGTAGTTTAAATGGGTGAGTAGAAAGTGCAGGTTCGATGTTTATTTCGAAACTGACCTTCTATGATGCCAGGATTTTGACTCATAAAAATGAGTGCATCCTTTGTGTAATTTTGATGAATAAATTAATCATTTCAGTAGTATTTTACAGTATTTAAACTAATATGCTCATTCTTATTTGTCGAGAAGTAAATGTAGGAAGAAGATTTACAGTTTTTCTTGTGTAAGAACATTTTAGTAACACAATTTTCTTTTGAGAACTTTGGTTGAGTTTTCATATTCTAGTGCATTGTTCTTTAAGCACTTTCGCTTGGATTATCGTATTCTTTGAAGGGAATTTTCCTGTTCGGATTCTGATTACGATATTAGGAAGTTTTCGGACCCAGTTATTCTAAATGCTAAATATAGTCCTTGGACTATATTTTCTTCAGTTTTTTTAATAACAGATTTAACTTGTGTTTTCTGAGCGTGATTTTCGAAATGGATTGCCTAATGGGTCATTAGTCGCTTAGCCTTTGTTGCTAACCTAGATCCATGCTGTAGGTCTAATCCATCTACATTTTCGCATTCGGGAAATTCAGGGAGGATCTTATTTTGAGATTGAATTTATTTTTATAGATCACTTTACAACCTCAGTTTGTGTGGTTGGGCAGCGTTATATACAGTTTATTTATTTTTCTTATGAAGTTAACACTGGATTAAATTGATATCATTGCCTTTAGTGCAATAGTTTTTCTCTATTAAGAGGGTATTTGAACGACATCCAAATTTGCGAGGATAATCCCAGGGACGACTTACTATAAGTCATACGTTTAAGAATTATGGATCATGTAATGAATCAATGTAAGGCAAGTTTTTAAAGTTAGGTGGAATATTTCTGAAATCCACTGGGCTTTGTTGGTAATCTGTTACGGGATCATATTTTTCTTGTTCAGGATTTTTACCATAAACAGCTGATTTGCATAATTGTGGATTTATAACAGTAAGGCTCCTATTATAGGTGCATGTTGGACTTTAGAGAGGCATATACTATGAGTAATGTCTTTGTGTTTAAGTATATTGATGCAATGCTTTGTAAAGCATATTTTTCTTGTTGAGGATTGAGCCAGGTGTGCCAATCAGGATTAGATTGATTGGGGTTTTAACCCAGAGAGGTGTTGTTTTAACCTAGTATGGTTAATATTTGGTCATAGTTAACTTTATCGCTGTTATCGTGAAAATGCCTGTGTGAAGATTAATATTTTTCTGAGCAGTATTATTGGGAATCTTGAGTGGATATCCGGTTAAATATTTCCAGTAAAACTAATATAACAATTTTGCCATAAGATGTATGTTTAATAAGGAAACCGATAACTATTTAAGACTGACTTTATGATTAATTTTTGCTTAGCTTAACTGTTCGGCAGAATTACCCTAAAACAAGAAATGAAATAATATTAAACAGAAAGGAATGTCGTGACATCAAGTCAGTGGGAAGAGAATAATTGAAATTATTCTGGAATTTTGTGTAAATTATATTCTGTAAATAGACCATATGAATTTCTTCGTTCAATAACAAGAACATATAAAGTTACTGAAGATGTCGTGTAGGATTAGTAATTATAACCAGGATATTTTTGTATAAGATGTTATTTCCGTTAAGGAACCGAAATTAATTTAATGTATTCAAGTCTTATAATATTTCTCTTTTTGTAAATACTTACCCTATGGGATTGATCATTATTATTATTAATATGCCTTATATTTTAATCAGCTAAAAGTTAGTTGTGATAATGGGTAATTTTTTTTTTGAAAAACAATCCAATATAATCAATGAGATTTTTTTTTTTTTTTTGATTGGTCGTGGTATCGACGAAATTGATATTTTTCTGTCTTGTTCATTCTTACAATAAACTACTTTATCACTCGGTTTTAATTATTGCGTGATGCTTTATAGAGGTGATGGAAGGGTGTATTAAGGGGGCCATCGCTAGGTATTTTAGTGTTTACCACACCTTTGAGATTCTTTCTTCCTCTTGAAGAATTCTTGTGTTTTTGAGCTAGTCTTTTCTTTTTCTGAGCCTTGGTCAGTCTTAATACATCCTGTTAGGTATTCGAGTGGCCCTATTATCCCTGTGTCTGTTGGTAGAACTTGGGGGGTCTTTAGAGCCGGGGCATTTTCAGGTTCTACGATCCAGCTGCTATCCAGGGATTCAACAGGTATTGGTAGGTAAAAGGGTACAGTACCATCCCGGCATTTGCCCGAAGACGAAGTGGGAAACCACGGAAAACCACTTCGAGGATGGCTGAGGTGGGAATCGAACCCCCTCTACTCATTTGGAACACCCGAGGCTGAGTAGACCCCGTTTCAGTCCTCATACCACTTTTTCAAATTTCGTGGCAGAGCCGGGAATCGAACCCAGGATCTCCGGGGCGGCAGCTAACCATGCTGACCGCTACGCTACGGAGGCGACAGTCTTGTAGATTAATAAAAATATACTTAGAAGAATAAATAAATGTAAACAATGGAATGAGTAAAATTGAATGTGATGAAATATTTGAATATGGCGGTTTCTTCGAGATCTGTCATTATTATTTCGAATAACAGTTCTGCGTGTATCGTTTGCCTTTGTCACGTTTCTCTACCTGCGAAGTAGGCACAGCTGCTCTAGCACAAAGGATTTGTGGGTATTCCAGAATGGGTGGAAGAGATACATACCACGTCATTCCCAAGGGATGCCTGTTCGAAGTAGCATTTGACCGTTGGTTTCCCGAGAAGCAGATAGTTTCTTGGCATGGTGGGTGATTTTTTTTTTCTAACATACGATCAAGAAGATCATAATGTCGGGCGTGGAGGACGACAGTCCGCCTGATGATGATTTATATATTTCAATCACATTAGTAGTACAGCATATGAATTGAAAGAAAAAAAATAGCACCCGAAGTGAGACTCGAACTAGCATACCGGCGATTACTGGGCCCGAACGTTACCGGGTGAGCCACGCGTCCTGCTGAAACTCGGTAACATCTTTACTGGATATGAAGCGCTCGGGAAGCTTCGAAGTCGATTTTCTCAAGAAATTATGAATATGGCATTGAACGGCTTTGGGAAATTGTTGTTCGAGGTCTGAACTTTACATACCCGAAGCGGGGAAAATTACAAAAAATCCGATTGCCGTAGGGTCCCCTTGTAAGTCTACCTGTACATTTTGAGAAAGAGATTTTTCACTTTTCCATTCTCTGACTCGTCGAATTGACGGGTTGGGTCAAGTTTTAAGATCTGCGAACGGAGTGGCAGATAATGGTCGGGTCAAAAAGTCTGAAATGAACTCCGCGACATCCGCTTCTACCGAAGCAATGACATGATTGAATTTTGTGGTTCCACTTTTTATACCTAAGTTCGTGTATGATTTAACTTGAGAGAGCCATACCGATACACTCGGTGAGTTTTTAATATATTTAAATATTAGAAGCCATTTTTCAGTGTGGCCAAAGTAATCATCAGTAAAATTGCTTTTCAGTCGGTGGACACGAGTGCACCCAATTAGTTTGGGTAGGGAGTAGCGATTAATTTCCTAGTGCCTGAAATGAATACATGAATTATGTTCCAATTGGATGATGACTGCTTCTCCCCGCTCAATCTGATTGCGTACAGAAGTGTCGACCAACTGTTATGCAATATAGTCTACATATCCCAGGACGTATCCGTGCTCGTTAAATCGTGCACCATGGCCACGCGGGCAGCTCCAGGAAGTCCGGAGATTGAAGGTTTGAATCCCGGCGCTGACAGTGGTTATTCCCCGGTTTCTACCCTCCCTCCAGACAAATACCGGGATAATACCTTACTTAAGGCCACAAGCGCCTCATTCCCAATCTTCACCTGAATTACAAATACACACACTAGGACAGACAACACAGAGACACAGGTTATCAGACAAATTGTACACACACCCAAGTACACGGGGTTACATGACCATGATGACATAAAGCCTCTAAGCAATCAACAACTAAACTAAGCACGGTTGATAGAGATTAAGCTAGAGCAACAATAAGAACAACGTTGGACATACAAGGCTCTTCAAGTGAAAGTTCCGGAACAATCAGAGCGCATTAGTTCATCAGCGGTTAAGTTCTCGCCTGCTGTACTCAAGATTGCACGATGGAATCCTGGCGCAGTGAGTTGGCATTTCCCCCAAGGGGCTCACATCTAGTGAGACGTGGGGTTGGCGACCACGGGACCCCAACTGAGTCCGGCATTGCTTCCAATTACTTGTGCCGGGCTCCTCTCTGTTCTCTTTCCTGTCGGCCTCCTTTGGTCAACTCTTGTTCTCTTCCTACCCCGACGGTATTAGGGTATCCGAGGCCTAGAGAGTCTCTTCCTTTCCCGCCTTAATTGACCCTTCTCTCATCTTTCCTGATGTCGCATTCTTCTAGGGATCAGCCTTCTTTTTCTTTTCATTATAGTTCCTCTTCTTTCTCCTTAAGATTCCCGCCCTTTTTATTAATTAGCTCCCCGTGTCTCTAAATTACATTTTGTGAGTTCTTTTTCCTTTTTTTTTTCTCAACTCAACCACATTTTGTAAGTATTTTCAATCTACATTGCATTTTGTCAGTACAGTATTTTGAATCGCGGGCTTCCACATATTGTGAATATTTTGAATCTACCTTACATTTTGTAAGCATTTTCAAATTCAATTGCATTCTGTAAGTATTTTGAAGCTAAACTACATTTTGTGCGTATTTTTCAATCTAAATTCCTTTTGTAAGTATTTCCACTTCACATTTTGTGAGTCGTTTCAATCTAAGTTCCATTTTGTAAGTATTTTCAGTGTAACTTAATTTTCGTTATGGTTTCCATTTCATTGTCATTTTCGTTATCACCCAAACCATTAGGGGCCGATAACCTAGATGTTAGGCCCCTTAAAACAACTATCATCTTCATCATTATGAGTTGGCAATTGAGGGTGCGTAAATGCGAGGGAGCCGTGCCGGTAGACTTACTGGCACGTTAATGATCCCCTTCGGGACAATATTGTTACGAATGCTAGACAGCTTCGTCGCCCCGCGCGTGACTCTGGCCGCCCCAGGCTATCCTGACTGTGCGTTACCAGCGATTTGCGCAACATTGAAGACAGGCAGTACAAAATACAAAATAGACCGTGAACCCTGGTCAATTCTGGAAACATCCATCGAGTCACCAGCCTCGCTATATAAAGCGGCCTCACCAGCGAGGGACGAACAGTGTTTTTGAGCGAGTGCGACAATAGTTGGTGACGTGACGTGCGAAATTACGAGGCTATTGCAGTGCGGTGAAGTGCTGTGTGGATTGCGAAACGCAGTGGACAGTTTTCCTAGCCTGCGGACGGCGAGACAGTGTACATTCAGAACAAGTGAGTGTGCTTGTTTACTTGAGGGAGAGTGCCGTTTCTTTTAGTCGAGGACACCGGACTCATTCGTGAGAAGATTAACTGCAAGGCCGAGTGAAAAGAAGGTGAGTGAACTCCATAAGGGAGGAAGCTGACTGAGACTGCCCATTGGTTTCCAAGTGTTTATGGTGTACTGTAACTTATTTCTGACCTGCAATAAACCTAACATTCCTTTAAAGTAACAATTGTGTTGTGCTTTACCCATCGTAATCCAGTTAACAAACTTGCCACTAGGGGTAACACGTAACAATATTATGGCACCCCGATGTCTCTAAAAGCCTCAGAATATAAAAGGGACGTCCACAGTTTATTCTCTGGATGCGGTGACCCAACTAAACATTGAATGTTTCTGTGTTGCGAACCACGACGCGTTCTGTTCGGAGTGACAACATTCGCGGAATGCAATATAGCTTTATAACATGCCTCTTAAACACAAGGCTACAACACCAATTGAAAACCAATATGACCACTTGACAACTCGACCACAGCGGAGTTAGGCTGTTGTGAAGTTTACCCTCCGGTCATCGAGTTTCAGTTGAACAGCATTCCAGCGGATTTAATTGAATGTGATCTGAAGTGTAATTAGCTGGCATTGTCAGGGCCAAGGGAGGGGCCCGTCAGTGTCAACCACACCTCCATTCATAACTTCGTTTCGTTTAGGGCCCTGATGTTCGCAGAGAAGCACCAGCTTCCACCGCTAAATAGCGTCTTTTATTCGTTTGATAAAAATTTCCGACTGTTTTCAAGCTGGTGGTGATTTTTATTATTATTTGAGAACCTTACACACTGTGGGCATCATCTCCGTGTACTTGGAGTGTGAGTTCATTTTGTCTGAGACCCTATAATTCTGTGCTGGCTGTTATTTATTATTTATATGTTTGTTTATTCGTTTATTTATTTGTTTATAAATTTGTTAATTTATTTTTATTTGTTTATTTATTTATTTATTTATATATATATATATTTGTTTATTTCTTTATTTGTTTACTTGTTTATTTACTTACTTGTTTATTTGTTTATTTATATGGCCTATTTGTTTATTTGTTTAATCATTTGTTTTTTATTTATTTATTTCTTTGTTAATTTCTTTCTTGTTTTTTTTATTTGTTTATTTGCACACAACAGGATTTATATCCCAATTACAGTGGCATAAAGATTACACAGTATGTTATACTAACTTAAATTAAACAGTATCTAAATAAAAGTAGAGGTGAACAATGTGAAATTAAAACAGTCTAATACCAGGTTGCCTAGGTAGAATGACACAGTGGTAAGAATTCATGATTTACAATTTGCAACGTTTGAAATATTATTTCTAGAGAGTGGTTATAAATTCCATCAAAAAAACTGTTAAGGTAGTACTAAAATGTATGACATTATTTCCTCGATCAACATTGTTGAAGATATATAGTCTCTTTATCGGTGAATGTTTGTGGGCAGATGTCATGGTCCATCTAATTTCAAATGTGATATTGTTTCTTGAATTGATGCGTGGTACACGGAACTTTAAGAGAGAGAGGATTTTGGAATCATCAATATTGAATCGTCTATAATTATGAAAAGGAATCTCTTAGCATTTATTTTTCATTGTAATTATTAGGGTCAGGGATGGGGTAGAAGCCCCTGGAGTTGAAAAAATATTTTATCCCGGCATTTTCCTGGCGGAGTGTGGGGGAAATCACGGGAAAACCGCATCAGAATAGCCACTGTCAGCGCCGTGGTTCAAAGCTCCGATCTCCGGGCTTGGTGCAGCAATCCACCGCGGTCATGGTGGTGCGCACACGGCTATAACGAGGCGTAACATCGAGATTATCTGCATTAGGACTAGGGGCTTATATCCTCGATGTTCTGATAACAACAATCGCCAGTACTTGACTGTCGAGTTGACGTTTGCCTATCCGAGGCTCGACAGCGACCTTCCTGTGTGTCTTTATATTGGGGGCTGATGACCTCGATGATCTCATAACAACAATCGCCACGACTTGACTCTCGAACTGACGTTTGCCTATCCGAGGCTCGACAGCGACCTTCCTGTGTGTCTTTATATTGGGGGCTGATGACCTCGATGATCTCATAACAACAATCGCCACGACTTGACTCTCGAACTGACGTTTGCCTATCCGAGGCTCGATAGCGACCTTCCTGTGTGTCTTTATACTGGGGGCTGATGACCTCGATGTTCTGATAACAACAATCGCCAGGACTTGACTGTGGAGTTGACGTTTGCCTATCCGAGGCTCGACAGCGACCTTCCTGTGTGTCTTTATACTGGGGGCTGATATCCTCGATGTTCTGATAACAACAATCGCCACTACTTGACTGTGGAGTTGACGTTTGCCTATCCGAGGCTCGACAGCGACCTTCCTGTGTCTCTTTATATTGGGGGCTGATGACCTCGATGTTCTCATAACAACAATCGCCAGGACTTGACTGTCGAACTGACGTTTGCCTATCCGAGGCTCGACAGCGACCTTCCTGTGTGTCTTTATATTGGGGGCTGATGACCACGATGATCTCATAACAACAATCGCCACGACTTGACTCTCGAACTGACGTTTGCCTATCCGAGTATCGACAGCGACCTTCCTGTGTGTCTTTATACTGGGGGCTGATGATCTCGATGTTCTGATAACAACAATCGCCACTACTTGACTGTCGAGTTGACGCTTGCCTATCCGAGGCTCGACAGCGACCTTCCTGTGTGTGTTTCTACTGGGGGCAGATGACCTATTGTTCTCATGTATGAGCATCCTTGCGATGCGGAACCAGCCGCGACACATGCTGCGTGTTGCGACCAGGAATCCACTTGTACATTCCTCTCTGTTTGAGTGTGAAACATTATACAGACCAGATTCCACTGCAGTCTTCTACACTCGACACCTACCACCATAGCCGTACGCACCTTCAAATAGTGTAGTTCAGATCCTGTCCTAAGTTCGTCTGCATCAATGAATTCGGTCAAGAACCATTATAGGTTTTATAGCTTCTTTAAGAAGAGCTTGTTTATCCAGGATTATCCTCCAATATTACGTCAGCAATACATTGGTTCAACGTCCCTACGAACGTTTACTCACATACACAAGGATATTCAGCAAAAGGAGCCAACTCAAATATCTCTGTCCACAGTGTCATCTTCTGTTATATTATTTCTTTCTAAATCTTTCTTTATCTCTTGAATCCACATTGCCTTCTCTTCCAAAGGTCCTTGAATATCCTTTTTGTTAATCTAAAACCACCCATTCTGTAAATATATCCAAAAAATATAAATCTCCTTTTTCATATCGTTTCCGTTTTGCTTTCTATAGTCCTGTATATTTCATCATTAGATCTTAATTTCCATACATTTTTGTTTTCACTGGGCCTAGGATTTTTCCCATAATTCTCCTTTATGGTACTTAAGTTTGTCTAATTTATAATTTAACTAGCAACCCGCCCCGGTTTCGTCCGGAACAGTTACGAATACATTACGTGATAAGAGATTCTTTTTCAATGTCAATGAACTACGAACTATATCCGTTCTACGTCTCGGCATGATGGTTTAAAATCACTGACTGGACTGGACTAATAATTATATTATCATGGAGATGCATGTGCAACGAATTCTTGTCAGACGTAGGCTAATTTAAGAATGGCGAGGTGCATGAAACACAAATCCCCCTTCCGTCCAATCTTAACTTGACTGTGTATATTGCGGAGCGAAAAGTTCACAGGCGAAATTTAAAAAAGCCGAGTTGCACTTCCAGGGAAACTCCAAACACAACCACTCCACTCGGACAGTTTGCTGCTGGATGTATCTGGGGTAACAGGCTCGGCCGCTAGATTGGCTGTAACTGGGATGATAGGCACGTCCCTAACTATCTCGTAAACTGTCGCCTCAGTAATTGGATGGAGATCGTTCGAAGAAATGAAAATGAAAAAACACTTATACCGGGCGATGTATTGAAGATAGAGATATGCTGTCTTTGTAGAACTTTTCATGCTGAACAGTTCTTACACGCATACTCTAGACATTTTTAACGGTTTGCCCAGCATAAACTTAAAAAGCGTACGGACGCTCTGTTATTTTTTCGACGTTTTCACTGAAATGTTTACTGCTTGGCTTTCTTTGATCATAAATAAATTATTTTTTACAGAAAGCTTTCTCGAGATATCCTTTACAGAATGGCGAAAACCGCATCAAAATCCATCCTGTGGTTCTGGAGATTACCCGTGACATCCAAGAATCTGGAACTTTGTTTTATACTAAGTAGAGATAGGCCTACTGGGCATTCCTTCGCATATATGCATTCTGGTTTTACCATTGTAGTACAGTGCCCTATTTTAAGTTTGGATTATTATTACTTTGTGATTAATACTGAACATGATTCATGGAGTCGAGCTTTGCCAGTCGATAGTTGACTTTCTCTTCCCTGTTCCTTACATGGAGTGAAGGAATGTTATGTTATCAGTGATGATGCTGACCCCGGCGTTATTAGTTCAAACACTAAATCAATATCTCCAAGGCCAAGGGGGCGTGTGTCAGTGTGACACTGCACCAGGCAACCTACTTAGCACAAGTAGTGGGTGATCCTGGACATTCCATATTCCAGCCTGGATCTTAGTTGAATATTGTTACCTCTCCTCTTCTACTTCTTGGTTCGTTGAGACCCCTTGGACCACGTGGTTCCTAACTCTGGCGAGCTTTCCTCTTAGCCCAGTATTCCTTCATCTTTGCGCTATGGATTGCGTTCCTTTCCTGAGTCTCGTGTTGTCCATTCTGAACATGTGACGGTAGAATAGGCTGTTCCAGCCGAGCTGCTCGCCAGTGAGAAATGGAGTACTCGCCGCCTTGGCGTGAGTAAACCTGCAACATGCAATACAGCTCTGCTGTGGGGGCTGCCGCCACTGGGCGGTGGATACTTCAAGACTGGCGCGAAAGTGCATGGACTTGTGTTATGACCTTTACCCAGTGACGTATTGGCTATCACCCCCGGTCCCTCTCCAACCTTGCTCCGAGCATCACTGTCGAGTACTCGCGTGTACGCATACTCAAACTCGTGGATTTGGAACAGCCGGCCGTAGAAGATAGTCTCCTCTTTATTTCTACCTCTCTACAATATAGTGAATGGCACAGTTAGAACATGTATAGGCATTATTTCAGTGTTTTCTTAGTAGATTGAGGGTACATGTTGTTTTTGCAGTAGGTCCACACGTGTTGATACACAGATAATCACACTAAACAAGTAAACTTGAAGCTCAAAAGTCACTGACATTATCATAACAAAATATCACATAATACAGTTCTAACAAACCTGTATCTAAAATAGTGTGGAATTTTATTTTAACCGACATATTCGTAGATATGGATTGGTGGCTTCGATGGAGTAGTTGGTAGAATGCTGAACTGCTCTGCCCAAGAGCGTGGGCTCAAACCCGGCCTAAGTCGTCGGATTTTTATCCGAGCGTTAAAATCATTGAGTATGCCTTCCTTCCGACATGAAGTAAAGCTGGTGGGCCCATGTCATAGGTTTATGGCATGTAAAAGAAACTACCACTACAGTTGATAGTGTGTTGCTAAATTTGTAGGTTAATTGGTAAGAAAGGCTCTATCAAGTTCCAACGTTCGCTGCTAGGTGTCAGTGGCATCTGCTAGCCAAAGTCGGAACTACTTGGAATTGAACATTTATTCATCTTCATTCATTTAATCTCCTCTCGTGAGGTTGGCGTCAGAAAGGGCATCCAGCCGTAGAAACCACCAGCAACGTGGATTTTCATCGCATCTCATCCCCGACCTCGTTGGAAATGGATTTAACCCTTTATAGGGCAGAATATTGAGGACACGGTATTTTGTTTGTATTTTTTAAAATGTAATTTTGATTATTTTAGCCTAATATTGATTATTATTAATTTTAATTTGTGTTTACTTTAACATCTTAATTTTCATATTGTTTTTATAATTATTAATAATTTTAATTTTATACGCTTATTCTTTTAATTTTTACACGCATATTTATTTTAATTCTAATTTTTAAAGTCATATTGTTTTAATTTTTAATTTTAATTGTTTTTATTTAAAAATAATACAGTTTTTTTAATCACTTTAGGTCAAGAAGGTAATGAGATAATAGTTGGTTTTTGGAAATATTAACACTTCAAAAGAGAAAACATGGCTGGAAAATTCAGCATGTTTGACAATATAAATTGTCCTCATAATAGGTGGTTAACACACAGACCACTAAACTATAAAGGGTTTATAAGAGGTAGACATAGAATTAGTGGATCAGGATTAATAGCCTAAGTGTAAAGGATCCGATGATTATCACTTGACGATCATCATCTTCATTTCCCCTTTTCCAGTTGACACTGGGTGGGGGCAAATATAGTTCGTCTCCACTTTGTTCTGTCTTTCCACCATTCCTTTTCCGACACGGTGTTCCAATCCAGGTTCCGTTTTCTAATACTATTCTCTACAGAGTCCATCCAACGCATTCTTGGTCTTCCTCGTCCTCTCTTCCCTGTCATCCGTCGTTCCAGTGCTCGTCTTGGTAGCCCTACTTCATTCATCCGTTTGACATGACCAAACCATCTCAATCTGTTTTGCTCCAGTTTGTCATTTAATTTCTGTACTCCCAGTTCTTTCCGTATATCTGTCCCTCCTCGTTTTCTGGACCATACTTCTCAGGAATCTCATCTCAGCTGCTTGTACTCTGCTCTCATCCCTCTTAGTCATTGTCCAAGTTTCTGCTGCATATGTCATTATAGGAACATAATATACTTTGTACATAACTTCTTTAGCCTTATTTGGTATATCCTTGTTCCATACTAGTCCCCGTACCTGTTGGTAGAAAGCGCTCCCGAGTTGTATTCTTCTGCTAATTTCCAAATCTAGTCTTCCACATTCAGTCAGTGCACTTCCCAAGTTTTGAAGTCTTTCACCACTTCCAATTCCTTATCCCTGACTTTGATTACTCCTTTTCCTTCTTTCTTATCTCTACTCATCACCACTGTTTTACTCTCCTCCATATTTATCTTCAAACCCCATTGCTCAATCTTTTCATTTATTAAGTGTAACTGTTCTTGTAAGCCTCCGTGGCTTAGGCGGCAGCACGCCGGCCTCTCACCGCTGGGTCCGTGGTTCAAATTCCGGTCACTCCATGTGAGATCTGTGCTGGACAAAACGGAGGCGGACAGGTTTTTCTCCGGGTACTCCGGTTTTCCCTGTCAAAAATTTAATTCCAGCAACACTCTCCACTATCATTTCATTTCATCTGTCATTCATTTAATCATTGCCCCGGAGGAGTGCGTCAGGCCTCGGCAGCCGGCACAGTCCATATCCTCGCCGCTAGATAGGGGCTTCATTCATTCCATTCCTGACCCAGTCGGAGACTGGAAGCAGGCTGTGGATTTTCATTTTCAACCTCCATCTCATCCTCGCCCCAGATCACAACGCCGTCTGCAAACAACATTACCTTCATCTTTGCCCTACTATAATCTTTCCTTGTTGCCTTCATGATGTCATCCGTCAACATTGCGAACAATAATGGTGACAACACACTTCCTTGCTTTAGTCCAGTGTCAATTTTAAACCATGCGAGTGTATTTCATATAATTTTCTTTCACCTATAGGAAATAACACCCATTATAATTTGAACACAATCGTGTTGACCAATTGAAAATAATTTTAATTGTATATACTATGGCAACACTGATAAAGCTCTCCCCCCAGAGGTTCACATCTAGCGGGACGTGGGTTGGTGACCACGGGACCCCAGCTGAGTCCAGCATTGCTTCCAGTTACATGTGCTTGGTCAACTCTTGTTCTCTTCCGACCCCGACGGTATTAGGGTATTCGAGGCCTAGGGAGTCTCTTCCTTTCCCGCCTTAATTGGCCCTTCTCTCAACTTTCCTGTTCCTCATTCTTCGAGGGTTCAGACCTCTTGTTTTCTTTTCATTCTATTTCCTTTACTCTATAAGATTCCCGCACAGTTTTTCTGAATTGGCTCCCCGTGTATCTAAATGACCTTTAGCGACTTTTTTCAATCTAAATTACATTTTGTGGGTATTTTCAATTTAAGTTGCATTTTCGACCTAAATTGCATTTTTCAAGTATTTTTTAACCTCGATTGCATTTTGTAAGGATTGGCAATCTAAATTGCCATATAGTAGTCTATGAATGTACGTGGAGGCACTTCTGTGAGTATTTTGAATTTTAATTGCATTTTGTAAGTATTTTCTACCTAACCCTCATTTTTTAAGTATTTGCAATCTAAATTGCATTTTGTATGGTGGGCATTTTGTGAGTATTTTGATTCTCAATCGCATTTTGTGAGTACATATTTTGAATCTAAAGTACATTTTGTGTTTTCAGTCTGAATTGCATTTTATAAGTATCGTCAATCCAAATTAGTATTTTGAATCTAAATTACATTTTGTAAGTATTTTCAATTTCGGGCCGATAACCTAGATGTTAGGCCCCTTAATACAACAATTATCATTTTCAATTTAAATTGCATTCTGTAAGTATTTTGAATTTCAATTGCACTTTTTGATTATTTTGAATATGAAATGTCCTTTTTCAATCTAAATTGCATTGTCTATTTTCAATTTCAATAACATTTTGTAAGTATTTTGAACCTAAATTGAATTTTGTACGTATTTTCAATCTCAGTTGCATTTTGCAAGTATTTTGAATTTCAATTGCATTTTATAA
Organism: Meconema thalassinum; assembly: GCA_946902985.2. Classification (NCBI taxonomy): domain Eukaryota; kingdom Metazoa; phylum Arthropoda; class Insecta; order Orthoptera; family Tettigoniidae; genus Meconema; species Meconema thalassinum. The sequence goes on from OX336393.1 coordinate 51,874,245, forward strand.
CCATTTTGAATCTACATTGAATTTTGTACGTATTTTGAAACAAAGCTACATTTTGTGCGTATTTTTCAATCTATTGCTTCTAAATTCCCTTTGATAAGTATTTCCACTCTACTTTTTGTGAGTCGTTGCAATCTGAGTTCCATTTTGTAAGTATTTTCCGTCTCACTTAATTTTCGTTGTGGTCTCCATTTCCTTGTCATTTTCACTTTCACGCAGACCATTAGGGGGCGATAACCTAGATGTTAGGCCTCTTAAAACAACAATTATCATAATCATCATCATGATAAAGCTCTAGTCCTCTAAAGAGAGAAGAAGGGACAAAGAGACGTAGGGTTTATTGGTCTCGCTATGTTCGAATCCCACAATACCGCATTGGGTTGCAGATTAGTTCCGCTCATTAGATTGCGCTGGAACATTCCGGGGATTTGTTTGAGAACAGCTGGGCTGGTAAGAGGATCAGTCAAGGAATGGTAAGCAGAGTTTTGCGATATCAAAATTCTTTCAAAGCCTGTCAAGTGCTCGTTGCTGCTGGGGTTGAAATCTTTTAAACCCGCTCTTGACCTGCCGACTGAATAACAAGCAGACGTCAGAGTCAATATTTTAGTAATAATGCAGATATTCAAAATGAATGTCCTTCCTTCCCTCAGAATTCTTATAGTTCCCCTTATTTCAATACATGCAAAGTGAATCAGCATGATTTGACTGCAATGTGAAGCTTTACCTTACGTCGATGTATTGCTAGTAGTTAAACTTAGCTGTGCAACCGAGTGCTTTGATTCGTACTTAACGACTGAAATGGGTACCTGTAGTTCGAAGACCTGAGTTTGAATCGCCGCGTAGGCAACAGCCATTCTGAGAGGTGCTTCCTTGATTCTTTTTACAGTGAAGGAAATAGTTTTCAGTCGGTCTACACATGAATGTACTCAATTTATTGGGAGTTAACACTAAATGTACAACTTTTATACCCCCCAGGGGCTCACATCTAGTGGGACGTGGGTTGGCGACCACGGGACCCCAGCTGAGTCCGTTATTGCTTCCACTTACTTGTGCCGGGCTCCTCTCTGTTATCTTTCCTGTCGGACCCTCTTGGTCAACTCTTGTTCTCTTCAGACCCCGACGGTATTAGGGTAGCCGAAGCCTAGGGAGTCTCTTCCTTTCCAGCCTTAATTGGCCCTTGTCTCATCTTTCCTGATCCCTCATTCTTTGAGGGTTCCACCTTCTTTCTCTTTTACATTTTGTACGTATTTTCTATGTAAATTCCGTTTTGTGAATATTTTCAATCTAAATTGCGTTTTGTAAGCATTTTGATTTTCACTTGTATTTTGTGAGTATTTTGAATATCAATTGCATTTTGTAAGTCCTTTGAATCTACATTGAATTTTGTGGGTATTTCGAATCTAACTTGCATTTTATAAGTATGTTGATTCTAAACTCGATTTTGTGCGTCTTTTCCGTCTAAATTCCACTTAGTCAGTCTCTTTCCTTTAGCTTGCCTTTTGTGAGTGCTCTCAGTCTAAGTTACATTTAGTACGTGTTTTCAGTCTGCCTTCGTTTTCGTTCTGGTTTCCATTTCATTGTCATTCTCGCTATCACCCAGACCATTAGATGCCGATGACCTCGATGTTAGGCCTCTTAAAACGACAATTATCATCATCATCATCATCTTGTACTAGACTAGCCTACTTAGGCAACACTGAGGTAAAGGCATCCTAAATTCGTATTATCTATACTTATATAGAAGAGTTTGTTTGTTTGTTTGTTTGTTTGTTTGTTTGCTTGCTTGTGTGTTTTAAACACGCTATTCGCTGGAACTACCAGTCGGATTCGATTTTTTTTTTCGTGTGGCCTCCTGAGAGGCCGAGTGCAGGTCTTTCTAGTCGACGCCCGTGGGCAACCTGCGCGTCGGGATGAGAGATGAACGGATGAAGATGAAATGGGGCAAGGATGTGGAAGGAAGCGGCCGTGGCCTATCAGAAGGTACCGTCCCAGCATTTGCCTGGTTTTGAAAATGGGAAACCACGGAAAACCATTTCAAGGACGGCCGACGGTGGGGCTCGAACCCACGCGTCTACAGAGTCAGCAGAGAGCTTGGCCCCATGACCTAATGCTGCACTTTAGCCAGCGTAGCCACTACTGTCGGTATTTTTGTATTTGATAGCCAGATTTAAGAGGAATAGTTTAGGCTATGTAGCATTAGGCTACACCTCTCAGGTGACCTTAAAGATTGATTTTTGTTCAGTAAGTCGGAAGAACAAGCGTTCCCGAACAGCTTCAATAATACCCAAGTCTATTGTTGCCTGGCAATGCGGGCTGCATCATGTCGTCCCCACCAGTGCAGAATTGCGAGCTGCTTATAAATTGCAGTCACGAGAAGTGATTAGTGCAAGAAGATTTATTAGGTCCCTTAATACAGTTATCGTCATGACAATAGTATGCCTCTGTATAAAGGCGATGGTGTTGGTGCAGTATACTGAGGTTATCAGCTGCAATAAGCGTTGGTGCTTTCCGATCCTTACCCTTGAACGCTCCAGTTCTGTAGTAGTATTCATTATCATCCATAAAACAAATAAATCCACATGGCAAAGCCAGGCACTTCTGCTAGTCCTCTATTCTATCACCGGGAAATTCAACAAACACCCAAGTGACGAGGGCAATCTCCAATTGGCAGCAATTCTTTGTAGTGCGTTTTTTAAGGACGATTGTTCTCTTGATTTCGTGTTGCGAGACGACTTAGCAGCTGGGTAATGGCGAGAAGAGGTGGTGGGTTACTGCGGATCCCTCAAGTAGGCTCCATGTGGTGTGAACTTTATCTCACCTTTGGGATTACATTCTCTGGAGAGAAACAAACTTGAGTTTATAGTCTGAACAAGGCTTGCCCGGAACTAAGGGTTCTCAACTAGGCCTATAAGACATGAGTACTGTATGCTTTCCCAGCCATTATCATTCCCATTTCTGCAGAGCCAGGGATGTAGCAGCGGTTGTTACGACCGACCGTCCTTCCTGATGCCAACATAATGAGAGGAGTTCATGGGGATTAAGGTGAAGGAAGGAAGAGAGATTGGCACGAATACGAGAATAGCCTGAATTGCATAGTTTAATATGGGAAACCATTTCGAGGATGGGATTCAAACCCCTCCATGTTAACGCGCGTCAGTATTCTATGATCTCTATCCACGGTGACAATTGGCAACCTACTGATTTGTTCAATGAAACCAAGCTCTCGATCACAAAGCTTGGTGAAAAATTAATGATAAGTAGGGTATTATAATAATAATAATAATAATAATAATAATAATAATAATATCGTAAGGCCTTGGGTGCCAGATGCAAGCTTTATTATTTGCCACCCAGAGGGTAGCTTGCATGTCGAATTTTGTTATCCTTGAATCACTATGAAAGTCAAGGAGGTTAGGTAGCCTATCTCAGCTCCTTGAACACTATAGCGCTTTCTAGTAGAGAAATGAGGAACTTTGTGTTGGCGGAAACTCCCGAGATTAATTTTGCCATTATGAACATGGCCTACTGAATTCAAACGGCTTTTTTGACATGCCAACATCGTATGACATACGTTTCGTAATTTTTGCCGCCTTTCAAAACTCACTTACCACGGCCAGGAGCGAACCTTCAAATTTGGGGTTAGTAGACCGACACGTTAACCACTCACCCACCGTGGCTAGCTGATAAGTAGGGTATGGATGGTTAAGACCTTACTGTGCCTCAAAACTGGCTTGATATGACCTGTCAACGGGAAAATATGACCCATGCATGTGTGACAAGTAGTAATAACATAACCAGTGATGGACGAAGTAAAGAGGATATAAAATGTAGGTTGAATCCGACAAAGAAAGTAGTTCAACAGAAAAGGAATCTGTTGAAATCGAATATAAGATTTAGCTATTAGAAAGTCATTTTTGAAAACCATAGTCTGGAGCGTGACGCTCTATTGAAGCAAAACTTGGAATGTTGGCACAGCAGAAAAAAGAAGAATTGAAGCATGAAGAAACTTGGGGTAAAACTAAAGGCGGGAGTAACGAGGACCCATGACTCACCAAGCACGTGCTTGTATGTTTACACGCTATGTGGACTCTGGTCACATCAATCTTGTCGTGCTCTGCTTTTTAATTTCCATCGCTGCTGATTATGAGAGATACCCTATATCCACTTAACCCTCAATGGATACACTTCCTTAAATGAAATTTGAAGGTCACACTGGGGTCTGACTAACCCCTAATATGCTATACAACACATCATTTACAACAGATTTAAAAATAACTTGCGCGAATATTTTCAGAGATTCATTAACAATATTCTTAGTGAATTTACCATTGGATTTATAGAATGATGGTCCTACTACGATAAAATTTATTGTAGGCCTACAACTGAAAGAAATCTTATCAAATTAAGAATAATTAATATATTTTCTTTTTCAATTCTCCCCACTAAGAAACAATTCGCCACTAGCCAAGTATAAGTAAGATTGTGGATATTGTTAGGTCTACAAGTGTGTTCAAATGTAATTGTTCATCCACTGTCCGATGTTCATCGTATAATATGTGGGGTGTTAGCTTGCCACGGTGGGTGAGTGGTCAACGTGTCGGTCTACTAACCCCAAGCTTGCAGGTTCGCTCCTGGCCGTGGTAAGTGATTTTTGAAAGGCGGCAAAAATTACGACACCATGTCATACGATGTTGGCATGTCAAAGAACCCATTTGAATTCAGTAGGCCGTGTTCATAATGGCAAAATTATCTCGGGAGTTTCCGCTATAGTGTTCAAGGAGTTCAGATATCTAACCTCCTTGACTTTCATAGTGCTTCAAGGATCAACGAAATTCGACATGCAAGCTACCCTTTGGGTGTCAAATAACAAAGCTTGCACCCGGCACCCGAGACCATACGATATTATTTTTAGCCTATTTTCAATTTTGAAAAAATAGGCTTATGAGATCACCTTTTGTCCGTGTGTGTGTGCGTGTGTGTGTGTGTGTGTGTGTGTGTCTAATAAAATCTAAACGGCTGGAGCGATTTCATTAAAACTCGGTAAGTTCATAGCACTATTCCCGGCGACCTTGACCGTGCCCTTCAAATTTTGTTACGTCTCACCGATCCAACATGGCGGCTGTGCGAAATATTTCACTAGCATTCAATATCGCCGAAACAATTACCGATATCGCCCTGAAATGCTGTACGGTGATAAAGGGCACTACTAGAAGTTCACCTTTGAGACTTTCAAAAATCTGGTGACTACAAAACCAACATGGCGGCCAAGCGAAGTTGAGACTTTTAAATAGACTTTTCTCGCGAGTTAACTATTCAAATGTAATGAAACTTGGTACAGAAAATGTTTATACACATTGTAATGCACTGGAGTCTAATTTAGTTCAATTGTTTACATAACCTCAAAATGGTGGCTGTGCGAAATATTTCACTGACATTCTATATCTCCGAAACTATTACAGATATCACCCTGCAATTTTGTACGGTGATAAAGGGTACTGATACAAGTTTACCTATGTATATTTCAAAAAACCTGTCAAGTACAAAACGAACATGGCGACCAAGCGAATTTAAAATATTTTAATAGACTTTTCTCGTGATTTAACTCTCTGAGCGCAGTGAAATGTGGTACAGTAAATGATTTTGCAGATTGTAATGCACTGCCATCTAATTTAATTCAATTGTTTACATAACCTCAAGATGGAGGCTGTGCGAAATTTTAAAATTAAGTTTTATTTCTTGTGTCGTAATCATGCGATCGAAGTGAAAGTTTGAATAATGAACCTAGGCAATAATTGTCCTTGAATGGTACATAACTCTATTGCGTATACATATAACAATCCTAATTGGCGAGGTTCCGAAATATTTAGACGGTTCTCAATATCTATGAATCTTTTACAGCAACCAAACTGAAATTCTTTATGTTCATAGAGACTATGAACATATGTTCACCTATAGGACTTTCAGTAACCTGGTGAGCACAAATCCAACATGGCGGCGACGCGAAGTATAAATATTTAAATGGACGTTTCTCGCGAATTAACTATCCGAGTGCCGTGAAACGTTGCACGTTAAATCCTTTTACAAATGTTGATCCACTGGCATCTAATTTATTTCAATTGTTTGCATAATCACAAGATGGCTGCTGTGCGTAATTTTAAAATCTCGTTTTTACTTCTTGTGTTCTAATCATGCGATTGAAGTTTGAATACCACAAGTACACAATAATCTTAATGTAATAGTACAAAATTAAAAATCCAACCTGGCGACCATCTGAAATATTTAGACGGTTCTCAATATCTACGAATCTGTTACAGCAATTAAACTGAAATTTTGTATGTTGATAGAGGCAATTAACATGAGCAGGATATATGAAAATAGGCTGTATAGTTCTTCACGGAACTACTTGTTATTTATAGGAGTGTTCAAGTGAAAAAGGAACGAAACGACACTGTGGGTACAATTTACTCGTCATTCAAAAGTAATCACCACAGGCCTGTCCATTGCTTCACTAGCCGCAGGATTCCCTTTTCCCAGAAGTCTTGTGGTTGTGACAGGAGCCAATCCTGTACGGTGTCCTTCAGTTCGTCGTCCGATTGGAAACGTTTTCCCTCGAGACGAACCATTAACAGTGACGTGTATTTTGCGACACTCCGTAGCCTACGCAAGTCCGTCAAGAACTAACGGTCTGTACTGCTCACGAAGGGAGTGATTCTGCCCCAAGATAACGCTCGCCCACACGTCTCTAACGTCACACAATGTGTATTGGCCACGTTCAAGCGGGTACAACTTGAGCACCGCCCTACAGTCTGGACTTGTCACCCTGTGACTTCCATCTGTTGGGACCGCATCCACACGTTTGTTATCTGAATCTACTGGCATTACAATAGCATGTTTAATTAGATAAAACATAAAGTATTAATGCAACACATTGAGGGAAAAGTCGTTCGCTTAGGCTGTGTGTGTCATGTGCTACCGTATGTTTAAAATGAATGTTATACAGCCATAACTGCACCCTTTGAGTTCGGAGTGTTAAATGTACTTAAGGCGGCGGTCCCATGTCATAGATTTATGGCATGTAAAAGATCCTTTCACAGACTAAACTTGTGTAACGCTAAATTGTTAGGTTAGATTTCGTCGGAACGCTCTATCAAAAAGTTCCAACGTTCACCCCTAGTTATCATTGATATCTGGTAGCGAATGTTGGAACTACTTGAAATTGAACGGAACTTGTTGCTCACCCTAATAAGGGTGTCCACTGGAAGCAGCTACAGCCTCAGGCGAGCCGAACATGTCCTCGGACACTCCCGGCACTAAAAGCCATACGAGAAATAAATAAATAAATAAATAAATAAATAATGACATAATTTGAATGAGATTAGCTTAAATCATCTTATATTTGTCATGAAAAAAGAAAAATAACGGAAAAGTATGATATGCCATAAACATCCGGGTCCTAGTCATGATATTCAACAAGTTCGGATTCTATTCTAAAAACTATTCGTAAATTTTCTCCAAACATTATCCGCAGCTTATCCGCTATCCGCATGGCGAAACATTTTGCGGATATCCGCATCCCTGCAGGGCTTTAAGGTTCGCTTGCAAAACTAACGCATGAGTTTTGTCTTCCCATCCTTTACCCAGGGCTTACGAGCAAGTGACCCACGTGATCAACCTTAATGACATAATTGATTGATAACCGAAGAGATCTCGACAAGTGTCACACTGGGGTCCTATTGGCCGAAACGTAGTGAAACAATGGAGCTGCCGGTTAGACCTCGGCTCTACAGCGCTATCAACGTAGGCCTAACTCATAAGGTGCGTTCAAAAAGTAACGAGCCGGAGGCTGGAATGCCCAAACCGGTGACATCGGCTAATCGTGGCGTGTGTAACGAGGTATAGTTCCGACCAGAGCGTGGAAGGTCACAGCCCGTCGCTAGAGGGCACGCTTGCACGTCACGTGACGATACAAAGCGAGCAGCACCATGCATCAATCGTCCAACGCTGCCAGTCGCATTGCAAACAATGACATGGAGGCGTCAACCAAAGAGCAAAGAGGTGTTGTTCGGTTTCTGACAGCGGAAGGAGTAGGGGGAACGGACATTCATCGCAGAATGTCACAAGTGTACGGCGAACACTGCATGTCCCTTGCAAGGGTCAAGGCGTGGCACAGGCGCTTCAGGGAAGGATGGGTGTCGTTATCCGATGCTCGGTCTGGAGCACCCCCCTGCATTACCGATGACAACGTCCAGCTGTTTGATGCACTCATTGCCCAGGACCGCCGTGGTCGCTCCACGCCAATGCACGACCTCATACGGCCAACATAGTCGCGGCACTCCTGCAGAAATTCAAATGAAGGGTTCTCGGCCACCCTCCATACAGTCCAGACCTCTCTCCCTGTGATTACGCCATGTTTGGTTCCCTGAAAAGGGCTCTGCGGGACCAACGATTCACCTCGGACGCCGACGTCCAGCTGTACGTGCGGAACTGGTTCACATCGCAGCCCAGGAATTTTATGAGACAGCCATTCATCGCCTCGTGTCACAGTGGGACAAGTGCCTCAACAGCCAGGGCCAATACTTCTAACATACAGGTACTGGTTTCTGTAATTATGCCTCCAGCTCGTTACTTTTTGAACGCACCTTATACATAGAAGTGAAGGCCATGATTTCCGTGCTATCTTATACGTCTTCTTGTAGACTATCAAAAATCAAGTTATTCTGAATTTGAAGACTTCCACAAACACAAGTAACCATCCTCAAAATAGATTTTCAAATGCTCAGTCAGATTTAAATGCACCATACACTGAGTGCTTAGATAATTTCTATAACACAATGTTAGATGTAATAATGAACTATGCGGTCAATTTGTGCGGACAGTGGCTCCCCTGGCAGAAGAAAGTCGAAATTTGGGAACTCATTTAAATGAAGTCAGTTGTATTATTACTTCCAAACATGAAATGTTGAATTAATATATTTGTTACACACCCTGTATCCTGATGTTTCTAAAGAGTTTTCATTTATGTCATTCTGTTACGTAGTTTCGTTAATATTTGATGGTTTTTCTGTTGTATCATTGGAGGAGCTTGGACACCGTCGTCTTTAGTCCCATTGTTTAGAATTTGTCGGATACCTTGTGGTATTGTGGTGTATGTAGTAGTGGTAGTGTGCATTTGTATTTCAAGTGAAGATTGGGAAGGAGGCGGCCGTGGCCTTCTGATAGGAACAATCCCGGCATTTGGCTGGAGTGGAAGTAGGAAACCACGGAAAAAACACTTTCAAAATGGTGAAGTTGGGAATCGAATCCTTCTCTTCTCAAGTTTTGGCTCACGAGGTTAGTGTACTCTGTTTCAGACCTCAAACCAAAATGACAGAGTTGGGAAGCAAACCCGGTCCTCCGGGGCGACAGCGAAGAATGCTATCCGGAGGCGGACGCTCCGTAAATTCCAAACAGTGTCCAATCCTTGTGTATCTTATGTGCATCCTGAACCAACAGGAAGCCCCGCCCCTCCCTCGGCAATGGGGGTGGCAGCTACGCCACTGAGTCGGAAGGAATGACGTCATCAGACTGAGGGTAGACAAAAGGTTCTGGGCACATTGAATCAGAAAGGTCAAGGCGATAACATACAGTACCACGGAGGGTGAGCATGGAAAGGCCAGGCTGTCTGAAGGCGACACGTTCTTGTATGGGAGCAGTGAACGGCAACGTAGCACGGGCAGTGAAGATATTATTCCTCTCCGCGCATTTTTTTTCAAATGTCAATAGTAAGGCTAGTGGTGTCTGTCAGTCTGTCTGTCTGTTATTCCACGTAAAAGCTACTCAACTGATTTAGCTGAAATTTGTTATGAACATAGTTTACTAGCGGACCCGTGTGAGAAACCACACTTTCCCCAATATGTATGTATTCTTTATTGTCAAACAGATAGACTCCACTAGTGACAATATAATAATTAACAATAAAATTTACAAGTACACACATCAAAAAAAGTTTTGCATCACCTCGGTTCCAAGAGTTCCGGAACCGTTAAATACAAAGGGAATAGAGATCAACACAAACAACATTTCAGCTCGTTTTATTGCTCATGAGACCCACACATTGCATGTTGTACCATCATACAGCTAGACTTTCAGCATTTGTGGTCCAGATTGCAGTACACACCACTACCTCTAATACCCAGTAGCACGTCCTCTTGCATTGATGCATGCCTGTATTCGCCGTGGCATACTATCCACAAGTTCATCAAGACACTGTTGGTCCAAATTGTCCCACTCCTCAACGACAATTCGGCGTAAATCTCTCAGAGTGGTTGGTGGGTCAAGACGTCCATAAACAGCCCTTTTCAACATATCCCAGGCATGTTCGACAGGGTTCATGTCTGGCGAACATGCTGGCCACTGTAGTCGAGCGATGTCGTTATCTTGAAGGAACGCATTCACAAGATGTGCACGATGAGGTCGAGAATTGTCGTCCATGAAGACAAATGCCTCTCCAATATTCTGCCGATATGGTTGCACTATGGGTTGGAGGATGTCATTCAGGTATCGTAAAGCCGTTTCGGAGCCTTCCATGACCACCAGTGGCGTACGTCGGCCCCACATAATGCCACCCCAAAACATCAGGGAACCACCACCTTGCTGCACTCGCTGGACAGTGTGTCTACGACGTTCAGCCTGACCAGGGTGCCTCCAAACACGTCTCCGACGATTGTCTGGTTGAAGGCATATGCGACACTCATCGGTGAAGAGAACGTGATGCCAATTCCGTGGGGTCCATTCAGCATGTTGTTGGGCCCATCTGTACCGCGCTGCATGGTGTCGGGGTTGCAAAGCTGGACCTCGCCATGGACGTCGGGAGTGAAGTTGCGCATCATGCAGCCTATTGCGCACAGTTTGAGTTGAAACACGACGTCCTGTGGCTGAACGAAACGCATTATTCAACATGGTGGCATTGCTGTCAGGGTTCCTCCGAGCGGCAATCCGTAAGTAGCGGTCATCCACTACAGTAGTAGCCCTTGGGCGGCCTGAGCGAGGCCTGTCATCGACAGTTCCTGTATCTCTGTACCTCCTCCATGTCCGAACAACATCGCTTTGGTTCACTCTGAGACGCCTGGAAACTTCCCTTGTTGAGAGCCCTTCTTGACACAAAGTAACAATGCGGACGCGATCGAACTGCGGTATTGACCTTCTAGGCATGGTAGAACTACAGACAACATGAGCAGCGTACCTTCGTCCTGGTGGAATGACTGGAACTGATCGGCTGTCGTACCCCCTCCGTCTAATAGGCCCTGCTCATGCATGGTTGTTTACATCTTTGAGCAGTTTTAGTGACATCTATGAACAGTCAAAGGGACTGTATCTTGGATACAATATACACAGTCAACGTCTATATGCCGGAGATCTGGGAACCGAGGTGATGCAAAACTTTTTTTGATGTGTATATAAACAAAACAAAAACAGCAAACACGAACAAAAATATAAATACACTAGTGTATTATAAATCAACAACCACAATCATACAGACACGCACTCAAACATCCTATCTCAAGCATTCATTCATACAATCCCTTAGTACAAGAAACATTGAAATAATTATTACAGAAAAAACAAAACTATCTACAGTAAACGGAAAAAGGCAAAAACATAAAATAAAAGATCAGAAGAAAAAGTTCAGAAACTGGGGGGGGGGGGGGGGGGGGGGAAGTAATACAAGAGTGACATTCGAGGATCTAGGTTTATAATGAGAGACTTATGGAGATGTTTTTATTTCAACCAAATGATTATAGAACACTATTTACATTTCAGTTAGAATTCCAAGTTCTACGTTCTCTAACTTAAGAAGGCATTCACTGAAAATTGGATCATCATAACACTCACCGGTTATTCGATATTTATGAATTTATACGGTTTGAGTACTCATTCCTTTGATTTACTGTTTCTGAAATCCATGCAAAATGATCAAGGAAATACCTCAGAATGTTAAAATGGCATGAAACAGGCGTCACATCGGCCAAAATGTGAAGTGGACTGCAATTATGGAGCGTATTTTCCTACAGCAACAGTATCTTCAAATCGCGCAATATCTACGAATCTATTACAGCAATCAAACTGAATATTTGTATTGATCCAGGCAATTAATTGACTAAGAGTAGGATATATGAAAATAGGCTATTTAGTTCTTCACGGAACGACTTGTGACCTTTACGGTAGACTGGTAAGCTATGCCTGGATCCCATGGCCTGTGAGCGCTTGCTGTGCTTGTAGCAAGTAGTATGACCGCCTGTGGCATTATGGGATATTGCAATCCATAGCCTGTGAGCGCTTGCTGTGCTTGTAGCAAGTAGTATGACCGCCTGTGGCATTATGGGATATTATAATCCATGGCCTGTGAGCGCTTGCTGTGCTTGTAGCAAGTAGTATGACCACCTGTGGCATTATGGGATATTACAATCCATGGCCTGTGAGCGCTTGCTGTGCTTGTAGCAAGTAGTATGACCGCCTGTGGCATTATGGGATATTATAATCCATGGCCTGTGAGCGCTTGCTGTGCTTGTAGCAAGTAGTATGACCGCCTGTGGCATTATGGGATATTGCAATCCATGGCCTGTGAGCGCTTGCTGTGCTTGTAGCAAGTAGTATGACCGCCTGTAGCATTATGGGATATTACAATCCATGGCCTGTGAGCGCTTGCTGTGCTTGTAGCTAGTAGTATGACCGCCTGTGGCATTATGGGATATTACAATCCATGGCCTGTGAGCGCTTGCTGTGCTTGTAGCAAGTAGTATGACCGCCTGTGGCATTATGGGATATTACAATCCATGGCCTGTGAGCGCTTGCTGTGCTTGTAGCAAGTAGTATGACCGCCTGTGGCATTATGGGATATTACAATCCATGGCCTGTGAGCGCTTGCTGTGCTTGTAGCAAGTAGTATGACCGCCTGTAGCATTATGGGATATTATAATCCATGGCCTGTGAGCGCTTGCTGTGCTTGTAGCTAGTAGTATGACCGCCTGTGGCATTATGGGATAGTACAATCCATGGCCTGTGAGCGCTTGCTGTGCTTGTAGCAAGTAGTATGACCGCCTGTGGCATTATGGGATATTACAATCCATGGCCTGTGAGCGCTTGCTGTGCTTGTAGCAAGTAGTATGACCGCCTGTGGCATTATGGGATATTACAATCCATGGCCTGTGAGCGCTTGCTGTGCTTGTAGCAAGTAGTATGACCGCCTGTGGCATTATGGGATATTGCAATCCATGACCTGTGAGCACTTGCTGTGCTTGTAGCTAGTAGTATGACCGCCTGTGGCATTATGGGATATTACAATCCATGGCCTGTGAGCGCTTGCTGTGCTTGTAGCAAGTAGTATGACCGCCTGTGGCATTATGGGATATTACAATCCATGGCCTGTGAGCGCTTGCTGTGCTTGTAGCAAGTAGTATGACCGCCTGTGGCATTATGGGATATTACAATCCATGGCCTGTGAGCGCTTGCTGTGCTTGTAGCAAGTAGTATGACCGCCTGTGGCATTATGGGATATTACAATCCATGGCCTGTGAGCGCTTGCTGTGCTTGTAGCTAGTAGTATGACCGCCTGTGGCATTATGGGATATTGCAATCCATGGCCTGTGAGCGCTTGCTGTGCTTGTAGCAAGTAGTATGACCACCTGTGGCATTATGGGATATTACAATCCATGGCCTGTGAGCGCTTGCTGTGCTTGTAGCAAGTAAAATGACCGCCTGTGGCATTATGGGATATTACAATCCATGGCCTGTGAGCGCTTGCTGTGCTTGTAGCAAGTAGTATGACCGCCTGTGGCATTATGGGATATTACAATCCGTGGCCTGTGAGCGCTTGCTGTGCTTGTAGCAAGTAGTATGACTGCCTGTGGCATTATGGGATATTGCAATCCATGGCCTGTGAGCGCTTGCTGTGCTTGTAGCAAGTAGTATGACCGCCTGTGGCATTATGGGATATTACAATCCATGGCCTGTGAGCGCTTGCTGTGCTTGTAGCAAGTAGTATGACTGCCTGTGGCATTATGGGATATTACAATCCATGGCCTGTGAGCGCTTGCTGTGCTTGTAGCAAGTAGTATGACCGCCTGTGGCATTATGGGATATTACAATCCATGGCCTGTGAGCGCTTGCTGTGCTTGTAGCAAGTAGTATGACCGCCTGTGGCATTATGGGATATTACAATCCATGGCCTGTGAGCGCTTGCTGTGCTTGTAGCAAGTAGTATGACCACCTGTGGCATTATGGGATATTACAATCCATGGCCTGTGAGCGCTTGCTGTGCTTGTAGCAAGTAGTATGACCGCCTGTGGCATTATGGGATATTACAATCCATGGCCTGTGAGCGCTTGCTGTGCTTGTAGCAAGTAGTATGACCGCCTGTGGCATTATGGGATATTATAATCCATAGCCTGTGAGCGCTTGCTGTGCTTGTAGCAAGTAGTATGACCGCCTGTGGCATTATGGGATATTGCAATCCATGGCCTGTGAGCGCTTGCTGTGCTTGTAGCAAGTAGTATGACCGCCTGTGGCATTATGGGATATTGCAATCCATGGCCTGTGAGCGCTTGCTGTGCTTGTAGCAAGTAGTATGACCGCCTGTGGCATTATGGGATATTGCAATCCATGGCCTGTGAGCGCTTGCTGTGCTTGTAGCAAGTAGTATGACTGCCTGTGGCATTATGGGATATTACAATCCATGGCCTGTGAGCGCTTGCTGTGCTTGTAGCAAGTAGTATGACCGCCTGTAGCATTATGGGATATTACAATCCATGGCCTGTGAGCGCTTGCTGTGCTTGTAGCAAGTAGTATGACCGCCTGTGGCATTATGGGATATTGCAATCCATGGCCTGTGAGCGCTTGCTGTGCTTGTAGCAAGTAGTATGACCACCTGTGGCATTATGGGATATTACAATCCATGGCCTGTGAGCGCTTGCTGTGCTTGTAGCAAGTAGTATGACCGCCTGTGGCATTATGGGATATTATAATCCATGGCCTGTGAGCGCTTGCTGTGCTTGTAGCAAGTAGTATGACCACCTGTGGCATTATGGGATATTGCAATCCATGGCCTGTGAGCGCTTGCTGTGCTTGTAGCAAATAGTATGACCGCCTGTGGCATTATGGGATATTACAATCCATGGCCTGTGAGCGCTTGCTGTGCTTGTAGCAAGTAGTATGACCGCCTGTGGCATTATGGGATATTATAATCCATGGCCTGTGAGCGCTTGCTGTGCTTGTAGCAAGTAGTATGACCACCTGTGGCATTATGGGATATTACAATCCATGGCCTGTGAGCGCTTGCTGTGCTTGTAGCTAGTAGTATGACCGCCTGTGGCATTATGGGATATTACAATCCATGGCCTGTGAGCGCTTGCTGTGCTTGTAGCAAGTAGTATGACCACCTGTGGCATTATGGGATATTACAATCCATGGCCTGTGAGCGCTTGCTGTGCTTGTAGCAAGTAGTATGACCGCCTGTGGCATTATGGGATATTATAATCCATGGCCTGTGAGCGCTTGCTGTGCTTGTAGCAAGTAGTATGACTGCCTGTGGCA
The DNA here is from genome assembly GCA_946902985.2 of Meconema thalassinum. Taxonomy (NCBI): domain Eukaryota; kingdom Metazoa; phylum Arthropoda; class Insecta; order Orthoptera; family Tettigoniidae; genus Meconema; species Meconema thalassinum. The sequence continues at coordinate 51,889,809 of OX336393.1, forward strand.
TTATGGGATATTGCAATCCATGGCCTGTGAGCGCTTGCTGTGCTTGTAGCAAGTAGTATGACCGCCTGTGGCATTATGGGATATTGCAATCCATGGCCTGTGAGCGCTTGCTGTGCTTGTAGCAAGTAGTATGACCGCCTGTGGCATTATGGGATATTACAATCCATGGCCTGTGAGCGCTTGCTGTGCTTGTAGCAAGTAGTATGACCGCCTGTGGCATTATGGGATATTACAATCCATGGCCTGTGAGCGCTTGCTGTGCTTGTAGCAAGTAGTATGACCGCCTGTGGCATTATGGGATATTACAATCCATGGCCTGTGAGCGCTTTCTGTGCTTGTAGCAAGTAGTATGACCGCCTGTGGCATTATGGGATATTACAATCCATGGCCTGTGAGCGCTTGCTGTGCTTGTAGCAAGTAGTATGACTGCCTGTGGCATTATGGGATATTACAATCCATGGCCTGTGAGCGCTTTCTGTGCTAGTAGCAAGTAGTATGACCGCCTGTGGCATTATGGGATATTACAATCTTACTGCCACTGTTGCAGTTCAAACATGCAGAGGAAAGTATTTTAGGCGCTTCGCCAGTAATGTGCTCTTGAACTTGGTCCAATCTTGGAGTGGAATTTACTTCAAGTGTTGTTTATCAACAACATATGGCTTGGGTCACCGCAGGTCAGCGGGGCCGCGATCTCGGTTTTGTCGCCTCTCGCCGCAACACCATATTAGGAGAAGCTTTTTTCCACACTTCACTCATTAATGTGACGCAGTCTCACTTCAGAGCGTTTGTTTACGAGCAAAGTGTGATATAACTTGGTTACATGCAACTTAGACCGATAATATAATTGTGTAGCAACTAGGATTATAATATTGTTCGTCACTTTATTAACGAAACATGATATTCAGGAAAGAACATATAGCCTACTTTCTCCTAAACGTACGGGTATAGTTATAACTCTTTGTCCTTATCACCACCTATTTTCTTCCTTTTCGAAGTGGAAAATGGCACACTGGATTTGAGCAGCGGCGTTCAAACCATCATATATATCATTTCAGTAGTAAAGATCCTTCCTGCGGCGCTCACAAGAGACCAATCGTGACAAATGAGCATTCAAATGAAAGAGAATAGACATTACCACTTAATTTCATAAATATCTCTAATTTCTTTAAAAAAGGACATTTAAAAAGCTGTACGAAGTGTGCGATTTGCAGATACTGTTGCTGCAGGAAGATACGCTCCATAATTGCTGTCCACTTCACATTTTGGCCGCTGTGACGCCTGTTTCATGTCATTTTAACATTCTGAGTTCTTTCCTTTACCATTTTACATGGAATTCAGAAACAGTAATTTAAAGGAATGCTTACTCAAATCGTATAATTTCATAAATATCGATAACCGGCGAGTGTTACGGCTAAGCTGTCTATCAATGGACTCAGGACACAAATGACGTTAGCAGTGACGAATTGCATTCTAATTTCATAAATATCAAGTTTTGTAAGAAGTGTGCGATTTGCAAATACTGTTGCTATAGGAAAATAAGCGACATCCTTGCTGATCTGTTCGCATGTTGGCCGTAGGGACGCCCGAAACGTAAATAGTGTTCTATAATCATTTGGTTCAAATAAAAACATAACCTTTCTCCTTAAGTCTCTTATTATGAACCTATTGGGGAAAGTGTGGTTTATGAACATGCGAGATTTTTCGCGCGGGTCCGCTAGTAGTTGATAATTTACCCCATCATTTTACAATTTCATCAGCAACTCTCCAAACAACGTAGGAATTCAGTATATTAACACCGAATACTTACAATAATTGAAACTTCGTTGGTCTAAACGTATCACTGGCAGAAACACATTTAATGTACCTACTGCAAAAGTAATTTTTAATTCCGCCTATCCTTTGGGCAAGTGCGCTCTATCGGCAACAAGAGGATATTTTTCAATTACACCGTAGGTATGGGTTCACTATCTGGCCGGCAAAGAGCGCAGCTCGCATCTAGTAGGCCGCGGTTAACTCCGGCACAGTTCAACTGATTGCTAGCAGATGTCACTCGTGCAGATCCGGTGGAGAATTGTTGATTTAATTAAATATATATTTTCCATTGCAAAGTGCACAATATAACGCACAATTCTATAACGTCTCAGTAGGCCTACTCAAAGAACAATACATATTAAAAGAAACAAGCAAATATGATACTCTAATAGGTTTTGAACCCCAGTCGGCTGGGCGAAAGACCAATACCCTAAACCACAGAGCCAAATATGTCCTCTCAAGTTATCGTTACCAATTGATTTTCGTACGACGTCTTCGCAAATAATGACTTTTAACGATTTCTTCACTGGAGAATATATCCATTATAACCCATTTCATACAAAGTTCATATTATTTCTATCAGTAGGCTATATTGCATGCAACATACTCAAATTAGTGAAATATAGGTCAGAACGAGAGATCAGCTGCCATCTTGTCTTGTAACCGAGATGGCTCAACTTTATAAAGTCACTTTTGCGCTATAATATTATAATATAAACTCTTAATTTGGAACGGCCACGCCCATTAGAACAGTTTAACCGATTCTCGGTTCGATAATCGGAACTGGTGGGTCCCATGTTAAGGATTATAATGTTTGCATAATTCACACGGCCACCATCCTTAAATGGTACGGCTGATGGCCTTGTAGTTTGGGCACAAGACGCGTCCCATTTGAAGGTATGTTTGTACCAAATTTGGTAAAGATCAGATGATTAGTTTGGTCGTAGATTAATGTTAAGTTTTGACCATTTGAGTGGCCCCCATTAAGTTTTGATAAAGATGGCGGCAATAAAAAAGATGACACTGAGGCGCCCTTTGCTAGTGCTACCTCTGTACGAATTTGGTTCAATTCTGTTTCGTCATGTTTGATTTGATAAGGGGACAGACATATAGAGTACACACACACACCGACACACACAGACAGACACAAAGTTTTGGCCCTGTGTAGATCTCATAAGTCTAGTTTCACTTTTTTTAGTAGAAAGTAGGCTAATATAAGGTGCGTTCAAAAAGTAACGAGCCGGAGGCATAATTACAGAAACTGGTACCTGTATGTTAGAAGTATTGGCCCTGGCTGTTGAGGCACTTGTCCCACTGTGACACGAGGCGTTGAATGGCTGTCTCATAAAATTACGTGGGCTGCGATGTGAACCAGTTCCGCACGTACAGCTGGACATCGGCGTTCGAGGTGAATCGTTGGCCCCGCAGAGCGTAATCACATGGAGAGAGGTCTGGACTGTATGGAGGGTGGCCGAGAACCTCCCATTTGAATTTCTGCAGGAGTGCCGCGACGGTGTTGGCCGTATGAGGTCGTGCATTGTCGTGGAGCGACCACGGCGGCTATGGCGTTCACTGTCACTCGGCGATCCTGGATAATGAGTGCATCAACCAGCTGGACGTTGCCATTGGTAATGCAGGCGGGTGCCCCAGACCGGGCATAATCGGCTAACGACACCCGTCATTCCCTGAAGCGCTTGTGCCACGCCTTGATCCTTGCAAGGGACATGCAGTGTTCGCCGTACACTTGTGACATTCGGCAATGAATGTCCGTTCCCCCTAATCCTTCCGCTGTCAGAAATCGATCAACACCTCTTTGCTCTTCGGTTGACGCCTCCATGTCACTGTTTGCAATGCGACTGGCAGCGTTGGACGATTGATTTATGCTACTGCTCGCTTTGTATCGTCACGTGACGTGCACGCGTGCCCTCTAGCGACGGGCTGTGACCTTCCACGCTCTGGTCGGAACCACATGTTGTTGCACGCGCCACGATTAGCCGATGTCGTCACCGGTTTGCGCATTCCAGCCTCCTGCTCGTTACTTTTTGAACGCACCTTATAGAATGGAACGCTAAGATAGAAGAAGCTAACATACAATTTCCCCTTTGATTCCAAGAAAACCGTTCTGTAACCTGATAGCTATCACGATGCTAATTTGTCTTGTAACTTAAGGTGGAGTGTGTCCCCCTCCCCCCCCCCCCCCCCCCCCTCCTTGTCCCTAAATGAATTATGAAATGTCAATAATTTCAAAGAGCAGCATTGGAATGACTAGATGCACGTATATGTGTAGTTATTTTTGAATTATTCGAGTGTAGAATACGAATGGAGTGTTCAGGTATTCCGAGCCACAGGACCCACGACACACGTACACATGGTTGCGTGTCCTACAAGGCGACGCGACGTCTTGAATACCCAGAGGAGGTCTTGCTGATAAATTTGACTGCTAGAAATGTGTGGAGTTATAGCGTTTCAAAGATCATAAACTAGAAATATGCTCCACGCCGTGGCAGTACGGCACGCGTGGTATTAATGGTTAGCCTTGGCTGAGTACCTCGCGCATGCGTGGTGTTTACCAGCAAGCCTTCTAGCGCCTCTCTTATCCAGTTAACGTTAAGTGTGTCTTCAAATTGCTTTCATTTAACCAACAGTTTTTCTTGTTATCTCTCGACGTAGCAATTCTAAAGTGTTCAACTAATAGCTTATTACTAGGGCTTGGATGTTTAGGTAAATAAATATTGTTTTATGTACGGTAAATAGATATTTTAAGCATTTTTCTATAAATATATAAATTCCTGCTTTTCACTTACTAGCACATAATATTTACATTTTTCAAAATCAGTCTGCTAGAACCTTCAGTTTAATGCATATTTGATCTGTGTTACTTCAACGGGAAAGAACCTGTGAACTATGCAATCTTCATACAGAGCGTATGTCAGCTTGCAGCTGTTTTATTCTTAACTTGTCGCCCCGTGCCCCTCACTGTCGAAGCCGGGGATTTCCTTGTACATAGCCACATTGCACCATGTGTTAGACCTCCCCCTCCCCCCTCCAGCTACCTGGATCCAGTGCCACTCACATGCAGTTCATATGCCTCCACATAGTCCAAACGCTTGACTCATAGTTATGCTCCTTAAGAAATCTAAACGTTTCCCAAGGGATCCTAAATGCAACCATATTGCTTGGAATGGAAATAATAAGTGCAGTTAAAATTAGGCAGAGAGGCATAATCCTTCGACTTGATTTAACTCCATCCGGAAAAACACTACCATTTTCTTTTAAGAGGCAACATTTTCCAGTTCGCTTGGCATACTTTATCACAATCAATACTCAAGGGGAAACTCTGGAACGTATAGGTCTCAAGAGTGCAATCTTTTGACACCCTTAAAGTTTCAACAATGCCTAAAAGTAATCTTATGTATATATAAGAAAATTCCTCAGTAAATATTTTCCCATTGGCCGTCATGTTTTGACGGGTTTCAACTAGTTAAATGTTATTTGCACAAATTACAAGACGGAGGGTGATAAAAAAAAAGGACCTGCTTCGCCCGTGAATTGAGAGTCATCAGTTCCTCGACAAAAGAACAAATAATCATCATCTTCATTTCCCCTTTTCCAGCTGACACTGGGTGGGAGCAAATATGGTTCCTCTCCACTTTGCTCTGTCGTTCCACCAATCCTCTTTCGACACGGTGTTCCAATCCATGTTCCGTTTACTAATGCTATTCTTCACCGAGTCCATCCAACGCATTCTTGGTCTTCCTCGTCCTCTCTTCCCTGCCATCCGTCGTTCCAGTGCTCGTCTTGGTAGCCTTATTTCACTCATCCGTTTGACATGTCCAAACAATCTCAATCTGTTTTGCTCCAGTTTGTCATTTAATTTCTGTACTCCCAGTTCTTTCCGTATATCTTCATTTCTCACTCTCTCTCCCCTTGTTTTCTGGACCATACTTCTCAGGAATCTCATCTCAGCTGCCTGTACTCTGCTCTCATCCCACTTAGTCATTGTCCACGTTTCTGCTGCATATGTCATTATAGGAACATAATATGCTTTGTACATAACTCCTTTAGCCTTAATTGGTATATCCTTGTTCCATACTAGTCCCCGTACCTGTTGGTAGAAAGCACTCCCGAGTTGTATTCTTCTGCTAATTTCCAAATCTAGTCTCCCAGGAGGAACTAATAGACAATATACAAGATAGGCCTACTAATATACAAGATAAAATTGCTCTGCAAAAAGTTACCAAAACTCACTTCCGGCATATTGTCGTGTCGTCCGACTGCTGGCCACGGAGAGAAGGCATATCAAGGTCGAACTAAAATGAAGTTCAGTGACCAGACAGCTACTGTGCCCTCCTTCTAGAGCCTGGAGTGAGGTCAGGTCCCGCTCGTGCGTGGGCGAGAACACGGGACAGCGACAAGAATGTGGTTTCTTCGTGGGCAGGGACATCTGTCACACCACCTTCTTCCTGGGCCAACTCGGACCCGTTCCGTTGGGACGAACACTCCTAGACTAATGAGCCAGCAACAGTGAACGTTGGCCTCCACCCACGAGAAAATGGGGCCTCTCATGGCTGACATCGAATATAGATTTAGGTATTAGGAAGTAATTTTTGAAAGCCTTTGTCTGGAGCGTGGCGCTCTATGGAAGTGAAACTTGGACTATTGGTGCATCTGAAAAGAGGAGAATTGAAGCGCTTGAAATGTGGTGCTACGGGAGAATGATGATCAGATGGGTGGGTAGGGTTACAAACGAAAGGGTATTAAGACTCGTGGGAGAGGAGAGATGTTTCTGGCGACTGCTAATGAAGGGAAGAGATAGGTTAATAGGACACATACTAAGACACCCAGGAATAGCAAGCTTAGTTATGGAAGGAGGGGTCGAGGACAAGAACTGTAGGGGTAGACCAAGGTTAGAATATGTTAAACAGATTGCCTCGGATGTAGGGTGTGATAGCTATGTACAGATGAAACGATCAGCTCAGGACAGGGAGGCATGGAAAGCTGCATCAAACTGGTCAAAAGACTGAAGACTTAAACAACAACGTGGCTGAGGGACTAAAAATAAAGTTGGATTGAAAATTTATGCCATTTAAGCTTTTAGCCCGGCACCTCCAGATAAATCATACTGGTTTGAAAGAGTGTACCTCTCGTGAACCTGTCAAGAAATAGGAAGGGTTTAGGTTGGAGATTTAAGGATGTGATCCATCAATTCAAAAATCTAAGAGAACATCTAGGACACTGCACACAGCTGCTATTCTCAACCCACTGAGTGAGTTAGTTCCATTTTTGTTACAGGGTTTTCTCCTCCAAGTTTTATCCTCGGCTTTTCTTCTTCTTCTTCTTCTTTTTGAATCACCCAATTTGAGGTACGTCAGATCAATCACTTTTGAGATGCTTGTGCTCTCTTTTTCTCGCAATACTTCTTCATTCGATCTGATCCCCTCTTTCTTTCCTCTTGTGATATCTGCTTCAGTTTTCTGGAGACGGCTCTGGCTTTGAACTTCTTGGTGTTGTCTTTGGTCACGGTTTTGGCTGAACCATTCATTAACATGATTTCAGTAATCTGAAGCTCTCGCAGATCCTTTTCTACTTCCGTAAACCAATTAAGTTAGGTTTGATCTTCTTTTTGGAAAAGAAGTCAAAGATTTTCTTGGTTATTCGGGTAGATGTGTCCATAGAAATCATTACTTCTTTTCCGTATGTTATCGGATAGACTCTCTTACTTCACATACAGGGTATCTAGAAAACGTGTTTGTTGTTTTGGAATTTAGGACCTATGATCTTCCTCAAAATTTTTCTCTTTGATTTCCATTTTTTCCATTTGCCCTTGTCTCCTCAAGAGTAGTGTTTCTGTTGCAAAGAGTGTCTCTGGCTTAATTACGGTTTCAAAATGCCTGATTTTTAGTGTTCCATGACAGGGTTTTCTTATTGTATGTATTTTTGGTTTTCTGGTAGGTTAGTTCCATTTTGATTTTTCTCGCCTCCGTTGTTTTTACTTCAAGGTTATTCCAGTCAATCCATTCTCCTAAGTATTTGAAACTATTAACCACCTCCAAGTTTTATCCTCGGCCTTTAAGATGTTCCATTTTTAGCCTATTTTCAATTTTGAAAAAATAGGCTTATGAGATCACCTTTTGTCCGTGTGTGTGTGCGTGTGTGTGTGTGTGTGTGTGTGTGATTCGTGTGTGTGTCCCCCCCCTAATAAAATCTAAACGGCAGGAGCGATTTCAATGAAACTCGGAAAGTTCATAGCACTATTCCCGGCGACCTCGACCGTGCCCTTCAAATTTTGTTACGACTCACCAATCTAACATGGCGGCTGTGCGAAATATTTCACCAGCATTCAATATCTCCGAAACTATTACCGATGTTACCCTGACATTTTCTATGGTGATAGAGGGAACTACTTTAAGTTCACTTATGTGACTTTTGAAAACCTGGTAACAACAAAACGAACATGGCGGCCAAGCGAATTTGCGACTTTTAAATAGACGTTTCTCGCGATTTGACCAACCAAACGCAATGAAACTTGGTACAGTATATGTTTATATACATTGTAATGCACCGACATCTAACTTCGTTCAATTGTTTACATAATCACAAGATGGCGGATGTGCGAAATATTTAACCGGCATCCTATATCTCTGAAACTATTAGCGGTATCTCCCTAAAATTTTGTACTGAGATAAAGGACACTACTAGAAGTTCATCTATAAGATTTTCAAAAACCGGTTAACTACAAAACGAACATGGCGGCCAAGCGAATTTGAACATTTTAAATAGACCTTTCTCGCGATTTAATGTTCCAAGCGCACTGAAACCTGGTACAGGAAATATTTATACACATTGTAATCCACTGGTATCTAATTTAGTTCAATTGTTTACATAACCTCAAGATGGCGGCAGTGCGAATTTTAAAATTAAGTTTTTATTTCTTGTGATGTAGTCATGCGATCGAAGTGAAAGTTTGAATAATGAACCTACGCAATAATTTTCCTTTAATGGTACATGACTCTATGGCCTATACATTTAACAATCCAACATGGCGACCATCCGAAATATTTAGACGATACTGAATATCTACGAATCTATTTTAGCAATCAAACAGCATTTTTTAATGTGCATAGGGGCTATGAACTTAAGTTCACCTATAGGACTTTAAATAACCTGGTGATCACAAATCCAACATGGCGGTGACGCGAATTATAAATATTCACATGGACGTTTCTCGTAATGTAACCATCCGCGTGCAGTGAAACTTGGTACAGTAAATCTTTATCCGAATGTTAATCTACTGGCATCTAATTTATTTCAATTGTTTCCATAACCTCAAGATGGCAGCTGTGAAAAATGTGCAAATCTCCTTGTTTTTTCTTGTGTCCTAATTATGCGATTGAAGTTTGAATACTACACGTTCACAATAATCTGCATGTAACAGTACACAACTCTAGGATCTACATATATAAAATCCAACATGGCGACCATCCGAAATATTTAGTCAGTTCTCAATATCTACGAATCTATTACAGCATTCAAACTGAAATTGTGTATGTTAAATAGTGGCAATTAACATAAGTAGGATATATGAAAATAGGCTGTATAGTTCTTCACGGAACTACTTGTTTTTTTAGTTTTCTTCGCCAATTTGTATCCTCATTTTTTTTGTTTCCTCCTCAAATTGGTAAAAGCAAATTTTTTCCCCCTTCAAGAATGTTGAGTTCTTGTGCCCTGGAGTTTCATCACATGGTCCATTAGTTCCACAGCTGAAGTAATTCGCGTCTCTTGAATTAGTCGTCACGGATCAGGCTCGCACGGCCCGCGCTGGTCTGCATGACCAATGAGATGCGAGCCATCTGGTGCGAAGGTGAGTAACCTGCTTCATCCATCATTTGTCATAGCTAATCTGTGTTTTGACGTATTGCTCTGGAAAATCCTTGATTGATTCGATCTGTGAAGATATATATCAGTCGGGTATTGTCACTAAACGTGATGCAATAATTCACAACACTCGCTAGTTTACTGTAAAACAGGGGTTAGCAACCGGTCGATCACGGAGGAAGTCGATAAAAATATGCACAGAAATGTAATTCTTCTTAGTCTAAAGTTTGGTGCTTTTCAGTCGGTTAACACGAATATATCTAAAAGGGTTTGGGCACGGTCGACTCTAGAAAGGTCGGAAGGTTCAACCTGACAACACTGTAGCTACGGCTATTGTCAGTCATACTTCGTCACGAGCGCCTGAACTGAAACAGCTGTTTTCTAGCAAGGGAGGCGACAAAAACGACGGAATTAATATTGGACAAACATTATGTACATGTTTAGCAAAACATCTGTTGGTTTTATTTACATATGACCAGTGATATAATCGGAAATAAATGAATAACGTGCATATGATCGTGAAAAGTTGTTAAAGAGCCAAGCAGCTGATATTAGGCATGAGTGACACGGAAATAATTTACCAACATAAAAGTGTTTAGCAAAATTATGTTGGTTTCTTTTCGTATTTTACTACTCTGAAATATGGTAATAAAACAATTGGCGGCGTTATAATAATAATAATAATGAGCAAGTAGATGCAATTGAGGGTTATGTGATGCAAAAATGTAGGCTATCTCCCATAACATCTTCGCACTGTAGGCCTATGAACCCCCAATTCCGCCGCAAATGTATGTAGATAATTTACTACCATTATAGAAATAGTATGTTGCTGCTGGTATTCCATAACAGTATCAGATTACTTCTGTTTCCTTCCTAAAGTGCTGCAACTTTATCTTCCCATAACCAAGTTTGCTGACATCAACAGCATCATTCCTTGCCTGTGAATAATTGTTTAGCAATACAGTGGCAATAACTGAAAGAATTTTTTCACTTAATTGACTAATTTATGCAATCTACGAACCATTTCGAAGGTTCCCTAATCCAGGCCTGGCGCAGATTTTCGTCACTTGGGAACCTAAACACTGGTGTGTAGCCTCCCTTACTCGGTTAATTTGCATTACAGTTGGGGATACATCATGTATCTGGCATTGTTACGGTGCCGAAACATTCCAGGAAAATCAAAGTTTAAAACATGAAGTACGATATGTGATAATTCCATGTACCGTAGGCATTTAAAAATACCATATTTGCCAGATGCAAAGCACACTCGTCAGTGTGTTCTCGATTAGGGATTACAGTAAAAAAAAAAACTCATCTGGAAGGGTAGTATAAACGCTACTATAAAGCGTATAAGCGTACAAAGCGTAAAAACAAAATATAGAAGGAAATATCCCTATGAGATAAACAAGAACACCTGCCAGACTGAACGTTCCCTCGTGCACCCGCCTGACAAGGGTATGACTGATGAACATGTTGCCAAGTCTCAGCCTTCCGACCTGTCTAGAGTAGACCGTGGTTTGGGTTATAACCTACTCCTGAAAAAATTACCTGAGATTAATAAATACACTAGGATGACCAGTTTCGATCGTCAAGCAATCATCAGATCGTTACACTTACGCTGAATCTATGTTTGAAAATACAGGTGAAAATATGACATGGGACCGCCGGCATTACTTCCTCTCCGAAGGAAGGCATACTGAAGGATTTTAACGCTCTTAAAATCTGATGACTTCGGATGTTATGTTCCAGTTTTACTACTCGCCATATGTCATTAAACAACTCATCTGGGATAAATACTGAGTTTGAAACGAAAATATATAACGTTCACAAACAGCTCACTTTGTATGTAGAGATGGAGTGTTACTAACGTAAGTGGCAAACTTGTCGGAAGTTGGATCTGTCTCCAAACATAACCACGTCCTTTCATTGCTTGTCGCGTGTAATTCCGCTTTAACCACGCGCATTGAAGTTCTTCTTCTTGCATGTTTACACGCTACGGAGATTCCATAAATAAATCCTATGCTCTGGCGGACTGGAATGTAGAAATCCTTCAGGCGAACGAATATATATTATTTTGAACAGAATGAGGGAAGGTGTACCAACCCAGGCGAGAGATTGATGGGCTTGGAATACAATGGTTTCTTCTTCTGCTTCATGTTTACACGACCTAATAAGACAAGCTTCCACAAGGAGTAGCAAATAAAATATATCCATTGTGTACAAGCGCAGTTTAACACCCGTTCATCAGCAAACCGAGGCACATAATGACAAGGCATCGTTTGTGTTATAAAATCAGCAATTTCCTCAACATTTCTTTCCTATTGTTCGTCGTGAACTTCCTTAAAGGACAACGACCGGTTTAGTTTCTTCTCATTGTTCTCGTAATTCATTCGTTAGAACCTGCGCGGGATATTTCCCCTTCTTGTATTTAACCACGGTGTAGGGGCGATGATAATACTTGTTTCAACCCCTGCTAAATTTAATGTGTTTCATTCGGTCAACACGATTCTGCCCAATTGTAGTGGGGGGATGGGGCTGTCCCTAACCCTGAAAAGAAATTACATGACATTAATAAACAAGATGTTCAGTAAAGAACATACAGCCTACTTTCTCCTAAATACATGGGTATTGTTATAACTCTTTGTCCTTTTCAAGGAGTATAATTGAATGTTGGTTGTAGTAGCTTGTTGAAATACAACGTGCTATACGGATATTAAACATGAATATGAGGTGCCCTTTGCTAGTGCTACCTCTGTACCAAATTTCGTTCAATTAGGTTTTACCGTGTTTGAAAAGATAGGGGGAATCTTATTTGCACACATTCATGGCCGCCATCCACAAATTATTGGGCTGATGACCTTGAAGTTTGGGCAATAGATACATAAAGGTATAATGTTGCAAAATTTGGTAGAGATCAGATGATTAGGTTGATCGTAATTTGATTCAAGCTTTTAACATTTGGGTGGCCGCCATTACGTTTTCGTCAATATGGCGGCGATGTAAGACATGAAACTGGAGTGCCCTTTGCTAGTGCTACTTCTGTACCAAATTTAGTTCAATTCGATTTCACCATATTTGAATTGATAGGGGAAATCGATTTGCACACATACATGGCCGCCATCTGCAAACTATTGGGCTGATGACCTTGTAGTTTAGTCAAAAGACGCTCGATATATGAATATATGTTGTTGCCAAATTTGGTACTGTACCCAACTGTCATCATGTGGAACATGTGTTCGTATCCCAGCTAACTCACGGTCTTTCGAGGTATGGGACGTTCCTGCCCACCATACGACCATATGCTCAGGATTTGAGTCTACCAGGTAACTACTCTACATGAAATAAACAACATATTCCTAAAATAAAACATTTACTGGTATAAAATCATGGCTATACAACAAATACAAATAAAGGATAAATTATATTTAACTCCCACAATTAAAATCAGGGTTATTTTGTGAGTCTCTTCTTCATTATTGCTACACTGCACTCAAATCTATTTCTAGCATCCTATCATTGATACTCTCAGACTTCTATGGGTCTCCATAGTGTTCATCATGTGACACAATTTTAAATAACTGGAGTATCACAACATAAAAATCACATATCACATCTAAATGACATTAATACTGTATTAATAAAATATTACTCCGTTTCTTATGGCATTTACTTTGATTAGCATAAATTCATTATTTTATGCCTTAATTAACAAACATTTGTTGTGTCATGTGAATCATCTTCCTTCCTTCCATCAATATGAAACGCTTAAAAAGTGGTACGTCTCCCTTCCAAAATAAACATGGTTAGAGATGTTTATAGCTTCACCATACAACGATTTTCTGGGTCTTGTCGGGATTATTATCGTTACAAACGTGTCATGTTCTTATAAATCACATACCCGTCTGCATAAATTAGCGTGAACTGGCAAAAATGCATTCTAAAAAGATGCCTAACACTTTATTTGGTTCAGTGTTCCTCCTCAGAGAATAACTGGGCCAAATATTATCCGATTTCTGTGATCCAACAATGTATGTGTGCTGAAACACATCACTTAATTCAATTGGCATCATCATCACACTCATATCTTAATTGCATATCGAAATATCGAGATTCTTCAGTGTCCTACTATGACTCTAATGTAAAGGACTGGCGGACCGACGTCCCCTTTCCCTAGCAGGCAATAAAATTAGTTCCGGCAAGCTGCACAAGATGGCCGCTCGTCTCAGTGGGCCACCCCACTTCCTCCTCATCTGCTAGCAAGGTCAAGTTTGTTTACAATCGCAGTACAGTAGAGTTACGCTAGGTGTTGTTCTTAAGTAATTGAGTCATTCTAATTATATAACACCTATATTTAAAGTGTATCGGGCTCAACTGGCTCCTTATTAACATTCATGGCTGGGGATGGATCCTGTGATAGTCTTGCCGTTCTATGGTGAATACTGGTGGCTTTGGACGCGCATCATAATGAGAATACAAGATTCCCACCGGCAGCTGTCTCAATAATAACATAATCAGGAAATCTGCGTTTCCTAAACGACGAATATGATTCTTACCTCCCAGGGTAGATCATTTTACACATGCTCACGGAGTCTCGACGGACCTCACTCGTGGCCATAATTCATGCAAGCGATGGACACAGACAGGCTCTGTCCAATTCGCTGCGAATAATAAAAGGTATGCACAACGGCGATACTAACTCGTAAATTAGCCAACTTCTCACCTAACGCGCAAGCTATACTAGTTTGGTCCCCGCAATATATTAACGTAAATCACTGGATTCGACGTTACTTCTGCACGCTCTATGCGGCACAAACAATACTTCACATAGATGACTCAATTATTAAGGCACCCGCGTTCTCTCTGTAATAACACTTAAGCCAAAGCTTTAAATAGCTCCTAATAACAATGTATAAATTTACTGGCTTACATTACTTTAATGGTCCTCAAATACACTCCTAAGAATTGACCATCTCAAATATTCATTCAACACATCATTGACACTGAAAAACTCTCGTATCTCGCTATATTCCACGTTACTTTCTTACTGTTTAACAAAATACAGTATTTTTATAATAGACATGACACAATTTGAACATTATTTAGGCCAAAAATGCCTATTACTTTACTGTTGCCGACCCCAGATTATTATTATTATTATTATTATTTATTATTTAACGTTATCGTTACATCCATCACTATTTTCGGCCTGAATGGCCCTAAACAAATCACCTTCCAAGCCATATTCTATTCAAGACGAGTGGTGAAAACTCGTTCAATAAGTGACTGTGACATCTTAGTCTCAAAGTGATGCATCGTCGTATGGTGAACTATTTAGTTAGAATAACATTGTAAATTTGTACTCACTTTTTCATTTTTGCTGGATGATGCCAGCATTCCAGCTCCGGACCTACCATGACGCTTGATTTAAGCCATCATGCTATATCTTACATGACACTTGATTTCACATATTTCCCACATGATAAACATACTCTTACCAGTGGTTTCATTCACTTTTACACAATACATATTAATCACTATACACATGAACACTTTTTAAATCACTATAACACAATTTATGTACACTTCCTCACTATTTCACAGGTTGATCCTTAATCGGACTCCTCCTACGCCTGACCTCAGAGATGCGATGCAATTACGCCAACCGCTGGTCTCCGTGAAAGTCTAACTGCGTTTACGGGCGTTCGATCCTCGTCACCTTCCATATCGTTCAGTTCACTGTCAAGATTAATTGGCGATGCCTCCCAAGGCTCCCATAATTTTAGTGATCCTGATGATAATGTCATATACAACTCTGACAATACCTCCTGGTATATGTAATGTCCAAAAACATTATTCTTACTCTTTCGCTGTAGCGAATTTATATTTGCGTCAGATAATGGATAAATATCTGTATTTCTTTAATTGCTGAGCGTCGATACTGTAACATTTCGCGCGCTTGCTGGCAGCGTATCAGTTACGTGTATACTGGAGAAGAACTTGGGAACAGACTGAAGACAACTGAAGACAACTACTGGCTTGGTCTTCACTGCTCCCCCTTATATAGGCTTCTCGTAAAAACTAGTCCACCGGACATATGGGTGCGACTCCTTCCTTGAAATAATACCTTTTCAGCCGAAATGACATATACACTTTGTTCATTTGGGTGTGGAGGTTTCATAAACATTCGCGTGCACGCGATCGCTTCAGCCAATTAATTACAATTAATTGCCTTAGTCCATCGCGTCAGGACGCCACCATGGTGATTCCCCTTTGGCTGGTCACCAAATCACTCCTCTCGAGCGTAAGCTCGGTGGTAACGCACTCATATGGAGATATAGGCTTTAATTTAGGTGTAAGATCATTCCTAAATTATCTCTCCTAAAATATATTCACCTGGGTGTACCTTTCACTCCATTTCAATGCTCCACTTGGCTGTAATTAATTAATTTCCGTGGGCAGTCATCCCTACCATAGGTTCCATCGTTGTCAAGCGGTGAATACCCGAGTCATTAATTTTGAGCTGTCTTCTCGGCCCAGACGAAAGTAGTCCGGTCGGCGCCTACGATCTCCACCCACTTGCCAACTCCAATTAGAAAAACGTCAAACTGGCCTCCTCTCGTTCTTGTATGCTTCGAAAACGTATATTTGCTTGCATTTGCTTACAATTCTTCGCCTTAAACTGCAATGATATTCACATATTGGCCGTGAAATCATGCTACATTATTATATGTTATTATTTAACGCATTACTCTTTGGGTTCCCTAAAACTGTTCCCCCTCAGAGATCAATGGTTCGATTCTAGTTAGAATCATGTGCCTGGTCTTCTCAGATAGGACCTGAGTTCGATGCCAATCTGCCGTGACCGATTGGGCACAGTACAGATCAGATTATTAGGTTGGTAGTAATTTGATTTAAGCTCCTAACATTTGGGTGGCCTCCATTACGTTTCCGTCAAGATGGCGGCAATGTAAATCATGACACTGTGGTGCCCTTTGCTAGTGCTACCTCTGTACCAAATTTTGTTCAATTCGGTTTCACCGTGTTTGAATAGATAGGGGCAATCTATGAACACAAACATTGCTGCCATCCGCAAATTATTGGGCTGATGACCTTGTAGTTTTGTTACAAAATTCTTCTTACATTAAGGTATAATGTTGACAAATTTGGTAGAGATCAGATGATTAGGTTGGTTGTAATTTGATTTTAGCTTCTAACATTACGTTTTCGTAAAGATGGCGGCGATATAAAACATGACATTGAGGTGTCCTTTGCTAGTTCTACCACTGTACCAAATTTCGTTCAATTTCAGTTTCATCGTGTTCGAATTGATAGGGGGAGACAAGACGTTCAGAGTACATACACAGACACACACATTTTGGCCCTGTGTAGATCTCATAAGTCTACTTTCATTTTTTGCAAAAATCGAAAGTAGGCTAATACAGTTAGAAAATCTTAAGAAACATTTTGGACCAGTCTATAGAGGGGGAATCTGGATGATATGAAAATCCCAATACTTTTACCAGCACTCGGAGAAAATCTCAAGACACATTTAGGAAAAGACGATTGGAATTTTACGGGCATATCCTCAGGAAGGGCAATCAGAGACAGAACAATAGGATTCCAAACCTTGGCCCTGTCAATGAAAGTTAAAAACACATGGCTGCTTGAAGTTGGAAAAGATCTTCAGAAAATAAGCATCACAGATGACATTGCACTGGACAGAGCTTTGCAGACCATCCAAGCGCTGTCGTCAACAAAACCTGGTCAGAAGATCGCGAGAGAAGCCTCAGCGAGAAGATGAAGAGATTTTGGGAGAAGATAAGGCAATGCCATCAGCTGAATAAGTTCAATCGCGCTCCTTAGTCGGGCATGACGAAGAAACAAACAAACAAAGAAAGAAAGAAGGAAAGAAAGAAGGAAAGAAAGAAATACAATTGGATTTTGGGTGTATTCATTAATCTCATGTAACTGTTTTCAGAATTAGGGAACCTCCCATTACAATTGGGTACAATCGTTTTGACCGACTGAAGAATATTGAATTTCAATTACTGAGGCAACACTGAACAAGAAGAACTAAATAGCCTATTGGATGGCCGCTTGTCTCAGTGGTAACGTTCTCGCCTGCTATGCCCAAGGTTGCATGAACGAATGCTGGCGCAGTCAGTTGTCTTTTGAGGGTGCGCAAATGTGAGGGAGCCATGTCGGTAGATTTACTTGCACGTTAAAGATTCCCTTCGGGGCAAAGCTCCGGCACCCCCTTCAGGGCAGAATTCCGGCACCTCGACGTCTCTAAAAACTTGAGTAGTTAAAAGGGACTTTGTTATTACATTCTTGAAATGGTGGCAGAAGGTTTATTGTTTGGGTCTAAGATTGATACAGGTGTCCCCATGTCCCCGTACAGTACAGCTCTACATATTCCAATTATTCCAATTTCCAACCCATTCGAACATTTGAATGATGAAATATTCTCATTAGTGAAATAACCCGACTATTCAGTCCGTAATAATAGAATGATTCGAGGAACAAGTCAAATAAAAAAAAATAGTACATTATGCAACGAGCCTATAATGGCTATAATTAAGACACGAGTATTTTTTATAAAACGAGCGTATGCGAGTTTTATAATTTCCATACGAGTGTGTTAATTACCATTATAGGCGAGTTGCATACGACTGTTTATGTTCGACGATAATTATAACTTTATTATATGTTTTAACATAAATATTCATAAATATCTGTTGAGAGTCAGCCACAAGAATTTTGTTATCGGAGAGCGAGTGCGAGACATCTCTCTGTCTTTCAAGATCTCTGAACGACCAACGCATGCGCTCTGTGTGCTTGCAATGCCATATGCAGGCCATATGTTTACATCTGCCGTCCCTCAGTAATATTATCACCGGAGTCGTTTGAAGGCTGTGTAGAAATTAGGGTTGATGATATTAAGGTACAGTGCTATTTCTTGTCTCATATTCGCCAGTTTATTTACGCGAACATATGGACGGTGCGTATTCCATATCGGTAATTTATTATAGTTCGATGTTGTGTTTATGTCCGACATGTTGGATTTTGAGCGCATGCGCGAAGGTATCGTTACCTAATTGGTCAATGAACGAGCTCTGATTGGCTGGAGAAACTGTATCGTAATGAAAAACAGTGTTATAATGACCATCATTATGATACAGTTTTCTGACACATAATAGTGAGGGTCGAACATAAAAGAAAGAAAGAAATAACAAATGATGCTATGACATTTATTTATAAGCAGTGATTTTTTTTTCTAAAAACAATTTAAGGGGTATTCTCAGTTGTAGTCGATAAAACATCACGATGTTGCAATTATCGGCAATTTGCAAAGTCCGGTTATTGTTTGTGTTCGAATCATTAACTTTCAGCTTTTTCGATGCCTAAGTGGATGTTAAATAGTTCGTTATTTTCGTCGTCCTTCAAAACTCACCACACGCACAAAATAACAACCTTCCCCACCCCCAAACACTAGCATGCGTGCTTATAAGAACGGAGTGCCGAGTTGCCGACCAAAAGAAACTGATTTGATAGATCGATTTAAATGGAGGATTACTCAAAATCTCCTCCAGCTGTTGTGAACAGCGCGTTGACGCCAGCTGATCGATGAACTTTCAAGTCGGGAGTTATATTTGCCGGACTAGATACAAATGTAACAATATTTTTTCTTAAACAGTTTCCAAATGTTCCCCGCGTTCTCCCTGAAAAAAAAAAAAAAAAGGCACTGGCTATAAGGATCTATCAGGCTGAATTGGGAAGGAGTTAACCCCCATCCGACCCCTTGGATTCGCCCATGCTTCAAACAACTCGTCTACTGGACATATTTATTTGGATAAATTGCTGAGATTTTCGAGTACATCATCGTCGAATAATTTAAATATTTGAACTGTTCGATTTATTTTAATAATTGACTATTCAATATACTCAAATCCTTCGAATGTTCAAATGATTCGAACAGCCGAAGTATTCATACATCCGCAATGTTCGAATATTATAATTATTTGAATAATTTATTGGAATTGGCAATATTCGAGTGGTCTAGTCTGGATTGAGTGCCGATAAAAACCTCGGGAATTGTACTGTCAGATAACCGAACTGATAACTTGTGGAGAGTGACTGGAAGCACACGGCTACGCTGATGGGTACACTTCAGGGCGGACGTCGGTTGATGGTGGTACGCGATGTCAACACCTCAAGATATAATGTAATGGACAGTTCCTATAAGCGTATAAGGTGTCGTGAAGCGAGGTAATTTGATGAAGTCGATACTGCAGGCTATTAGATTATTATACTTCTCTCTTCAAACCCTGGCCTTTTCATGACGAGAAGCACCTTGAATACACAGATCGAACTGCCAAGTGGGAAGCTGACATTTAATGAGCAGTTGCTGATACCTTGAGCCCTTGACAAACATCTACGCTTTCTCCCTCCACAAAGGTGATGCCCTTCTAGAGCGTCGTTGGTTGGTTTTGCACTGCAGCATTCTGTATGAATATCCCTCCGTTACAAAAGTTAGGTGCTCTTCAGTCGATCAACACGACTGTACCCAAATTATATTATTAATCTCATGCAATGTTAATCAGAATTAGGGAATAACTCATCTCATTTGGGTACAATGGTGTTGACCGACTGAAAAGCACCTAACTTTTGTTTATCTGTCACTCTGTGTTAATATTCCGCCCCTTTTCGTAAAATTCCTATATCTCCGACTCTTTTACACTTAGAATGTTAGTTTTTCTTGTGTGTTTTGTAGAGGTTCATATGTTGGTGAACCTGCTAGAACGCATTACGATAGTCGAATGTTTGTAGGCACGCAAAGTTTTAAACAAAAGTTGTTTTTCCTAGATTATACATATTGTTAAACTTATGTCTCATTTTCTCAAAACCATAAATTCTGAAACATTTGTCCCGTTTTATCAGAAAATATACGAGATATTTTAATGAAAAAGCACAGTTTTTAACCACCACTGTATTGCACCTGTGGATCCTCAGTTGTGTTGATTGCACAAGAAATTCTGCCATAATAGAAATATGTATCATTTTTTCACAAAAAAATTGGAATGCATGGAAATTAATTTATAAATATATTTTGAATGACAATGCCGTAGCCAGTTAGCATCAGTAAGTTTCACGAAGATCTTTTAATTAACAATTAAATTTTCGGACAAATTTGTTCAATGGTTTCTGTGAAAACTGGACATGAATTTGCTTAATTGACATTGTCGGTGTAGGGCCTACCGTCTTACCTTAACGTTTTCTCAGGAACTCTTAGCAGGAACTTTGTTCAGTGATGTTCTTCAAGACTCTCTTCTTATTTTTATTTTTTTTAAATAATATATATACCGTATTTAAAGAAATTCTTAAAAATAGGCATAATTTTAACAACATTTAAATCTGGAAAAATGAAACTTCAGTAAGTTTTGAGAAACATCACTTGCATTGTATGTTGAAAAGTTATTCAAAAAGGGAATTTTGAAGTTTGAATAAAGATTTTTCCGGTTTTTAAAACATATCAACAGCATAACATTTCTTTTCTTCTGTTTGAAGTACTAGCATACAATTTCCTGTCGTTTCTATGAACCTTTTGATGCTAAATATGAACCGTTAGAAAGTAAGGATATGTAGATTAATATGGCATAAAAAGCAAAAGGTTCGAGATTTATGAACTATTTGGGCATTCCGATGCACCTTACAGTATCTATTGTAGCCAGTTAACTACGCAATTGGTGACTTGCGGGGCAGGCTGTATTGTTTCCATTTCCCTTTATAGCTCATAACGATCGGCATGCGCCATTGTGATGTAGGAGTCAGAGGCTGAGGAATGTGGCGATTATTCGCGGTAAGCCAGCCAGGTAGCGCCTGACCTTGAGACTGTTCGAGCATGCTGGCCATGGGCTTCGAACTCTGGTCTCCGTCCCAAGGTTTAGCGGTGCTATTTTAATCAATGACTTCCGTGCTAGACTAAGGTCACTGGAGTGGATCTATTTCTATTGTTATGACGCTGCACTTACAAGGATGACTGCATCACAGATATTTAAAAAGGTATATACAAACTAGCATTACCCGTCGCGGCATCGCCCGCGAATATTGTAGTTGTAAAGATTACACTTAGCAACGTCTCAATCATGAATACTATGACTTATTTATCATTTAATTTTGAATAATAATGATTATAATTAGATGATCGTAAACAATGACCGTAAACAATACGACAATAAAGACAATATAACTCAACAATGGCATATAAATATCAAAATCTCTCGAACGTCACGTCGCATCGCGTGTATAAAATTCGACTCAAAATCACAACACTGTTTCCGACCACAAACGTAAATATAAAATAAATTAAATATATTACATCGACAACAGCCTGGTTTCAAGAAGTAAAGAAAAATTTGGAGAAAAAAAAACATGTAAGAGAAGAAGATGCACTAGAGAGAGACATTTTCAAAAAAAAAAAAATAAGGTGGAATGGAAGGACTCCAAGGAAGGCAATAAAAGAAAACAGGCTCAAAATAGTCGGAAGAGAGAAAGAAGACACACAGCGAAAGGATGGAGCACTGGAGGAAGAAGAAAGAACAAAGGACCCTAACGGAGAAAGAAGAAAGATGAAGAAATATACAGTGAAACCTCTATTAAGAGACCAGTGATGGTTTCATGGAAAACTGGTCTTTTAGAGGGGTGGTCTCTTAATAGGGGTAGGCATAAAAATAATTTTATACTGCATTATTAATAACGTACAGTTGGAACACAAACTTGATTACAATTTATCTGCATTGGTTCACATTTAATACAAATTAATTACAATTAGTTATTTTCTGAGCTCTGTCATTTAAAAAGTCACGAATTGATCTCTGTTTCAGAATAGCACATCCTTTTTTTTAACAATTTCACGTTCTAAGATTATCTCGGAGTGAGTTCAAAATGCCATTAATTTGTTCTGGGTTCGAACAATCTTCTAGGAGAGTCGTTTTTTGTATTTTTGATACGTCACATAACAGTTTTTCTAATGACATTGTATGCTGATGCAGGTCTGTGCCAATAAAACCATTGTTTACATCATCACCCTCATCACCAACTCCAATGGGAAGGCAGACGAGAAGTGGTATTTTGAAAGAGTTCAGACTGAGAAAATGCCTGGTCTTTGGTCGGGGAGAGGGGTGGTCCTTAAATAGAGGTACAAATACATTGACCATATGAGGTTTTAAATCGGTTCCAAGAAAAATCTGTCTTTAAGAGGGGTGGTCTTTTAATAGGGGTGGTCTTTTAGAGAGGTTTCACTGTATTACGCTTAGGAAAGAAGACGAGAGAAGAATACAGGCTTTTGAAAAGTGGCTATGGAAGAGACTGGAGAGAGAAGTTGGAAGGACAAAGTGAGAAATAATGGGGAAGTATTAAAGAAAGTAGGAGAAGAAAGGATGATGCTAAAGAAGATGAGGAAATGAAAAATGAATTGGATTGGCCACTCCCTAAGACGAGATGCTTTGGTGAAAAGTGCGTTAGAAGGGACAGTCCAAGGGAGAATCCGAAGAGGAAGAAGAAGGTTTCGGATGCTGGATTCCATCAAGATTGATGAATATTATGAGCTGATGAAAAGTGCCACTGAAGACCGGATAAGGTGGAGAGACCGACCACGAGGAAACCTGCCGACAGGCAGATATACTGATGATGATGACACTGACTAAACACAGAATCCATTTACCTAAATTCCTATGAAAAAAAAGTACACATCATAAAATTACACAAATCAAAATCTTCTACGCCCACATTTTCCCACTTTCACCTTATAATATACACCACATCGAAAAACTCTTAGACCCCTGCCTGCTTATTAGCCTATTTTCATTGATGAAAAAATTAGGCTTATGAGATCACCTTTTGTCCGTGTGTCTGTCCGTGTGTCTGTCTGTGTGTGTGCGTGATGATATGTCATATGCCCCCCCCCCCTAATAACATCTGAATGGATGGAGTTATTTCAATGAAACTCGGTAAGTTCATAGCACTATTCCGGACGACCCCGACCGTGCCCTTCAAATTTTGTTACGTCTCACCAATCCAACATGGCGGTTGTGCGAAGTATTTCACCAGCATTCAATATCTCCGAAACTATTACCGGTATCAACCTGGAATGTTTTACGGTGATAAGGTCAACTACTAGAAGTTCACCTATGTGACTTTTGAAAATCTGGTAACTAAAGAAACCAACATGGCGGCCAAGCGAAGTTGTGAATTTTAAATAGACGTTTCTCGCGATTTAACCAACCAAACGCAATAAAACATGGTACAGTATATGTTTATACACATTGTAATGCACCGACATCTAACTTCCTTCAATTGTTTACATAACCTCAAAATGGCGGCTGTGCGAAATATTGCACCGGCATTCTATATCTCTGAAACTATCAGCGGTATCCCCCTGAATTTTTTTCGGAGATAGAGGGCACTACTAGAAGTTCATCTATAAGACTTTCAAAATCCGTTTAACTACAAAACGAACATGGCGGCCAAGAGAAATTGAAAATTTTAAATAGACCTTTCTCGCGTTTTAATGATCCAAACGCAATGAAACTTGGTACAGGAAATGTTTATACACATTTTGTATGTTGATAGTTGCAATTAACATAAGTAGGTTATACGAAAATATGCTATATAGTTCTTCACGGAACTACTTGTTTTTAATGATTAGTTTATGTACCAAGTATCACATCCCCAAATGTACTCAAACAAGCACAGTTCTCCTCCCTCTTGTCTGAGCCCTCTAAGTTTATACGGTATTATTTTATTCTTTGCGTTTGATTTATTACTCATTTCCCATGACGATATGGAAAAACGAAACTGATCGGAATTGAAATTTGTAATATGTAGTGGAGGCGCAAACTGTATTTATCTGTATTTAAGAGATACCTTCTTTCATTACTATGAATAGTAGAAAAAGTACTTGCTTAAAACATACTGAACTTTGACATTATATAGAAGTAAAATATTGCTAACACATGCACTGACGTCACTACGTAGTGTTGGCAGCAGTGTAGTTATGCCCTCTGTAAAGGTCGCTGAAAGCCTTCATAATCTCAAGAGAACGAATTCTGTCGTTAAAATGAGTTTAATGAGTCTGTAAAAAGCCCAGTTAAAATGGTAGTTACGTTATAATATGTTGACGAAGCAGGTTTTCAGCTCTATAGTTGTGTTGTTACGTAAGAGTACAAGTCTTATACAGGGTGGGTGGCAGTCCCAGGTCAGCAAGAGGAGCTGCATCTGTCAGTCAAATATTTTTTGTTGAGGAGCGTGGACCTCCATATCAGTGTTACTACAATCACTTTTTGCAATCAATCTGGCAACAGCACAACACGTGTCATGTGTTCATGAGGGGAAAGAACTGACATGTGATTGGGTGGGTTACACGAAACCGGCTGTCACCATGGCCTTCACCTGAATAACAGATGACTGCAGGTCTCTTTCATGTTATCTTGTAAACATTTCTAAAATTTTAATTTTATCAAATTCTAAAATGTTATCTTTAATTATGATTTTAATTTACTTTCTAATTTTTAATTTAAAAAATACCCTTTCTAGTTTAATTTTTAATGAAAATCCACAGCCTGCTTCCAGTCTCCGACCGGGTCAGGAATGGAATGAATGAAGCCCCCATCTAGCGGCGAGGATATGGACTGTGCCGGCTGCCGAGGCCTGACGCACTCCTCTGGGGCAATGATTAAATGAATGACAGATGAAATGAAATGATAGTGGAGAGTGTTGCTGGAATGAAATTTTGATAGGGAAAACCGGAGTACCCGGAGAAAAACCTGTCTGCCTCCGTTTTGTCCAGCACAGATCTCACATGGAGTGACCGGGATTTGAACCACGGACCCACGGAGGCTTTTAATTTTTAATATTTTCATATTTTTTAATATTTTTTTAATATTTTTAAATTTGGAAAATCATTAAGATGTAAAATAAATTAGATTTTATGAATTGTTAATTTTTTGAACTCAGCAATTCTTCTAGGTTTGTGCCGTGTCTTGTGTGGGGTTTCGCCTAGGACACCAAGCTGGCTCATCGGCGGGCTCTTGGTGACCCCGCCCGAACCCCCACAGGATAAACGAACTGTGCGCAACCCCCTTTTATATTAGGTGCAACTGCACCACTTGACTGCGAGAACTAAAAGCTCAAGCTCCTATAGAGCATCCAGCGTTTAGAAAAGACTGTGGGTCTTATGGGCTTTTACTTTTAACGGAAATGCCCCCTACACTGGTTTTGTTACCTCACCTTTTATCATGAAGGAACTCGGAACATATATAGTTTTCGTCATAATAGCTTCCTACAATTATCTGCCAACTGATTACCTTTGTTATTGCGTACAAGTATCGCTTATATTACGTCTTAGTTATTTAAAAAATTTCGAGGTTAGCACGCTGGAAAGAAGAGCCTCGTCCTGTGCTGCATGGTCGCCCGGAGTGGAGCACGTGCTCAGTTCCGCCGACATTATTTTCTGTTCGATCGAATCATGGCTGCCGACAGTTGGGTTCCAACCCACTATCTCCCGAATGCAAGCTCACAGCTGCGCGCCCCTAACCGCACGGCTACCTCACTACAATATTACAAATATTAATCTAAACAAAACAACAAGAATAAAATTGAAAGAAACTAAATTACAGCCTAACTAATAACTAAAGAGGTGATGATCAACAGTATTGCTGACATAAAAATTGTTAACATCGTCTGCATACATCCGAGAAGGAAGGGAGGATTGTGCTCTCGACATCTGTCAATCAGTAATGCGTCATATCACAACGAAATGAATGTAGTTATTGGTTCTCTTCGCATACAGTATCCTTAATACTGGTCCAATCCGTTAACACCTGCAAAACTGCTCCTTCCTGAGGGTGTTCTATTTCAGGTAGCTGCTGGGGTTGTGGTTGTCTCGCTAACTTATGAAAGTGCAGTACTCGAAGCGGGTGAACATAACGTATGACGTCAGCGCTACCTCTGCCTAAAGGCTTCACAGTCTTTTCTAAACCCTGGATGCGCTATAGGATAGGGGAAACCTTACACAAGTCACGGCACAAACCTAGAAGAATTGCTGAGTTTTAATTCACCGGCCGTGAAAGCCAATATACCATCTTTAATTTTTTTTGAATTTTAGTTTAATGTTCCTTTTATTTTTAATTTTTATATTTAATTTGTTAACTGCTTAATCTTGTGTATTTCTATGTTGAGCCTATATATTTTATATTATATAATAATTTGGACGTAATAGAGGCTATTAGAAAGGCGAATGGGAAGTGGGAACTACGGAATAGACACATTTTATGTCTGGGGAACAACATTTTATTCGTGTTATTGAAATATTCGAATAATAGAACTTTGAATTATAGAAAAAACATATCATATATAGTCCTCTCACTTTCCTCGTTAACGAGCGGCTCGCTGGGTGGATATGTTAACATTCCATAGCTGGCTAGAGCCAAGGCTTTCCCAGCGTGAGGCACAGCGTTGTCAACTTTCCACCGTAGCCACTGAGAGCAAGCAGCGAAACTGGACAGAACCACGTGCATATGTGCAACACTGGACACCTGTTAGGTGCGGGTGACGCGAGCTAGCCGCCAGGCAGGATATAGGAGTCCACGTGGAGTGATAAGAGGTCATTGTGCTACTGCCTTACGTTTGGGTCTACGCTCGTTAACCAGGAAACTTAGGGAACTATACATTGCGTAAAACTTCACCGGGAAATTAAAATTACTTCGAGCTAGGAGGGGCTCACACCTAGTGGGACGTGGTTTGTTGACCACAGGACCCCAGCTGAGTCCAGCATTGCTTCCACTTACTTCTGCCTGGCTCCTCTCTATTATCTTTGCTGTCGGCCTCCATTGGTCAACTCTTGTTCTCTTTCGACCCCGACGGTATTAGGGTATCCGAGGCCTAGGGAGTCTCTTCCTTTCCCGCCTCAATTGGCCCTTCTCTCATCTTTCCTGATCCCTCATTCTTCAAGGGTTCTTTTTCTTTTACATTTTGTACGTCTTTTCAATCTAAATTGCATTTTGTAAGCATTTTGATTTTCACTTGCATTTTGTGAGTACATGTATTTTGAATTTCAATTGCATTTTGGTGGCATTTTCAATCTAAATTGCATTTTTTCCAAGTATTTTGAATCCAAAGTGTATTTCGTGGGTATTTTGAATTTCAATTGCATTTCAATCGCTTTTTGCACCTATTTTCAATCTTAGGTGGCATTTTGAATCTCAACTCCATTTTGTGCGTCTTTTCTATCTAAATTACACTTCCAGTCTTTCTCCTTTAACTTGCCTTTTGTGAGTGCTCTCTGTCTAAGTTACATTTAGTACGTGTTTTCAGTGTACCTTGGTTTTCGTTACGGTTTCCAGTTCATTGTCATTTTCACTTTCACCCAGACCATTAGGGGCCGATAACCTAGATGTTAGGGCCCTTAAAACGACAATTATCATCATCGAGATATCAAAAATTCGACTTATAGGATATAAGTTATTGTACATGGGAAGCGATCACACATGCAGAGCGTTCATTGATCGTGTGATGAAGGATGAGATATTGGTATCACATTTTTGCCCTGGCTGTATCTCAAACATTAACTAAACTCGGGCGATGTGTCTCCACAAAGTAAGACTGCTGAGGGCATGGAAACTCTCCGGGTTATTGCATATGCAAGCTAGAACAAGTTCCGCTGACTCGCAAAAATATAACCGCAGCCAACAACCCCTAAGGAGTATTCGGCGTGGAGTCCATCCTCACTTGGTTGGTTGGTTCCTCAGTTTAGGGGCTGCGACAACGCGGTCATGCAACCCCGTGTACTTAGGGTGTGTGTAGAATCTGTCTGATAACTGGTGTTAATTGTGATGACTGTATTAGTGTGTGTTATCTGATTTTTAATTCAAGTAAGGACTGCAGACTTAGAATTTTTCAAATAGTTCCTACTTTTGCCGCCACCGTCAACGACTACTAGTTCAGAACTTAGCTACTAGATGCCACCACTCTTGGCAACGAACGTAGGAACCTAAGAGCCTTGTTTACATTCTTAACCTATATAATTTAGCTTCACACAGGTGTAATTAGTGGAAGGTTCTTTAACATGCCATAAATCTATGACCACCGGAAGGCATACGCTCTTAAAAATCCAACGACTTCGGCTGGGTTTGAACCCTCACTTGAGCACACTGTATTTCAATGTCAATGGCAAATATGACTTATCAGTGAGAGAACGCCAGGTTAGCTTGAAGTAGGAGAAAACCTACTTGTTAACCACCCCCACTGAATTGGCCTCACTTCAAACAGCTCTCCTGTCTCGAAGTACACCCGCTTTGAAATGCGCATGCTACGTTGGTCTTCACCCGCGAGGACAGGCGCATGGGTATTTTTGGCCCGGGGCTTAAGTTCTATATTTTCGTTTTGGGCAGCCCTTATTTCCTATCGCTTACTGTACCTTCCTTCCTAGCCTTGAACTTCACCCTACAAAAGAAACATGTTCATAGCTTTTTGAACACTCAAGTTATTTCTATATTATTTACGGTTAGGTCGGATTTACCCATGGCGCCAGTCCTCGCGTGACAAATTTTCGGCTTACGTTAGTCGGGACAATCTGTGAATAAACAAGAAGTTCTGTGACGATCTAAAGAGCCTACTTTTCTTAAAATTTAAGATTCATGCCAATGATTAATCTATATGGATCTATCTAGAATAATGACGAAATTAAGTTGGTAATATCGAAATTTCTAATTAGTTCGAAATACTGTATACCTGGCATCATGTAGCCTAATAGAGAACTACAGTTGGCAGCCCTGGTGACTGAATATATTCTTAGTTCCATCTCTTATGGTACAGAATACAATTTGGTTGAAGTCCAATGGATAGCATGGACGTTACATGCAGTTAAACATTGGATTTAAAGCGCGGGTAAAATCATGTTGGTAACAATGACATACATATATTGGTCAGAAATAATCTGAAATAATATGACCTATTGTTGTGTCAATTTTGAATGAAATCCATTAGTTAGTATAGAAGTTACATGCATTTTAAAATTGGACCTATCAGCAGGCTTAGAATCATGTTGGCAGCATTGACGTATATAAGTTACTCCAAATTAATATAGAATGCCAGGTACTATACGTGTGCATAGTTTAAAGCTGTCGGCTTGCATACTTTCTGATATATTGGTATTTGGATAAAATACATTGAGAGCATTTATAACAGTTGGCAGCCCTGGTGGATCTTAAGAATACGTTCAGTCATATCTGTTTATGTACACATAGCACATACGAAATTTGGTTGAAATCCAATTGATAGTGTAGAAGTTATATGCATTTAAAATTTGGACCTATCAGCAGGCTTATAATCATTTTGGCAACACTGCGATGTATGGCCTCCTGGAAATTAAACTGAAGTATTATTATCTATACGTGTGCCAATTTTGAAATAGCTCCCATTCATACCTTCCAAGATATCCAACATGGAGCTCAAATTTCAATTGCGATTTTTCAGCAGTTGGTAGCACTGACATCATTTTCAAATATGGCCGTGAGATATTCAGGTATAGATCTTTACTCGTACCAAAGTTTGTTTCGATTGCTGCAGCCGTTTAGGAGTTGATAGGGGTGGGACACACACACAGCCAGATAGACAGACAGACAGACACACACTTGCCCGATCTCATAAGTCTACTTTTTCCTCATTTTTGCAAAATGTGAAAAGTAGGCTAAAAATGAGGGGGGAAATCCACCTATTTTGGTGCAGCAAAATCACATAACTTAGCTCATGTTCTTGTTGATCCATGTTTAGGGCACCTTGGTCATCGCCTCCTTTGTTCCAAAAAAAATGGAAATGACTACTTTGCCGCCATAATCAAGGCCTATGATACTGTTACGAAAAGTGTCATTTTTCTGCATTTTATATTGGGAATAGTTCATAGGAAGACACCAGGTGTAAAATAACTCCATTGAAATATGTACGACTGCGATAAAAAAAAAGGAGCGACACACTATGGGTCAAAATGTCCCGGTGCTAGTCCTCGTGTTATATTTATTCACGCCAGTTCTCAAGGGTTAAGGGGAGTCTCTCCTTGACCACGTACTCAATGTCAAGGTCCAGCAGCAGATGGGACATCTTCAGTTGATTCGCAACGAATGGGACGTGGATTGGCGCCCAAGGCTGAGGCTGACATTGCTTCCACTTGCTTGTGCCGATACAACTCTCATTATTAGAAGAAACTTTGTCGTCTTGTGGCCAGACCACGTGGTGTAGTGACTAGCATTTTCGGTTGTCACCCCTCAAGGAGGCCCCACCTCTTCTGGTACACCCTGGATATTGCTACACCCTCAGGGGCTCACTGCTGGTGTGTTTGGAAGTTGGCGATCCCGAGAGATTCCTGAGCTGGGTCCGTTGTTTCCCCTTTTTCCTCTGATCTTAGGGCGGGCCCTCTCCTCTTACCCTTTCCTATCTGCCTTTCATGGCTCTCCTTCCTTCCAAGTCCCTCAATCCTCATTCTTCGAGGGGTGAAAGCATATCTTTTCATCCTGTCCTTTATTTGCCTTATCCTTTATTTGTTTACCATTTCTTCTTCTAGTTTGTAAGTCTGTAGTTAGTATTAGTTACAGTTTTCATTCTCATCTCATGTTTCACTCTCACCCGATAACCTAGATGTTAGGCCCCTTAAAACAACAATTATCATCATCATCATCATCATGTCATCTCCCAAAGGTCCTGGCTTGATTCCTGGCTCTACCAAGAAGTACAGTTAGCCTCATGAGGCACAACTGAGGTGGGTTCGATTCCCATATCATCCATTATTGAAGTGGATTTACTTGTTTCCCCTCTTCTACTTACGGCAAATGCTGGGATGGTTCCTAATTTAAGGCCACTGCCGCCTCATTCCCAATCTAGTTCTCGATTAAAAAAAAACACACTACTGCCGACACCACAATAATACAGGTTGACAAAATGAAATAATATTAAACAAGATGTTCAGCAAAGAACATATAGCCTACTTTCTCCTAAATGTATGGGTATCTTTATGACTCTTTGTCCTCATCCCTAAAACAATCACCCCAACCACAATGTATTGTTTGTTTTCTTTTATATTGAAAATAAGCCAGTAAGTGTCAAGATCAATATTATATACTTTATGATGATTGAATAACAAAACTACTAACTTATTGTAATGCATTCACGTCCGTTAATCTCTATATTAAGCCAGCCTGCAAAATTAAGAATCTTCCGCCCCAATCATCTTCCGCCCCAATCACAGTAGGTGGTGCTGCGACCTATCAGTGAATTAATCTTTATCTTGTACGCCTATGCACTGCCATCGTAATGTACTACGATGGCAGTGTTCTATGGGTGTTGAATGAGTAGGCAGTTTAAAGTAGCCAAGAGGGAGGCGATCCAGCTGGCAGTGTTTAAAGGTATTCGGAGCGCGATCGTGGCTAATAGTTGAACTACCAGTATTACAAAATTGCCATACTTCAGGAGGCCAGCTCAGGCATTTACACAGCGTTATGTTTGGAACAATATTACCCACATAACCCACAAGAGGACAGCACCGTACAGAGGCATTAAGAAGGCTGTGGTTAATGACAACGTGTATCTAGTTCTTCTATTCTCCTTTTTCTAATGTCTTCTGTTTATGTGCGATGCTGGGACTGTGATTTTATTAATATACGAGTGTATACTTTATCCTCTCCTTTGAGCTAAATGACATTTTATTCAGTATCTGTGGGAAAAGCTCGTGCACATCATTTGTAAAAGAATTCAAGAAAAAAACCTAACTGTAGCAGTATTCGATCCCCAGTCAACTGCGTGTCAGACTAACATGCTAGCCCAGAGCTAACCGTATCCATGACGTCAGGTGTTCTTAACTGACATATTAGATACAAACTGTTGGCAAATAATGACTTTAAATAAACGATTTCTTCACTGCAGTACATCTTCATTAAAGATCATTTCATACAAAGTTTATATTATTGTATCAGTACGGTATATCACATACAACATACTAAAACTACTGAAATATAAGACAGGCACATGAGGACAGCTGCCATCTTGTCGTGTGACACAAACGGCTCAGCTCTTTTAAGCCACTCATACTGTATAATATTATAATATTAAATTATAATAAATAACGGATCACGACCTTCAGGATAGCTTAAACCCCCCTAGGCTCGATAATCGGAATTGGTGGGTCTTAAGCTATTTATTAAAATGGTTGCATAATTCACACGGCCGCCATCCTGAAATGGCATGGCCGATGACCTTGAATTTTGGGTGAAAGACGCGTCCTATATAAAGGTATGTTGTCACCAAATTTGGTAGAGATCGGATGATTAGTTTAGCCGTAATTTGATTTTACGTTTTGAACATTTGAGTGGCCGCCATTCTGTTTTGGTAAAGATGGCGGCGATATAAAGTATGACACTGAGGTGTCCTTTACTAGTGCTACCTCTGTACCAAATTTCGTTCAATTCGGTTTCACCGTGTTCGAATTGATAGGGGGGGACAGACATTCAGAGTACACACACTCGCACACACACAGACACACACACACACACACACACAGACTCACACACACACATACACACACACACACACACACACACAGACTCCACACACACATACACACACACAGACAGACACACGTTTTTCGCCCTGTGTTGATCTCATAAGTCTACTTTCATTTTTTGCAAAAATCGAAAGTAGGCTAAAAACACACACACACAGGGGTAAAGGACCACAATGTCGCAAATCCCTAAATGAAAAATCAAAAACAAACAGGATATTGTCGTGTGTATACATAATTATTTGACTAAGTTCGGTCTGATGATGTTCGCTAGACAAACGAAACATGTCCTCTTCTTAAACCCTCTCACCGTCTGTAATCTGTGCATATTCTAAGGCCATTATAGTTGGACATAACACGTTTTTTATTTTACTTTTTCTTTTTTAATTTCCTTTCTTTTTCGTTTTTCTGTTTACCTTTATTTTACGATATTTCGTATCTTCCTTATGAAGACGTCACAAACACCCCGACTCCAAGCCAGGGTAATTAATCATAGGAGATAAAAATCCACACGATCTGGCCAGGAATAAAACCCGGGACCATCCGGATCAAAGTCTGGCATGCTGCTTAGCCGAACGTTGGCAGATAGACTGGTAATGGGCTACGTTAAAAGCTTTCTATAAATCACAAATAACCATTTCAAGGTGGTAAGGATCGGGTTACACTAGTTAAACAAAGTAATGCTGTCCCGCAGCGTAGCCGTGCTCATTAAATCGTGCACCATGGCCGAGAGGGCAGCTGTAGCAAGTCCGGAGATCGCAGGTTCGAATCCCAGCTCTGACAGCGGCTAACCTGAATGTGCTTTTTCCACGGGTTTTTCCACACTCCCTCAAGGCAAATGCTGGGATAGTACCTTACTTCAAGTCCTGGTGCACCTACCTCTTCCCTGTCCATTTACCCCAGGGGCTCACAACTTGTGGGACGTGGCCTGGCGACCACGGGACCCCAGATGAGTCTGGCATTGCTTCCACTTATTTGTGCCGGGCTCCTTTCAGTTATCTTTCCTGTCGACCTCCCTTGGTCAACACTGGTTCTCTTCCTTTCCCGCCTTAATTGGCCTTTGTCTCACCTTTCCTGATCCCTCATTTTTGGAGGGGTCAGCCTTCTTTTTCTTTTCATGTTATCTCCTGCCTTCTGCCCAAGGCCCTAAAGGAGGCAGGGTGTATGTAGCCCCACCACTGCTGGTGCGCCCTGGATTGTGCTACACCCCCTTTTTCCAATGCCTTTGGGGCGGTGCCTTTCCTCTTTCCTCTCTGCCTTTCTTGGCTCTCTTTCCTTCCAAGACACTCAATTCTCGTTCTTCGAGGGTTGAGGGCATTTCCTTTCCTCCTGTCTCTTATTTACTTTATTCTCCTTATGGTTTCCCGTTTCCTCTTCTAGTTTCTAAGAGAGTAGTTAGCTTTAGTTGTTGATTACATTTGATCATCGTTCATTTCCACTATCACCCACACCATTAGGGGCCGATAACCTAGATGTTAGGCCCCATAAAGCAACAATTATCATCATCAGGGGCCCGGATGTTGATGCTGTAAAAAGATAAAAAATGCACTTAAAATTTTCAAAAATGACTGTAATAAATGACCTAATTGCTGGGTGAGTTTCAACTAGATCATGTAGCTATCTCTCGAAATTGTTTCAAAGAAATTCAAAATGTCAAGGTCAGAAAATCCATTAATGTAACTTCAGATCATTACCTTTCTCAAATCAAGATGAATTTCATACCTTTTACACGCAAACAAAATACAACAAGAATTAAAATTCCGAAAATTAATAGAGAGGTTCTTACAAATGAAAGAAGGATAGAATTTCAAGGAAAACTTAAAATACCAACCAATTGGAATGATGTTACTAATAACCTTCTTGAACCAGCTCAGGAAATTGCACCGTTGAACTTTTATAGGAAACATGCTTGGTGGAATGAACAATGTGAAAGAGTGATCAAAGAAAGACATTGTGCTTGGCACAAGTGGAACGGGAACAAGACTCCAGAAAATTTAGAGGAAGTACAAAGATTAAGGAAAGTGGCCCATCAGACTTTAAGAACGATTCGAAGAAAATAAATGAAGGACCAAATAATGGAAATGGACGACAATTTTAAGAAAAATGACACACGATTGTTTTATAGAGCATTTAAGAATGAAATCACTGGATATTCAGCGCCGAGTTTAAATTTCAAAAGGGAAGATGGTACGCTAGTATTAAACAACAAGGAAAATTGTGATATCTTGGCTGCGTATTTTGAGAAGTTGTTAAATTTTCCAAAACCGACAGACAAGTTGAGTTTCAAATTTACAACACAAAATTTTGACTCTACGCCCCCAGATGTAAATGAAGTTAAATGTATTATCAACTCACTTAAAAATAATAAAGCCTCAGGCAAGGATGGAATAATTGCAGAAATGTGGAAGCTTGTAGATGATGAATTTTTAATAGCGACGACAAATCTATTCCAGAAAATTTGGATTGAGGAAGCTATTCCAGAAGACTGGTTAATTGCCTTAATTCATCCACTACATAAAAAAGGCTCAAAAATTGATGTCAATAGTTATAGGGGGATCTCATTGTTGTCTGTCACATATAAAATATTTGCCAAATTACTTTTAAACAGACTTGAACCACAGATCGAACCACAGCTTGGCGAGTTCCAAGGAGGTTTCAGAAGGAATAGATCGTGTGCAGAACAAATTCTTAGTTTAAAATTGATATTAAAATATTACAACAACAGGCCAAAGAATATCTTTATCTCATTCGTTGATTTTCAGAAAGCGTATGATTCAGTGGATAGGGATACTGTTTTTGACACATTGAAGGAATACCAAGTTGATCAAAAAACCATAAATTTAATCAAACTTACATTAACTAATACGATTTCCAGAGTCAAATTTTTAAATGAAGTTAGCGAGCCCTTCGAGGTAAAAACTGGGCAAAGACAAGGGGACAGTCTATCGCCACTGCTTTTCAATTTGGTCTTGGATAAAGTCATGTGGACGTTTTGGGAGAAGAACGATTCAAGTGCTAAAATTGGTACAAAGAATAAGAACCTCAAAGTCAAAGGTTTAGCATTTGCTGACGACGTAGCGTTGTTTGCTGAATCAGAACAAGAAGCTATTAACCAAATTGATCAGTTAAAAGAAACGGCGGAAAAAGCGGGCTTACAGATTTCGTTGGTAAAAACAGAGATGATGACAAGTGATCAGAAATACACTAAGAAAATGATAAAAACAAATTATGGGAGCATCAGGGTCACTGACCGATTTAAATATCTTGGAGAAATAATTAGTAGCAATGGGACGGATAAATTGGCAATCGAGGACAAGAAAGGGAAATTGGAAAGATTAAATTTTTGTACAAAAAATATATACTATAAAAAGAACCTGTCTATCAATGCACAATTACGACATTTTAATACTGTTGTTAGACCAGTCATCTTGTACGGCATGGAAACTACAAATATAACCGGAATGGAGAATTTGCTCAAGATAGAAAGAAGAATTTTAAGAAGGATTTATGGTCCTAGGAAAACACAGGAAGGTTATAGACTGAGATCGAATGCAGAAATTTATAGTAAAATCGACAACCTTGAAGTGATGATCAGAAAACGGCGATTTCAGTTCTACGGACATATGGTCCGCATGGATTGCTCAAGGTTAAACAAACAAATTTTTGATAAAATCTGGAATTATAAAGGACAAGGAGGCTATGTAAAACAAATGAAAGAAGAACTTCAAAAATTCAAAATTACTGAAGAAGATTGTCTAAATCGAATAGAGTACAGAAAAAAAAATTTGGTCTCAAAATTCTTGTCGGGGAGAAGAAAAATCTCAACAGAGGAGAATGGACTGCTGAAAGAAGAGCTGCGCAGTCGACCAGAATGAAAGACTTCTGGAAGAGAAAGAAGGAAACTAGACCTATAAAGAAGTGATATTTGCGTGGTCCTTGTTGGCCTGTCCGCGATGTATATATAAATGAACTAAAATTCGAAAAATGCACTATATAATGGAGAAAATGATCTTATAATAATAAACTCGCCAATATTTCAAAAATTCAAAAAATGCGCTATAAAATGGGCAAAGCGGCAATGAACGATATCTCTCGCCGTGAACTATGCGGAACTGAGACAAGAATATACACCCCTTCCCTTTTCTACCCCGCCACAGCTAACCTTGGTCAACAGATCAGATAATATTCCATTCCGCTAATAACTGGTTTGCGACGAAAACGGCATCGTTCTTGTGCGTCCAAGATATATATTTTTCTATTTATTTCAATATTTTATACTATCTTGTATCAGCTACTAGCTTCTTCTTAACGTAACTCCCTCATATAAAGCTGTGACAGGACTAAATTGGAAGAAAATGACCTCAAAAGGCATATTTCTCTAAAATCTGACCAAACAATTCTACCAAACTTTAAAAAATTCTCTTAAAATGAAAAAAAAAATTGAAACAAAGATGCAAAATAAAAATAACATATTTGAAGACGAGGTGGCCTGTCTGGAGTTTCTATGTACTTCAGCATTGTTTTAGACAACTCACTAAAAAGATGACATGTCATCAACATCTGTACCCTAATCATCATCATCATCATTATCATCATCATCTTCTCTGTCCCTAATACAGCTACACAAGCTACTACAGTCAACACATAAATAAAGATTAACAGAAAATTTCAACACAAACCCAACTACACGGGGCTAATGACCGAAGTAGCCCAAGGCCCTAATAAACGAACAACAATAAACTAATGCTGGAATGATATGTTATAAAATAGATCATCCCCTGAGTAGGTGGATAAGCCTACTTCGGAATGCAATTCAAGATATATATTAATAGAGGCGAGGCTAATGACATGTCGTATATTTCAAAGAAATGTATGTTCGGATGTGTCTGGTTACAAATAATCGTCCATGCCGCTGGCGTGGACACAATTAGAATATTTCACTCTCTAGATTATAATATATTGATGTGGGTCGCCTACTTAAGCGCTGAATTATGTCTCTGGCAATTTCACAACATCACGCTTCTCCTCTGAACCAATTTATATTCGCATAGGGATTACAATTTTGGGACGAAGTTGAGAAATGTGTAAAGACGAATAATGTTAGAAAAGTCAAAACAAGTCTCTACGTACTGTATTTTGAAGAGAATTGTTTGCTGGAGCACTCATTGATTCCATGAACACAATTAAGAGTTCCTTGATAACGATCGATGTAGAGAACTAAAACTTAAATCATTCAAATCCTGAAAAATAGTATAGAATTCAGGTTTGGAATTATTTGAAATAAGCTTGTAGTTTAACGTGACCGTTAATCTTTAGATTACGAGCCACGGGACCTCCTTTTTACGTGGAATCCGAACCACAGGACATGGCATTTCACTTCGAAAATGGAATGATTGACTTTTACTTCTATGTTTAACTAATTTTCAAAGTCTGTTAAATTTAAAAACATATTTTGTAAGGAATTCCATTCAATATTTTTACTGATATTAACGGTCGTAGAACTCGCAGTGTATCTGTGAGTAGTCTCACAAGCATTTAAGAATTTAATTGGACATAATTAGCCTATTTTCATTTATGAAGAAAAATAGGCTTATGAGATCACCTTTCGTCCGTATGTGTATGTGTGTGTGTGTGTCCTCCCCTAATAACTTCTAAACGGCTCGACCGATTTCAATGAAACTCGGTAAAGTCATCGTATTATTTTGGCCGACACTGACCGTGTACTTTATATTTTAATCTAGTCTCACCAATCCAACATGGTGGCTGTGCGAAATATTTAACCAGCATTCTATATCTCTGAAACTATTACTCATATCTTGAAATTTTGTACGTTGATAAAGGGCACAACTAAATGTTCACTTATGTGACTTCCAAAAATCTGTTACTACAGTTTAATTGTTTTGTGTGATAATGTAAGGGGCTGTTGATTTCCTAGTTGAATTATTTTGTGTGATAATGTAAGGGTCTCTTGACCTTCTAATTTAGTTGTTTTGTGTGATAATCTGTAATGGTTAGTAAATGGTCAGGTTGTGGATTAACGTACTTAGCTGGTTATTTGGGCGATGTGGTGTCCGGAATCAGACAGTGAATTGTGTCGGACGCTGAACGATTGGTTCTAATTGTTATTTCTTGTCTTTGCAGGTTAGTTGAATCCAGAGAGCTAGGTGGTGAACAGAAGTTCAGGTTAGTTCCATTTCGTAGCCTCGGGGCACGCTGCAGCAAAAGTTTATATTTGAGGGGTTAAAGCAACTTCTTCTTGCAAATTACAACAGTGTTTCAAAGGCTACGGTGAATGGATACAATCAACTGTCAAGATTTCATTGATGTCCTTTTGTTCAGTTAGCGACAAAGCCATAATTGAAGGCAGCATAGATCTTTAATCAGCGCTTGGATATTGTCAAGCAGCAGTTTTGTTGTTTTATAACATCCTCTGGGGCACGCAGACCTTCGGAGGTGGTATCATTCTGTCGGTGGACTAACAATTTATTGGGAAAAGTATTCCCATTTAGTTCACCAAAAGACTTCGTCAGTCTCCCTACCGGAAAATGTGTGTGAATTGAAAGAGATGGTACGATGAAAATTAATAGCAAGATTGAAGGCTTCTTTCAGTGTATAGGTTAGGTTAGGTACTATCACAGGGCTATTCAGCAAATTTATTATTCCCCCCAGGGGCTCGCATCTAGTGGGACGAGGGTTTGCGACCACGAGACCCCAGCTGAGTCTGGCATTGCTTCCACTTACTTGCACTGGGTTCCTCTCCGTCTTCTTTCTTGTCGACCTCACTTGGTCAACTCTTGTTCTTCTCCGACCCCGATGGTATTAGGGTATCCGAGGCCTAGGGAGTCTCTTCCTTTCTCGCCTTAATTGGCCCTTCTCTCGTCTTTCCTGATCCCTCAGTCTTCTAGGGATCAGCCTTCTTTTTCTTTTCATTGTATTTCCTTTTCGCTTTAAGATTCCCGCCCTGTTTTTGCGAATTGGCTCCCCGTGTATCCAAAATCCATTCTGCGAATATTGTGACTCTAGATCTAAATTGCATTTTGCAAGTATTGTCAATCCAAATGAGTATTTTGAATCTAAATTACATTTTGTAAGTAAGTTACTTTCAATTCCAATTGCATTTTGTAAGTATTTTGAATTTCAATTGCATTTTGTGAGTATTTTGAAATTCAATTGCATTTTGTGAGTATTTCGAATCTACATTGAATTTTCTAAGTATTTTGAACCTAAACTGCATTTTGTGCGTATTTTTCAGTCTAAATTCCTTTTGTGAGGTTTCTTCTAAATTACCTTTTGTGAGTATTTCCACTCTACATTTTGTGAGTCGTTTCCATCGGAGTTCCATTTTGTAAGTATTTTCAGTCTCACTTAATTTTCTTTATGGTCTCCATTTCATTGCCATTTTCTTTATCACCCAGATCATTAGGGGCCGATAACCTAGATGTTAGGCCCCTTAAAACAACAATTAATTATCATCATCATGATGATCATCATCGCATTATACGAATATTCTATTGTACGAATAATTCGATTAGTCGAAAATATTTGTATGTTTGAATAATTTCGAATACGAATATTTGATTCGAATATACACATCCCTAGTCTGTAGTTTCCATTTCGTTTTCATTTTACTATCATCCAAACCCTTAGGGGCTGATAACCTAGTTGTTAGGTCCTTTAAAACAAAAATGTTCATAAATTAAATGTAAATAAATAATTAATTTACAGGCCCTACCAAACGTTTACGGACATCAGCAACTTTCACGATCATTATTCCTGTCCCTATAATTTTGATCTCGGGCATACGAATTTTAACAGGGACCTAAAACGTGTTCCAGGGAACATTTTGTGAATTTGCTATGAAAACATCACTGTTACTTTTAAGTTACGAATTGTTTGTATAAGATAAATAGGAAACAATTTGTGTATTTTTCATATTTCAAGCGATCTGGACAGAACACAATGAGGATTACATCCACAATTTTGGTTATGAAGAGACACAGATACCTGTGAATATTTATAATTGCAGTAGAACACAAGAATGTGTTTCCGTTAAGAAATATCACCAGTTTTATAGCCCGAAATAGAACCGCAGATAAAGTCTACAGACTGACATTCATTGTCCTTGGCTGCGGGGGAGACCATTCAAGCTACAGAGATCCTTTATATTTCACAGTTGCAGCACTGGATTCGATCAAGAACAGCTTCCTCCTAGGTCAAAGAATGTCTGTCTGTTGACTTTTTCTGCGGTTCTATAAAACTGGTGATATTTTTTAATTGAAACAAATTCTTGTGTTCTATTGCAATTATAAAATATTCTACAGGTATCTGTATTTCTTCAAAACAAAAATTTTGGATGTAATCCTTATAGTGTCTGTCCAGATCGCTTCAAATATAAAAAACAAAATACACCATTTTTTCACACTTATCTTCAACAAAAGATGGTTGGTTCTTAAGTTTAGGGGCTGCGACAACGCGGTCATGTAGCCCCGTGTGTACTTTGGGTGTGTGTAGAATCTGTCTGATAACCGGTGTTAATTGTGATGACTGTATTAGTGTGTGTATATGTTTTAATTCAAGTAAGAACTGCAGACTTTTGAATTTTTCAAATAGTCCTACTTTTGACGCCAAACGCCACCGTCGACGACTACTAGTTCAGAACTTAGCTGCCAGACGCCACCGCAGTCGGCTCTTGGCAACGAACGTAGGAACCTAAGAGCGTTGTTTACATTCTTAACCTATACAATTTAGCTTCACACAGGAGTAATTAGTGGAAGGTTCTTTAACATGCCATAAATATATGACATGGGACCGCCGGCTTTACTTCCCCTCCGAAGGAAGGCATACTGAGGGATTTTTAACGCTCTTAAAAAATTCGACGACTTCGGCTGGATTTGAACCCGCGATATTGGGCATAGAAGCTCAGCATGCTACAGACTACGCCACCGAAGCTGACAATTCAACAAAAGAAGTCCGTAACTTTAAAACTAACAATGATATTTTCATAATAAATTCACAAAATGTTCTTCGGAATAGATTCTAGGTCCCTGTAAAAATTCGTATGCCTGAGACAGGAATAATGGTCTTGTAATTGGCGGGTGTCGGTAAACTTTTTGGTAGGACCTGAACGTCAACTTGTCAAAATGCCACTTGCAACATTTGCAACCCTGCAGTCCAGACCAATCCCAGGTTCTTCACGATTTGATCCCACAGGAACGAGCACTCTGAAGTTGAAAATTACTGCTCTACTGAACTGGATAGAAAGGATACATCGTCTTCTAATCCTGGCCTCGGGTCTGTCGATCGTATCGAGCGGTCCAGGAAGAAGCGAATTGATCCTGAAGTGTGTGCTGTGTAATCGAGTGCAGCAGTTTGTTGGAAACTCGTTAGCTGTAGGAGTTAATTGATAAATCCACGGAGTTTCTAGTCCCTTGTTGATGGCGGTCAGGGTCGCCGGTAATCAAGTATAGCCATTATTTTCTGGGAGACCACTCGAAATGATCAACAATCCAATTCAAAATAAACGAGCGCCATATAAATGTTAATCACAAGGCTCTACTGGGTGTTTCAAAACACTACACGTGTTTCATAGCACGCTTCACTCTTACAGTGCCTAGGAAGTG
This sequence comes from Meconema thalassinum, assembly GCA_946902985.2. Classification (NCBI taxonomy): domain Eukaryota; kingdom Metazoa; phylum Arthropoda; class Insecta; order Orthoptera; family Tettigoniidae; genus Meconema; species Meconema thalassinum. The sequence continues at coordinate 51,932,718 of OX336393.1, forward strand.
CCGGGTTCGATCGCCAGCTCCTCCAGAGACGTGAGGGCTGCAACACGGTGTAGTCACGGTCCACTTCCTAGTCTAGTGGCTAGCATTATTGGCTATCGCCCCAGTCCTTCTTATTCTTCTTCTATTCGTGGGGCCTCTCGTTTTCCAAGTTCCTGTTTAGCGTCGACTTCCAAGATCTTTTGCTACCATGTGTTTCCTTCATTGCCACCTGAATATCTCTGCTCCCTTCACAAAGCTGCAGATCAATCTTATTGGGTCCTCTAGGATTTTCTCTCTTTCTTCACCCGGCAGCCCCAGTGTGGAGATTCTAGTTCTTCCCAGCGCCTCACATTCAAAAAGTATGTGTTCAGCTGATTCTTCTGCTTCATTGCATTTCCTACATATATTGTCTCTTATTACTCCAATTCTATGTAGGTGTTTTTTAAGATGGCAGTGTCCTGTCAATAGTCCCACTACCCATCTTATATTTCCTCTGCTAAGTTGTAGAAGTTGTTTAGTGTGCTTCTTGTTTGGTCCTTTTATCAGTTCCTTTGCAAGTCTGCAACCTGGAGTATTTTTCCAGTTTTCTATTTGCTTCTTTTGTACCCATTTACCTATTACATGTCGGGCTTGTCTGTAAGAGATCCCACATACAGGTTCTGGGCCGACAAAATGTATCTCTGCTCCTTTTCTGGCCAGTTCATCTGCCCTTTCATTACCTTCTATACCTGCATGCCCTGGTACCCATATTATTTTAACGGTGTTGTACTCTGAGAGCTTCAGGAGAACTGAGTGGCAGTACCATACTATTTTGGATGTTATCCGGACAGCCTCTAGTGCCTTAATGGCTGCTTGCCTATCCGTAAAAATGAGAATGTTCTTATCAGTTTCGCCCCTTAAAACATCAATAACTAACTGACTGACGTTCCGCCCCTTAAAACATCAATAACTGACTGACTAACTAACTAACTTCTTCTACTTATCCTCCTCCTTCGTGACTGATTCTTTGTTTTCACTTTTTCCCTTCTTTCTCTTTCTTTTGTTCTTCTGCTGTAGGCCTTGAAGGCCCAAAAGTGCAATAAATGATGATGATTATTATTACTATCAATATCTTCATCACTTTTACAAAACGCTAAAGTGTATCTTTCACAAAACTCAAGCTCCTAAACGAGAGCGAGTTAGAAGATTTGGTTTGCACCATGATCCTCCGAATGGTCTCAATAGTACAAGAATAATCTTGCTTTTCTTGAAAAGTCAACGGAAATATATTTATTTGTTCGAAAGGTACGATTAAACAAATAAACACGATGATAGCCCCTGCCAGAAGTGGGTCGCCGCCAGCCCGCATAACAGTAAAGCCTGGCAGGTGGTCTATACACATGGAACGTCTAAAGTAACCAATTGTAACAAATAACCATTTAAAAGAATCCGATTTACCCTCAGCAGTGACGAGATTGTCTCAGATTTCATTATCGACAATTTGTTTAAAAAGGTGCGCTTACACAAATAACCACACTAAAGCCCCTGCGAGTACTGTGTCGCGTCAATTACTCCTATCAGTAAAGCCGGGTGGGTGGTTTATACACATGCGAGGGTTCTCTCTTGGGTCTGCTAGTTATAATTATTATTATTATTAATAATAATAATAATATCCCTCACCAGCAGACTGGACTGTTGACCAACAATATACATTGCGAGATCACGCCATGTCTGAGTTAACACGCGCGGAATGCACGAGTTATTTTTGTATGGCCTCGTCCTTCATTCTCATCCGCATCGAACCTCGGACTGGTTGTTGTGTCTGGAGCTAATATCTCTGTTATTACTGCAGATCCCAGACAGTTCCTTTCACTTGCAACACTGACATACATTACTCATTCTGTCTTACTCCGTTTTGCCGTACCACTGCCTTGTTCGATACCCATCAGCCAGTGTGCTTGTAGAGCTACAGATAGGCTACGGGGTGCAGATGTTAGGGAACAATGGACATTAGTCATCACTACTTAGTATTAATCAAAGTCCCTGATTCTCAGATGTTACGGGTAATCTCGAGAACCACTGGATAGATTTTGATGCGGTTTTCACCATTCTGTAAAGGATATGTCGAGGAAGGTTCCTGTAGAAAATTATTTATTTACGATCAAAAGAAGCCAAGGAAAAGCAATTTCAGTGAAGAAGTCAAAAAACCCTGGCGTCCGTTTGCTTTTTAAGCTTACGCTGGGCAAACCGTTAACAATATCTATATACTATGAGTGTGAGAATTGCTCAGCATGGAATGTTCTACAAAAAAAGTCCGCGAGAGCAAATCTCTAACTTCAATACATCGCCCACTATAAGTGTTTTTACGTTTTCATTTATTCCAACAATTTCCATTCAATTACTGAGGCGACAGTTTACGAGCTAGATAGGGGCGTGTCTATCACCCCAGTTACAGCCTAGCTAGCGGACGAGCCTATTGCCTCAGATACAGCCAGCAGCAAAATGTTGAGTCGTGTTGAGTTAAAACTTCAGAGAATTGTGGTTGTGTTTGGAGTTTCCCTGGAAGTGCAACTCGGCTTTTCTTCATTTCGCCTGTGAACGTTTCGTTCCACAAAATACACAGTCACGTTAAGATTGGACGGAAGGGGGATTTGTGTTTCATGCACCTCGCCATTCTTAAAATTACGTCTGACAAGAATTCTTTGCTCAATTCATCTCCATGATAATATAATTAATAGTCCAGTCAGTGATTTTAATCCATCATTGCCGAGACGTAAACCGGATATAGGCCGTAGCTCATTGATATCGAAAAAAACAAGTAGTTCCGTGAAGAACTATACAGCCTATTTTTATATATCCTACTTATGTTAATTGCCACTATCAACATATACAATTTCAGTTTGATTGCTGTAATAGATTCGTAGATATTGAGAACCGACTAAATATTTCGGATGGTCGTCATGTTGGATTTTATATATGTAGGTCCTAGAGTTATGTACTGTTACATGCAGATTATTGTGAAAGTGTAGTATTCAAACTTCAATCGCATAATTAGGACACAAGAAAAAACAAGGAGATTTTAAAATTTTTCACAGCTGCCATCTTGAGGTTATGGAAACAATTGAAATAAATTAGATGCCAGTGGATTAACATTCGTATAAGGATTTACTGTACCAAGTTTCACTGCACGCGGATGGTTAAATTGCGAGAAACGTCCATGTGAATATTTATAATTCCAGTCACCGCCATTTTGGATTTGTTATCACCAGGTTATTTAAAGTCCTATAGGTGAACTTAAGTTCATCGCCCCTATGAACATTAAAAAATGCAGTTTGATTACTAAAATAGATTCGTAGATATTCAGTATCGTCTAAATATTTCGGATGGTCGCCATGTTGGATTGTTAAATGTATAGGCCATTGAGTCTTGTACCATTAAAGGAAAATTATTGCGTAGGTTCATTATTCAAACTTTCACTTCGATCGCATGACTATATCACAATAAATAAAATCTTAATTTTAAAATTCGCACTGCCGCCATCTTGAGGTTATGTAAACAATTGAACTAAATTAGATACCAGTGGATTACAATGTGTATAAATATTTCCTGTGCCAGGTTTCAGTGCGCTTGGAACATTAAATCGCGAGAAAGGTCTATTCAAAATTTTCAAATTCGCTTGGCCGCCATGTTCGTTTTGTAGTTAACCGGTTTTTGAAAGTCTTATAGATGGACTTCCAGTAGTGCCTTTTATCTCCGTACAAAATTTCAGGGTTTTACAGCTAATAGTTTCAGAGATATAGAATGCCGGTGAAATATTTCGCACATCCGCCATCTTGTGATTATGTAAACAATTGAACGAAGTTAGATGTCGGTGCATTACAATGTATATAAACATATACTGTTCCAAGTTTCATTGCGTTTGGTTGGTCAAATCGCGAGAAACGTCTATTTAAAAGTCGCAAATTCGCTTGGCCGCCATGTCGGTTTTGTAGTTACCAGGTTTTCAAAAGTCACATAAGTGAACTAATAGTAGTTCCCTCTATCACCATAGAAAATGTCAGGGTAATATCGGTAATAGTTTCGGAGATATTGAATGCTGGTGGAATTTTTCGCACAACCGCCATGTTGGATTGGTGAGTCCTAACAAAATTTGAAGGGCACGGTCGAGGTCGCCGGGAATAGTGCTATGAACTTTCCGAGTTTCATTGAAATCGCTCCAGCCGTTTAGATTTTATTAGGGGGGGACACACACACGAATCACACACACACGCACACACACACACACACACACACGCACACACACACGGACAAAAGGTGATCTCATAAGCCTATTTTTTCAAAATTGAAAATAGGCTAAAAAAGCGCTTACCACGTAATGCCTTCATAACTGTACGCGGGCGAAGCCGGGATGGGTTGCTAGTTACATAATAAATGTACAATTGAATGGTGTACGCCTGAAAGGAATGTTATAATGTGTAGTTTGAAATAATATAGCCTACAGAAAATAATTCAAATGAATACCAAAATTGGTGTAACTCCTTAAGCAATAATAATTAAATAATGTATATTAATATACCAGTTTCAATAGCCTCCGTGGCTTAGACGGCAGCATGCCGGCCTCTCACCGCTGGGTCCATGGTTCAAATCCCGGTCACCCCATTTGAGATTTGTGCTATACAAAGCGGAGGCAGACAGGTTTATCTCCGGGTACTCCGGTTTTCCCTATCAAATATTTCATTCCAGCAACACTCTCCACAATAATTTCATCTGTCATTCATTTAATCATTACTCCAGGGGAGTGAGACAGGCTTCGGCAGCCGGCACAGTTCATATCCTCGCCACTAGATGGGGGGCTTCATTCATTTCATTTCATTCATTCATTCCATTCCTGACCCGGTCAGTCGACTGGAAACAGGCTGTGGATTTTCGTACCAGTTTCAGCGGTGTTGTTATACATAATATGAATTATGAGCAAATCTTTAAAAAAGGCCCACGCTTGTTACAGATCTGATTTTAACAAAATTTAATATTATGAAAATAGTTCATACATTTGGGATATTTGCCGTGTGAAAATACAATTTAAAAACTCTAAACGTTTCGAGAGGAACCTTGCCTCCTTTTTAATAGAATTAAAACAATGTGGCCATAGAATGTGTGTCAATGAGTTTACAACCTAGACAATGAGACCTTTTACATGAAATCTTGTTAGTTACTCAACTGCTCACACAGCGCTGTTGACCAAGCATTGCACGACTAAGACTTATCTCTACTTAGTGTAAAACAAAGTCCCCGATTCTTGGATATCACGGGTAATCTCGAGAACCACTGGATGGATTTTGATGCGGCTTTCACCATTCTGTACAGGTAATATCGAGGAAGATGTTTGTAGAAAATAATTTATTAATGATCAAAGGGAGCCAAGCAGTAACGATTTTAGATTTCAGTGAATAGGTCGAAGAAAGAACTTGACGTCCGTGCGCTTTTTAAGCTTACGCTGGACAAACCGTTAAAAATATCTATATACTATGAGTGTAAGAATTGTTCAGCATGAAAAATTGTACAAAAAAGTCCGCGTGAGCATATCTCTATCTTCGATACATCGCCCACTATAGCCTAAGTGTTTTTAGTTTGGAAGGGAGGGGGATTTGGCTTGCACCTCGCCATTCTTAAATTACGTCTGACAGGAATTCCTTGCACATTCATAACTGTTCCCGGGCGAAGCCGGGGCGGGTTGCTAGTGACACTATATATTATCATTATAATTCCCGCAATATCAACATGCAAATTATATCACAAAATAAAATAGCGTGCTAATAAATCTAAGATAAATTAGACATACCTTGCACCTCGTTACAGTTGAATTCGATCAGAATCACTCGGTTTTCATTAAAGTTTATGCATTTTCCTGCTGAACGGTTTGGAAGTTCGGCAACAGGAAACTAGGACTGTTATTAACTTAAAATATTCATTTTTGTACTATTTGTGTTCATGATTTCATTACATTGTCAGAATTAATGCTTTAATTTGTAGGGTATACTATTCAGTGTACCTATTATAAATAAAAACCGAAAGGTTTCTCACCTCCACATATTACGAAACCCGGTTGCCTAATACGGGGAAAGTGCACTTTTAAAGTTAACAATAATATCTGAGGGTATTACATCAAACGTGCCCATATTTGTAATATACATAGTATATCGCCTGAGGTTTACATTGGTGAGAAAACCAAAATTATTCCGTACCTTCTTATGTCTAATGTGAGCCCTATAAAAAAACTCCCCATATTTGGCGACTTTCCTCTATCCATTTTTAGAAGATACCTCATGCACTGGACAGTTGAATCCGTGATTAATTGTATAGGTAGCTTCGTAAGTCTCAGAACTCAGGAAGTCCTTTCTAGCAGCGTTACTAGCAGCTTTCAAAGTTTCAAGATAAGAAAGAAAATATTCCTCTAGCCAGTTTAGGCGACTGTCATTTAATGAGAAAAAAATGCCCTTTATCTGGATTTCTAGACTGAATATGATTTGTGATGCTTACGTCATGCATAGCGAACCATTTATTAACGTTTTTCAAAAAAAAAAATGGTTGCTTCTGCGTCCATGAATGTGTACGCTTCCGGGTGCATGCCTATATTTTCTTTCATTGTACTAATGGCACCAATAACTTCTGACGAGAACACTTCCGTGGCACGCCGAACATTCATTTTTTCAAATTTAGTGGGTTAGATGTTCTTTTGGTGAGGTGTCGGACCGGTTTGACGATCTCATCCTTTTGCATTGTGTATAGTAATGACGTATTTCCCTGAAATTATTCCAGTACCATCAGTCATCTCTCGTTACAGAAACTGCGTTCTAATGTGTTTTTTTTTTAGAATGTGACAATGATCAAAACTAGGGAATAAATTCCTAGACTCGTCGTATGGGTGATTGGCCATTGGTTGCAAATTCCCTCCCCCTAAATGCCTCATCATTGTAGTGTTAGTTTTGTGATTATCAGAGACAATTATTATAATTATGAAACCGCATTGTTCAACCTCGAGAATAACGTCCAGCAGGAGTTAATGTAAGTCCCGTCCAGACAGCTGCTTCGTGAAAAAGAAGGCACACGGTATCTGATAATTTGTCGAAAGATCTCTTAGCACAAAACACAACACACTATTGGCTGCTACTTGTTCCCGTCTGTAATTTTCATCCTCTATTTCCTTTTGATGAGACGGTGCTGGAATCGTGTCCTTATACCCGAAGAAGGTGCAAGGTATGTCTAATTTCTCTTATTGTTAGATTTATTAGCACGCTATATTATTTTGTGATATAATTTTAATTTTGATAATGCGGAAATTATAATGATAATAATTATATAGTGTCACTAGCAACCCACCCCGGCTTCGCCCGGGAACAGTTATGAATGTGCAAGGAATTCCTGTCAGACGTAAATTAAGAATTGCGAAGTGCATGATACACAAATCCCCCTTCCGTCCAAACTAAAAACACTTATAGTGGGCGATGTATCGAAGATAGAGATATGCTCTTGTGGACTTTTTTGTAGAATTTCTCACGCTGAACAATTCTTACACTCATAGTATATTGATATTTTAACGGTTTGCCCAGCGTAAGCTTAAAAAGCGCACGGACGCCAGGCTCTTTTTTCGACCTTTTCACTGAAATCGTTACTGCTTGGCTCCGTTTGGTCATAAATAAATTATCTTCCACACAAATCTTCCTCGAGATTACCTTTACAGAATGGTGAAAGCCGCATCAAAATGCATCCAGTGGTTCTTGAGATTACACATTTAATAAACGTACTGTACAGCTGTTTATTAATCGCGCCTACGATGGGATGGGAGTGCGCTCTATCGGCGCCGAGTAGAAAATGTCCAATTACACGTTATGCATGGGCTCTAAGTGGGATTGTCAAGGCCGGTATAGAGCGCAGCTCTCATTCAGTCGGCCGTGCAAAAACTAGAGAAATTCCTCTGTTCGTCACCAGAGAGCAGCCAGAAACTACTGTATGGACCTTGGTAGAAAAACGTGCCATATTAATTTGAACGGCGGACAGAGTAGTAAGGGAGGAGAAGGAAAAGGGGGCGGGGGGGATTGAGACTCCTCGAAGAACGAGGATGTCCTAAGGGGCCTAACATCTAGGTTATCGGCCCGTAATGGTTTTGGGTGATAGTGAAAGATGAGATGAGAATGAAAACTACAACTAATACTAACTACAAACTTACATACTAGAAGAAGAAATGGTAAACAAATAAAGAATGAGGGAAATAAATGACAGGAAGAAAAGAAATGCCCTCAACCCTCGAAGAATGAGGATTGAGAGACTTAGAAGGTAGAAGAGCCATGAAATGCAGAAAGGAAAGGGGAAAGAGGAGAGGGCCCGCACCAAAGTAAGAGGAAAAACGGGACAAAATGGACCCAGCTCAGGAATCCCTCGGGGTCACCAACTCCCAAACTCACCAGCCGTGAGGGCTCATCAGGGTGCACCAGAAGTGGTGGGGCTGCATACACCCTGCCTCCTTGAGGGCCTTGAGCAGAAGGCAGGAGATTACATGAAAAGAAAAAGAGGTCTAACCCCTCGAAAAAAGAGGGTATCAGAAAAGATGAGACAAGGGCCAATTAAGGCGGGAAAGTGAAAGACTCCCTAGGACTCGGATATCCTAATACTGTCGGGGTCGGAGAAGAACAAGAGTTGACTCAGAGAGGTCGACAGGAAAGACGACGGATAGGAGCCGGGCACAAGTATGTGGAAGCAATGCCGGACTCAGCTGGGGTCCCGGGGTTGCCAACCCACGTCCCACTAGATGTGTGCACCTGGGAGGCAAATAAGGAGAAAGGGACAATTTATATGAATGGAAAATTAACCTTTTTTGTAACGCTTGAAATACTCCGTAAACTTGACAACACGGCACTGTAGCCCTGGAGACGGATCGTGTTACATGTGAAAGGAAGTGTCTGGGATGCACAGCAATAATTGATAGTTGCCAATCTGAGGTTCGACACGGGAGCCCTTGAAGGACGAAGCCGTACAGAAATTAACTCTCCATAAGCACGCTGCAGTTGATATTCGTTTTAGAGTGTTGGAATAGCTTGGTCATCGGCCCCGGGCACTTGGGTGTGCGTCCTGGCGCAATTGCCTGCATTCTCGGCTGTCCCCTCTGAGGTCTGGGTTCCATTGTCGGCTCTGCCAAGAAATTTACTCCTCGTCTGAGTACTGGAACAAGAAACAACTCAGCATTGAGGGGCAAAACTGAGAAGAGATGGTTTTCCGTGGTTTCCCACTTTTACTCCAGGCAAAGTGGTTCATCCCTTGTTGTGAGGTTTGAAGCCATTTTTCAGTGTTGCCTAAGTAAACAAAAGTTTGACGCTTTTCAGTCAGTCATCACAAATGTACCCAAATAGAGCTGGGTTATGCCCTAATCCTGAAATAAATTACATAAGATTAATAAATACACTAGGATGACCAGTTTCGATCGTCAAGCGATCATCATCAGATACATTACACTTAGGCTATAACACCTATGTTTGAGACTACAGGTGAAAAATATATACAATATGTACAATTATTTAGTTGCAGTGTTGGTAATGCAACAGTCGGTGTATGCTAAATGGGGTATATGTAATGTTAGGTGAACTTCTAACATAGTGATAAAAATCCGGAATTTGTCTGTTAGGGGTGATTATATGGTTATACAAAATCAGCTATGCTTATACTGTAATAATACTGGCTTATACTTATCGGGTAGTCTCCTTAACTGGAACTTGAAGCAGTTGCGTGTTCACTTAGGCACCAGTTATGGTCGACTACCCCGGGTGATAACTGGATGGAACTGGTTTTTCCTTTTTTTTCCCCTTTAGTTGCTATGCTCTATCGGAGGTCAGTGCCATGTTTATTTGTGTGACGTTGCCAAATCTAGATAAGAATGTATGCTATTGAATACAGGAATCTGCAACTATTAAAGAACGTGGAACTATCTTCACCACGCGTGGACTAAAAAATCCATTCAAACTAAGCGGTACACGTTCTATTGAAGACGTCCCGGCACTTTTAATACTGCCACGCATATCGGCCTAGGTTTATTGTAGAAAAAAAAGTACATAGTACACCTGATTCAAATAACATTTACCTATGACCACCGCTATCCCCCCCCCCTTTTATCTAGCTTGACTGTATCGCTAAGTTGTGTCTTGTTTTCGACAGGGTGTGTTTTTTAGTAGAGCGAAAAGGGGTGAACTCTCCATAAAAGTGTGTTCATTCAGATTGTTGGGATTGTTTCGTTTGGCTAGGTGAATCTCGATTGCTTCCTTTATGTCGAGAGCTCTGCCTTTCGATTCGTGATGAATTATTTTAGGTCAGTCTCGATTCATCACGGTGGTCATAGTTAAATGTTATTTGGATCAGGTGTACTATGTACTTTTTTCTGCAATAAACCTATGCCGATATGCGCGGCAGTATTAAAGGTGCCGGGACGTCTTCAATAGACCATGTACCGCTTAGTTTGAATGGCTTTTTAGTCCACGCGTGGCGAAGATAGTTCCATGATCTTTAATAGCTGCTGATTCCTGTATTCAATAGCATACATTCTTATCTAGATTTGGCAACGTCACACAAATAAACATGGCATTGACCTTAGAAAGAACATAGCAACTTAAGGGGGAGTAAAAGGGAAAACCGGTTCGGTCCAGTTAACACCCGGGGTAGTCGACCATAACTGATGCCTAAGTGAACACGCAACTGCTTCAAGTTCCAGTTACGGAGACAATCCGATAAGTATAAGCCTGTTTCATTACAGTATAACCAGAGTTGATTTTGTACATCCATATAATCACCCCTAACAGACAAATTCCGGATTTTTATCACTATGTTAGAAGTTTACCTAACATTAGATAGCCTATACCACATTTAGCATACACCGACTGTTGCATTACCAACACTGCAACTAAATAATTGCGCATAATGTATATATTTTTCACCTGTAGTCTCAAACATAAATGTTGTAGCCTAAGTGTAATGGATCTGATGATGATCGCTTGACGATCGGAACTGGTCATCCTGGTGTATTTATTAATCTTATTTAATTTATTTCAGGATTAGGGCATAACCCAGCTCTATTTGGGTACATTCGTGTTGACCGACTGAAAAGCACCTAACTTTTGTTTGGTTCATCCCTTCAGCAGACTACGGCCTTTTCCTTCCCAATCCTTGGCTAAATTGTACATACATTACTACGTCCACCACAATAACACAAGCTATTAGAAAAATTTGCACACACCCAAGTACACGGCGTTAAATGAACAGAAGTCCAAGATCCTCAAATGAAACAACACAATTTCTCGTAACTTAAAAACCTTCAAAAAAAGGAGGAAGTATAACCACCATAGTCAATACAAGTTTATTATTATTATTATTATTATTATTATTATTATTATTATTATTATTATTATTATTATTATGATTCTAGTTAATTTTTTCAACGACATTTGATAATTTTAATACGTTTTTATTCATATGTTAACTTAGTTCATAAGATTTAATTTAGATCTTCAGCCTCTAAGTTAACTTTTTAAGATAGTATGCCAGCATTTTAAGAAGAAAAAAATCTCGGCACGCATGTCATACGTTGTTGGCATGTTAAAGAACCCATTTGAATTTATTAGGCCGTGTTCATGATGGCAAACTTAAAATTAATTCCTCCTTTCAACTAGTGTCAAGGAGATTAGATATCTAACCTCCTTGACTTTCATAGCGTTTCAAGGTAGAATTCATGAGAAATGGATGACAGCCTTGCCACGTTGGGCGCTATTTCTTTTTAGCCTATTTTCATTTTATGAAAAAAAAATAGGCTTATGAGATCACCTTTCGTCCGCGCGCGCGCGCGCGTGTGTGTGTGTGTGCGTATGTATGTGTGATGTGTGCGTGTCCCCCCTAATAACTTCTAAACGCCTGGAGCGATTTCAATGAAACTCGGTAAGGTCATAGCACCATTTAGGCCGACCCTGACCGTGCCCTTCAAATATTACTACGTCTCACCAATCCAACATGGCGGCTGTGCGAAATATTTAACCAGCTTTCCATATCTCCGAAACTATTACCGATATCACCCTGAAATCTTGTGCGGTGATAAAGGGCCCTAGTAAAAATTCACCGATGAGACTTTCAGAAACCTAGTAAGTACTAAACCAACATGGCGGCCAAGCGAAGTTGAGACTTTTAAATATACTTTTCTCGCGATTTAACTATCCAAACGCAATGAAACTTGGTGCAGCAAATGTTCATTCACATTGTATTGCACTGGAGTTTAATTTAGTTCAATTGTTTACATAACCTCAAAATGGCGGCTGTGCGAAATATTTCACTGGCATTCTATATCTCCGAAACTATTACCGATATCACCCTGAAATTGTGCAAGATGATAAAGGGCACTACTGCACGTTTATCTATGTAACTTTAAAAATCTGTAATGTACAAAACGAACATGGCGGACAAGCGAATTTGAAACATTTTAATAGTCTTTTCTCGCAATTTAACCATCTGAGAGCAGTGAAATAGGGTACAGTATATAATTATACATATTGCAATGCACTGGCATCTAATTTAGTTCAATTGTTTACATAAAATCAAGATGGCGGCTGTGCAAAATTTTAAAATTAAGTTTTTATTTCTTGTGCCGTAATCATGCGATCGAAGTGAAACTTTGCATAATGAAGCTACGCAATAATTTTCCTTTGATGGTACATAACTCTATGGCCTATACATATAACAAATTAACATGGCGACAATCCAAAATATTTAGTCTGTTCTCAATATCTGCGAATCTGTTACAGCAATCAAACTGAAATTTTGTATGTTAATAGAGGCATTTAACATAAGTAGGATATATGAAAATAGGCTTTAGTTCTTCACGGAACTACTTGTTTATTATGATGGCGGCGATACACAACATGACACTGAGTTATCCCTTGCTAGTGCTACCTCTGCATTAAAGGTTATAGTGTCGGACTACCAACTTCAAGCTAGCAGGTTCGCTCCTGGCCGTGGTAAGTGATTACGATTGGCACCATGTTGTGACTTACAGAAAATTTAGAAATTTCTTTGCGTTTCACATCCCTCTGACCCCAAAACCACCGTCAGTTGAAATGTTTACTCGTATATACAGGATGTTTTTTTATTTTTTCTATTTTTTTTTCTATAGCGAGGCCAGCGGCCAGCTACCAGGCACGCGCACGCTTTCCGCCAGACACTCGAACTTGGTCCTCAGATTGCGCGGAGGTAGAAACCGTAACAGAGTACATTAATTGTTGGTAAATTCACTAGCAAACCATGATTAAAGAACTTATCTTTTCACAGAAGATGCTGAGAGTGTTCTCCTTCAGCTGACAGACAGGCGTTGTACCGTGTAAATAAATTAGCGTTTACACGTTGTAATTCTCCTTCCATAATGAGGGATATCTGCTGCCGTATATTGTTCTCCAGCTCCACTAGAGTGCGGGCAATTGGTCTGTACACTTTGTATTTTAAATTTCCGCACAATTAAACATCAAAGGAGCTTAGGTCCGTACTTCGATTAATTACAGTAAACACGCAGGGGGTGCAGGAGTAGCTACATAATGTAACGATGTAACTTCCGAAGATTTAAAATTCAAGTGTTGTCGAATGTTGACTATTGTCATTCGTCAGATGAAAATCTAGGCCTTATTTTTAAACGCTAATGTATTTACACGGTACAACATCTGTCTGTCAGCAGATGGAGAACATTTTCAACAATTTCTGTGAAAAGTTAAGTTATTTAATCATGGTTTGATGGTGACTTTACCATTAATTAATGTACTCTGTTACGGGTTCTACCTACGCGCAATCTGCGGCAAGAATTCAGCTGGCTGGCCGTTGGCGGGGCTTCTCGTTTGCCTAAAATACAGAACATTTCTAGGTTTACAATAATTGGCAAATTTGCTGAATTAGAAATATTTTTCTCTTTGCCCGGTGAAATCTACCTCCGCCTTCAGGCGTGACGTTATTTAATATCAACTGGAGATGGCCTTATTAAGGTTGAAACATGAATTGAATTTACCTTTCAATAAACTTGTATTAACTATGGTGGATAATTTTGTTTATACTAACTAAGTTTATAAATATTTTAAAGTTACTTGCAAATTAATATGAAACAATGACATTAATTATGCTTAATTTCATATCTGTACTTAAGTATTTCTCGATAGACAGAATTGTTGAGACCTGCAAGTTGTGTAAAGTTCCAAGAATCAAATAGCATCTACTGTACAAGCTACGGTATGTATTGCCCATTTAAGATGTGATTGCCGCTGAGCTTGGCTGCGCCAGGGTTTGTTGTTTATTTTAGCAGCTGCCCCGCGGGGCGAAGCGGGGAACACTGTGACAGATCTTGGATCTGCACAGACACTCCTCATCATTGTTTATTGCCATGTATAGTTGTAACTTATGTTAGTTTAATCGGAAAGTGCCCATTTGTAGAGTGGGAGTTAGTAGCCAGGCTGTTGCCTGATGGCCTTGTGTTCTATATGAAGCGAAACCTACTTAGGAGCGACACGGTATAACGTCGAACTAACGCATTGTTTAGAAACTGACAAGGATCTAGGTGGCGGTGACTGGATATATACACGCTTTGGTTAAAATTCTTTTATTATATTATTGTTTGGTATCGAATGGATGCGGTTGTTATAAAATACGACGATATTCTACATGTCCTAGTGAATGTAATTGTTTAATAGAGAAGATTCATATATTTAAATAACGGAGAAGTATCCGTGAAATGATCCTTTATAAGATGAACCGGATATATCGCAAGTTTGCGGAAAATAAAGAACACCTGTATACACGTTTTACCCCAAATCACAAGTAAGCCTAGGTAGCTAAATGGATGTGCGATGCACGGCACTTTCCGGTTAGTAAAATATAGGTTGATTCATTAAATATTATACTTTCCTTCCCATCATTATACTCAGTAGTGGTTATTTGGTCATTTCCATTATGTACTCTTTACATAAATTATTTCTACGAGAGGGGGGAGGGTGTTTTGCCATAAGCAAGCTTTATTGTCCTTCTGCCCGGGAGGAGTCTCTTATGTGTTCTGTATTTTTTTTTCTCATTGTGGAAATAAGTGGCGCCCAATGGATTTTTTTTTGCGGGTTAGAGCGATCACAACACAGCGATGACAGAATGCATTCTGCACATAAGACAAGGAGCATTGCGCATCACAGGAGGTCGTGTCACCACGGACAGTTAAACGATGACTGAGACTACTGGAGCTGAGTCATATTCTACTCACGCAACTGTACCTGTCAACGAAGCAGGCTGACAGTGTGACACAAGTAAACAAATAATAGTTCCCATCTCGACCACCGACAATCAATTCGTGAAAGGGTAATATCTTCAACTAGTTTGGGGTCAAACGGGCGATGAAAGTGGGACTAAGAGAGTTACGGTCAATTAAACTCGTCAGTAGCTGTTGATAGCCCATTATGAAGATCCTTTTCAAACCTCCGCATTCATGCTGACACACAACGACACGATATCGTTTGTAAATCGTGAACTACGGTAGAAGTCTTCTCTGTTCCTTTGTAACGTGTAGGCAAAAGCAACGAGGAATCTGTCAACTACCATGACTGTTGCAGTCATCTGCTCATTTCGAATTTGTTTTTCGTATGGCTTCGGGTTCCGGGTGCAAGCTTTGTTATTTGACGCCGAGAGGGCAGCTTGCATGTCAAATTTTGCCTTTCCTTGGAGCGCTATGAAAGTCAAGGAGGTTGGATATCTAATCTCCTTGAGACTATAGCGCTTTCTAGTAGAGAAAGGAGGAACTTTGTGTTGGCGGACACTCCCGTGATTAATTTTGCCATTATGAACACGGCCTACTGAATTCAAATGGGTTTTTTAACATGCCAACAACGAATGACATGCGTGCCGAAATTTTTGTCGCCTTTCAAAAATCACTTACCACGGCCAAGAGCGAACCTGTGAGCTTGGGGTTGGTAGTCCGACACGATAACCACTCACCCACCGTGGAAAGCATTTAGATATAAATAAGGTGAGCATTTTATTGCCTATGTCAACGCAAACACGCCAACAATCTTTGCTCCGAATATCAACGAAGGATGTCTTAAATATGTCAGATATTTGACTGCTGTATAATTGCAGCAAGTTCAAAGATACAGACATAGTTTTGTCGACAAATTTCTACAAAATATCATGGAAAAGGGGACACCCAAAATAAATACAACTTGCCACCACAGATGTGGTCAAACCATTAGAATTAACCTATTTTTTTCCAATTTAGTTTCGACATCCTTGCTTTCATTTCCATGTGGTTAGGCGTAGCATCTCTAAAGCTATTGGCAGTCAATAGAACGTTAAATGCATGTAGTTAAATAGGGTGGCAGGTGATGAGTCAGTAGATACCGCCTTCTAAACGTGTAGCAAGGAGTATGTCAGATAGGCTACCGCCTTCTAATCGTGTAGCAACCTGTATGTCAGTAGATAACGCCTTCTAAACGTGTGGCAAGGAGTATGTCAGAAAGGCTACCGCCTTCTAATCGTGTAGCAACCTGTATGTCAGTAGATAACGCCTTCTAAACGTGTAACAAGGATGTCAGATAGGCTACCGCCTTCTAAACGTGTAGCAACCTGTATGTCAGTAGATAACGCCTTCTAAACGTGTGGCAAGGAGTATGTCAGATAGGCTACCGCCTTCTAAACGTGTAGCTACCTGTATGTCAGTAGATACCACCTTCTAAACGTGTAGCAAACAGTGGGGTTCACGCGCAGCTAACTCGGTCAGTCGGAGAACAGCTGTTTGTTTGTGTTGGTACAGTAGTTCAAATGGCTTGTGAAATGTTCTTCTGATCGAAGCTAATTGTTAGGCAATCAGTCAAGCGGATGACGGACCAATAAGATACATCGATCTATTGAGAGTAATGAAGTGTTTATCTAGGGCGAGGTGACGGGGTCATCGTGCTGGCGTGGGCGGTTTACTTTCTCTCGCAACATTTCCGCAATGCAACCAGCCATGTGTTGGAGATAATCAGCTCTGCGTACCGAGATCCACACCCACATTAGCTCAAGTCTGAACTGCCGCCGTAAGGTAGTATTGCTGATATGCAAGTCGCTCAAGCGGTCTTATGGGGGTTTACTCATTTTGTACAGTCATTGTGAGAAACAAAACTCGGAAGGTCCTCAGATCCTGTGACCATATGTCCCGAAAAAAATTGGACAGACCCAATTTAAAGGAGTAAGTTCCGGCATCCCGAATATTAATACAAGTATCCCAATTTTATCATTTTAAATGATCTTGTCGGCTTCTTCGTTACGCTGAGGTCTGGCGTTACGTTACGGTGACGGGACGAAATGTACCGAGAATGCACTGAGGTGTGTGACGTCATAGTACGATGTAGCAGTCGAGTACCAAGAAGTCAGTGCGAGAACAGAGTTTCAAGAAGGCAGCGCGAGAACAATCAAGTAGGCAGTGAAGAAACAAAATAGAATCTTGAAACTCTGTTCTCGCACTGCCTTCTTGGTACTCGGCTGCTAGCATTTAAAATGATATAAATCCAGTCTTTCATACTGACTATCCATGTCTTTTTTTAGTTTGAAAAACGAAAAAGACCAAGAAAAATAATTCTCTGAAAACCATGCCTAATTAAACGAAAAATACGTTTTGTTTTGAAATATCCACGACCCTGTCATAGTTATTGCCGGCCCCGTGGTGTTGGGGGTAGCGCGCCAGCCACTCACCCGGAGGCCCCGGGTTCGATTCCCGGCTCCGTCAGGGATTTTAGAAACTGACGTGAGGGCTGGAACGGGGTGCACTCAGCCTCGTGAGGACAATTGAGTAGCTGTCTGACGGTGAGGCAGCGCCCCGATCACTGAAACCAAGATTAACGGCCGAGGGGACCCGATGCGCTGATCACGCATCACCCATCACCCCAATATCTACAGGCCAAATGGCTGGGCAGCGGTCGCTTGGTAGGCCTAGGCCCTTCACGGGCTGTAGTGCCAGGGGCTATTATTTTCATAGTTCCGCTTCCTTTCACATTCTTGCCCAGTTTTATCCATTCCATCTCTCATCCCGACGCGCAGGTCGCCCACGGGCGTCGACTAGAAAGACCTGCACTCGGCCTCTTAGGAGGCTACACGACAAAAAAAAGATGTTAAGCAAGAAACTTACAAATAAACTAATGTTTTATTTTCATTTTCACACACAACTTGTAAGGTACTCGCATAAATAAAAAGAATACTAAAATAAACTTTGTATTCATGTATCCCTCTATATTGGATATTTGGTGGATCGATTTTTGTGGAACATCTAAAAATTAAATTCTGTAAAATGCCATAGACCTAAATTAAAAAAGTCGATATGTTAGAGTCAAACTATAATCTCTCTATTCTCCGAAAATCCCCCCTAACAAGGCTGTCCCGATTTTTGGCTGTCAAAAATATGGTCCCGGTATCCTTAGGGGACGAAGAACCATCAGTTTCCGAGGCATTTCCCAAAAACATATAACCGCTCTAAGTACCAAAGGCCGTTCGAAGAAAGGGTACTTCCGCTAGTCACACTATATTAGTAATTAAACTGTTCAGTGACGGTAAGTTAATCCTAGTGACATGTGTGAAGAACTAATGCTGCTTGTTTTCATATATTCTAATGGTCGTTTTCATCTCAAATCTCCCCCGTCAATTACACAGACTTTCTACGTGCAGCGGTAAATAAATACCTGGATGCCCAGTCATTCTTCTAGTGACGGAAGCGGGAACTTTCGGACATTTTCTATCTTTCTTACCACAGATTTATCTATTGACATCGCGGCATATTTCATAACAAAGCGTCTGGGTATTTCAATTAGTTAGTTGGTTGGTTCCTAAAGCCTCCGTGGCTTAGTGTAAGGACACACAGGACGCGACATCGTACGGGCGGCAGTCGACAATATGGCGCTGTCTAAAGCTGCACGAACAAGTATCCTCTGTGGAAATAACTCTTTAAATTTACATTTTTGAAACGACGGCGGAGGATCGAGTGGGTGAATGAAGTGTATTTGGGGAGAGCCGATTATGGGGAGTATCATCACTTGTTTCCAGTTCTAAGAAGGCACGAGGTACGTTACACGAGGATGTCAATCTCAACATTTGGTTATATCCATAACAATAATAAAGTGTCCTTGTGCTCTCAACAATGTTGTGAGGGACAAAGATGGTGAAAATGACCCCGTATTCAGAGAAGTGCGTTTTAATGCACCTCCAGCCACGACTCTACACAGACATAGGAGAAATAACAGTTACACATCTCGAACACAGGAGATCCGTGATAAATTTTCCAACTATTTAAAAACACAAAGACTTTTAAAGGGAGACTATAGTGTCTGAAAGTATGGTTAAATGATTGTATCATATTATATAGTTATTGCATAAACCATAGTAGTTGGAATTGAAAATGATTTCTTTATAAATATTCCAACTTCAACACATATAACCATTCCAATATTCTGTGTTGTTATACAAAATATACGAATTATACTTTCTTGTTGTATTCATTGCTCTTCCTATTTGATCCCACAGCTTCTCAATCACACCTCTGTTGCGATAATGCTTGTGACTAGACTGCCAAATCGGTGGTCCAGCAAATACTTCGTTAATAAGTAGTTCACCGTCCATGATGCAACGTGCAGCCCGCGTCTACCCGCCTCAACAAAACAAACTCGACTGTTCCAATTTGAGCCGCGCCGCGTTGCCCCGGCCCGGCCCGCTTCAAATCGCTGTTTGTTTGTGCGGTCCCATAGCTCAGTACGTATTTGTTCATCCCGCCCCGCGCCGCGCCGCGTCGCGACGCTTCCTGTGTGCCCTTACACTTAGGCGGCAGCACGCCGGCCTCTCACCGCTGGGTCCGTGGTTCAAATCCCTGTCACTCCATGTGAGATCTGTGCTGGACGAAACGGAGGCAGACAGGTTTCTCTCCGGGTACTCCGGTTTTCCCTGTTAAAATTTCATTCCAGCAACACACTCCACTATCATTTCATTTCATCTGTCATTCATTTAATCATTGCCCCAGAGGAGTGCGTCAGGCCTCGGCAGCCGGCACAGTCCATATCCTCGCCGCTAGGTGGGGGCTTCATTCATTCCATTCCTGACCCGGTCGGAGACTGGAAGCAGGCTGTGGATTTTAATTTCAGTTGGTTGGTTCCTCAGTGTATGGGCTGCGGTCATGTGGCCTCGTGTACTTTGGGTGTGTGTAGAATCTGTCTGAAACGGTGCTAATTGTGACGGCTGTATTAGTGTGTGTTATCTGTAATTCAGGTAAGGACTGCAGACGATCAATTTCAACTAGTTCCTACGTTTGCTACCAAATGCTACCGTCAACGACAAATAGCTGCAAACTTGACTATTAGACGCCACCGCACCCGCCACCTGACGACGAACGTTGGATGGCTTCAAATCTCTACATTTCTAACGCCAGTCAGGCAAACCGTGAAGCCAAACAATTCAAATCGCTGAGAATAAAAGACATGAAATTAGACAAAACAATATGGATTAACAAAAAATGCTTAGAATTAAACTTAAGTCCGAATTACGTTCCTATTAAGAATAACCCGAACACTCAATCAGCGGCAATATCTATTAATCAAACGAGTTTCATATGGATAAAGAAAATGAAATAACATTCGCCTATGTTAGGAAGCAAGAAATGAATCGCCAAATGTACAGCATTCAGCTGGAGCTAAGCAACTACAGGCATTACGTTCAATGGGAATCTTGTTTAAATAATTTACACGACAAATTTAAATTGCAAGCTATCAGTAGGCAAAACACCCTAAAAATCAAAATTGAAAAATTAATAAAATGGAACTAACAAAACGGAACCGAAAATGGAAACACAAGAAGCATCCAATCCAATGAGAGGTTACACAACAGGACGGAAGTGCATTTCTCCAAGGAGGAAGTTATGTTGGAAAATGGATTTAAATTTATTTGCGAAGATAAGCATAATGAACACTTGATGGTCGAAACTCGTAATCCGAAATTGCCCCATTTAGTTGTGAACATTAACCAATAAGCTTACATGTAATTTGTTTCCAAGAGTGTATTTATATATTTGTATCTTGTACCCGGCCCATTCATTGGACACAATCGTTTTGACTGACTAAAAAGCTACAAAAAGTCAAGAGTGTTACCGGTAATAGAGTTAGTGGAATCTTCTTTTACATGACATAAACCTATGACATGGGATCGCCGGTTTTACTTCCCATCCGAAGGAAGGCATTCTGAGGGACTTTTTACGCTCTTAAAAATCCGACGCTTGCTACCAACTACCCAATCGAAGCCGCCTTCAATTACTTATAAGTAAAGCCCTGCGCGGATGCGGATATGCCCAAATATTTTCGCCAAGCGGATATAGTTTGCGTGGCTTTTCAGATAGCGGATAAACTGCGGATAATGTTTGGAGTAAGTTTGCGGATAGCTTTTGGATTACAATCGGAACTGAATATCACTAAGCTTCTAGGATGCGGTTGTTAAGAGACATAATTTTCCGTTATGTTTTTTTTTTCATGACAAATCTAAGGTGATGATTTAAGCTTATATCATTCAAATTATAACACTCCGAATTGAAAAGGGTTGCAATTCTGGCTGTGTAACATTCATTTTAAACATAGCACTTGACATACATAGCCTAAGGGAATGACTTCCTCCTCAAATGTCTGAATGTGATTCTTTATGCTTTATGTTCGACCCTGACTATTATCTGTCAGAAAACTGTACTATAATGAGGCTCATTATAACACTATTTTTCATTATGAAACAGTTTCTCCCACCAATCAGAGCTCAAGAAACAGTTGTTTGGCCAATTCGATAATTAGATCCGCTGAGTTCCACGGCCTTCTAATGTAAATCACACTGTCTGGCCTAGTGTCATAGTAGAGTAATCGAGGTGGCCATGGTCAAATACAAGATATTCTCTGCGTCTCATGCGCTCTGTTCAGTACATAAAACTGGCGAAATCTCGACAGATATTTATGAATATTTTTGTTCGAACATAAAATAGTTATAATAATTATCGTCGAACATAAACAGTCGTATGCAACTCGCCTATAATGGCAATTAAGACACTCGTATGGAAATTATAAAACTCGCATACGCTCGTTTTATAAACATACTTGTGTCTTAATTATTGCCATTTTAGGCTCGTTGCAAAATGTACTAATATCTAATTTAAAATATTATTGTAATACATGTAGATTCGGATAACAAACGTGCGAATGCGGATAACGTTTTGTTTATTCGCGCAGAGCTCTGGTTACAAGCCGGGAATATCCCAAAAGAGTATATAGAAATGTTAAATGACTAAGATTTGTCCCAAAAATTGCGATTGTATAGTGAAATTCATCAGTACTGGGGTTGAAATTGGTTGTAATCACATGAGTGTGTACACATTAAATTGGTATGTTATGATGTCTTCCCAGATTCCCAGACCTCCAATAATATTCCTGTGGTATCGTTCTGTAATCCAAGAGGCACGCTGACACTCGAGGTGGCGTGTCGAGTGAAGGGAACAGATTAGAGAGGTGGATTATCCGGATCTCACTTCTCTTAGAGCTGTCATCTCCACAGGTAATAAAGTACTTGTCTACAGTTTCACAACACTTACTACGTGCATTAAGGACCCAGGTTATCTACAGGCTCTCTAGGCGAGTGGGTTCGAATACCCCTCTTGGCTGTCATTGAAATTATTTCTTTATTCGTGTCAGAAGTATCAACTTTACATATAAATATTTTAAAAAGAATATGAATAATGAATACAGGATATCTACAGGGTCTTTATATTTGCTTGGCAAGGACATTCTCGCTCACGCGCTTTGCCAGTGACGCCTCAGTTGCCGGCTGCCGCGCGCGCGTATGTTCGGCACAATACGGTGCTTAAAATCAGTACCATGCATCTTTACTCACCATGTTTACAGTAGATGCTGAAAATGTTCCCCATCTGCTGCCAAACATAATCGGCATCTTCTTATGAAGTTTCTGGTTAATCCAGTTAATTTAGCTTCGGTAAGGAAATAACGACCTTAACGTTTTTTTAATTGTTTACTGAACCTGTACATTTGAATGGCAAATTAGCCAGCTGTCCTATTGTCCGATTTATAGGAATGGGTCTCCCTGGAAATTTCACTCGAAACTTGTGTCTTGTTCTAGCGCACTATTTCCTGCACTCTATGTAGTCTACGTATTGTGCTGATATACACGTTCAAGTAACGAATATTTCACATAAGGCTTTACAGCATTACACACACTCACAATGAAACAACTGGCCAGGAGATTCAAACGTACAGGTTCAGTAAACAATGAAAATAGACGTAAAGGCCGTTATTTCATTAGTGAAGCTAAATTAACTGGAGTAACAGGAAACATCTTAAGTAGGCCTAGATGCCCATTATGTTTGGCAGAAAATGGGGAACATTTTGGTTGGTTGGTTGGTTCTTAAGTTTAGGGGCTGCGACAACGCGGTCATGTAGCCCCGTGTACTTTGGGTGTGTGTAGAATCTGTCTGATAACCGGTGTTAATTGTGATGACTGTATTAGAGTGTGTTATCTGTTTTTTAATTTAAGTACTGCAACTTAGAATTTTTCAAATAGTTCCTACTTTTGCCGCCAAGCGCCACCGTCAACGACTATTAGGCCAAGTTCAGAACTTAGCTACTAGACGCCACCGCAGTCGGCTCTTGGCAACGAACGTAGAAACCTAAGAGCGTTGTTTACATTCTTAACCTATCCAATTTAGCTTCACACAGGTGCAATTAGTGGAAGGTTCTTTAACATGCCATAAATCTATGTCATGGGACCGCCGGCTTTACTTCCCCTCCAAAGGAAGGCATACTGAGGGATTTTTAACGCTCTTAAAAAAATCTGACGGCTTCGGCCGGGTTTGAACCCGCTATCTTGAAATTCAGCATCTACTGTAAGCATTGTGAGTAAAAATCCATGATACTGATTTTAAGCACCGTATCCTGTCGTAGGCTCAAATCCCGGTCACTCCATGTGAGAACTGTGCTGGACAAAACGGAGGCAGACAGGTTTTTCTCCGGGTACTCCGGTTTTCCCTGTCAACATTTCATTCCAGCAACACTCTCCACTATCATTTAATTTCATCTGTCATTCATTTAATCATTGCCCCAGAGGAGTGCGTCAGGCCTCGGCAGCCGGCACAGTTCATATCTCGCCGCTAGATCGGGGCTTCATTCATTCCATTCCTGACCCGGTCGGAGACTGGAAGCAGGCTGTAGATTTTCTTTTTTTTCATCCTGTCGTACATTCGCGCGCACGGCAGCCGGCAACTGAGCCGTCAGTGGCGGAACGCGTGAGCGAGAATGTCTTTGCCAAGGACATATAAAGACCCTGTACATTTCTACCATATGTACAGGTTGTCAACTACTCTGGAAAGCAGGGAATACTCAGGGAATGTTTAAGTCCTGGAAAACTCAGGGAATTATCGTGGTATTTTAATGACACTCAGGGAATTTGAATTTTACAAGGTCCAACCTTCAATAATTGGAAATTAAGCATTTCATTTTCATGGAAGGGGGGGGGGGGGGGCGAGTATAATCTGGTGAAGATTGTTGTAGATATATGCTCGTACTGACGTTAAATCAGTAAGCTCTCATTTCTTGCAAGATAGAGCACACAAATTACATGTGTAGACTATGTGTTTGTATATAAATGTGTAACTGTATGATTTTTTAGAGCATTACAATTGATGAGCTACTTTCAATACTCGCAAGTACAATAGTTTTTCTGGATGGACAAAATATAGAAAAACATATATAAGTTACTTCTGTTTGGTCTTTAAACTTTGCCATGCTACCCTTTATTGTTCGAGCACTTTCTGAAATACTCTTTTTAAGTACAAACTCTGTTTTATATTATTTATTATGGCCCCTACTGTTACTCAGAGAATTTTCTGATTTATCCTGAAACAAGATGTTCAGTAAAGAACATACAGCCTACTTTCTCTTAAATGCATGGGTATTGTTATAACTTTTTGTCCTTTTCAAGGAGTATAATTGAATGTTGGTTGTAGTAGCTTGTTGAAATACAACGTGTGATACGGATATTAAACATGAATATGAGTTGCCCATTGCTAGTGCTACCTCTGTACAAAATGTCATTCAATTAGTTTTCAGCGTGTTTGAATTGATAGGGGGAATCGATCTGCACACATGCATAGCCGCTATCTGCAAACTATGACCTTGTAGTCCAGTCAAAAGATGCTTCCCACAAAAAGGTATGTTGTTGCAAAATTTGGTAGAGGTCAAATGATTAGGTTGGTCGTTATTTGATTTAAGCTTTGACATTTGGGTAGCCGCCATTCTGTTTCCGTCAAGATGGCGGTGATATAAAACATGACTCTGAGGTTCTCTTTGCTAGTGCTACCTCTGTACCAAATTTCGTTCAATTCTGTTTCACCGTATTTGAATTGATAGCGGGAATCGATCAGCACACATACATGGCCGCCGTATGCAAACTGTTGGACTGATGACCTTGTAGCTTAGTCAAAGAACGCTTCTCACATAAAGATATGCTGTCGCAAAATTTGGTAGAGATCAGATGATTAGGTTAGTCGTAATTTGATTTAGGCTTTGAACATTTGGGTGACCGCCATTACTTTTCCGTCAAGATGGTGGCGATATAAAACATGACACTGAGGTGCCCTTTGCTAGCGCTACCTCTGTACCAAATTTCGTCCAATTCGGTTTCACCGTGTTCGAATTGATAGGGAGGACAGACATTCAGAGTACACACGCACACACAGACACAATTTTTGGCCTGTGTAGATCTTATGTCTACTTTTATTTTTTGCAAAAATCGAAAGTAGGCTAAAAATCAGGGAGTTGTCAGGGAAATCTGTTAGTTGGCATTGGTAGACATCCTGACATATATACAGGTCTATTATACAAACAGATCACATATTGAGCAACAAATTTGAGAGCTAGATGATTTCAATAGCGCTGGAGGAGGCTGCATAGTGCATTTTGAAGGACATAAGTCACACTGACATAAATGTTGGATTGTCTGTGCTCTCCACAGTCACAGAGTGATGAGTTGCTTGAGAAACCCCACTTCCGCAGATTTACTCTTGTTCTGCCGACTCCTGTACGGAGTCTGTTAAGGGCTTTCCAGGTTGTCCAGGTTCTCCTCGTGTCTACAAGGAAGACATTCCTCCAGCTCCATCCAATTGGAAAGGTGGTTAGTTCTTTCTTTCCACATCTTGGTCCTAGCATTCTCTGCTTTCCCTTGAAGCTTAAAGGTGGGTATACACTGCGCTTGGTGCGTGCGTCGCGCGTGTGTTACTCGTCCAGAATTATTATTTAGACGAACCTCCCGCGATCCATAAGAAACCCACGAACATTCTCTAGTAAGTTTGAAGTGTGATAATTATTATCATGTCTCCGCCGCACGAGGAAAACCTCGCGATTGCGGTGATTAGAGTGGTGCGGCTTTTTTAATGGCAAGTTTATGCAAAAAGAAAAAGAAACGACGACGACGTTGGTGGTACACTGACCTTTAAAAAAAAAAAAAGGAATGGTGCGGAGCTAATGATGGACTTGAAGTCACAAGAAATAAGCGGCAAGTATAAGAATTTTACTCGAATGTCACCTTCTGACTTTGAGAATCTGCTGCGGAAGATTGGACCCCACATTTCCAAAGAAGATACATATTTCCGCCCTGCGATTTATTTTACTTTTCTCACGCCGGTAGGAAGACAGCGGAGATATCACCTTCTTCTTGCATTGGTCCGCAGATACAGTATATCCATCTCAGCTCCTATTTCCCTCCAGGCCTCTGCCTTTAGTCTAATGGTTTCTTAAAATGATCCTTATGTTGAGGATCCCACAGAAGAGGCTCTTTGCGATAAGCATCGATGAGTTTTATCACAGATTCGTCTGACCACTCCATTATCACCACTTAAAACGCACACATATTGCAATCAGATGCGCGCGAAAAACAACGAACTTCTCACAATCCCGTCCAAATCTGAACTGCGAACACTCAAAGTGCGCGTGGAAAAAACCGACAGGACATGGATCGTCGTGTGCCGCGTGCGCGCAGCTTCGAAACCCCGTACTAATCTAGCGAACTTGCTGCGCGTGAGCGGCGCGGCGCGCAAGTGTATACGAAGCTTAACTGATGTGCGGACAAAACACTTTCTAGATTTCCGCCTCCGTGGGGCAGGATGGTATCCATAGAGGGGATGTGCTTCTGAAGTAGATGATAGGAGCCTTTCTTTGTCAGCTGCTACCTCCCTACGAATCTCACCAGGAGCAATGCCAGCTAGAAGTTGGATCTTCTCAATGTCTTTGAAATAATTTTCCGTCATCAGCTCCAGGCAAATGCTGGGATGGTATAATCCAAGGCCACTCTCTTCCAGCTCCTTGCCCTACTTCATTTATCTTCTCAATAATTGCATTTTGTAAGCATTTTGAATTTCAATAGCACTTTGTGAGTATTTTGGATCTGAAATGGGAGTTTTTCAATCTGAATTGCATTGTGTATTTTCAATTTCATTTGCATTTTGTACGTATTTTCAATCTCATTTGCATTTCGTATGTATTTTGATTTTCAATTGCATTTTGCAAGTATTTAGACTCTACATTGCAGTATGTACGTATTTTGACATTTTGTGCGTAATTTTCAATCTATTCCTTTTGTGTGTATTGTCGTTCTAAATTCGCTTTTGTTAGTATTACCGCTCTCCATTTTGTGAGTTCCTTTGTGTATGTATTTTCCGTCTCACTTAATATTCGTTCTGGTTTCCATTTCATTGTCATTTTCACTATCACCCAGACCATTAGGGGCCGATAACCTAGATGTTAGGCCCCTTAAAACAACTATCATCATCATCATCATTAATCTTCATTGAGTTTATTTCTCATTAGCTCCTA
This sequence comes from Meconema thalassinum, assembly GCA_946902985.2. Lineage (NCBI taxonomy): Eukaryota > Metazoa > Arthropoda > Insecta > Orthoptera > Tettigoniidae > Meconema > Meconema thalassinum. Next base: position 51,960,626 of record OX336393.1, read on the forward strand.
TTAAGAGATCGGTGACAGGAAGGACATCTGGCATTTACTCCTGTGGGAAATAATCACACTGTGATTGTTGACACATTACCTAAGGTGTCGCATAAGAAATAATGACACTGTGATTGTCGACACATTACCTAAGGTGTCGTATTAGAAATAATGACACTGTGATTGTCGACACATTGCCTAAGGTGTTGCATGAGAAATAATAACACTGTGATTGTTGACACATTGCCTAAGGTGTTGCATGAGAAATAATGACACTGTGATTGTTGACACATTGCCTATGGTGTTGCATGAGAAATAATCACACTGTGATTGTTGACACATTGCCTACGGTGTTGCATGAGAAATAATCACACTGTGATTGTTCACACATTACCTAAGGTGTTGTATTAGAAATAATCACACTGTGATTGTTGACATATTTCCTAAGGTGTTGTATGGGAAATAATCACACTGTGATTGTTGACATATTTCTTAAGGTGTTGTATTAAAAATAATCACACTGTGATTGTTGACATATTTCCTAAGGTGTTGTACAAGAAATAATCACACTGTGATTGTTGACATATTTCCTAAGGTGTTGTACAAGGAATAATCCCACGGTGATTGTTGACATATTTCTTAAGGTGTTGTATTAAAAATAATCACACTGTGATTGTTGACATATTTCCTAAGGTGTTGTACAAGAAATAATCACACTGTGATTGTTGAAATATTTCCTAAGGTGTTGTACTAGAAATAATCACACTGTGATTGTTGACATATTTCCTAAGATGTTGTATGGGAAATAATCACACTGTGATTGTTGACATATTTCCTAAGTTGTTGCATGGGAAATAATCACACTGTAATTGTTGACATATTTCCTAAGGTGTTTTATTAAAAATAATCACACTGTGATTGTTGACATATTTCCTAAGGTGTTGTACAAGGAATAATCCCACTGTGATTGTTGAATTATTTCCTTAGGTGTTGTACTAGAAATAATCACACTGTGATTGTTGAAATATTTCCTAAGGTGTTTTATTAGAAATAATCACACTGTGATTGTTGACATATTGTAGGCGTTGTTAAGGATATATTCACCCAGTAAACATCTCGCATGCACAGACAAGTCGTTCGCCAGAAAATGTGCTTTGATAACATAGTGTTTTGGTCTGCACTTCCGTAAGCAGCCCATAAAGTGTGCGGGGCAAATAAACTAGCCACTACACCTCCACGATCATAAAAAAGAAATGTGTCCACATTCCTGAGACCAGCTTCCTGAAACAGTTGAAGAATGTGGAGCAAAGTCTATTTTTAAAAAGAAGGTATTCCAATGAATCTTATCGAGCATTCCTTGTCTCTTTACTCTGGCGATGAAATGCAGAGCAGCCGGAGAATATGCGAGGCATTTACAGCAAGTGCCTGGTGACAAGCGCTTTTCTGTTTATAAATGTCAGAAATGGCCTTAAAATTGGCATCACTAGAGGCACGTCTACTATTCTCCAGAATGTCATTTTTTTACTGTCTCGTGGTGGAATGGCTTGTGTTACTTGTTACCATACCGGGTTCCATTCTAGACTCTGTCAACATTTCAGAAATATTTGTATGGCCTTATAAGTCGTCTCGCAGCCTCTTTGAGACCAAATGAGAACCAGCCTAATTCACTGAGGGAGGGGGGGGGGGGGGGGAAGAAGAGGAAAGAAATTGACCATCCTATCCCACTAGTGCCGGTACTTTTAATCGGTTAATTTCAAAAGTTTGGTCAACACGATTGTACGCAAATGAGATGGGTTATTCCCTACTCCTGAAGAAATTACATGAGATTAATAAATACACTTGGATGACCAGTTTCGATCGTCAAGCGATCATCATCAGATCCATTACACTTAGGCTATAAAATATATGTCTGAAAATATGGGTGGAAATATTTACAATATATACACTTATTTAGTTTCAGTATTAGTTGAGATAATGCAACTCGTCAGTATTAGTTAGTTGTAATCTATGCGATGTTTTGTTGAGATACTGGATACCTAAGTGTAATGGATTTGATGATGATCGCTTGACGATCGAAACTGGTCATTCAAGTGTATTTATTCATCTCGTGTTTCTTTTTCAGGATTACGGAATAACCCATCTCATTTGGGTACAAACGTGTTGACAGACTGAAAAGCACCCAACTTTTGATTACTAAGGCAGCACTGAAAAAAGGCTTCAAACACCATAACGATTAATTTCAATCGCGGAAGAAAAATCGTTTAATTGCTTCTAAGTATGATCAATCGATTGTGTGTTTAATTGATTTTTCGATTGGTTGTTTAAAATTTTAATCGAATAATTGATAAATGGGTTTGTCGATTAAACAAATAATCCTTCCACTACGCTCGCACAGAAGCAACAGGCATTTAAATAATTAAATATATTGCATCACACTGTACATTTTAGCCTATTTTCATATATTAAAAAATAGGCTTATCAGTTCACCTTTTGTCCATGTGTCTGTGTGTGTGTGTGTGCGTATGTGTGTGTGTCCCTCCCCCCTAATCTCCATATATATACAAATGAAAGTTTGTCTTTTTTTCTGAATTTCCACGGAAATTTGCGATATTTGCGCGTTTCAGACTGTTTTATGATGGATGCACGCAAAAATAAAATGTTTGTCTGTCTGTCTGTTTGTTTGTTTGTTTGTTTGTCTGTCTGTGGACAATTTTTTGTGTCCTTATAACTCGAGAACGGCTGAGTGGATCAACGTAAAATTTGATACAGATATCCTTCAGAGGCACGACACCAATCATTGATGTAACTCTTCTCCGTACCTCGCATAAAAGGGGCCCTGCCCCCTTAAAATACATGCTGAAATAGGCGTAGAAGGGTGAAACAAAGCTCATTTTCAGCCCCTCAATGTGAGAAACAAAACTCGGGACCACATTTTAAGGCCCTAAAACCAACAGTTTTTGAGATATTCCCAGAAAACTAATGTCACTTAATAAATTAATGAAAGAATGCATGCCGGTAACCATGGCAACTGAATCTCAGAGGTCCATCTATTTCTGTAAGACGCAATGCAATTCCATTTATTACATTACTGGTAAGGTTTGCAAACGGCTATAAGGTTATAACGGATCCAAATTAAGCTGAAATATTCATCAATACATACAATGCGCTTAAGGGGTCAAGGGGTACTCTAGAATTTTTTCACGCGATTTACACGTGCGGGTGTGGTACGGAAGGTCTATTATATCCCTTCTCTATTATATAAAAATTAATGTTTGTCTGTTTCTTCTGCATTTCCACGGAAATTAGACATATTTGCCAGTTTCAGACTGTTTTGTGACGGATGCACGCAAAAATATTTTTTTTTGTCTGTCTGTCTGTCTGTCTGTGGACAATTTTTGGGTCCTTATAACTCGAGAAGAGCTAGGTGGATTAACGTAAAATTTGATACAGATATCCATCAGAGGCACGACACTTATCATTGATGTAACTCTTCTCCCTACCTCTCATAACAGGGGGCCTACCCCATTAAAATACATGCTGAAATAAGCATTTTCAGCCGCTCAATGTGAGAAACGAAACTCGGGGGCCCTAAAAGGACCCCGAAAACCACATTTAAGGCCCTAAAACCAACAGTTTTTGAGATATTCCCAAGAAACTAATTTCACTTAAAAATGAATGAAGGAATGCATGCCGGTAACAATGGCAACAGAATCTCAAAGGTCCATCTATTTCTGTAAGACGCAATGCAATTCCATTTATTACATTACTGTGAAGGTTTGCAAACGGCAATAAGGATATAACGGATCCAAATTAAGCTGAAATATTCATCAATACATGTAATGCGCTTAGGGGGTCAAGGGGTACTCTAGAATTTTTAACGCGATTTACACGTGCGGGTATGGTACGGAAGGTCTATTATATCCCTAGCCCTATATTGTTATATTATTATTATTACTATTCTTTTAATTATCATTATTATGGCGTACAACGACGAGACGAAGCTCATTTTCAAACCCTTGGTGACAGAAACAAAACTCGGGGCCCCTCAAGACCCGTAAAGGGTCCCCGAAAACTATATTTTAAGGCTCTAAACCCAACAGTTTCTTAGATATTCCCAGAAAACTAATTTCATTTAATAAACTAAAGAAGGAATGCAAGCCACTAACCATAACAACAGTATCTCAAGAGGTGGCATCCAACTTTCCATCTATTTCTGGAATAAGTAATGACACTCCATTTATTACATTTCTATCAAAGGTTGCAAATGGCTATCAGGTTATCACGGAACCAACTAAAACTGTAAAATTCATCAATGCGCTTAAGGGGTTCAAGGAGTACACTAGACATTTTTCACACGACTTACACGTGCGATTTGTCGTACAGAAGGTCTATTATATCTCCAAACAGCAAACATTATTTTCAAAAATTCCTGATTTGAAATAGTAGACGGTTTTTTGCTGATTTTACGAATTTGGGCCATTGGAGGCTAAAAAAACTGAATTTTCATGCACCACAAGCCTTTATAATTTATAAAAGGGTCTTCCTGTAGTTGGTCACTTGACACAACGGTTAGGGTCAGTTCGTATGTGACGTGTATTGCGATTCGTCTACGAGGTTTTCAATTTTATTTTCACGCCAGGAAGAACACGTTAGGTGAATTTAGTTTGAGAGCACATTTTAACTAATCATGTTTCTTTGCCAACAAACAGGTTCCAAGCCCCTAAACATTGCAACAGTAGCTCAATTGATAACATCTGGTTATTAATACCGAAGACCGTTCGAAGAATGGGTACTTCTGCTAGTAAAATATAAACGGCCACACGCCAAGGAAGTTGCAAATCGAGCGTTTCTGAAGCATAAAGAGCTTCCGGTTTAATCATTATTAAGTAATGGTGAATTTTACTATTCCATGGCAAGCATTGCTTGTTATAAACATGTTTTGTGTAAAGAAAAGATACCTCCATTTTCTGGAAGATTTCTCCGAAGATTAGTCCAAATTTGACTGGATCAGAAATCCGTTTTCGGCAACCTCACCAAATGAGTTGAAATTAAAAGAATGTTTTATCGATCTAACAGAAGATAGTTCCATGAAAGACAGTTTCAAAGAGAAATCTTTAATTAACTTCTGGATCGGTTGTAAAACAGAGTACCCAATAATCTCTCGGCAGGCTCTGCTCTTTTTGATGCCATTTGTTACAAGTTACTGTGTGGGAGTGGATTTTATGAACTTTTGTACATCAAAACTAAACATAGAAACAGAATAAGTATTGAAAAGGAAGTTAAGTGAAGTTACGTTCAATTAATCCTGATATTGATATTTCAATCACAGGCAAACAACAACAACAAGTTTTGCAATAAAGAGAGATTTTGAATAATGATGATGATGATGATGTAGTTTTTGCTTAGTTTGTACTAATTATAATAAGATTGTATGTTTGTAGATCTATGAGTAATAAATAAAACTGAAATTTGCAATAATAGTTTTATTTTTAGCCTATTTTCATTTATGAAAAAATACGCTTATGAGATCTCCTTTTGTCTGTGTGTGTGTGTGTGTGTGTGTGTGTGTGTGTGTGTGTGTGTGCGTGTCCGTGTGTGTCCCCATAATAACTTCTAAACGGCCGGAGAGATTTCAATGAAACTCGGTAAGGTCATGGTACTATTTCGGCCGACCCCGACCGTGCCCTTCAAATTTTATTATGTCTCACCAATCCAACATGACGGCTGTGCGAAATATTTCACCAACATTCTATATCTCCGAAACTATTACTCACATCACCCTGAAATGTTGTACGGTGATAAAGGGCACTACTGAGCGTTCACCTATGTGACTCTCAGAAACTTGTTAACTACAAAACGAACATGGCGGCCAAGCGAATTTGAAACATTTAAATAGACTTTCCTCGCGATTTAAACATCCAAACGCAGTGAAATTTGGAACAGCAAATGACTATACAAATTGCAATGCACTGACATGTAATTTAGTTCAATTGTTTACATAACCTCAAGATGGTGGCTGTGCGAAATTTAAAAATATATATTTTTATTTAATGTGTAAGCTACTAATCATGCGATTGAAGTTTGAATAATACACCTACACAAAAATCTTCATGTATAGTACATAACTCTAAGGCCTATATATAAAAATCCAACATGGTGACCTTCCGAAATATTTATACGGTTCTCAATATCTACGAATCTAATACAGCAATCAAACTGAAATTTTGTATGTTGATAGAGGTAATTAATATAAGTAGGTTATATGAAAATAGGCTGTATAGTTCTTCACGGAACTACTTGGTCCCTTTATAATAAAATATTATTAATATCTATGTACTTTTAAATGAAATTTAGAAAGAAAAATTGAAAAAATCTATAATTATGTTTTCTCTGTACTTTATCTAAAATAAAACAAGCCATTGGGCACTTTTTCGACAGAAAATATGTTTCTAAAAAATATACTACTGGTTCGCAAAATATTTTAAAAAATTCAAGTGGTACGTAGTTGCTAAAAGGTAGGGAATCCCTGGTGTAGATTATAATCGGTGGCAGCAGTATTTGTCTGACTAATGGTATCCATCAAGCATCACGGCTTTCCAAGGATAATCTATAGTAATACTATTACTATTCCACTCAGCATAACTCATAAGAGGTGGTTTCGATTCCCACCTCAACCATCCTAGAAGTGATTTTCCAACTTTTCTCTCTTTATCTCTAGGCAGATGCTAGGATGGCCTGCTCTTTACCAATCCTCGACTCAAATACAACTGCACAGAGGTACAGACAACACAATAACGTAGGTTATGCGACACATTCTACACACACCCAAGTACAAATAATAACATCCTATAAGTGAAGTGTATTCAGCAGCTCAAACCTTCAGAAAGCACTTATGCTGAAGATTCTGTGAGAAAGTGTGGCGCGTTCTTCTCACATTCCTTGGTTCGATTCTCGAGATTCTATGAGAAACACCATCCATCTCCGAAGACAAGCAAACAGCCTCGAGCGAGCTAGATCACGTATTTGACAGAAAATGAAACTGCCGATCCGCACCCCAGTAAGAATGCCACACACGGACCAGTGGTAAGGACCGCGAGAGAATATGGGTGTCAACGGAAGTGGAATAGTCTCAAAGCTAAGCACATTTAAGTAGCTGAATCAATCTGTCCACCTGGGAGGGGGACAAAGGTTGTCCGATCAGCTGTTACTACCCATCTCTGTAGTACTCTTTGAGTTAGGAATCATTCACAGCTATTTTCAATGCTTTTTCTTTTTATGGAGGTTTGTCCCAGCTTACGGATTGGGCCGAGGTCAAAATTAAACACCTACCTCCCGGCTTTATGTAGAGTTTGTCCGAAAACATTTATTATTCGGTACAAATACGTTTTCTTCCTTCCATCCTTCCATCCTTGCTTCCATGCTTCCTTGCTTCCTTCCTTAAGTGCTTCCTTCCTTGCTTCCTTCCTTGCTTCCTTTCTTCCTAGCTTCCTTCCTTCCTTCCTTGCTTCCTTCCTTCCCTCCTTGCTTCCTTCCTTCCCTCCTTCCTTGCTTCCTTGCTTGCTTCCTTTCTTCCTTGCTTCCATGCTTCCTTCCTTCCTTCCTTCCTTCCTTCCCTCCTTGCTTCCTTCCTTCCTTCCTTCCTTCCTTCCTTCCTTGCTTGCTTCCTTCCTTCCTTCCTTGCTTCCTTTCTTCCTTGCTTGCTTCCTTCCATACTTAAGCCCTCGCTTCCATACTTAAGTCCTCGCTTTCATACTTAAGTCCTTGCTTACGTGGGCAGATGACCTCGCTGTTCCACCCCTTAAAGCAACAAAACTAGATAATTACTCACCCTCACTCTTTCTTTCTTCTGGACCATCTCGTGGTGTAGAGGCTTGCATTCATGGCAGCCAGTTCCGAGGTCTGGGTTTGATTCCCTCCTCAGCCATCCTAGAAGATGTTTTCTATGCGAATGCTGGGATGGTTCCTACATAAAGCCACGGCCACCTGCTGTTACAGATGCCCACAGTAGTATAGTCACCATGATGAGATACCTAAATACACTGGGCTACATGACCACGTTGTCGCAAAGCCCCTACATTTGTCGACAAAGTGCATTGCCAAACTTAACTTAGAAACAAATCAATATAACCACACATCCTTTGTTGTTCTTTGAGAACAAACGAGCGACGGTGAGTGAAAAGGAAGTTGTCATAAGAGGTCAACGAATGCTTTGTTGTCGAAATAGATTTTTACAAAATTCTTGCACTTTTTTTTAAATCCTATCTGATAGAGTGAATTTATAATGGAAACTCAGCATACACTCAAGTTAATAGGGCTGATTGCCAAGGTGCCCTAAACTCGTAAACTGGATTAACAACAATTACAACTGGAGTACTATGATGTTAAATAAGAAAATAATATTTCCCTCTATATCACTTACTTTCTGTAAACATTGTCGCCATTTAAAGTCCATAGCGACGACTTGGCAACACTGCTTGGCAGTGTCATGTCCAGCCGGGGTGAAAGGTTGTCTCCAGTCGTGAGAAAGTCAACCTCTGCTGAGATATGAGCTTCATTGCTTCGTGGACAGTTTGCTGCCTGCAAAGCAAAAGCGATCTGATAAGACAAAACAGGTGAATCGTGAATGCTTATAAAGGAGCATTCAGGGGTGGGTAAAGCCAATCGAGAGGGAAGTTAAGGGCTTGAGACATCTTGGTTATCAGCCCTCTATTCTTGATTTGTGTTCAAACCTGTTTTCTCTAGTGACTGCCACAATGTCGTAGCCTCGTAGTGAAATCCGTACTTCGTGGAACACCTAGTAGTAATATTATGAAATCCCCAGGGGCTCACATCTAGTGGGACGTGGGTTGGCGACCACGGGACCCCAGCAGAGTCAGACATTGCTTCCACTTACTTGTGCCTGGCTCCTCTCTGTCTTCTTTCCTGTCGACCTCTCTTGGTCAACTCTTGTTCTCTTCCGACCCCGACGGTATTAGGGTATCCGAGGCCTCGGGAGTCTTTTCCTTTCCCGCCTTCATTGGCCCTTCTCTCATCTTTCCTGAACCTTCATTCTTCGTGGGATCAGCCTTCTTTTCATTATAGTTCCTTTGCTCTTTTAATATTCCTGCCCTGTTTTTATGAATTGGCTCCCGGTGTCTTTAAATTACATTTTTTTTAACTCAACCACATTTTGTAAGTTTTTTCTATCTACATTGCACTTTGAAGGTAATTTCGATCTAAACTCCATTTTGTAAGTATTTTCAATCTCAATTGCATTTTGTTTTTATTTCTTGTATCCTAATCATGCGATTGAAGTTTGAATAATACACCTAGAGAATAATCTTCATGTAGTTGTACGTGACCCTAAGGCCTACATATATAAAAATCCAACATGGCAACCTTCCGAAATATTAAGACGGTTCTTAATATGTACGAATCTATTACTGCAATCAAACTGAAATTTTATATGTTGATAGAGGCAATTAACATAAGTAGGATATATGAAAATAGGCTGTATAGTTCTTCATGGAACTACTTGTTCCTTGTGTGTTTTAGAAGTAGCAGTTGCGCCATAGGATTCGATTACGTTCCACATCATTCTGTAATCTGTGTATTGTTCGGACACAGTGAAGCATATCTATTGGATACGCACGTGATAGAGACATTGGGTGCATTACAATCCGCCCAGCTCGCAGTGAAAACTCAGGGCTAGGCTGAGTATCCTTGTAATAACCATGTTGTGTGTTTTATAGTGTTCAGTCTCTAGACTAACTTGATCTGCCTCAATACCTCCCTGTCCTGCGATACCCAATCCTACAACGGAGGCTACTTGTTTAACATATTCTCTCCTTGACCCTTCATTCCATAACTAAGTTTGCTATTCGTGACTGCCTAGTATATGCTCTACCAACCGATCTCTATTCTTCATTAGCACTTACCAGGAACCTAATTATAATATATCTTCATTATTTACTCTATCTACCCAATTGATCTTCATCATTCTCCTGTAACACCCCATTTCAAATGGCTCCATTCTAATAGCATCTTGCTATGCCCAAGGTCGCGGGTTCAAACCCGGCCGATGTCTTCGGATTTTTTGAGAGCGTTAAAAATCCCTCAGTATGCCTTCCTTCGGAGGGGAAGTAAAGCCGGCGGTCCCATGTCATAGATTTATGGCATGTGAAAAAAACTTCCACAAATTACACTTGTGTGAAGCTATATTATAGGATCCAACGTTCGTCGCCAGGAGCCGACTGCGATTGCATCTAGTAACCAAGTTCAGGCCTAGTTGTCGTTGACGGTGGCGTTTGATAGAAAAAGTAGTAACTACTTGAAAATTGAATGTCTGCAGTCCTTACTTGAATTAGAAACAGATAACACTCACTAATACCGCCATCAGAGTTAACACCGGTTATCAGACAGATTCTACACACACCCAAAGTACACGGGGCTACATGACCGCGTTTTCACAGCCCCTAAACTGAGGAATCAACCAACCTCATAGCTTTTGTTCCACCAACAATCCAAATTGCACTTCTATAGTGCGCCACGCTCCTGGCTATGGCTTCCGAAAATTAATTTTCTATATTTGATTGTAGTTATTTTTTCTGTAGAAAACTTTCCTTGCATGTTGCAAATTTAACGTGGGAGTAAAGATTTAAGGAGAAATGATATACTCTTGAGTTTTCCTGATGACACCTTAGCCGATTAACTGGATGATTCGAATGCGTTTTTAAATGGCATGGGGAAAGAATTCATGATGAAAATAAATAAATAAATAAATAAATAAATAAATAAATGTAAAACAAAAGAATGGAATGCAGCCGAAAGAAATCTCTGTTGTCAGCAGAAAAGGTAAAGGAAGTAGGAGTCTTCTGCTACTTAGGAAGCAAAATAACCAGTGATGGACGAAGCAAAGAGGATATAAAATGTAGATTAGCTCAGGTAAGGAAAGCATTTCTACCGAAAAGGAATCTGTTATCAAATACAGACTTAGGTATTAGAAGGTTATTTTTGAAAGCCTTTGTATGCAGGCTGGCGCTCTATGGAAGTGAAACTTTGACTGTTGGCACAGAAGAAAACATAGGCAACTTGAAATGTGGTGTTACAGGAGAACGATGGAGATTAGGTGCGTAGATATAGTAGCATAATGAAGATGTATTGAGACGAATGGGAGAGGAGAGATGTTTCTGGCGACTGGTAATGAAGAGAAAAGATAATAATAATAGTATTATTAAAGTTTCCGTGGCTTAGGTGGCAGCACACCAGCCTCTCACTGCTGGAACCGTGGTTCAAATCCCGGTCACTCCATATGAGATCTGTGCTGAACAAAACGGAGGCAGACTGGTTTTTCTCCGGGTACTCCGGTTTTCCCTGTCAAAAATTTCATTCCAGCAACAATCTCCACTAACATTTCATTTCATCTGTCATTCATTTAATCCAGTGGTTCTTAACCGGTGGTCCGCGAGTGCTTCAGGAGTGGTCCGCGGGAGAAAAGGGTCCACCAGCACGTATTAAAAAAAAGCCAATAAATGGGGATTTCGAAAACGATGTGCGTTGAACGAGAATCGTCCATATGTATAGTATTCGTGGCGATGACTATCAGGTTTTGAATTGAAGTATCTTTAAAATAAGGAAGGGTTACAACTGATAAGGTGTATTAGGGGGAGGGGGTGGTCCGTACATGATTCAATTTCAGGCTGAGTGGTCCGCAGACTTCTACGGGTTCAGAACCACTGAATTTTAATCATTGCCTCGGAGTGCGACAGGCTTCGGCAGCCTGCACAGTTCCTAACCTCGCTGCTAGATTGGGGCTTCATTAATTCCATCACTGACCCGGTGGTCGACTGGAAGCAGGCTGTGGATTGTCATTCTTCTTCTTGTTTCGAATAGGCCATCTATGGACCACGACGTTCAACTGTTACATTTGGAGTGGGCTTTGATGTTTGCCCAGTAGTTACGCATCCTCTGGCTGTGTTGTTCCCTCCTCTCCTGGGTCCAGAGGGCACCTGTTTTCTTTCTTGGCGGTTTGTCCTGGAACCTCAATTGCTGAAGCATCTTCCTGAGAGATGTCCGGTCTTTTAAGACTCTTTCCGTCCCTCCAAGTTCTTGCAGATCTTTGCTCACTTCCCACAACCATGGTGACTTGGTCTTCCGCTTTTGCCAGTAACCAAGGAGCTGATTGGTCAACCTGGTAGGATGCATCCTGTAGACGTGTCCATAAAATGCTAGACGTCGTTTTCTAATAACATCCGTGATTGTCATTATTATTATTATTATTATTATTATTACTAGCGGACTCGTGCGAGAACTCTCGCAATGGGTTGTGTTCGCCCCATGTGTACAGACTACCCCCCTCCCCCGGCTCTACTGCTACGCAGGCTGTACGCGTGACAGTTATGTCAGGAGCTGTCGTCTTATAAACAAATAAAAATATATTTCCCTTGACTTTTCAAGAGATGCAAGATTTTTTCCTGTATGGTACTATTAAGACGATTTGGAATATTTAGGCACAAACCACACCTTCTAACTCCTTCTGGTTTAGGAGCTTGAGTTTTGTGAAACATACACCTTAGGGTATCATATAATAAGATTGTTAAACTGCTAACAGTGGGGCGTGATGGCGCTGTGGTCATGCTGCTTGCTTCTTACCAAGGTGGATGATGATCGATTCCCTGTTAACATACATGGGCTATTCGAGATGAAGTATCATGTCCCGTGATACGGATTCCTCGTAAAAGGGAGTCTTGTGTTTTAATGATCCCCAGATTATCGGATCTGAAACCCACAATCTTCCTTCCTTTAAACTTCCTGCACGATCATAGTACAAAATATAACTTACGATTTTGAAGTCTCAAGTTCATGCAATGCCGCCAGCAGATGCAAGCTTAACAGTTCCCTTTAAAGAATCCAAATTTGACCAAACTTAGTCACCGCCAAAAGTGGTAACAGTGTTTCCAATCGTGACAGTAGGTACCAGCTTTACGGTTAAACTTAAATAAATCGTCAGTGAATGTTACCAAATTATTTACGAACAAGCAGCCCAAGATTTGAGATGTTTTCTGTAGAATGTTTACTATTTTTATCGAGATGAGGGGAGAAGATCGAACGCAGTATCGCTGTCTACGATCTCTCGTCTGGGAGACATCCAACGTTTTAATTAGTTGCATTCTTCTAAACAACATTCGATCCCGTCCTGATAACAGGCAGGGTGTCGACAGTGGAGGAGATATGACCGCTTTATGAATAGCCTACACATCCTGCGAGCAGTGGGAATTAAAATCTTATCTTAATAGTCGCTTGATGTTTTGTATCTGAAGTTCACTGCTGCGCTTACTTGCTTTCAGGATAGCCTACTTTCGTTCGCTCTGTTTCTTCCCGGGCTTCCAATTTTCTCATTATTATTACCAGGGGTAGGATTTATATGTAATAAAAAGTGCCAAAATATATGTACAGTACATATGCAGCGTGTTTCAAAATTCCCATTACAAACTTTGAATGAAAAGTGAGAGAAAGAAAAGAGACAGAGAGAAAGAAAGAGAAAAGAGAAAGGACAGAAAGAGAACGATAAAAGACAGAGAGAAAGAAAGAGCAGAGAAAGAGAAGAGAGAAAGAATGTATGGAAAAAAGAGAGAATATGAGAAAAGGGGAAAAAGAAAGAAGAGAGTGAATGAGAGTAAAAATGAAAAGTGAGAGAAAGAAAAGAGGAGAGAAATGAGAGACAGATAAAAAGAGTGAGAAAGGTGAGAGAGAAAGGAAGACAAAACGAGAGAGAAAATACAGGGAAAGGAAAGAGACGGAGAGAGAGAAAGACACAAGGAGAAAAAGAAAGAACGGAGAAAAGTTGAGAGAAAATGAAAATACAGAGAAAGAGGGGGGAGAGAGAGAGAGAGAAAGAGAGAGAGAGAGAGAGAGAGAGAGAGAGAAAGAAAGGAGAGTGAGAAAGAACATTTGGCAGTTAGTTATGAATTTACCAACAGGAGCCTTCCTAAACCCGCTGCTAATAAATAAAGTACAGGGTGATGGAAATGAAAACAAATCATATAATATACATTCCTCAAGTTAGGCACACTTCCCCCCCCCCCCCCCCCCCCCCCTTGGTGAGTACTGAAGTCCAACCCTACTTGCTCAATTTTTGTCTTCTAACCTCGATGAGATGACGTATAGGGCCTTCCATGACCTTTACGCTCTTCCCAATACATTCATTCCCCTAGGGGTTACAACTCTTCCTTTTTCCTTCTTCCAAATAATTGAATGTCGGGGGGCGTATTGCCTTTAAAATAGTTGCCATTACGAATGCGAGAAGTCTCCCTTGGTGGATATTACAGGTTGTTTAGTACTACTTGAGGAAAGGACTCGCCTAGAACGTGGCGAGTCTTGGTGCCGTTGATATTCGAGCCTGGTGCTGATGCAATCGGCACCACTGCGATCACATTTCATGACGTATTTCACCGCAAGACGCAAACACCTTTTCATCCGCTTCAAGTTGCCTGGACCTAAAATAGAAAATGTTTCATCAGAGTAACCAAGGTCTACAAGAAGATCTCTGAGGTCTAGGAGCACTAGGGCTGGGATTTTCAATCGATTCATTTCAGCTATCGAGTAATCCATTAATCAAAGCAGAAAAATATATTAATTGCTACAAAACTATTAATCTCTTGTGCGTTTAACCTTTTATAGGTTAGTGGTCTATATGTTAACCACCTGCTATATTGTCAAAGATACTGATGGTTGAATCTCTTGAATTTCTTTTGGAAGTGTTAATATTTTAGAAAAACAAATAATATGCTTCTATCTTCTTGACCTAAGATGCTTGATGAAATTTAACTATATTTACAGAAACAATTGAAATTAAAACGTAAAAATAAAATATGATGAAAATAAATATTCTTGTCAAAATTATATTCTTATAATCTTATAAAATTACAATTACATTGAGTAAGCTCTTACAATTGAAAATGTAAATAAGTTTACAAAATTAGAAAGATAAATATAAAATAAAATTTCTACATTAAAATTAGGATAAAATAATTAAATAAAAATAAAATATATTAATAATAGTATTGCCCTGTAAAGGGTTAATCAGTAAATGGGTTGGTCGAATATTTGATTGTTCTGTCGATTAATCGATGTACTACGCTCTCACAGAAGTAAAACAGACATTTAATTAATTAATATATATTGTATAATATATTATTAAATAATGTACCTTCTTTGTGAAAACTAGACTCAAATAAAGAAAAACAAAAATGTTCCTGTCCCAAATTATAAACATTGAATAAGAATTTGAAATCTTTGCTGAAAACTCTGTTTTCTTCTTTCGAAAGCCTTCCCAATGTGATTGATGTTTGTCACTGACTCTTATTTGGTTATTGTTAACATAAACGAGGAAGGACCCTTTGTATATTTAGGTATAAAGTAACTCGCATAGATTTCTATTCATCATTCCGAAAATAAGCGATGACCTCTCATTTAATCTTCTTTTCTTATCTTGTGCCCCCCAGGGGCTCACATCTTGAGGGACGTGGGTTGTAGACCACTGGACCCCAGTCAAGTTCGGCATTGCTTCCACTTACTTGCGCCGGGTTCTTCTCCGTCTTCTTTCCTGTCGACCTCTCTTGGTCAACTCTTGTTCTCTTCCGACCCCGATGGTATTCGGGTATCCGAGGCCTAGGCAGTCTCTTCCATTCCCGCCTTCATTGGCCCTTCTCTCATCTTTCCTGACCCCTCATTCTTCTAGGGATCAGCCTTCCTTTTCTTTTCATTATATTTCATTTTCTCTTTAAGATTCCCGCCCCGTTTTTATGAATTGGCTCCCCATATCTCTAAATTACATTTTGTGAGTTTTTTTTAAATCTCAACCACATTTTGTAAGTATTTTCAATCTACATTGACTTTTGTAAGTATTATCGATCTAAACTCTATTTTGTAAGTGCAATATTTTGAATCGCGGGCTTCCACATATTGTGAGTATTTTGAATCTAAATTACACTTTGTAAGTATTTTCAATTTCAACTGCATTTTGTAAGTATTTTGAATTTCAACTGCATTTTTTGAGTATTTTGAATCTGGTAAGGCATTTTCAATCATTTTCAATTTCAGTGCATTTTGTAAGTACAGTATCATAAATTTCAATTGCATTTTGTTATTTCAAAATTTACATTTTATTTTGTAAGTATTTTGAACCTAAACTGCATTTTGTGCGTATATTTCAATCTAAATTCATTTTGTGAGTATTTTCCTTCTAAATTACCTTGTGTGAGTATTACCACTCTACATTTTGTGAGTCGTTTCAATCTGAGTTCCATTTTGTAAGTGTTTTCAGTCTAACTTACTTTTCGTTATGGTTTCCTTCATTGTCATTTTTGCTATCACCCAGATCATTGGGCCGATAGCCTAGATGTTAGGCCCCTTAAAATTTCAATTATCATCATCACCATCATCATCATCATCATCTTCATCACCTTGTCCATTCACTGCAGGTGCGACATGGCAACCCTGCCCTTGATGATCTGTACAGCAGTGGGTGTCGGAACACGACAATCTGTTGTTGTCATTAAAGAATAACGATCCCAAAGGCGACATCGCTCGTCAAACAGTTTAACGACAGCCCGTATTAGTAGTCGCTCAAAAGAACAGAGTCGGAACGATATTTGAAATGGTTCAATGAAATCCATGCACAATCTGTATTGACGCGTTTCTTGAATGTACCGTGTGTTTCAAAACCATGACACTACTGTGTGTTCTTTAGGCACACGTCTTATCTGAATCTGAAATCACTCCAGGGTCTCACAGCTGGTGGGTTGGTGATCACAGGGCCCCGCATTGCTCCCACCTGTGCCGGACGCTGTCTCATCTTCCCTGTCTACCTACCTTGGTCGACTCTTGTTCTCTTCCGGCCTCGATGATGCTACGATGTCTGAGGATGTGAATGTCTTTCGTTTTGCACCTTAATTGGCTTACGTTTCTTTCTAGGCACCATAATTTTTGAGGGGTCATACCTCCTGTCTTTTTAGGTAACATATGAATACTTTATGCCATACGAAATATTGTTATATATTAGAAAGCTAACTATTGCAATGGGCACCATGTTTCCACTTCCGGAAAATTTCGACATATATCCACGTTTCACAACATCCCCCAAACCCCAAAACCACCGTCAGTTCAAAAGTGTATGTATAATTTATGTATATATTGTATATCACTTTCTTGTGGACAGGATAACTACCGCAATTTTGCACCAATCACTTTGAATGTTTTACATAATATGTATCCCTTTAAAATCTCGGTCGAGTTCGTTAATGGGCAATATCGGACGAAGGGGGGGGGGGGGGGGGGGGGGTGAAAATGGAGAGCTTTTTTAAAAAATGTATCCTACCAGTTGTTAGAGGCACTAAAGCAGGCAGGGTGTGTGTAGCCCCGCCACTTATGGTCCATCATGGATAGTGCTACACCCTCAAGGGCTTGCGGCTGGTGATCTCGGCACTTGGCGACCCAGAGGGATTCCGGAACTGGGTCTGTTTTTTTCCTTTATCCACTGACGTTGAGGAGGGGGCGGGGGGCTCATCTCCTTCCCCCTCTCCCCCTTTTCATGCCCCTACTTCCTTTAAGTCCCCCTAATCCTCTAGGCTTAAAGACATCTGTATTGCTTATCTTTTATTTCCCTTATTCCTTATTTTCTTTTAATGTCTTCCTCATGTAAGCTGGCCCCGTCGTTGGGGGGGGGGGGGGGGGGTAGCACGCCTGCCGCAGGCCCTGGGTTTGATGCCCAGCTTCATCAGGGATATTAGGATCTGACGTGAGGGATGACACGGGCGCACTCAGTGTCGTGAGACAGAACTGACAAGAGGTGGGTTCGATTCTCACTAGAGCTGTAATAAAGCTGGTTTGATTTTTATTGTTTACCACTTTCACGCCACGCAAATGCTAGGATGGTTAATAACTTACGACCACGAGCGCGTCCTTCCAAATGCTTGCCTCAGTTTCAAACACACACACATCACACAAGTTTATCAGACTTAATTGTACACTCACCTAAGTACAGGGGCTACATGAACACGATGGATTAGCAGCAGCAACAATAACATCAAAAGGCAATGATCTGATTTGCAGGATTTCCCCGTCATAAAAGTTCCGTACAACATAAAATTGTAGCACATTTCTAGTGATCTTCCTGGGGACAATATTGTAGTATTGCCACGGGAACAGGAAGTTCGTCATCTCATTGCTCATTCATTCTTCCTGTGTGTTGCGGTGAACTACTGAACACATTCTGCTTCTTACAACTAAGCAGGAACACCCAAGTGTGTCTCAACGCCAAACGGTGGCCTGGCAATTTCCTTCTTAAGCGCAGTCATTTATTTCAGGCACTAGGAAATGAATTGTAACTGAGCACATTGTGTTGAAAGACTACATTGAAAAATGGCGTCTCATATTGCAATATTCCTTAAAATAATCAACATTTTATTGTGGTTCTCAAATGTTGTATATATACAGAGTCCAGTTTGTATGTATCGGAGACCCTCGCTAGCCCGCTCAGGCACTTTGCCGTTTAGCGGCGCTGGTACGGCATTGAGTCATTGAGTATAGGAATTTGTACTCAAATTTGTACTTCAATGAGATCCTTGACCATTTTTTTTTTTGACGAACTGACTTACGGAGAGCGATTGTCAACTTATTTTCAACAATATTCTGCCACTGCTCACAATGACAAAGCATCCATGACAGAATTGCGTCGCATTTTTGGTACTAGGATTATAAGTCGGAACGTGTGGCCCCCGCGAAGCCCAGACTTATCACCATGTGACTTTTATTTGTGGGGGACGCATAAAAAATAGTGTATGCGAGAAACTCTCACACTATAAATGAGCTTAAAGACTATATTACAGCTGAAATACAGACAATCGGTGCTGAGGAACTTCAGAGAGTAAATGCCAGGTTCATAAAAAGGTGCCTGCGATGTGTAGCAGTGAATGGCGAACATTTTCTGCACCAGCTGTGAACTATGTAAGTAGAAAGTCCTTTACTCAATGACTCAGTGCCGCGCGGGCGCCACATAACGGCAAAGTGCGTGGCGGGAGACAGGGAGGGTCTCCGATACATACAAACTGGACTCTTTGTATATATTATTTTCAATTATTTTAAGCTTTATTATTATAACTTCTGCCTATCGTACAGTGTCTGGACCGGCAGTGCTAGTAATAGCTGGGGCGATACCCATTTACATCCTGGCCAAGGAAAGGCGCCGTATATACTTGCGCAAAGAAGAACATTCTAAGATACGCGTGAAGAGGGAGGAAAGAGACAGATCTCTTCTGGAATGGCAGGAAGAATGGGAACGTGAACATCGTGGCAGGTGGACCGCTAGGCTCATCAACCAACTGAAGCCATGGTTGTCGAGAGAACATGGTGCGGTTAATTATTACATTACCATGTTTCTCTCTGGCCATGGTTATTATGAAGCATACCGCCATCGAATGGGAATTTCACCTAGTTCACGGTCTCGTTATTGTGATGATCAGTGGGATGACGTTCAGCACACGTTCTTTGCATGCGTGAGGTGGAGAAATCTTCGATGGCTTCTGGAGACAAAAGTTGGAATCATTACACCAGACAATGTGGTGGATAAAATGCTCAGCAGCAGAGAAAGTTGGGCACAGATTGCTGTCTACATCTCTGAGCTGCTGAAAACATAAAAGAGGAGGAACCGAGAAGAATGGTTGCTGAAGACAGTGAAGATGATGGTGAGTAATTTCATTATCACCACGTTAAATGGAATTGACTGAGACCTCTGGTCGTAACAGTGGCTCCACCCTGAAGTAAGGCTGAACAGGCAGTTCCGGGGTGGCCATAAGCCAAGTATAGGGTTTGCGGGTTTTAGTAGGTAAGAATCCTGCACAGTTGTAAGTCCGGATGATTGCAATCTGTCTTTTGAAGATTTCCCCACGGGTTCCCTTAAAAAAAAAAAAAAAAAAAAAAAAAAAAAAAAAATTATATATATATAATTCGTTGAGGCCATCTAGGACCACGTTAAGTCTTGCTACACTTGGCAATTTGTTTCGGCTTCCTCTGAGCCCAGAATTCCCTCATTCTCTGTGAGTGGGCCATCTCGCGCTCCGCTGTCCAGGTGGTACCTTGTCTTCTTTTCGGGTTCGATCTCGTCTCGGGTTAGCCCATTAATCAGTCTTTTTTGAGGAAGAGATATTATTATTATTATTATTATTATTATTACCGACAGTAGTGGCTACGCTGGCTAACGCGCAGCATTAGGTCATGGGGCCAAGCTCTCTGCTGACTCGGTAGACGCGTGGGTTCGAGCCCCACCGTCGGCCGTCCTTGAAATGGTTTTCCGTGGTTTCCCATTTTCAACACCAGGCAAATGCTGGGACGGTACCTTCTGACAGGCCACGGCCGCTTCCTTCCACATCCTTGCCCAGTTTCATTCACCATCATTCATTTCATCTCTCATTAACTCCTCTCATGAGGTTGGCGTCAGGAAGGGCATCCGGCCGTAAAAACCATCGCCACAAAGACTTCCATCGCATCTCATCCCCGACCCCGTTGGAAAACGGGAATAATAAGGGGTAGACATACATACAATTATTATTATTATTATTATTATTATTTTCATTTCGAATTTTTTAAATGTTTTATATTATTTTTTATGTTTTTAATAGATTGGACTCCATTTTATTACATTTCAGTTACAAATATTTTAATTTTTAAATTATTTTTACATTCCGTAAATTCATTTTATTCGTTTCTATATTTTATTAATGTAATTTTATATTTAATTTTAATTTATAGACTGTTTTTCATTTTCAATTTAGTGAATATACATTAGTTCTTTAATTCTAATTTTATTTCTTTATTAGCCCTATTCATTAATTTTAACTTTTTATTGTATTTTAAACTTCTTTATACTTTTAATTTTCCATTAATTTATTTGTTATGTTCGTTTTTTAGCCTACTTTTCACATTTTGAAAAAATGAGGAAAAGGTAGACTTATGAGATCGATCCCGGCAAATGTGTGTGTGTGTTTGTGTCCATATCAACTCCTAAACAGCTGCAGCAATTGAAACCAAACTTGGTATGAGTAAAGATCTATACCTGAATATATCAAATCCATATTGGAAAATGATGACAGTGATACCGCAATTGAAATTTGATCTCCATATTGGATATCTTGGAAGGTATGCATGGGACCTATTCCAAAATTGACACACATATAGATAATAATATTCCAGTTTAATTTCCAGGAGGCCATACATGACAGTGTTGCCCAAATGACATTATACCTGCTGATAGGTCCAATTTTTAAATGCATATAACTTCTACACTATCAATTGGATTTCAATCAAATTCCGTACGTGTTATGTATACCATAACTGACTATGCGTATTCTTAAGAGCAACCAGGGCTGCCAACTGTTAATAAATGCTGTCTCTATTTCTTACCCTAATATGTATATATCAGAAAGTATGCAAGCCAAAAGCTCTAAACTTTCCACACGTATAGTACCTGACATTCTAGATTAATTTCTAGAAAATAATATACGTCAGTGCTGTGAAAGTGATTCTAAGCCTGCTGATATATCGAATTTTTAAATACAGTACATGTAACTTTTATACTAACAAATGGATTTCATCCAAAATTGGTACAACAATAGACCATAACATTTCAGATTATTTCTGACCAACACATGCATGACATTGTTGCCAACATGATTTTACGCGCGCTGATAAATCCAATGCCCAACTGCATGTGACGTCCATGCTATCTATCGTACTTCAAACAAATATTGTATTCTGTACCTTAAGAGATGGAACTAAGGATATATTCAGTCACCAGGGCTGCCAACTGTAGTGCTTTATTAGGCTACATTATTCCAGGTATACAGTATTTCGAACTAATTAGTAATTTCGATATTACCAACTTAAATTCGTCACTATTCTAGATAGGTCCATATAGATTAATCAATGGCATGAATCTATAATTTTAAGAAAAGTAGGCTCTTTAGTTCGTCACGGAACTTCTTGGTTTTGTTTATACTCGTAGTTTTTTAATAGTGAAAATTCTGCCTTTTCAAAAATTATAACAGTCAGTTGTCGCTTGTCTCATGATATTATCGTAGTGTATTCAGATGCTTCAGCATGTTCTGTTTCTATATTAGCCATTATTTAGTAATTACCATTCGCTGGAAACTGATCTACTAGGTTCAAGAATATGTACAGTCACGAAAACAAAATGAGTACATCCTTGGTATCGACTTTGTATAAGTCCCAACGATGCGTAGACTACACACGGATTATGCAGTAATGGTTACTGTTATTATATAAATTGCTTCAGTGCCTTCTAAGTTTGTCAGGCAGGAGGTTGATGGGATCCTCATTAAGCACCGCATTAGGTTGTCTGGTTAGAAACTTACAAACGTCGCTATGCAGTGGTATTATGATGCGTGAGGGGTTGGATACTTAGTCGTTACAATGCATACCTCGTTATCTCAGCTTTAAATGAATCTCAGACATTGATGAAATGCCACATTTGCTTTAGCCTGTGCCAATTTTGAAAAAAAAAATGCTGTAATTTGCAACAAATGCCCATATTATCAACAGAGGAAAAATATTTGACACTGAATGAGCTCTAAAAATTGGCATATTCAATTTTAAACAATATTTAAGTGATAAATAAATGAAATAATCCCTTGCACTGGTAACCAGTACCTACCACATGAAGTAAGGTCAGTTACATCTGAGGTGGGTGGTCTCTTCCACGTCATATTCACAAAGTGCTGACGCGCCGTGATTACACCCACACCTAACAGATATTTACGTCTTGAAAGTTGCAGTTCAGCGCTCGTGCTCATATCACCACCTCACATTACTTTCCCCCAGGAGCTCACATCTAGTAGGACGTGGTTTGGCGACCACGGGACACCAGCTGAGTTCTGCATTGCTTCCACTTGTGCCGGGCTCCTCTCTGTTATCATTCCTGTCGACCTCCCTTGGTCAACTCTCGTTCTTTTCCAACCCCGACGGTATTAGGGTACCCGAGGCCTAGGGAGTCTCTTCCTTTCCCGCTTTAATTGGCCCTTCTCTCATCTCTCCTCATGCCTTGTTCTTCTAGGGATCAGCCTTCTTTTCCGTTTCATTATAGTTCCTTTTCTCTAAGATTCACGCCCTTCTTTTAATGAAATGGTTCCCCGTGTCTCCAAATTACATTTTGTGTGTATTTTGAATATCAACCACATTTTGTAAGTATTTTAAATCTATCTTGCATTTTTTTTAAAGTATTTTTAATCTAAACTCCATATTGTCAGTACAGTATTTTGAATCGCGGGCTTCTACATATTGTGAGTATTTTGAATCTACCGTACATTTTGTAAGCATTTTCAATTTCAATTGCATTTTGTAAGTATTTTGAAATTCAATTGCACTTTGTGAGTATTTTGAATCTGAACCGGCCTTTTTCAATCTAACTTGCATTGTGTATTTTCAATTTCAATTGCAGTTTGTAAGTATTTTGAATTTCAATTCCACTTTGTGAGTATTTTTTGAATCTGAACCGGCCTTTTGCAATCTAACTTGCATTGTGTATTTTCGATCTCAATTGCATTTTCTCAGTATTTTCAATCTCCATTACATTTTGTGAGCTGCTTCGGTGGCGTAGTCGGTAGCATGCTGAGCTTCTAAGCCGAAGATAGCGGGTTCAAACCCGGCCGAAGCCGTCGGATTTTTTAAGAGCGTTAAAAATCCCTCAGTATGCCTTCCTTCGCAGGGGAAGTAAAGCCGGCGGTCCCATGTCATAGATTTATGGCATGTTAAAGAACTTTACACTAATTGTATCTGTGTGAAGCCAAATTGGATAGGTTAAGAATGTAAACAATGCTCTTAGGTTTCTAGGTTCGTTGCCAAGAGCCGACTGCGGTGGCGTCTGGTAGCTAAGTTCTGAACTTGGCCTAGTAGTTGTTGACGGTGGCGTTTGGCGGCAAAAGTAGAAACTGTTTGAAAAATTCTAAGTTGCAGTGCTTAAATTAAAAAACAGATACACACACTAATACATTCATCACAATTAATACCGGTCATCAGACAGATTGTACACACACCCAAAGTACACGGGGCTACATGACCGCGTTGTCGCAGCCTCTAAACTTCAGAACCACTCTACATTTTGTGAGTCGTTTCAATCTGAGTTCAATTTTGTAAGTATTTTCAGTCCCACTTAATTTTCGTTATGGTTTCCATTTCATTGTCATTTTCGCTATCACCCAGACCATTAGGGGCCGATAACCTAGATGTTAGGCCCCTTAAAACAACAATTATCATCATCATCATCACATTCCTTCACCTCTAGGGGAATATGACCTCGTTGTTCCGCCCCTTGAAACAACAATAACTAACTCCCTCACCTCTAAATCAGAGAGGATGATCTGCCTTGGTCCTGGTCGAGGGCTGGATATGTAGGCTCCTGTGTCATGTGCCCTGGATGCAGTTCTGGTTTGTGGGCTGGGACGGGGTTCAGTTTGCTTGGTGAGATGGCACAAAATCTGTTCCTATTGGTATTCAAAGGGTTCTATGTCGATTCTGTGACATAGCGGCTTCGGTGGCGTAGTCGTTAGCATGCTGAGCTTCTCTACCCAAGATAGCGGGTTCAAATCCGGCCGAAGCCGTCGGATTTTTTAAAGAGCGATAAAAATCCCTCAGTATGCCTTCCTTCGGAGGGGAAGTAAAGCCGGCGGTCCCATGTCATAGATTTATGGCATGTTAAAGAACCTTCCACTAATTACACCTGTGTGAAGCTAAATTGGATAAGTTAAGAATGTAAACAACGCTCTTAGGTTTCTACGTTCGTTGCCAAGAGCCGACTGCGGTGACGTCTAGTAGCTAAGTTCTGAACTTGGCCTAGTAGTCGTTGACGGTGGCGCTTGGCGGCAAAAGTAGGAACTATTTGAAAAATTCTAAGTTGCAGTCTGTACATAAATTAAAAACAGATAACACACACTAATACAGTCATCACAATTAACACCGGTTATCAGACAGATTCTACACACACCCAAAGTACACGGGCTACATGACCGCGTTGTCGCAGCCCCTAAACTTAAGAACCAACCAACCATTCTGTGACATCATTAATTTTATGTTCCACTTTTAGTTCTTGTTACTGTTTCTAGGCAACGATGAGAACATAATCATATCCAATAACTTCCCTTATTGACAATTGAATCAAGTGAATACCAAATGGTGTGTATCGATTTACTAGCGTCCCGGCTTCGCCCGGTATCTTAAACGGTTTCCCTAGCGTAAGCTTAAAGAGGCGCACGGACGGCTGGTTCCAGACACAATTCAGAAAAGCCGAGGTGAACAGCGAAACTCCAAACACATATACTCTACTCTGTAGTGTTAACTCGACACGACTCGACAGTTTAATGCTGGCCGAAGCTGGGGTCATAGGCTTGCTCGCTAGCTCGTAAACTCGCTCCGAAGCCAATAATTTTAATTTCCACTGAATGGAGATTGTTGGGAGAAAAGTAAACATAAACACACCTATAGTGGGCGATGTATAAGGTGCGTTCAAAAAGTAACGAGCCGGAGGCTGTAATGCGCAAACCGGTGACATCGGCTAATCGTGGCGTGTGTAACGAGGTGTGGTTCCGACCAGAACGTGGAAGGTCACAGCCCGTTGCTAGAGGGCACGCGTGCACGTCACGTGACGATACAAAGCGAGCAGCAGCATGCATCAATCGTCCAACGCTGCCAGTCGCATTGCAAACAGTGACATGGATGCGTCAAACGAAGAGCAAAGAGGTGTTGTTTCGTTTCTGACAGAGAAAGGTGTAGGGGGAACGGACATTCTTCGCCGAATATCACAAGTGTACGGCAAACACTGCATGTCCCTTGCAAGGGTCAAGGCGTGGCACAAGCGCTTCAGGGAATGACGGGTGTCGTTAGCCGATGATGCCCGGTCTGGGGCACCCCCCTGCATTACCGATGACAACGTCCAGCTGGTTGATGCACTCATTACCCAGGACCGCCGAGTGACAGTGAACGCCATAGCCGCCGTGGTCGGATTGAGCGTCGGAAGTGTGCACACGATCATGAAGGAACGACTGCACTTGCGGAAAGTGTGTGCCCAATAGGTGACCCACAGTCTTCAACCACACCAGGAAGCATGTCGAATGGCCCACTGTCTTGGTCTTGGCTGGACGATTGATGCATGCTGCTGCTCGCTTTGTGTCGTCACGTGACGTGCACGCGTGCCTTCCAGCGACGGGCTGTGACCTTCCACGCTCTGGTCGGAACCATACCTCATTACACACACCACGATTAGCCGATGTCGTCACTGGTTTGCACATTACAGCCTCCAGCTCGTTACTATTTGAACGCACCTTATATTAAAGATAGAGATATACTGTCGTGGACTTTTTTGTAGAACTTTTCATGCTGAACAATTCATACACTCATAATATATAGGCCTACAGTAGATATTTTAAACGGTTTACCCAGCGTAAGCTTAAAAGGTGCTCGGATGGCAGGTTTTTCTTAGACTCAATTCACTGAAATCGTTACTGCTCGGCTTTCTTTGGCTGCCGTATACTCGCCAGCTGAATACTGTACAGGTGTATGGTTGAACAGCTTCCATTGCCAACTGGTTGATATTCAACTCCGCCAGACAATCCGGATTATCTCTGGCACTCTCCATTGCACTCCCTCACAGTGGCTACATGCACTGTGTAATATTGTTCCTCCTCACATCAGGAGACAGCAAGCTATTTCCCGCCTGTGGCACAGAATTATGGATAGTCAAGTTCTCCCAATCCACCAAGACGTCAATCAACCTTCTACATCCAGGTTGAAATCACGGAAACCAGCCTATAAGACGGCTATGGAACTTACTTCAGCTCCGTTCGACCCCCGAAATACATGGAAAGTTGAATGGCCTCCCTCTCCAACTCGTGGCCTAATTGAAGTAGGCCTCCTTGATCCTACCATCAAACTACCCGGATTCCATCTCCCTCGAGCTGCCTGGTCCCGTCTGAACAGAATTCGATGTGGCACTGTTCGAACTGGGGTTGGATGGACTCGCCTCGTTGTGAATGTGGATATGAAGTGCAAACCATCAAACACATCGTGCAGGAATGCCACCTATATATGTATTTTGGGACCTTAGTAGAGCTCCATGCAGCCCATATATGGAGGGTCCTAATGCTGAAAATTGTCTATTTTATAAACAAAAGTTTGGTGCTTTTCAGTCGGTCAACACGAATGTACCCAAAAGAGCTGTCATCATACTACAACTAACATACACTGACAAGTTGCATTACTGAAACTAAATAATTGTACATATTGTAAATATTTTCACCTGTATTTTCAAACATAGATTTTACAGCCTAAGTGTAATGGATCTGATGATGATCGCTTGGAGATCGAGACTGGTCATCCTAGTGTATTTATTAATCTCATGGTTTTTTTTTTCAGGATTAGGGCATAACCCAGCTCTTTTGGGTACATTCGTGTTGATCGACTGAAAAGCACCAACCTTATGTTTACTAAGGCAACACTGAAAAAATGGCTTCAAACCTCACAACTCATCATCATCATCCTCTTCGGCGTATCCCAATTCATAGGGGTCACCGGAGCCAACCAGGCACATTTTTGGTTTTGGCCGGATGCCCTTCCTGACGCCCCGTGATTTTTCAGGTGAAAATTTCGCCCAGCTGTCACCGGGATTCGATCCCCGGCCGTCCGGGTGAGAGACGAGCAGCTAAGCCACTACGCCATCACGCTCCCCGGCTTCAAACCTCACAACTATTTTATAAATTTATTTATGTTCGACCCTGACTACTTATGTCAGAAAACTGTACTATAATGAGGTTTATTATAACACTCTTTTTTCATTATGAAACAGTTTCTCCCACCAATCAGAGCTCAAGAAACAGTTGTTTGACCAATTAGATAATTAGATGCGCTGAGTTCCACGGCCTTCTAATTTAAATTTCACTGCCTGGCCTAGTGTCATAGTAGGGTAATCGAGGAAGCTATGGCCAAATACAAGGCATTCTCACCGTCTCGTGCGCTCTGTTCAGTACATAAAACTGGCAAAATCTCGACAGCTATTTATGATTAATTATGTTCGAACATAAAATAGTTATAATAATTATCGTCGAACATAAACAGCCGTATGCAACTCGTGTCTTAATTATTGCCATTATAGGCTCGTTGCATAATGTACTATTACTTAATAACTGTCTTGTATGCATCATACGCTAAGTAAATAAGCAAATAAATAAATAAATAAATTATTAAATTAATTAAGCCTCTGTGGCTTAGGCGGCAGCATGCCGGCCTCTCACCGCTGGGTCCGTGGTTCAAATCCCGGTCACTCCATGTGAGATCTGTGCTGGACAAAACGGAGGCAGACATGTTTTTCTCCGGGTACTCCGGTTTTCCCTGTCAAAATTTCATTCCAGCAACACTCTCCACTATCATTTCATTTCATCTGTCATTCATTTAATCATTGCCCCAGAGGAGTGCGTCAGGCCTCGGCAGCCGGCACAGTCCATAACCTCGCCGCTAGATGGGGGCTTCATTCATTCCATTCCTGACTCGGTCGGAGACTGGAAGCAGGCTGTGGATTTTCATTCATTAAATTAATTAATTAATTAATTAATTTTCACCCAGTTTAGGGTGGTCCAAGTGATTTTGGGGTTGAAATGCAATAAGGAATACTTTGTTTGTGGTGTGTGCTGCATATTCACGTTCCTGTGTGAGTGGTTTTGGAGAGACAGAATAAGTTTTGGTTATTTCTGGAGGTGTTAAGATGGACTCCGTAGCAGTGCGAGTGATTTACCGCGAGCAAGGCGAACGGGCTGCACATTATTGTGCCGGTCAGGTAACCAGCAGCAAGGTGAGGCGGCATCGTCTGATCAGAGCTCTTCATGGCCCTGAGTTTTCTAGTGTTGTATCCCATGGCCATATCAGACCTAAATATTGGAGGCGGCAATCCTTTTGTCAGAATAGGCAGCACCTTGAGCCCCGCGCACATTTGGTCAGTGTTAGCAACTTTGGCCACAAGTCACTAGAGCAAACAACTATTACGCCTTTATCTTCTTTAATGACGTAAGTTTTTGATGTGTAACATCTTTCCGCTCGGTTGGTGGATAGATTTGTGGGAGTGATTTTGAAAATTGAGGACGGAGGTGAATCGGGCGGAAGTGGATCGAACGGAAGTGGATCGAACGGAAGTGAAGACGCACTGCCAGAAAAATGGGACGGAAGTGTATCTAACGGAAGTGGATCGGACGGAAGTGAAGACGCACTGCCAGCTGGATGTACAATTGAAAATGTGTGTATTGGAAACAAGGCAGAGTGAGCTCTGTAGCGCGAGAATGTTATGGCAATACAGTAGGCAGTGCATTTAGCAGGCACTGGTTTGACGAGCACATTGGCAAATGTTTCACCGACTTTCATTTGTCATTGAGCAGCTTCACGTTCAAGGTTGAATATCACATGGGGTAGGACAAAGACGACAAATGACATTTAAGTAAGCGGCATTATTGTCAAGCTGTGGGTGAGTAGTCAAATATTAAATGCATAACAGAATGTTGTTATATGAGTGGAATAAAAGCTGTATTTTCATCGTATGTGAGACCAGGTCATTTCATGATTGTAGGAAGCCATGTTTTGATTGTTTACGATGAACTGTATGAGAGCCTTGAGAATAATGAATGTTATAGTTACTGAGGAATGTGCTCACAGTATTTGAGAGTACTGTCGACGTTGTGTGCCACTTTGTTATTATGAATTATTAATGTAAAAGGAAGGAAGGAAGCTTGTAGTTTTGCGTGTCGGTTAATCTCACGATCATGATCCACGGTACCTCCCTTTTACGTGGAATGCGAACCACAGGACATGGCATTTCAATTCGAAAATCTCACATGTATTGACCGGGAATCAAACCCGGTCTACCTTGGTGAGAGACTTAACAGCTTGACCGCTGCGCCACAAATGTGACAGTAGCATATCTTCAATTCAATCTATAGATTCATCATAGTGCCAGTATGAAAATGGAGTGTAAATTATCATTTTAAGAATGTCCAAGCTGTGTAGTATACGAGTAGGATAACATGTCAGATGTTACACATCATATGCGACTGCTGTAAGGCTCGTATTTTTTTTCTCCTGCGATAAACCCAGTGATTATTTAACACTTCTTAGCACATTTGAGTAAATAGAAGTTGCAGCAATTCTTCTGGTTAAATCTTAACAAATGTAGGCTATACAGTACATAACTATTATGAAACGTTTTCAATATGGAATCAGTTTGCGTGTATCGCATATCGTACGCTTGAATATGGAAGCTAATAATTATCATACACTTGTATCGCATATCGCACTCATGAAGATAATTGTATCGATAATAGTACGCAGGAATAGAAATCAGTGAGTTATCATTAGGGCTCGGATTTTTAGGTGCTAAAATCGGGGAAATATTTTTTTTTTATGTATTAAAAATACCTGAAATATATGACAGAAAAGTAAAAGTATTTAATTATAATTTAGTTTATTAATGTGAATATAAACAATATGCAGTGCTCACGAATGCAATTTATTCTATGTCTCACTGACTGCTGAAGCTTTACAATACACAAGGAGATACATCTTCAGGTTGTATATTATAAATGTCCGACGATTATTTCGAAACACTTCTTCTGAAGGCTCGAAACTGCGGCAATATGTTTCTTGCCCTTGAGGTGTGGTGTAACTTGAGATCGCTGTTCAGCTTTGATTGCTTTCCCACATGGTTGACAGAACAGAACGCCCCCATCAGAAGTAAAATTATCTTTAAATTCTGCAACAGACGATAACTTGTAGTTGTTTTTACTTTAGGCGGGCCGATAACCTCGATGTTAGGCCCCTTAAAACAACAATTATCATCATCATTTACTTTAGGCATCGTAGAACTGCCTTACACTTCACAGTGCCAAAAATGAACTCCATGTGAGTGACACTGGTTCCAGGTAGCT
Source organism: Meconema thalassinum (assembly GCA_946902985.2). Lineage (NCBI taxonomy): Eukaryota > Metazoa > Arthropoda > Insecta > Orthoptera > Tettigoniidae > Meconema > Meconema thalassinum. The sequence continues at coordinate 51,991,606 of OX336393.1, forward strand.
GGGGGAGAGGAAGGTCTAGCACGTGGTGCAATATGGCTATGGACAAGGAAATCCCCGGCTTCCACAGTGAGTGGCACGGGGCAACAAGTTAAGAATAACACAGTTGCAAGCTGACATACGCTCTGCATGAAGATTAGATAGCGCTCAGGTTCTTCCCCGTTAAAGTAACACAGGACAAAAATACAATAAACTGAAAGATCTTGTAGCATACTGATTTTTTTAAATGTAAATATTATGGCGTTTTATATGCTGATAAGTGAAAAGCAGGAATTTATGTACTTATAGAAAAAAAGCTTAAAATATGTATTTACATAAAAATCCGAGCCCTAGTTATCATACTCTCGTATCGCGTAACGTACGCGCGAGTATGTAAGAAGCCTAGCAGTGCTCTGTGCATAAGGTGGTTCTTTGCACAGCTGGTGCACTCATAGCAGCCTTGACTCCCAATTGGCGAATCAAGATGTGATGCGCGATAACTTTAGTTGTGTTGTGTTGCGGCAAGGTCGCAGGGTCGAGTCTCGCCTGCTCTACTGCTCAGGGCCAAGGCCCGGCCAGGGATGTCCAATTGTCATTCAGGAACAATCATCACTTTCTCTTTCTGCCAGTTATCCAGGAGTGTATTTGTCTAAGTCTCATCAAAGAATTACAGAGCATTATTCCCATAGCGACCAACCCCCGACTAACCTATTAACTTGACTTTGTATTTCATTGTTGGCCACGAGCGCTTCCTTCCATCTCGTTGCCCAATTGCATTAATCCCGATGAACTTGGAAACAGGAAGGGCATCCAACTGTAAAAGGCACTCATTTCCAACTGGAAACAGGAGGTGCACGTCTGTCGCTGTGTAGTGGTGTTAACAGCAATCATCAGCAATAAACCTTCGCCGACCTAGGTCGCGGTTCAAACACGGTCAAAGTGGTCGGAATTTCTATGAGCGTTAAAAATCCCTCAGTATGCCTTCCTTCGGAGGGGAAGTAAAGCCGGCGGGCCCATGTCATAGATATATGGCATGTAAAAGAACCTTCCACTAACTAAACGTGTGTGAAACAAACTTTGTAGGTTAGGTTCGATTAATGCTCTTAAGTTCCAACGTTCGTCATCGGGCGCTGGTTGCGATGACATCTAGTAGTATGCAAGTTCAGAGCTAGGTGTCGTGGACTGTAAAATTTGGTAGTGAAAGTAGGAACTCCTTGAAATTATCGACTGCAGTCCTTACTTGAATTAAAAACAGATAACACACACGAATACCGTCATCACAATTAACACCGGTTATCAGACAGATTCTACACACACCCAAAGTACACGGGGCTACATTACCGCGTTGCCGCAGCCCCAGAACTGAGGAACCAACCAACCAACTGTTCCTCGAGAAACAGTCCTGTGATGGATACATTCCTTCCCATGCCATCTGAACGACAGAAATCTTGCCATGGAGACGGTGATAATTGCGGTGTACTAACATATAACTTACACAGTAGAAGAGGAAACAGGTAAACAAAAAGAATGTTGTTGTTTGAGTCTTCAGTCTTTCGACTGGTTTGATGCAGCTGTCCATGCTTCCCTCTCCTGGACTAATCGTTTCATCTCTACATAGCTACCACACCCAACACAATAAGTTTAACTTATTCTAACCTTGTTCTAAGCTTAGGTAGGGTTTTCTTAGATAGTTTTGATTTTTCTTTACAGTGAGAGTTAGTCACCTTTTTTGGTGCATTCTGGATGTGTCAGCAGGATGTAAAGTCCTAATACTTTGTGAGACATGACCACAGATCACTTAGATTTGGTTTGGTTGACCCTTCATGTGGTTTACCCTACAGTTCATATCCTTAACCTTTCCATCCGTAACTAACTTTGCTATTCCTGGGTGTCCTACCAACCTATCTCTTCTCTTCATTAGCAGTCACCAGAAACCTCCCTTCTCACCCACTCGTCTTAATACCACTTCATTTGTAACCCTTATGATCATTCTCCTGTAACACCACATTTCAAATGCTTCAATAATTCTCCTCTTTTCTGCTGCACCAACAGTCCAAGTTTTACTTTCATAGAGCGCTACGCTCCAGACAAAGGCTTTAAAAAATGACTTCGTAATACCTAAATATATATTAGATGGCAACAGATTTCTTGGCTGTAGAAATGCTTTCCTTGCCTGTGCTAACCTACTTTTATATCCCCTTTGCTTCGTTTATCACTGGTTATTTTGCTTTCTTAGCAAGAAACCTCCTACTTCCTTTAGCTTTTCGTATGCCAATTCGACGTCCCTGGAGGTTTCTGATTTTTTTCGGCTGTATTCCAATGTTTGTGTTTCACATTTATTAATTTTCATCATGAATTCTTTCCTCAAGACTGAATCCAAAGGAATAAGGGATAATAAATGACTGGGGAAAGAAATACCTTCAACCGTCGAAGAATGAAAACTGAGGGACTTGGAATAAAGTAGAGCCATGCTTGGCAGATAGGAGAGGAAAAGAGGGGAGATTCCGCCCAAACATTACTGAAAAGAAAAAGAGGAAGGAATGGATCGAACTCAGGAATCCCTAAGGTTGGCTAACTCCTCAGCCATGAGCGCTGTGATGCTGCAAATACCCTGCCTCATGTATTGCCTTTCATAGTTAGTCACCTCAAAAAGTGCTTTCCACGGTGGGTGAGTGGTCAACGTGCCGGTCTACTAACCCCAAGTTTGCAGGTTCGCTCCTGGCAAAGGTAAGTGATTATTGAAAGGCGGCAAAAATTACGACACCATGCCATACGATGTTGGCATGTCAAAAAACCCATTTGAATTCAGTAGGCCGTGTTCATAATGGCAAAAGTAATCTCGGGAGTTTCCGCCAACACAAAGTTCCTCATTTCTCTACTAGAAAGCTCTATAGTTTTCAAGGAGCTTAGATATCTAACCTCCTTGACTTTCATAGTGCTTCAAGGAACTACGAAATTCGACATGCAAGCTACCCTTTGGGTATCAAATAACAAAGCTTGCACCCGGCATCCGAGGCCATACGATATTATTATTATTACCTCAAAACGTGAGAGTATGAGAAAAAAAAAGGGCCAATTAAGTTAGATAAATGAAAGACACCGTATGTCTCGATTACTCTAATAACCGCGGGGTGGCGTTAGGGTAGCGTGCCTACTTCGCATCCGGGGTTCAGGGTTCAATCCGCGGCTCCGTGGAAACTGGCGTGAGGGCAGGAACGGGATGCACCTGGCCTCACGCCACCCCATAATCTGAAGCCCAAATGGTTGGGCAGCGGTCGCTTGGTAGGCTTAGGCCCTTAATGGGGTTTGGTTTGGAAAGGGGAAAAGAATTGACCAAGAGAGATCGACAGGAAAGATAACAGACTGGCGCAAGTAAGTGGAACAACGCCGCGATCCCCAGATACCGTCCCATTTGTAGTGAGTGCCCAGGGATGCTGTCATTACAAAGTGGTCGTGGTACAATTCCAGCACTTTTATAGAGTAGAGATTAACTAAAAAAATTGCACTGAGATTTATTATAAGGATTGCGCACGGTTGTATTACAAATCTTCCGTTTCATGTTGCCATCAATGGAAGATCCTTGCCAACTGCCTTGACGCACTGGGCTATCCTGGTTAGTCACATGTATCTATTCGCTAGTGATTAGAGCGGAAACGCCTGAATTCACTCCAAATGACTATTATCAATGAAATCATTTGACGAGTAACCGTGCGCTAACCGCCTGTCTAGATTTGTAAGCCTCGTCGAACTAAGTGACGCGGTTAGTTTAGTCTTGGTCTTCAAAACCGAATATGAAGCTTAAATTTTATGGTGTTCATATCTGACAACCTGAAACTTACTAGCGACTGGCTACGTGGCTCAGCGGTAACGTTCTCGCTTGCTGGGCCCAAGGTTGCATGTAACCTGCAACCCCCCCCCCCCCCTTCAAGGGCTCACATCTAGTGGGACGTGGGTCGCAACCACGGGACCCCAAACTGAGTCCGGCATTGCTTCCACTTTTTGTGCCAGGCTCCTCTCCGTCTTCTTTCCTGTTGGCGTATCTTGGTAAACACTTCTTCTTTTCCAACCCCGACGGTATTAGGGTATCCGAGGCCTAGGGAGTCTCTTCCTTTCTCGCCATAATTGGCCCTTCTCTCATCTTTCCTGATCCCTCATTCTTCTTTTTCTTTTCATTATATTTCCTTTTCTCTTTAAGATTCCCGCTCTGTTTCTTTTGAATTGGCTCCCCGTGAATCTAAATTACATTTTTTGAATCTATGCTACATTTTGTAGGTATTTCCAATATAAATTGCCTTTTGTAAGAATTGACAAACTAAATTGCTTTTTAGTACGTCTTTGAATGTATGGGCGGCATTTTTGTGAGTATTTTGAATTTCAAATGCATTTTTTAAGTATTTTCAACCTAAACCGCATTTTGCAAGAATTCTCAATCCAAATTGCATTCTGTAGGATGGGCAATTTGTAAATATTTTGATTATCAGTTGGATTTTGTGATTATTTTCAATCTAAATTCTAATTTGTAAGTATTTTCAATCCAAATTTCATTTTGTAAATATTTTTAATCCGAATTTCATTTTGAAAATATTTTCAATCCAAATTGCATTTTGTAAGTATTGTCAATCTAAATTGCATTTTATGAGTATTTTGAATTTAAATTGCTCGTTCTATTTTTTTTACTCTAACCTGCAATTTGTGCGTATTTTCATTCTAAATTACGGTACTTTTTGTGAATTATTTTCCATCTAAATTCCATTGTGTGGGTATTTTCAATCTTTTGTCAGTATTTTCAATCTCCGTTAGTTTCCGTTATGTTTTCCATCTCATTGTCATTTTCGCTATCACCCAGACCATTAGAGGCAGATAACCTAGATGTTAGGCTCCTTGAAACAACAATTATCGTTATCATAGTAATCATCATCATCATCTTATCCTGGCGCAGTCAGTTGGCATTTGAAGGTGTGCAAATGTGAGGGGGCAGTGTCAGTAGATTTTCTGGCACGTTAAAGATCCCCTTCGGGGCAAAATTCCGGGATCCCGGCGTCTCTAAAAGCCAGGATAGTTAAAAGGGACGTAAAACCAATATAGTACATTATGCAACGAGCCTATAATGGCTATAATTAAGACACGAGTATTTTTATAAAACGAGCGTATGCGAGTTTTATAATTTCCATACGAGTGTCTTAATTACCCTTATAGGCGAGTTGCATACGACTGTTTATGTTCGACGATAATTATAACTTTATTATATGTTTTAACATAAATATTCATAAATATCTGTTCAGTCACTACAGTAGAATGTTGTGATCGGGTGCTGCGGTGGGTAGTATATCTCTCTTGTCCAAGCTCTCTGGACAACCGACGCATGCGTTCTGTGTGCTTCAATACCATATGTTCAGATTGCGCACCAGTATTCAGTAAAACTGTCACTGAAGTCGTGTCAAAACCACGCGCTGTGTAGAAATTGGATTTTGGGATATTAAGGTACCGGTACAGTGCTATTTTTTGTCTCATATTCGCCAGTTTATTTACGCGAACATATGGACTGTGCGTATTCCATGTCGGTAATTTATTATAGTTCGATGTTGTGTTTATGTCCGACATGTTGGATTTTGAGTGCATGCGCGAAGGTATCGTTACCTAATTGGTCAATGAACGAGCTCTGATTGGCTGGAGAAACTGTATCATAATGGAAAACGGTGTTATAATGACCATCATTATGATACAGTTTTCTAACACATAATAGTGAGGGTCGAACATAATAGTACATTATGCAACGAGCCTATAATGGCTATAATTAAGACACGAGTATTTTTTATAAAACGAGCGTATGCGAGTTTTATAATTTCCATACGAGTGTCTTAATTACCATTATAGGCGAGTTGCATACGACTGTTTATGTTCGACGATAATTATAACTTTATAATATGTTTTAACATAAATATTCATAAATATCTGTTGAGAGTCAGCCACAAGAATTTTGTTATCGGAGAGCGAGCGCGAGACATCTCTCTGTCTTTCAAGATCTCTGAACGACCAACGCATGCGCTCTGTGTGTTTGCAATGCCATATGCAAACCATATGTTTACATCTGCCGTCCCTCAGTAATATTGTCACCGGTGTCAGTTGAAGACAATGCGCTGTGTAGAAATTAGTGTTGGTGATTTTAAGGTACAGTGCTATTTCTTGTCTCATATTCGCCAGTTTATTTACGCGAACATATGGACGGTGGGTATTCCATGTCGGTAATTTATTATAGTTCGATGTTGTGTTTATGTCCGACATGTTGGATTTTGAGCGCATGCGCGAAGTTATCGTTACCTAATTGGTCAATGAACGAGCTCTGATTGGCTGGAGAAACTGTATCATAATGGAAAACAGTGTTATAATGACCATCATTATGATACAGTTATCTGACACATAATAGTGAGGGTCGAACATAAACGTTATTATTGAAATTTACTAGTACGTTAAAGATCTACTCCAAGCGCAAACCTTTGACATGCTGGGGTCCAAACTGCCACGGTAGTTTATTATTACTATCCATCCATCCATCTATCCATCCATCCATCCTTCCATCCATTCATTCATTTCATGGACCGCGTCATTCCAACTGTCTCGTTCTTCGGGCATTGCACAGTAGGCCCGCATTCGTTGTCAGGTTTTCTTCCTTTTCTGGGTACAAATCTTTCCCGTTATCAGCCTTGTTTTTCCTTGGAAACCTTGACAGTGGGATGCGCTCCTGAATGTCAGTTGATCAATCTTATCCCGTGACTTGCATGGTGTATAAATATTACGTTGCCTACACCCATGGGTCCCAGGGACTCAATGGTAAATTATTTTTTCTACCCCATATTGTTTAAAGTTAGACTTTTTTGAAAGTGCAGGATCTTTATCTGATCATTTACAATGAAAATGTAAATTTTAGTTTCTATTCCTCTCCCACAATATTCTTCAAACCTACTGCATTTATAAAAAATGATCGCAATTTCAAAAAACACATATTTTTAATATCCTATATCAATACTTTATATTACTAACAGTTACATGGTTCTGACATAAAGAAAAGGATTTAAATATTTACATAAGGGTTTTCTCAAAATTGTCACTTTTGCAGAGATTTGCGAAGTGCAAAAGAAATTCTATATCAATATGTTCAATTAAGTTGAAGCAAATAGTTATGGAATCAAACCTTCAAAGAAGTAGAAAAAGAATATTTTAATCAGCCTTTATAATTCAGCACACCTCAAGCAAATGACAGTTCCACAAGACTCGCACAGCGGTAATTGGCACTTAGCGCATGCTCGACAAGCCTTTCTGTCCCATCCTCACTGTACTTGAATTTAGTCCACTAATTTGAAACTCACTTTCTGCGTCCGATATATTACTTCAATATCCTTTTAACTACCCCCAAATAACGTTTTAGGGTATACACAAGAAAGTTACTTTCCTTACACAGATGGGTCCCAATGACCCAAACGCTGCAGTTACCGACAAAAGCGCGCCCACATACCAAAGTCATGTAGAGGACTAATAGAAAGGAGATTACAGGGAAACTTCAGTGCATTGTGACTAATATGTGCAAAATTAATTACTTACAAAAGAAGTCACTCGCGGGTCCCAGGGACCCAACCATGTAAGTTGCGCGTTATTATTATTAATTGTGGTGATATCTATTTTGACTTAGGACGCTAATGGAGCCAACGACCCAGGCAAGTTTCCAGAAGGGCATGGGTGAATATCCCGGAAGACTCCGTGCCTGCTCGCCTCGCGGTGACTGTAGTATACTCGCTGAGCAAGGTCCGATAACCTTCTAGTCTGCAGGAGACAAGTTAGAAATTGTACGTTTGCTTTATTGCTCAAGTCCACTCTCTGTATGACGACCATAAATCATTTTATGTGCGCCATAACCTACAGCCTGCCCCGAGAGTGTAGCAGCGACCTGAAGTGGTCTGGTACAGTGACAGCCCGGAGATTGGTTGGAGCAACAAACATACCTAGGTTACTGTCATAGATTATGTGGTTAGCAAAACGAAGACATAATGAGGCATGGTGTGAAGTAAGGTAGATTGCCAGTGCAGCACTTTTCACAGGAGCTAGCTAAGTTATAGCCTGAATACCAATCATATCTCAGTAGCTTCCATACAATCAGCGAAAATTTGCTTTTTACTCTTGCCTATGCCAACTGCGAACGAAAGAAAAATATTGCATTAAGGATATAGCAACAGTACCATCACTAAACAATGATCCTCCTCGTTGCGTAGTGGCTAGCATGCTTAGCGGAGGCTCTGCTAAGAAATGTAATTCTGGTCTAAGAGCTGGAACGGGGTACACTCAGCGTTGTGAGGCGAAACTTAGTTTGATTCTTCCTCAGCCATCCTGGAAATGGTTTTCCGTGGTTTCTACTACAGGTGAATGCTGGAAGGGTTCCTAAATTTTAGCCACGGCTGCCTCCTTCCCAATCCTCATCTGAATTACAACTACACACACTAATACAGCCATCATCATAACACAGGTTATCAGACAAATTCCACACACACCCAATTACATGGAGTACATGACCACGATGACGCAACAACAACAACTACGCAATAATTGTTATATATTTTTATCCGTACATCTTATTTGTTAATTTCACCCCACGGCGTAGCTGTGCGCGTTAAATCTCCCATCACAACCGCGACGGAGAGCACATCAAGTCCGGAGGTCAGTGGTTCCAATCTATCCTCAGTGCGGTTCTTCCACATTCCCTCCAGGGAATTGTAGCCTACCTTATTAGTAGTACTGGGGCACCTATCCCCTCCGTCCCCAACCCTGATAATTGCAGTTCGACACACAACTACACTAACACCGGTTACCAGGCAAATTCAACGAACACCCAAGTACACAGGGCTGATTATCAAGTTGTCCCAAGCCCCTTGAATGAGTTAACAACAATAATGATGTTATGTATATTGCCAGATTCATTCCTTTCTGGTCTCCAAACAAGAATTGTTATTTCATTTGAATTGCTTGGATATCGTTTCCATTTATCCCCGTGTACTTAGGTGAGCGTTGAATAACCTGAGTTTTTATGTTTGTTGTAGTGCGTGTATTTGTATTTGTCGTGGGGATTGGGAATGTAGCGTCCGTGGCCTGAAGTAGAAGACACCTCGGAAAACCACTTCCAGGATGGCAGAGGGAGGAATTGAACCAACCTCTTCTCAGTTTTACCTCACGAGGCAGAGTGTAGGCCTACCTCTTTCCAACACTCGAACCAAAATTCAATTCCTTGGTAGAGCTGGGAATCGAATACGAACCTCCTGGCCGACAGTCAAGAACGCTAGCTGCTACACCGCGAGTTGGTCTAAACAAGAACAAAAGAAAGATAGAAAGAAAGAAAGAAAGAAAGAAATGGAGTAAGAATGAAAAGTGAGAGAAAGAAAAGGGACAGAGAGAAATAAAGAAAAGAAGAGAAAGTAGAGAGAGAGAGAGAGAGAGAGAGAATGATAAAAGAGAGAGAGAAAAAGGAAGAACAGAAAAAGAGAAGAGAGAAATAAATAAAAGAGACAGAAAGAAAGAAAGAAAGAAAGAAAGAAAGAGAGAATAAGAGAAAATGGGAAGAAAGAAGAGAGTGAAAGTGAGCAAGAATGAAAAATGAGAGAAAGAAAATAGACAGAGAGAAAGAAAGGAAAAAGTGAAGGAGAGAAATGGAGGAGAGAGAAAGATAAAAAAGAGAGAGAGAGTAAGAAAGAAAGAAAGAACAGAGAAGTAAAAGAGAGAGAAAAAAGAGAAATAAAGAGAGAGAGAGAGAGAAAGACAAAACGAGAGAGAAAGAAAATACAGAGAAAGAAAAGAGACGGAGAGAAAGAAACACAAAAAGAGAAAAAGAAAAATAGAGAGAAATAGAAGGAACGGAGAAAGAAAAGAGTGAAAGAAAGAGAAAATACAGAGAAAGACATGTTGAAGAGAAAGAAAGGAGAGAGCGAAAGTAAAGAGAGAGAGCTAGGAAGAAAAGAGAGGGAGAGAAATAAGAGAGAGAGAAAGTAAAAGAGAGAAAGACAAAAGGAGAGAGAAAGGAAAAGAGACAGAGAAAGGAAAAATAAGAAAAGAAAGAGTGAAAAGAGACAGAAAAAGAACTAAGAGGGGAAAGGATAAGGATAGGGTGGAAGAAAAAAAGCAATGAAAGAAAGAAAGAAAGAAAGAACGATCGAACGCTCTCTCGTGTCACATTGGATGTTAAATTACAGAGTTAATGCAAGATGGAAGTTGTAGTTTGAACGACCGTTCAAGTGAATTTCTTGTCCATCATTCTGACGGCCATAGACGTCAGTTCCATGTCAACAGTGTACCTCGAACAGATTTACGCAGGCGCCGTGTCAAACGTTAATCCACAATCAGATTGGTTTATATTGGAGCAGAGGGGAGCTGTCCAAGGAAAACATTCCACTCATAGCAGTGGTGCCAACCAACATGACAAATGGTGGTTATTTTAGTTCTTCAGCTGATCCTCCCTGAGTGATGTAGGAGAACAGCTTGATGATGATTCTGACTCTCTAGACAAAGCCGCGGTACAAAGACACAAATAGCAAATGCGGGTGTCCAGAAAACAGAATTTATAACAAACAGTAAGGCAGCCCCTCAATGTTGAAAACTGCCTTTAACCCTTTGTAGGGGAAAACTTTTTTATTAATTTATTTTTTACTTTTTTTTACTTTTTAATTTATTTTAAGTATCATTATTAATAAAATTATTTTTGTTTCTATAATTTTAATTTTATGTATTATTTTTAATGTCCAATCTATGTTATTATAAATGTAATTTTGATATTTTTATTGAATTATTTAAATAACTAATTTCAAATTGATTTTTACAATTATTTTCATATTTTATAGTTATGTTTATTATTTAAATATTTATATTTGCTATGTTTAGTATTTAAATATTTATATTTCCTTTATTATTGTAATTTTATATATATATATATATATATTTTTTTTTAATCCAACACATAAGGTCAAGTAGATACGTATCTATATAATATTCGATTTTTAGAAATACTAGCACTTCGGCATGAAAATTCTCTGAAATTTGGCTGAAAGATTCAACTATGAGCATCTTTGAAAGCATAAACTGTCCTTATGACAGGTGGTTAATATAGAGACCACTATCCCACAAAGCCCTTCCATGAACACTATTCCTCCTTCTTTGGTGCTTTTATAATTAATGTTCGAAGTTTTCTCCACTTTTCCAAATGTTAATTTCACACTAAACGTTCCTTACGAGGTGCCGGCATGATGACACGCGGTAGACTGTTGATTGTTCACTGGAGACTCAACCATATCCAGTCTATTAGATTAGCAGTTTGCCTTTTCTACCACTGAGAGCATTAGTTTGAGTAAATGCAGAGTTTCACTTAAGCCCTTATAAATACTTCCAGTGTGAAGATGTTTCAAAAAATAAAAAAGCGCCTGAGGGTATTGAACCAAGGAACATATTAAAGAAAGAATTACGTAATAGTACATACCTAGGTATACAACGAGCCTATGATGGCAATAATTAAGACACGAGTGTTTCCATACGAGTGTCTTAATTGCCATTATAGGCGAGTTGCATACGACTGTTAATGTCCACGATAATTATAACTTTATTATATGTTTGAACATAAATATTCGTAAATATCTGTGGAATTCAGTAACTTCAGTTAGTATTTACTTATTTATTTCAGTTAGTGAACAGGGCGCGCTGGGTGGTTTGCAGACTGAACAGAGCGCATGCGTGGGTCAAAGAATTTCGAAAGCAGAGACCATTTACTTTGCTTGGCCTGCATGATGTCTAGTGCCGATCAGAACTAGCATTCACTAATATTGTCACTGAAGTCGTTTGAAAGCAATGCGCTGTGTAGAAATTGGGGTTGGGGATATTAAGGAACAGTGCTATTTCTTGTCTCATATTTGCCAGTTTATTTACGTGAACATGTGGGACGGTGCACTTTGCATGTCGGTAATTTATATAGAAGGATGCTGTGTTGCCAACTTCTGGAGGTAGATTCAGAAATCTCTTGCATATGTCACAGAATTTTCTTGTTACCGTAAAGGTTCGTGCTAATATTGTCTTTGTGTTTGGGATTGTAACTGCAATGGTTGATCCGATATCCAATTTGAACGTACAAATCACGTAATTCATGTCCGACATGTTGGATTTTGAGGGCATGCGGAAAGCTATCCTTTCCTAATTGGTCAATGAATGAGCTCTGATTGGCTGGAGAAACTGTTTCATAATGAAGAATAGTACTTTAATGACCCTCATTATGATACAGTTTTCTGACATATTTATATTCGACGATGTCGAAATGTAAATAATATAAGTTAATTTGGCCAGGATTCGAATCAAAAAGAAAACGACACAATTGAGGAAATTGCTTCATTGTACGATTTTAGGATTTTACTAACATTTTACTTTGTCTGATAAGATATGTTTTTAACATTAAGAAAGTAGATCCCACTCGTTTGATCTAAAAGAATCAACCTGGACGGGGGATCGCATGAAGAGCCATAGCGAGAAGATAGAGAGATTTTGGGAAGCCAAGAAAGCAAGAATAGCTGGACAGGTTCAATACAAGGTCATAACCATGTAAAATAATAATAATAATAATAATAATGATAATAATATAAGAAACGGAAGCTCTTAGATTTACGTGATCGTTATTCACGCAATCATAAGCCACGGGGCCTCCTTTTTACGTGTAATCCGAACCACGGGACATGGCATTTCACTTCAAAAATCTCACATGCATTGACCGGGAATTGAACCCAGTCCACCTTGGTGAGAGGCCAACAGCTTGGCCGCTGCTCCACCACGCCCGCTAGTAATAATATTGAGGCCCCTTTATGAATTAACAACAGAGTTAAGATGTTAGCTCAATTGTCAGAGTTATAGTGAACAGAACCGGAGGTCAGACATTTAGATTCCCTGCCTTCCTTGTACATTTTCTGTGCAATGCACGATTGACCAAGATCCTGAATATCGGATAATGGCATCTGCCCGGTGTGCAGCAGATTGGCGCTGCGGTGTGAAGAAGCATGTGTGAGCAGGTTATAGCCTAACGGAGGTTTACATTGTGTTCTGTAATGGCAAGGCTGTTATAATAGTGAACCTAACCTTGGAGTGTTGTCCCTGGCCAGCAAGGCGCCACAGCCTCCAAGTTTCTCCTCAAATATGCTAGTGATAGTCACTTCAGTTCTCAAATCACATTTCTCAAACTAATTAATGTAGCAAGTACATTCTGGGGAGGTCACTACAAGGCTCCGAGCAGGGCAGGCGTACTCCTTAAAGATTTGAAAACTGTTAACCCTTTATAGGTCAAAAGACTGGGGGTATAAAATATATTTCTTTTGCTCATTTGTATAATTGGGGGTGATAGATGAGTAGGAATATGCAACAATTTTATGGGTGTGGATCCTATTTTATGAAATATGAGGTGGCAAATTATTATCCCATTGCCCATTATCTACAGTATGTTTTCTTAAATGGGCAATGGGGTAATAATTTCCCACCTCCAAATTATGATGATACTGTGTTTATCACTCAATAATGAGGTTTATTATCAAGATATAATATATAAAAACACCCATCACGCTCTATAGCCTAATTTTAAAAAAACGTAACTCTCACGCATCACAAGGTCAGTGACCTATATCATATTTGCCGAAAACTGCACGAGAAATATAAATGTGATTTTGGAATGTTAAAAGTTAGTATATTCGAATATAATTCAATTATTTCAACATAGTATTTACTAAAAACACAGGAAATTATTATTTTTAAATCTGAGCGGGATAATTATTTCAATTCTAGCTGAAATATATTTATTCAAGTGACCAAAACCATTATTAACATTGTATTTCAGTTATATAACCAACGTTTACAAATCTCCTTATCTACAATAAAAACACCTTCTTCTGTAAAACAATGCATTTCTTTCACTCAACACAACCGAACTGGCGAGCACGTGCACTGTGAAGACCACTGGGATATATGCTTCCCACCTTTGGTGTCTGATGACAGTATACATCAAATTAATGGGTTTTCAATATGTATGTGCCGCTAGCTTGTGGATGCATGTGGAACTGCTTGCAATGAAAGGGGTGGGAAGATTCTCTCCCTAACACCGTTCTATAAACACATGGTGGGAAGATAGTATCCCAAGGACCTATAACGGGGGGGGGGGGGGGGGGGGGGGGAATATTGGTACGGTACATTTGTATCTAGTCAAGCAACTAAAACTTCCGACTTGACGTCAACGCCCTGTTTACAACAGCTGGAGGAGATTGCGAGTAATCCTCGATTTAAATCGATCTAACGAATCAGTTTATTTTGGTCGGCAACTCGGCACTCGGCAGCATAATCGAAACAATTGACCATATAATTTTCTGCTCGACAAGCTTTGTGTAATTGTTGCCTTATTCGAAAAAATATACTTGTTTAGGCAGAAATGAGTAACATACTCTAACAATCGTGAACAGGAAGTTCTGTTCTTATGAGCACGCAGGCTAGTGTTTGAAGGTGGGGTAGGTTGTTATTGTGTGTGTGTGCTTAGTTTTGAAGGATGAAGAAAATAACCACAATTTTACATCCACACTGACATCGAAGAAGCTGAAAGTCAATTAATGACTTAATAAATTAACCCAATGCAACCTTTTATTTAACATGTCAGCCCATAAAATAATAACCGGGCTCTGTCAATTGCCGAAAATTGCAGGTTCATGATGTGTTGTCGACTACAACTGCGAGTATCCCTTAAATTTTGTTTAGAAAAGCAGCACTGACTATGAGAGTCATAGCTCTCTCTATTAAAATCTGTGCCTACTTACTGCTCGAGTCCAAGCTCTATGAACTTGCGGGGTGAGGAGAAAGAGCAGGGAAGGGTCGGGCGTGAAGAGAAGGATCTGTCAACAGCCCACCGTGATATATGGTATTCCTTTCTATTCCAATACTGCTAAATTCGGCCGTTGCTCAAACCACTGTGGTGTTAGGAATGAGTGAGTGAGTCACCGACCAATGTATTTGGTTCTGTACTATGCACGGACCGAGAAACCTCATCACTCGTCAACGCCATTACTCATAGGTTCACACAGCTTAGACTCGAGCAGTATTTGTGGATTCAAGTGGATGGCACCAGTCAACATCTTGGGTGTGGTGTGCCAGAGAAACCTGGACAAGTTCAGGCAGGTCCTTGGAAGAATGGTTGGTTCCTCAGTTTAGGGGCTGCGATAACGCAGTCATGTAGCCCCGTGTACTTTGGTGAGTGTAGAATCTGTCTCATAACCGGTGTTAATTGTGATGGCTGTATTAGTGTGTGTTATCTGTTTTAATGCAAGTAAGGACTGCAGACATTCATTTTCAAGTAGTTCCTACTTTTGCTACCAAACGCCACCGTCAACGAAAACTAGTTCTGAGCTTGGTTACTAGATGCCACCGCAGTCGGCTCTTGGTGACGAACGTTGGAACCTAAGAGCGTTAGACAAATCTAACCTATAATTTAGATTCACACAAGTGTAATTAGTGGAAGCTGCTTGCCACGGTGGGTGACTGGTTAGCGTGTCGGTCTACTAACCCCAAGCTTGCAGGTTCGCTCCTGGCCGTGGTAAGTGGTTTTTTTGGGAAGGGCGGAAAAAATTACGACACCATGTCATACGATGTTGGCATGTCAAAGAACCCATTTGAATTCAGTAGGCCGTGTTCATAATGGCAAAATTAATCTCGGAAGTTTCCACCAACACAAAGTTCCTCATTTCTCTACTAGAAAGCGCTATAGTGTTCAAGGCGCTTAGATATCTAACCTCCTGGACTTTCATAGTGCTTCAAGGAACAACGAAATTTGACATGCAAGCTACCCTTTGGGTGACCAATAACGCAGCTTGCACCCAACCCGAGGCCATAAGATATTATTTTTATTATTATTATTATTATTATAGTGGATGGTTCTTTTACAAACAATAAATCTATGACATGGGACTACTGGCTTTACTTCTACTCCGAAGGAAGGTATACTGTGGGATTTTTAACGCTCGTGAAAAATCCGACGACTTCGGTCGGGTTTGAACCCGCAACCTTAGGCATAGAAGCTCAGCATGCTACCATCTACGCCACCGCGACGCCGCTTTTTGGGACAGTTGATAATATTGTTTAATTTTACGTTTTTTGCTAAGACGTTTGTCTGCTAAGAGATGCTTTTAACATTAAGAAAGTAGATCCTACTCGTTTGATTTAGTTATCTCAGAGAGAACTGAACCTTACAAAGAGGTGAGGATAATATTCCACGAAAGTGTAAACTATACCCCGAGGAATGCTTTACCGTGTTTGAGATACCTTCCATCCTACAGAATCTTGAATCACGCTCGGATATGGCTTCGCTCACGGAGAATTCACAAAGCTGTTTCCTGCAGTCTTGCTGTATAAAAAGGCTCCATTGCGGGAATAAATGTGCAGGAGATTTCAGAAATGGCCATTTAACTTGTGAGATTAGCACAAGTTATAGCAGTTCCTATTGCGAGACGCTCTTGTATAGCGACCGTAACTTCAGATTTAGCAAGTCTAAGACGATACTCGCGCATCTCTCCTTAGTAGTAGTCGTGGCTTTCCGACTGTGTTCCTTGGCTGGCGGCTTATTGCATTACACCACTGTGCAGCGGGGTGGTGTGCAGAGGTAATGGCAGGGGCGGAACAAGCTTTGACTGGCAAGGAGACAACAAAGTGGAATAACGGATTTTCACAAACTCTTACAAGAGTTCTTCAGCGAACTTGGGCGAAATGACTTTTAGGTGAGGTGACCATTTGAATTTCTTTTTGTATAGGGAGAAGGGAGTTGATTCGATTCCCATCCAGATACTGGATTTTAAAAACAAGGCTACCACTTACACAAACACAAATTGCCCTTGGCACTGGCTGAGGTCTGGGTTCAACTTCTGGCTCTGCTAGGACATTTAAGTCTGGTCTTAGGCCTTATTATTTATTTAGCGTATGGCTTAAAAGTGCCGGGAGTGTCCGAGGACATGTTCGGCTCGCCAGAGGCTGTGGCTGCTTCAATGCGGACACCCATGGGGTGAGCTACAAGTTCCGTTCAATTTCAAGTAGTTCCAACTTTCACTACCAGATGTCTCTGACACCTACTGGTGAACGTTGGAACTTTGATAGAGCGTTTCAACGAAACCTAATCTGCAAATTTAGCTAACACAAGTTTATTTAGTGGAAGGTTCTTTCTTATGCCATAAATCAATGACAAGGGCCCGCCGACTTTACTTCCCCTCCGAAGGAAGGCATACTGAAAGATTGTAACGCTCTAAAAACGATGACTTCGGCCGGGTTTGAACCCGCGATCTTGACCATAGAAGCTCAGCATGCTACCAACTACGCCACCGAGGCCGCTTAAGGCTGAAACAGTTGCACTCTGCCTCGTGAGGCAAAATTGAGAAGAGGCGAATTCTACCTCAGCCATCCTGGAAGTGGTTTTCAGTGGTTTCCCACTTCTATCCCAGGCAAATGCTGGGGTGGTACCTAAATTAACCCTATGGTCGCCTCCTTCCCAAAATCGCAGTCCCAACTTCTGTTTACACACCCGTACAGCCTTCACAATGACACAGGTTATCAGACATATTCATCTAACCCAAGTACACGGGGCTTGATAATCACGATGTTGCAAAGGCCGTGATTGGATCAACAAAATGTCCACCACAGGACCTCTTGGCTGTCACCGCGGAGGCCCGGGTTCGATTCCCGGCTCTGCCATCCTGGAAGTGGTTTACCGTGGTTTCCAACTTCTACTCCAGGTGGTTCCTAACTTAAGGGCACTGCCGCCTCCTTCCTCATCTGACTTGCAACTATATACACTAATACAGCCATCACAATAACACAGGTTATCAGACAAATTCTACACACACACACACACACACACAAGTGCACGGGGCTACATGACAACGATGTCGCAAAGCCCCAAAATGAATAAAAAACAGAATAATTCACATTACTGATAATTTAAAACACCCGTTCGCACTTCATTACTCAGATCAGATAGTTCCCCCAGGGGCTCACATCTTGTGGGACGTGGGTTGGCGACCACGGGACCCCAGCTGAGTCCGGCATTGCTTCCACTTACTTGTGCCGGTCTCCTCTCTGTCTTCTTTCCTGTCGACCTCCCTTGGTCAACTCTTGTTCTTTTCCGACCCCGACGGTATTAGGGTATCCGAGGCCTTGGGAGTCTTTCACTTTCCCGCCTTAATTGGCCCTTGTCTCATCTTTCCTGATCCCTCCTTCTTCGAGGGATCTGACCTCTTGCTTTCTTTTCATTATATTTCCTTTTCTCTTTTAGATTCCCGCACTGTTTTTGTTACTTGGTTCCCCGTGTATCTAAATTCCCTTTAGCGACTTTTTGGAGGTATCTTTAATCTACGTTGCATTTTGTAAGTTTTTTCTATCTAAATTACCTCTCGCGATTTTTTTCAACCTCAATTGCATTTTGTAAAGATTGACAATCGAAATTGCTTTTTAGTAAGTCTTTCAATGTAAGTTCCGGGCATTTTAGTGAGTATTTTGAATTTCAATTGCATTTTGTAAGTATTTTCAACCAAAACCGCATTTCGCAAGAATTTTAAATGTAAATTGGATTTTGTGTGGTGGACATTTTGCAAATATTTTGATTCAATTGCATTTTGTGGGTATTTTGAATCTACATTACATTTTGTCAAGTATTTTCAATCTAAATTGCACTTTGTAAGTATTGTCAATCCACATGAGTCGTTTGAATCTACCGTCCATTTTGTAAGCATTTTCAATTTCAATTGCATTTTGTAAGTATTTTGAACCTCAATTGCATTTTGTACGTATTTTCGATCTCATTTGCATTTTGTAAATATTTTGAATTTCACTTGCATTTTGTAAGTATTTCGACGCTGCATTACATTTTGTACGTATTTGGAACCTAGCCTACATTTTGTGGGTATTTTTTTCAATCTATTCTTTTTGTGAATCTTTTCGTTGTAAATTCCATTTCATTTCCATTACCATTTCATTAACATTTTCGTTATCACCTAGATCATTAGGGGCCAATAACCTAGATGTTAGGCCCCTTAAAACAAAAATTATCATCATCATCAGATCAGATAGTGTGTGCTCTAGGGGAGTATTCCAGGAGTGTATTCCACAGACTATTTCCAGCACAATTATAAATATCATAAAAGTGTGTTTTATTTATAGGTAGGCCTAATTCTGGGGAGGATGCTGACAATGTACTAATTTCGTGAAAAGTTGGAAAGAAGCCAACGAGTGAGGAATAAAGCCACACCTCGCTGATCAGTGGTTTTGCCTTGGACTGTGCGGACACATTCGCCACTCGACACCTTGTGAAGTATTGTGTTCCATTCCCCACCTCGTGACCTTCATTCTACCCTCCAATCTATTACGTTACTAATTGATGGATAGGGTTACTTCTGTCACGCTACGAACTGTCGCCAGGCGAGGTCTGCCCTGGAACAGTATACACATAGTCAGTGCAGAAGTCTCATATTTATGTATACGTGGTTTAGTGATTGAACTTTTCTAGAACGACGTTGGTTTCAGCTACAACTCGGCTATAACGTCATATTTTCCGCGGTACAGGCATATTCTTCTGAGCCTTACAAAATACCACAAACCTTTATACCTGCACCTTGCATATAAAGTCATTTTCAACTTCGGTTTGCAATAGATTCTCAAATAACCAAGATAAAAGTAAATTGTTTTGAAATACCTTTCCCATTCTTGCATACTGCTCCGTCCTTCGAACACAACTTGAAAGGCACCAGGCCTGATTCAAGGCTCAGGTCAATAACTTACTGTAGATTTCCCGCCTCATTGCTACCCTTGCGCATTCCATAGAACTCATTAATTGTACGTGCCTGAAGTCAGTTTCCATAGCAGTTTTTCACGAAGTACATGGTCTGTAAAAGAAAAGCCTTAACGTTGGAAGAAAAAGTTTAAATGATTCATGAAACTAAGATTGAAATGAAAAAACCTCACGTGTGTTATCAATTAGGTTTTGTTAATTCCACAGTGCTTGCCACGGTGAGGAGTGGTTATCATGTCGGACTACCAACACCAAGCTTGCAGGTTCCCTCCTGTCCGTGGTAAGTGATTTTTGAAAGGCTACAAAAATCACGACACGCAAGTCATACGTAGTTGGCATGTTAAAGAACCCATTTGAATTCAGTAGGCCGTGTTCATAATGGCAATATTAATCTCGGGATTATCCGCCAACCCAAAGAAGTTCCTCCTTTCTCTACTAGAAAGCGCTATAGTGTCGAGGAGCTTAGATATCTGACCTCCTTGACTTTCATAGCGTTCCAAGGAGCGACCAAATTCGGCATGCAAGCTGCCCTCTGGGCGTTAAATAACAAAGCTTGCACCCGGCACCCAAGGCCATACGATATTATTATTATTCCACAGTCCAAATGATTTGAAACAGCAAGGATAAAATTGTTGCTGCATTTGAACGGAATGGATCAAAAATCAAGCGGTTACGCAAACCAGAATAGAGCGACGTGGATGAGGTGCTGCTCAAGTTGTTAGAGGGGGAGATCCAATATCGTATGTTTGTGCCCATGATAAATCTTGTACATCAATTCTACATATTCTCAGAGACACACAGACATCTTGACTACCGAAAGAAAAAAAAAACAACAACAGCTACTGTAGAACGTTTAAAATTGCTAATCGAAAATGTTTAATCCAATTTTCAAAATTTGTCCTCGCCTTCAGTTGTCTTGTACCGTTCCGGTTTTTTTTGGTGTTTTTTTTTCAGAAGAATTTGGTTGGTTGGATGCTCAGCTTAGGGGCTGCGATAACGCGGTCAAGTAGCCCCGTGTACTTTGTGTGTGTGTAGAATCTGTCTGATAACCAGTGTTAATTGTGATGGCTGTATTAGTGTGTGTTATTTTTAATTCAGGTATGGACTGCAGACGATCAATTGCAAGTAGTTCCTACTTTTGCTACCAAATGCTACCGTCAATGACACCTAGCCGTGAACTTGGCTACTAGATGCCACCACAACTGATACCTGACGGCGGACGTTGGAACGTAATAGTGTTAATCAAATCAAATCTAACCTAAAAATTTAGCTTCACACAATATTGTAGTTAGTGGAAGGTTCCTTTACATGCCATAGCCTAAATCTATGACATGGTCCTGCCGGCTTTATTTCCTCTCCGAAGGAAGGCATACTGAGGGATTTTTTAACGTTCTTAAAAATTCCGACGACTTCGGCCGGGTTTGAACTCGAGATTTTAGGCATAGAAGTTGCTACCAACTACGCCACCGAAGCCTAGGGATTTATCACGCATGGGAGATGTGACGGAAACGGTAAAAGGCAACCGAAAGAGAGGACAAATTTTGGAAATTGTAGCATTAGAGTATACTGTTATTAAATTGAAATATTAACGTCATTACTAACCCTGGTGCTCGACAATTTGATGGTTTTCATTCGGTGAACAAGATTCTACCCAATTGTAATAGATTATTCCCTAATCCTTTATAATTAATCTCATGGTGGTTTTTTTTTTTCAAGATTAGGGAACCACCCGTTACAGTTGGGTACAATGGTGTCGACCGACTGAAAACCATCAAATTTCGAATACTAATGCAACACTGAAAAATGGCTTCCAACACGATAATAACTTGGGTGCCTCGTGACTTGAGTGAACCAACCAATATTAAAAATCTTCTCGCAAATTTTAACGTTTCGTCAGTTGAAAGGATTAGGTGGTAGTTGTTTCATTTGAGGGGATTGGACATCGTGATCATTTAGTCCCGTATACTTGGGTGTGTGTGTAAAATTTTGTCTAATAACATGTGTTATTGTGATCGCTACATTAATGTGTTCATTTGTAATTCAGATTAGGAATGAGAAGTTAGAATTTCATTTCTTGGCGTAGACCCCCCAGGGGCTCACATCTAGTGGGACGTGGGTTGGCGACCATGGAACCCCAGCTGAGTCTGGCCTTGCTTCCACTTACTTGTGCCGGGCTCCTCTCAATCTTCTTTCCTCTCGACCTCTCTTGGTCAACTCTTGTTCTCTTCCGACCCCGACGGTATTAGGATATCCGAGGCCTAGGGAGTCCCTCCCTTTCCCGCCTTCATTGGCTCTTCTCTCATCTTTCCTGATTCCTCATTCTTCTAGGGATCGGCCTTCTATCTCTTTTTATTGTAGTTCCTTTTCTCTTTAATATTCCCGCCCTGTTTTTATGAATTACATTTTGTGAGTTTCGTTTTTTATTTGTTTTATTTTATTTTATTTTTTGAAACTCAACCTCATTTTGTGAGTATTTCTAATCTACATTGCATTTTGTAAGTATTTTCGATCTAAACTCATTTTGTAAGTATTTTCAATCTAAATTGCATTTTGTCAGTACAGTATTTTGAATTGGGGGCTTCCACATATTGTGAGTATTTTGAATCTTCCCTACATTTTGTAAGCATTTTCAATTTCATTTTGTATGTATTTTGAATTTCCATTGTATTTTGTTGAGTATTTCGAATCTCCATTGCATTTTGTAAGTACCGTCAAGTGGGATGCTTTGACCAGTGGGGGTACTTTGACCAAATTTTCAGAACAGGTTATATCTTCGGCTGGGAGAAGGAACTTCCAGAGAATCATTGCATCATGATGTGGAACTAAAAACAGTCAGTGCAATTTTTATAAACTTCATTATTTATCAACCAGGTCCTGCTAAACTGTTTCTGAAAATTTGGTCAATGTGTACCCACTGGTCAAAGTAGTCTATCCCCTCATGACGGTATTTTAACCTAAACTACATTTTGTGCGTATTTTTCAATCTAAATTCCTTTTGTGAGTATGTCCCTTCTTACTTATCGGTACCTTTGTATTTCCACTCTACATTTTGTGAGCCATTTCAATCTGAGTTCCATTTTGTAAGTATTTTCAGTCCAGCTTAATTTTGTTATGGTTTCCATTTCATTGTCATTTCCGCTATCACCCAGACCATTAGGGGCCGATAACCTAGATGTTAGGCCCCTTATAACAACAATTATCATCATCTTGGCATAGCCGGGAAACGAACGCCAAGAACGCTAGCTGCTACAGCACGATCTGGTATACAGAATATGGCAGACAGCGAGTAATTTGTATTTACTTCTCCAGTCATTTAGCTGTTTGTGTTAAGTCCTTCACATTTGCCTCATGAGTTGGTTTATTATACTTACAGAAGCAAAGATGCTATGTTGCTAGTGAATCGAGAAGACACATTACTCATTCCTGGCCTGTTTCCTGAATGAGGTAACCTTGTTGACATTGAGGCGGTGGAGTAATTATCACTGGCAGAATACCAGCAAGAAGTGCCAACACGTTGTTATATGATTCATGAGGAAGCCGGCATTACAAATAAGGGGGATCATTTGCTTTCTAGTGCACTGTTCTCAGATAAGCGTTCCTCAAGCCCTTCAAGGGTGTAGCTAGGGACGGGACTACGATGACAAGACTTAGCCTACCTTTGGACATCGCAGTCAGCTTGCGTTTGTTGTGTTCTTCATTCGTCAGAGGCTTTGGGAATTTGTTTGATAGCCTGATAACACTCAGCGAAACCGAGAAGAGGCGGGTTTGATTCCTATATCAGCCATCCTGGAAGTCACTTTCTGTGATTTTTCACTTCTACTTCAGGCAAATGCCGGAAAGGTACCTAACGGTCGCTTTCTATCCAAATCCTACCTCGTTTACAAGTGCACACACTAGTACAGACATCACAGTGTCACAGGTTATCAGACAACGTCTACACACACGCAAGTACACGTGGCTACATGACCACGATATCGCAAAGGCCCTAAAGAATCAACAACAAAAACAACAACAACAAACGGGACGAAAAACCATTTACATATATTTTGTATCACTTATACCCCCAACTTGGCTTGACCCACGCACTCTGCGAGGGATCATTCCTCGACCGTCACAAGGACAGTCTCGCGGAGCTGAATACACGTTGACAGCAGATACAACTGGGGATGGCGACAGACGACCGCTAATTTTATAAGGAAGTCGGAAGTGGGTCTGTTGAAAGGAACCTGGTGGTGAAAATGGGAAACCATGGAAACCATTTTCAGGACGGTCGAGATGGGATTTGAACACACGCTCTTCCGATGCCAGCGAGGCACGAGCTATCGCGTTAGCACTCGCGGTCCCCGTGCCCGGTGTTATTATTAATATACTAGCGGACTCTTGCAAAAACTTGCGCATAATGGGTTGTGTGCGCCCCATGTGTACAGACTACCCGCGTGGCTCTAGTGCTATGCGGACTGTAGGCTGACACTTAATAAACAAAGAAATATATTTCCGTTGACTTTTGAAGAAATGTAAGATTTTTCCTGTACTATTGTGACGATTTGTAAGATTTTGGTACAAACCACACCTTCTAACTCCCTCTGTTTTAGGAGGTTGAGTTTTGTGAAACACACCTTAGCGTATTATATAATAAGATTATTATTATTATTATTATTATTACTACTATTATTATTAGCACCATGATTCGTGAGTACTTTTTGAATGCTCCCCGTATGTGTTGGAGACAGTTGAAGTGCGTGTTCAGGTCATGGTCAGCCACTGGACCCCGCCTACCTCAAGCCAATTGTCTCTGCTTGCCATATAAAGACAAACAACTCTTTCGTTATTGCTATGAAGGCGTAATCGGTTGACATCAATATTTTGGCTCGCCCGCCGTGAGATTCCTTGTGTTTGGAACCGGTATTGGCTGTGAGGTGAACAAGACGGTGATGGGCTGTATAAGCGGGCCGTTCCTTCTTGACCAGTACATATTACCTGCGCAGTGCACACTGAGCCTTCATATCTTTGTGATCAATGCAAATAAAGTGCGCAATAGGCCTATGCTTATTCAGTGGTCTCAGTGTTCTACTCGGGATTCAAGAAGAATTCTCACGCGCTTACGATCGGTCACGAATGACCGGCCCATCTATACATATCATTCGAATATTCGCCAATTTGAAATTCGAATAAATTATTCGAATGTTCGAACAATGCGGCTGAGTATTTCGAATATATTAAAATAAATCGATAGTTCAAACATTTGAATTATTCCAAAATGACAAGTACCCAAAAATTACAGCAATTTGTGTAAAGGAATCTGTCCAGTGGACGAGTTGTTTGAAGCAGTGGCGAATCCCTTCCCCATTGAGCCTGATAGATCCTAGTAAATAAATATCATTCTTTCTTCCTTTCTGTCTGTCTGTCTGTCTGTCTTTCTTTTTGTGTTTCTTTCTTTCTTTCTTTCTTTCTGTCTTCCTCTTTGTATCTCTTTCCTCCTTTCTTTCTATCTTTCTTCCTTTCTTTCCTCTTTTCTTACTTTCCTACTTTCTTTCTGTCGTCCTCCTTTCTTTCTTTCCTCCTTTCTTTCTTTCTTTCTTTCTTTCTTTCTTTCTTCCTTTCTGTCTGTCTGTCTTTCTTTCTTTCTTTCTTTCTTTCTTTCTTTCTTGCCCAACAAACTGAGAGGCATCAAGGAGACAACGATGGTGTGGAAATCTTCCTTCTGATCTATCCGGAAGGATGCTGTGGTACTTTGTAGACTCCGGATCAGCCATGGGATTGCTACGCACTCCCGCTTGCTAAAGAGAGAAGACCCCCCTGTGTGTACTTGCGGCGCCCACGTTACCATGGCACACATTCTCTTGGAGTGCGTGGATCTGGCCGATCTGCGAAGGACTCTCAAACTGCCTAATACTATCTCCCTTATTCTCCGTGATGACGGGCCGTCAGCTGACCTCGTCATCCGGTTCATGAGGGAGAGTGGTTACTTTAAGTTTTAATGTAAGTTAAGCCTTTAATTCAGGTTAAGCCTTTTTTATGTTTTTATTGCGTTCATCTATTTTATTGTTTACTATGCCTTATTTTTTTAAATTCAAATAAGGCATACTTGTTGGGGCTCACTGTCTGTTTTGTATAGGCTATACCATTTTCGTTTCATGCCATGGGGCAGAGAGCTGTTATTATCTTGATCCTTCCATTTCACGCCATTTCATTTCAGTAGGGGCCGATAACCTCGATGTTAGGCCCCTTAAAACAACAATTATCATCATCTATCATCTTTCTTTCTTTCTTTCTTTCTGTCGTTCTTTCCTCCTTTGTGTCTTTCTTTGTTGATGTGTAACATCTTTCTACTCAGTCTCGGGATATTTTCGTGTCGCTCGGTAGCTGGACATTTTTGTGGGAGTGATTTTGGAAAAGGGACGGAAGTGGATGGGACGGAAACAATGAGCGCGCGTGGTTTCGGCAATTGGTACAATGACGTACTGTAGGCCATGTGGCTATGTGAAATCTATATCGCATACGGTTTAGTTCAAGGTTTGGACACCCTATTAAAGATATCCCTACTATAAATCATCTTCAAGTTGTCGTTATTTGGTGTGAAAATATTCATTATATCATATCTGCTGAAAGCAATTATGATTTATTAAATCTTACTACTTTCGCTGTATTCTTATTTCATGTAAGCACTCGAGGTACTGTCGGCCAAAATACAGCACTATTATATCATATTTGCCGAAAGGATTTATCACTGCAGTTACTGCAGAAATAATAGTAATGAGAACTTACCGATGGTAATGACACGAAGGAATCCTTCATGTTTGCTGGCACAAGGTAGCACTATGAGTTCATTCTTAAAACAAGTAGTTCCGTGAAGATCTATACAGCCTATTTTCATATATCCTACTTATGTTAATTGCCATTATCAACATACAGCATTTCAGTTTGATTGCTGTAATAAGATTCGTAGATATTGAGAACCGACTAAATATTTCGGATGGTCGCCATGCTGGATTTTTATATAAGTAGGTCCTAGAGGTATGAAGATTACATGAAGATTATTGTGTACGTGTGGCATTCAAACTTCAATCGCATGATCAGGACACAAGAAGTAAAAACAAATTTTAAAATTTCGCACAGCTGCCATTTGTGATTTTGGAAACAATGAACTAAATTAGATGCCAGTGGATTAACATTTGTATAAGGATTTACTGTACCAAGTTTCACTGCACTCGGATGGTTATATTGCAAGAAACGTCCATGTGACTATTTATACTTCGCGTCGCCGCCATGTTGGATTTGTGATCACCAGGCTATTGAAAGTCTTATAGGTGAACTTATGTTCATAGCCCCTATGAACATTAAAAAATCAGTTTGATTGCTATAATAGATTCGTAGATATCCATAGCCGTCTAAATATTTCGGATGGTCGCCATGTTGGATTGTTTTATGTATAGGCCATAGAGGCATGTACAATTAAAGGAAAATTATTGCGTAGGTTCATTATTCAAACTTTCACTTCGACCGCATGATTACGACACAAGAAATAAAAACTTAATTTTATAATTCGCACAGCCGCCATCTTGAGGTTTTGTAAACAATTGAACTAAATTAGATACCAGTGCATTACAATGTGTATAAACATTTACTGTACCAAGTTTCATTGCGTTTGGATCATTAAATCGAGAGAAAGGTCTAATTAAAATTTTCAACTTCGCTTGGCCGCCATGTTCGTTTTGTAGGTAAACTATTTTTGAAAGTCTTATAGATGAAGCTCCAGTAGTGTCCTTCATCTTCGTACAAAATTTCAGGGTGATACCGCAAATGGTTTCAGATATATAGAATGCCGGTGGAATATTTCGCACAGACGCCATGTTGGATTGGTGAGACGTAACAAAATTTGAAGGGCACCGTCGGGGTCGTCCAAAACAGTGCTATGAACTTTCCGAGTCTCATTGAAATAGCTCCAGCCGTTTAGATGTTATTCAAGGGACACACACACACACACGCGCAGACACGCACACACAGACACACGGACAAAAGGTGATCTCATAAGCCTATTTTTTTTTCATAAATGAAAATAGGCTAAAAATGCGAGTAAGTAATATGGAATTATTCGAATAACATGCCAGATGTTACACATCATATGCGACTAATGTAAGGCGCTTTTTTGTATTCTTTCGTTCTTTCTTGCTTTCTTTCTTTCTGAGTTTCTTATAATTATTCGAACATTTGAATTATTCGACTTATTCGTCGAATCATTCGATTATTGACTGAACAGTCGGGTTATTGCACTAATGAATATTCGAATGTGCGCATAATTCGAACTGTCCGTACGTAGTTATTTTGAAGACAAAGACAGCAACATCTTCTTCTTCGGATGCCTATCCATAAGTAGATGTTAGCGACCACATGATGCATATTCTGCTTATGAGCATAGCAACATAATGTTATGCATTAGGCCAACTCGTGGACTACTCTCGAAACCCTTGACATATAGAGGCGTATCTTTATTGCTCTTTTACGCTTAAACTACTCAAACGATTTAGCTCATATTTTGCATGAACACCGTTTATTACCAGGGAAAACATAGAACTGATGCAGTTTGGAAATGTTTCACAGTTTCAATATGATAGCAAAGTTACGTTTCATTTCAGTAGCAGGCACTACCGCGGCCAACCCGGCGAACAGATATCGATGGCAGGTTGCATACATTCACTCTTGTCCAAGCTTCACACTGCTAATCTCTCGCTTTCGTCTCAAGAGTTTATTTTACTCAGATTACAGCAATAATATTCGGAGTAAAAGATGCACACGTAAGTACATTTTTACCCCGTACGAAGGACGAGTAACCAGCGAGTTACCTTCCCGCAGAGGCTCACGACTAGTGGGACGAGGGTAGGTGACCACGGGGCACCAACTGAGTTTGGCATTACTTCCACTTACTTGTGTCGGGCTCCTCTCTGTCATCTTTTCTATCGACCACCTTTGGTCAACTCTTGTTCTTTACCGACCCCGACGGTATTAGGGTATCCAAGGCCTAGGGAATTTTTCATTCACTTTGCCGCCTTAATGGGCCCTTGTCTCATCTTTCCTGATCCCTCATTCTTCGGCGGGTCGGACGTCTTCTGTTCTCTTCATATCTTCCTGCCTTCTGGTCAAGGCCCTTCAGGAGGTAGGGTGTGTGTAGCCCCACCACTTCTGGTGCACCCTCGATAGAGCTTCACCCTCAAGGACTCACGGCTGGTCAGTTCAGGAGTTGGTGACCCCGAGGGATTCCTGAGCTGGGTCTGGTTTTTCCCCTTTTTTCCATCGCATCTGGGGCGGACTCTATCTTATTTACCTTTCCTGACTCTCCTTTCTTTCAAGTCCCTCAATCCTCATTCTTCGAGGATTGAGGGCATTTCTTTTCCTCCTGTTCTTTATTTGCCCTATTCTCCTTTTTTAAAATTTCTTCTTCTGGTATGTAGTGTGTAGTTAGTATTAGTTCTAGTTTTCATTACATTCCCATCTCATCTTTCACTATCACCCAAAGCATTAGGGGCCGATAACCTAGATGATAGGCCCCTTAAAACAACAATTATCATCATCATCAGCTAGTTACCTAGTGAATATTGTTTATTGAGGAAACAATTATTTTTATCTCTGACTGGAAATTAAGCCTTGCATGCCTAAATAAAGCCTCTGTGATCTGATATGTTCGTAATAAGAGAGATGCTGTTTTTGCTGTTGGTAACTAATGTGTCCATTTTCTTTACAGGTGAGTGGGAGTTGCTCGAGTGGCTGTCCTTTCTTTCTCCACAATAAGGTAGATCATAGTGTTACTTACCTTTTATTTATATGAAACTAGCAACCCGGCCTGGCTTCGCCCGGGAACAGTTATGAATGCCAGGTGATAGACTACTTTTAACCGAGGTCTTAAAAGATTTCCTTGTATACGACATTAGTCGCTTTCCCTCCAGCAGTGAACACGAAAGCTACCTCGAATACTGTCGCTTCAGTAATTGAATGGAGATTGTTGGAAGAAATAAAAACGTAAAAACACTTACAGTGGGCGATGTATTGAAGATAGAGATATGCTCTCGCGGACGTTTTTGTGGAACTTCATGCTGAACAATTCTTACAATCATAGCACATAGATATTTTTAACGGTTTACCCAGCGTAAGCTTAAAAAGCGCACGGACACCAGGTGCTTTTTTTTCTTCTACTTTTCCCTGAAATAGTTACTGCTTGGCTTCCTTTGATCATAAATAAATTATTTTCTACAGAAACCTTCCTCGAGATATCCTTTACAGAATGTGAAAACCGCATCAAAATGCATTCAGTGGTTCTCGAGATTATCCGTGACATCCAAGAATCGGGGACTTTGTTTTATACTAAGTAGCAACCCGCCCTGACTTCACCCGGTATCGCAGGGCCCAGACGCAATTCAGAAAAACCGAGGTCAACAGCGAAACTCAAAACAGATATACTCTTCTCTGAAGTCTTAACTCGACACAACTCGACAGTTTGATGCTGGGCGATGCTGGGGCGATAGACTCGCTCGTCAACTCGCTACTAAGCTGGTAATTTGAATTTCCACTGAATGGAGGTTGATAAAGAAAACATAAAAACACTTATAGTGGGCGATGTAATAAAGATAGAGATATGCTGTCGTGGACTTTTTATAGAACTTTTCATGGTCAACAATTCTTACTCATAGTATATAGATGTGTTTAATGGTTAACGTACGCTTAAAAGGCGCACGGTTTTTCTTCGACTCGATTCACTGAAATCGTTGCTGCTCGGGTTCCTTTAGGCATAAATGAATGCTTTTCAACAGAAACCTCCATCGAGAAATCCTTTACAGAATGGTGAAAACCTCATCAAACTGCATCCAATAGTTCTCGAGATTACCCGTTACATCCAAGAATCGGGGACTTGGTTTGATACTATGTAAGGGGCCGATAGCCTAGTTGTTAGGCCCCTTAAAACAACAATTATCATCATCATGATACTATGTAGTTCTAGTCATTAACATACTTTCTTTGCATTTTGAATTTTCGGCTAATTATTAGTAGCTTATTTATTCTGCATGACGTGTATAGTGACCTTGCAATAATTGGATTTTCACGACCGCATTAACAACGAAACTTAAGGAGGTTTTTTAAACGTACTGTAACAAGGGTACACGCCATGAAAACTAAAGAGTCTGCCAGTTTAGTTAATTGGTAGAATCTTTGTAACGATTGCTCTTCAGTTGGCCAACATGGAGACGGAGTCCCAATTACTTGGGCGGTAAATATGAATAAATCTATTAAAATGTTTTAAATAATTACCACTTACAAATCAGAAAAAAAAACCATTTAACACGTCATAAGAGTAAGTTTCGCAAATTCAAAAATAAGTCTTTTTAGAAATATTTGTTGGTTTATGGCCCTTTCTTTTCGTTTAGCCATGCGGTCAGCTCCGACATATTTATTTTAAATGTATTTGTTTCTTGGTATGATTATTGTACTGTATATATTTTATCATAGAAATTGCTTGCCACGGTGGGTGAGTGGTTAGCGTGTCGGTCTACTAACCCCAAGATTGCAGGTTCGCCCCTGGCCGTGGTAAGTGATTTTTGAAAGGCGGCAAAAATACGATACGCATTTCAAAGAACCCATTTGAATTCAGTAGGCCGAGTTCATAATGGCAAAATTAATCTCGGGAGTTTCCGCCAACACAAAGTTCCTCATTTCCCTACTAGAAAGCGCTATAGTGTTCAAGGAGGTTAGATACCTAACCTCTAACCTCCTTGACTTTCATAGTGATTCAAGCAACAACGAAATTCGACATGCAAGCTACCCTCTGGGTGTCAAATTACAAAGCTTGCACCCGGCACCGAGGCCATACGATATTATTATTATTATTATGATTATTATCATAGAAATTCAATGGGCGTACAATTAAAGGCAACTCACAACCGTGGCTGGATTCAAAATGGTAGCCGAGCTTGAGTTTAAGGGGGCTCACACACCGTGAGTGGGAGGTTTCGCACACAGTTAACAATTAAATCATAGCTTTACTAATATGTAACATAGAATTATGAGAATTATGAGTTATAGTCAATACATAGGGCTTTTATTTCATACTAGGACCCTTTTTCTATGATGGTATTGTCACTGGAGCAGTGTACTTGGGATGTTACGCACATTAACAGCTGTACGTGCGCTTTATGGAGCCGGTGATGAAGTCTTCTACCAACAGGACGGGGCACCACCACACTACCATGTAGCAGTAAGAGCTTTCCTGGATGACAATCTGCCGGGACATTGGATTGGACAAAGAGGGCCCATTGAGTTCCCTCCACGGCCGCCAGATCTTACCCCTACGGACTTTTACTTGTGGGGAACTGTGAAAAATCAAGTCTTATCGACGTAAGCCGCGCACGCGGGAGGCCCTTCGCTAGGAGATTACAGCGGCATGTGCAGCGGTCCCCATTCAAACATTGCAGCGACCGCTTGAACATCTCATGTAACCATATGATTAACTGAAGACAGTACTAATGTGTAATCAAAATGTAAATGTAAAAGAAACACAAAATAAATATTTTTTGTTCCGTTAAGAGTGTATACATTTTTCTGGCGGACTCTGTATAATAGATGAGACTTGCCAAAGTCGATTTGCTCGTAGAAATATGGGATATATCTCGTTTTACGGTTTTCGAGATATTGTCAGAAAACTGTCCACGGTCTGCGAAATTGCAACGGTTGTCATAGTACCGTTGATCAGTTTCTCAGAGGGAACATAGGTTTTTTTAATATCTCCGAAACAGTTCATTTTAGGACCTTAAAAGGTGTGTTTTGGGGTCCCTAAGGGACCTTCGAGTATTGTTTCTCGTATCTGGCGGCTTAAAAGGAGCTGAATCCGGTCTTTGTACCTTTTGTCCATCCTCAGTGCCAAAGGGCTGAAAAAACTCACTTACAAATTGAATTTTCAAGAACCGTTTATTAGTGAGCGAGCCCCTATAAGCTCGGATCAACCAACATGCAAAATTTCAGCTTTCTAGGTCTAGTGGTTTGAGCCCTGCGTTGATGAGTCAATTTTGGATTATATATTTTGATTTTGATTTATTTTCACTGCTACACTTAGAGCTTAAGAGCTCCTTTACAGTAGCGCCCTACATAAAATAAGATTAGGGCTTATAAAAAAACACCTACATTACAATATAAATAATCATAGTCTAACAATTATAGTAACAAAAATATAGTAACAATACAATAATAATAATAATAATATTACTAATGATAGTGGAAAAATTATATACAAAAGAGTGAGAGTGCATACAGACTATCAGCCCGAAAAACAAACACCATATACTGTACAAGAAGAGCTATTGAAGTAGACAGGTTGTCAGCTATTGTCCTTGTGTTATAATTGAACTTTAAAAAAGTATTTTAACATAATATAGTAATCAAATGTGAGAGGTATACTGCTCCAAGAAGCGGGATGAAAGATGTCTTTTAAAAGCTGCAGTGCTTGCAATGTTGACGAACTTATATAAATTGAAGGTGTTGAAGAGGCGTGAGGCGGTGCAAACAAAATATTTATTGAACTTCATGGTTCGGTGTATAGGAATCTGGAGTGTTAATTTTGTGTATCTATTTTCTCGATTATGAACAGAATGCATTGGTGTAAAGGCATTGTAGAGTTATAACGGGGTCTTGGTATGTAATATTTTATGTGTCAGAATGGCAACTGATAACTGCCTGCGCTCGTGGAGTTTCAGCCATTTCAGCTGCACGTAGTAAGGTGTGATATATTCATCTCGCCTTACATCCAGAATGTACCGAACACATGCATTCTGGACTCTTTGTAATTTGATGTTCTGTTTCTGGTATATACGAGATATAAAAACGAACAGTGTATAAAGCATTGAGTGATTCATTGGTAGGAAAATATTTGTGAATTTTTAAAGGTAATGCATCACAAAAAATACAATTTAACAAGAAATACCAGTCTGAATGCAATAATTTCTTTCCTGTAAAGAAAAGGCATGAATGCGGAGGATGAATCTCATTCATGACATTATATTAAAAATAATTCAATATAGGATTCTTGCAAAATTTAACAATTAACTATTTTTTGAAAGACAAATTAAATATAAAAAAACATACTATTGGCAAAATAACATTAACATTCAATTGACACTGGTATTTCTTGTTAGTTCGTGCTTTTGTGATTCATGACGTTTAAAAAAATACAAATATTGTCCTATCAATAAATCACGCAATACATTACATACAGTTCGCCTTTATATATGAAATGAAATCCCTATGTATTGACTATAACTTCATGAGTTTTGATAATTCTATGTTACATATTAGCGGAAACTCTCACTCACGGTGTACGAGCCCCCTTAATTTGAAGACCAATACACAGTGGGTCAAACTAGAATTCTAGGGGAACAAAATTATTTTTACGTTTTAATCATGAATTTAGAGTGAAAGCAACGTATATAATTTGTTTACTTCGTACTAAGCATCAATTAAGACCTTTTTAAGCTCGTCTACACATACAAGAAATTGTCTATGACTAGGAGTTGGATAGAGCATTCAGTTATCTCTTCAGAACAATTTTCTACCCCTAATTTACTTTTAACAAAGTCACAAAGTTTCACTTTTGACATAATCGTCGAACCCAGTGCTTCAAACAGTTGTAAACGTGTGAGAACTGGTCGCGCGGCATCTTCTAAAACGTAAAATAACGAAGTAAGTTGCAAAAAGATGCAAAAAATCTTATAACAGGCGTAAACTACGAGACTTTATCTACATTTTAACATTAAGTAGAAAGTGACGCAGAGTGACGCGGCATACTAAAAATCTAAGTGAAAATATAATTTTAAAAATAATAGTTAAATATTATATAATGCAAATATAGCTAAAATTACGTAACAATTACGCCCATTAATAACTGAAACACGTTACAAAGATCATACCTTCAGTTGCATGTTCCATCTTAAAGCATCACACTAACCACAAAGACAACCAAACCACAGCCACTTACATTCACTCTCCAATTCAGACTGCTCGAACAGTGGTGACAGATTGTAACGTGTTTTTCGAGGGTATTTTACGCCACTGACATAAGTCAGTAGGAAGCCATTCTATATTTATTTACGCGGCAAATTGTTCAGCCAAGAGAAGTTTTCATGTAACTTATTATTATTATTAAGGTATTTTTGGAGCGTTTTTTTTTATAAAATTATAAGTATACACATAGGTTTTCAATGTTATAGAAAACACTATCAAGCGAATTATTACGAACAACATTATCGCGGAAAATTATATGATTACGGAATTTTACGGATTTTTGTCAGTTAGGGTATTGTGAGAGAGATGAGTCACTGGGAATTCGGCTACAGGCTTATTCTTGTCGAGAAGCGTGACGCAAGCGGGGTTGCTGCTTCAAGAAGAGGCGAAATGGCCTGGACCGGTAATCGACATCATCGTCGGGCCGAGTGTAATGACCCTGAGGTGGGGAGTATCGCGTGGTGGCTCAGCCAATCAGTGGAGAGCGGGCGAGAAGAAGTCGGCACCAGAGAGGGGAGGCGAGGAGTGCACATATGGTTTGCGCGCCGAGGAGGCAGGGCGATAATCTTTGTAAAACTTGACCGTTGAGGTTGCACGTGTGGTTGGTTCCGGTGTGTCCGGACCATAAGTTTACAACTGACGAAGAAGATGACGACGTCCAGAAGGCTATGGGAAGCTCTCTTCAGCATCCAGTACGAGGGAAATGCTACGGCAATTTCCAATGGTAAGCGCGAATGACTCAGAACTACATAATCGCTCGTTTCTTTGTTTCATATTCAGTATTTCAGTAACTTCATAGCTTGGGAATAATAGTAAGATCAGTAATTCATCCGACTCCGTTTTCACGTAATTCTCTAGCGGTAATATACAAATCGCAACGCTCCAATTTAAATTTAAAATATATTATTATTATTAATAATTTTGCCATACTTGTTTTATATAATAAATTCATTTCTTTTAACCATGCAATCTTTGCTTTCAGTAGGTAGCATTAGATATAGACCAAATTCCTTCTCCTGATACAATTGTTAGTTGGGTTAATGATCAAATCATACCATGATCTGAGTGTAAAGATTCTTGAAGGTGTTCTACCAGAGCTAGGTGTTGTTAAATATAAATTTAGATTTCAACATAGCGTTGAGGTCTTGGCGCCCATTAATACAACATATCTTAGTCAGAGTAAACAATACATTTGTGTGTCAAAGTGCAAGGCACGGCTAGTAGAAACATTACATTTGTACACCCCAACAGTGAGGGCCAGTAAAACCGTTTCAAGATTTACACTAAGATGCGTTTATATCCCAGAATAGTGAGTGGCAATTGTATGAGAATGCTGTAGAAGTAATTGATATTGATTTTTTTAATTATGAAAATAAATAATTTTGTCCTCCTAGATTTCGATTTTGACCCACTGTGCAATACATTACCGCTGATCCACGCCAGCTGTTGTTGTTGGAGTCTTCAGTCTTTTGACTAATTTGATGCAGCCCCCCATTTTGCCCTGTCCTTAGCTCTTCGTTTCATCTCTACACAAGGCAATCTGTTTATCAATATTCTAATCTTGGTCTATCCCTACAGTTCTTGTCATCGACTCTTCCTTCCATAACTAAGCTTGCTATTCCTGGGTGTCTCAGTATGTGACCTACCAACCTATCTCTTCTCTTCATTTGTAACCCTGGCAAAAAGGAAACAAAAGATGATCGGTGTACGACTTCATGAGCACATGCATTAGAACATGTCAGGACATGTCACGTGCAAGCCGTTCTCACACTTGACATTCGGATGTCAAGGGACGGATACGGATTGCGCAATTGAGTTGAAATAATTGGCAACGCATTTCGTCGTACGCATTAAACTAAGGTAATAATGACTCTTATGAATCCAGGAGAATTTGAAAGATTGCGTTAGCCATTTCTTTCAGTTTATTCGAGAAATAGTCATTAACTCGTACTTCTGAGATAAGTTCTCGTCACTTTGCCATGGATATTGTTACCATGTTGCAATGGACTTTAACTCATCCATTGAAAAATCCACAGCCTGCTTCCAATCTCCGACCGGGGCAGGAATGGAATGAATGAAGCCCCCATCTAGCGGCGAGGATATGAACTGTGCCGGCTGCCGAGACCTGACGCACTCCTCTGGGGCAATGATTAAATGAATGACAGACGAAATGAAATGATAGTGGAGAGTGTTGCTGGAATGAAATTTTGGCAGGGAAAACCGGAGTACCCGGAGAAAAATCTGTCTGCCTCCGTATTGTCCTGCACAGATCTCACATGGAGTGACCGGGATTTGAACCACGGATCCAGCGGTGAGAGGCCGGCGTGCTGCCGCCTAAGCCACGGAGGCTTTAACTCATCCATTATGTTTCCTGAAACTCATCTGCTACATCTCATAAGAAACAGAAATACAAGCGACCAAAATACTGTTCCTCAGATGTAAACAAAAGATATCCACGTGGCCGTGACTTCTAAATTAGTTACAGTCTGGCCTCGTCAAGCCTCGTGCCGGGAATGAAGTCTTGTTGTCAGCAATCGTTGCCTCAAATAACAGGAATACTCTACCTGGAATTAGCGTCATCTATTTCTCGGCACCGTGGTAACCATCAGTGTTCGTAATTTCAACATTGGTTGGTTCTTAAGTTTAGGGGCTGCGACAACGTGGTCATGTAGCCCCGTGTACTTTGGGTGTGTATAGAATGTGTCTGATAACCGGTGTTAATTGTGATGACTGTATTAGTGTGTGTTATCTGTTTTTTAATTTAAGTACTGCAGCTTAGAATTTTTCAAATAGTTCCTACTTTTGCCACCAAGTGCCACCGTCAACGACTACTAGGCCAAGTTCATAACTTAGCTACTAGATGCCACCGCAGTCGGCTCTTGGCAACGAACCTAGAAACCTAAGAGCGTCGTTTACATTCTTAACCTATCCAATTTAGCTTCACACAGGTGCAATTAGTGGAAGGTTCTTTGTCTGTCTGTTAGGTAGTCAGCCCGAAGGCTGGTTGGATCCTCAAAAAATACCGCCGTTACGTTATGTGAGTAGATACCCACAAAAACCCAAGGCAGCGCTATTTTGAGGCGTTCTAGGCAAGAAGAGGAGTGAGGTAGTTTGCCATTGCTTTCCTCACTGAGTCAGAACAGTAGTCCTAACCCTATGAGTAGAACCTTTCACAGCATTCACAGGCACTGACTGTGCCCCGAATGCCATTACTAAGCACCACCCGTACCTCAGTAGCTTCCATATAATCACAGCCATGAGTGAGACTGAGACATCGGTGAAAAGCCACCTTTTACTCTAGCCTGTGCCAACTGACAAATGCAAATGCACTGTATTCATCAAGTGATGGCAAACAGGCCGTTCTTTAATATGCCATAATTCTATGATATGGGACCGCCGGCTTTACTTCCCCTCCGAAGGAAGGCATACTGAGGGATTTTTAACGCTCTTAAAAAATCCGACGGCTTCGGCCGGGTTTGAACCCGCTATCTTGGGCATAGAAGCTCAGCATGCTACCGACTACGCCACCGAAGCCGCAATTTCAACGTTGCTATAGTTACGTGTTGTTTGTTCATCTAAGCATCGTACTATACAACAAAACATTAATAGATTCTGCCTACTTGGGTTTGAAAACACTCTGGTGTTTCTCTACTTTTTTTTCATGCATTCCAATACTTCGTGGCCAGGACTTACTGGCTACATCCCGATGTGTAAAGTCGTTTACACCGCGGAGGCCCAGGTTTGATTCCCGGCTCTGCTACCTTTAATCATAAATAAATTATTTTCTACAGAATTCTTCCTCGGGATATCCTTTACAGAATGGTGAAAACCCCATCAGCATCCATCCTGAGGTTCACCCGTGACAACCAAACACGACAGTAGCGACACTCGAGCGCAGCAACAGAAGAGAGAGAGAGAGAGAGAGAGCGTTGCAGCAGAAGAGAGATAAAACGATATCATCACCTTTCACTGTAACACTTTTCCACGACCGTCACTGTATTCGAACAATTCATTTGATGTTGTCACGTCAATAAAGATTGTATTTGTGTAGTAGAAACCTCCCACCAATGAGAGAGTTTACCTGAGATATTAGCTGCCTCAATCAAAACTAATGACATGAGTTTTGCCGTAATGTGCAGACCTGGCAGAGGGTGGCGGGTGTTATCTCTGCGTCGCGACGCGCCGTATCGTCTGTCGCTCTCGGTCATAAAGCTGTAATGTTGTCAATCATTGCAGTGATAGCTGCCATTAACCTAGACTCTGATGAATGATGTCGCTACTCTAATTACCACGAATAACGACAAAGGCAGGCCATGGCACATAAAGTGATGATGATTATTGTTGTTTTAAGGGGCCTAACATCTGGGTTATCGGCCCCTAATGGCCTGGGTGATAGTAAAAATGTGAATAAAATGAAACTAACCCTAAAACTAAATACATACTTACAAACTAGAAGAGGAGATGAAACACAAAAAGAAGAATAAGGGAAACAGAAAGACAGGAGGAAAGGAAATGCCCTCAACCCTCGAAGAATGAGAATTAATGGACTTGGAAGAAAGGAGAGCCAGGAAAGGCTGATAGGAAAGGTAATGAGGAGAGGGACCACTCCAAAGGCAATGCAAGAAGGAGAAAAACCAAACCCAGCTCACGAAACCCTCGGGGTCATCTACTCCCGAACTCACCAGACGTGATCCCTTGAGGGTGTAGCACAATCCAGGGTGCACCAGAAGTGGTGGGGCTACACACACCCTGCCTCCTTGAGCGCCTTGTGCAGAAGGCAGGAGATACAATGAAAAGAAAACAAGAGGTCTGACCCCTCGAAGAATGAGGGATCAGGAAAGATAAGACAAAGGCCAATTAAGATAGGAAAGTGAAAGACACCCTAGGTTTCAGATTCCCTAACACCGTCGGGGTCGGAAAAGAACAAGAGTTGACCAAGGGAGGTCGAGAGGAACGATAACAGAGAGGAGCTCGGCACAAGTAATTGGAAGCAATGTTGGACTCAGCTGGGGTCCCGTAGTCGCCAACCCTTGTCCCACTAGATGTGAGCCCCTTCACATAAAGTAAATCCTTCTGTGACGTAGGCAGTACCTTGTATTTTTACGTTTAATTGGACAGCAATTTATGAGGAGTCAATTTATTGCGATGTTATATATAAATTTTATTGAAAAGTTTGCAGTTCTGAAGTCAGTTGCCATGTTCCTTGCGTGTGTAACCCTTTATGGGATAGCGACCTCTATTAGCCTACTATCGATTTTTGCAAAAAATGAAAGTAGACTAATGAGATCTACACAGGGCCAAAAATTGTGTGTTTGTCTCTGTGTGTGTGTGTGTGTGTGTCTGTGTGTGTGTGTGTGTACTCTGAATGTCTGTCCCCCCCCCCTATCAATTCAAACACGGTGAAACCGAATTGAACGAAATTTGGTACAGAGGTAGAACTAGCAAAGGGCATCTCAGTGTCATGTTTTATGTCGCCGCCATCTTGACGGAAACGTAATGGCGGCCACCCAAATGTTAAAAGATTAAATCAAATTACGACCAACCTAATCATCGGATCTCTAGCAAATTTTGCAACTTTATACCTTTAAGTATGAAGAATATTTTGACCAAACTACAAGGTCATCAGCCCAATACTTTGCGGATGGCGACCATGTATATGTGCAAATCGATTTCCTCTGCCAATTCAAACACGGTGAAACCGAATTGAACGAAATTTGGTACAGAGGTAGCATCAGTAAAGGGCACCTGAGTGTCATGTTTTTATCACCGCCATTTTGACGGAAACGGAATGGCGACCACCCAAATGTTAAAATTACGACCAACCTAATCATTTGATCTGTACCAAATTTTGCAACAACATACCTTTTTGTGGGAAGCATCTTTTGACTGAACTAAAAGGTCATCGGCCCAGTAGTTTGCATATAGCAGCCATGTATATGTGCAAATCGATTTCCCATATCAATTCAAACAGGGTGAAACCGAATTGAATGACATATTTTTACAGAGGTAGCACTAGCAAAGGGCACCTCATATTCATGTTTAATATCCGTATAACACGTGGTATTTCGACAAGCTACTATAACCAACATTGAATTATACTCCTTGAAAAGGACAATGAGTTATAACAATATCCATACATTTACGAGAAAGTAGGCTATATGTTCTTTACTGAACATCTTGTATTAACTATAAGGACAGTTTATGCTTTCAAAGAAGCTGATAGTTGAATCTATAAGCCAAATTTCGGAGAATTTTCATGCCGAAGTGCTAGCATTTCCAAAAATCAAATATTATATAGGCCTACGTATCTACTAGACGTAATGTGCAGGCTAAAATTTTTAAAAATTCATACTAAAAACATTAACAATTGAGTGTAAAAATAAAATATACCGTAAATATAGAAATAAAAATCATAATTATAACATTTTAATATTAAAACAAATATAAAAATTAATAAATAAACATAACTATAAAAGTATTATGAAAATAATTGTAAGAATAAATTCGAAATTAGTTAATTAATTAATTCAATAGACCACATCAAAATTAAATCTATATGAACAAGTTCATTCAGATATCTTGGTACAGTTATCCAACAAGATGGTGGATTGGAGGAGGAAATAAAGAGCAGGATGGTTCAACTGGAGGAAAACATCAAGTGTACTGTGCGACAAGAAGGTACCAGAAAAATTAAAAGGGAAGGTACGCAAGGCCGTGGTGAGACCAGCAGTGATATACGGGGCAGAAACCTGGCAGATAACAAGGAGATGGGCAGAAAAACTGGACGTATCAAAAATGCGTTTGCTGAGATGGGCACGTGGACATACAAGGTTGGACAAAGTGAGAAATGAAGTGATTAGGAGACGACTTAGCGTGGTGCAAGTTTCTGAGAAAGTCATAGAAGCTGGCCTCTGATGGTATGGCCATGTTAAGAGAAGAGATCAAGATTATGGGGGCAATAGGATGATGGAAATGCTTCCACCAGGGAAACTGAGTCGAGGACGACCGAAAGGGCGATGGATGGACAGCATGAAACAGCGGGGGCTTGTGGAGGAAATGGTCTGGGATAGAACAACGTGGAGGAGGAATATCCACATCAGCGACCCCACATAAGTGGGATTAATCAGGCTGAAGAAGGAGGAGGAGGAGGAGGAGGAGAAGAAGAAGAAGAAGAAGAAGTTGTTGTTGTTGTTGTTGTTGTTGTTGTTGTTGTTGTTGTTGTTTTGCCCTCTAATGGGGTTAACGTGGCAAAATTTGTAAGTTTACAAAAATATATACCAACTGAATATTTAGCTCTAAAATTTACTCGCAGACTAGGATTCAAGGATTCGTTATGTGTAGACTAATGAATCAAGAGAATTGATCTTCAATCGGTCAATACAAGAGTGCCCAAATAGAAAGGGTGGAAATTGACGATAAATTAATCCCTTATTGTAATTTATTTAAACTGACTTTTCACTTTTTGCGAATCTTCGAAGATCCTGTCAACTAGGCGTTCTGTCCAAATTAGAGAATAATAGAATATTAATAATTATTAAATAACAAATATATTCCACGGTGGTTTTTTCCTGCTGCGAAAATTCGTTGTTTTTTTCTATACCTAACCATGTTCACGGGATACGAGGTAGGCTATAGTACTTCATCACAAGTCTTCGCTCTCTCAACTATGGTATCTTGCCAGCTGTGTGTGTACTCGTAATTAATGCTCTGACAACATCCGTGGCTTCTTGACCCACTCTTTTGTATTCGGTGCATGCTAGTTATCTGGCCATCGCAATCCACCCACCGCGTGGCTCCAGTGAGGTTCCGTCATTTAGAAGACCTCA
Organism: Meconema thalassinum; assembly: GCA_946902985.2. NCBI lineage: Eukaryota > Metazoa > Arthropoda > Insecta > Orthoptera > Tettigoniidae > Meconema > Meconema thalassinum. The sequence continues at coordinate 52,034,296 of OX336393.1, forward strand.
CTATTCATAATATACTAGCAACCCACCCCGGCTTCGCCCTGGAACAGTTATGAATGCATTACGTGATAAGCACTTTCTTTCCGATGTCAATGATCTACGACCTATATCCTTGTTTCGTCTCGGCATGATGGATTAAAATCACTGACTGGAATATTAATTCTATTATCATGGAGATGCATGTGGAACGAATTTTTGTCAGACGTAATTTAAGAATGGCGAAGTGCATGAAACACAAAACCCTCTTCCGTCCAATCTTAACTTGACTGTTTATTTTTTGGAACGAAACGTTCACATGCGAAATGAAGGAAAGCTGAGTTACACTTCCGGGAAAACTCCAAACACAACCACTCTTCTCTGAAGTCTTAACTCAACACTACTTGACAGATTGCCCCTAGCTAGCTCGTAAACTGTCGCCTCAGTAATTGAGTGGTGATTGTAAAAACTTATAGTGGGCGATGTATTGAAGATAGAGATATGCTCTCCCGGACTTTTTTTGTAGAACTTTTCATGCTGAACATTGCTTACACTCATACTACTGTATATAGATATTTTTATTAAGTTTGCCCAGCGTGAACTTAAAAAGCGCACGGACTTCAGGTATGTTATCAACTTTTTCACTGAAATCGTTACTGCTTGTCTTCCTTTGATCATAAATGAATTATTTTCTACAGAAACCTTCCTCGAGATATCCTTTACAGAATGGTGAAAACCGCATCAAAATCCATCCAGAGGTTCACCCGTGACATCCAAAAACCGACAGTAGCGACACTCGAGCGCAGCAACGAGAGAGAGAGAGAGCGTTGCAGCAGAAAGAGAGAGAGCGTTGCAGCAGAAGAGAGAGAGGGCGTTGCAGCAGAAGAGAGAGAGAGAGCTCGTTGCAACAGAAGAGAGAGAGAGGGCGTTGCAGCAGAAGAGAGAGAGAGCGTTGCAGCAGAAGAGAGAGAGAGAGCGTTGCAGCAGAAGAGAGAGAGAGAGAGAGAGCGTTGCAGCAGAAGAGAGAGAGAGAGAGCTCGTTGCAGCAGAAGAGAGAGAGCGTTGCAGCAGAAGAGAGAGAGAGAGCGTTGCAGCAGAAGAGAGAGAGAGCGTTGCAGCAGAAGAGAGAGAGAGAGAGAGAGAGAGCTCGTTGCAGCAGAAGAGAGATAAAACGATATCATCCCCTGTCACTGTAACACTTTTCCACGAACGTCACTGAATGCCATCAATTTTAATTATTTGACGTTGTCACGTAAGAAAATAACTTCCAGTGCACGTCTTCAATGGGCCAATCAATACTGAAAGTAGACCCACCAATAAGAGTGTGGATGATGTAGTTGAGGCTGGAGGGGGGTGTTCTTCATAGAATAACTTGCGCCAACTTATAAAGGTCATCGTAAACATGAACCAGGAGAGGTATTCACACGGCTGCATGTGTACTGACTCGTTTGACGAACATAATGTCACACCTTGACTGGCCTACTAAATCACCGGATATTAATCCCATATAAACCGTTTGGAACAGTGGTTGAAACACGAAAATCGGCTTTCCCGCTCTTTGATGGCCCTACGGAGTCGTATCATCGGTGTGTGCCTTCAAATAGGTGCGACATCCACAGAGAATTGTGGATGCCCTCCTTCGCCGAACTTAGGCGGTGTTGCACAGTAATAGAGCAATGTTTCCAGAGGGGTAGTGGTGTCTATTTTTTTTCCTGCTGGCTTATTTTTGTAAGAGTATCATAATAATAATAATAATGTTATTGGTTTTACGTCCCTTTTAACTACACTGGCTTTTAGAGACGCCGGGGTGCCGGAATTTTGCCCCGAAGGGGATCTTTAACGTGCCAGTAAATCTACGGACACGGCTCCCTCGCATTTGCGCACCCTCAAATGCCAGCTGACTGCGCCAGGATACGAACCTGCAACCTTGGGCCCAGCAAGTGAGAACGTTACCCCTGAGCCACGCAGCCAGCCTGTAAGAGTATCCCCCTTCCAGATGCTCAAATCTAGTGGGACATGTTATGGCGAAAACCAGACCCCAGCTGAGTCCGTCATTGCTTCCACTTACTTCTGCCGGTCTCCTCTCCGTATTCTAACCTGTCGACCTCTCTTGGTCAACTCTTGTTCTCTTCCGACCCCGACGGTATTAGGGTATCCGAGGCCTAGGAAGTATTTCACTTTCCCGCCTTAATTGGCGCTTTTCTCATCTTTCCTGATACCCTCATTCTTCGAGGGGTCAGCCTTCTTTTTATTTTCATGTTATCTCCTGCCTTCTGCTCAAGGCCCTCAAGGAGGCAGGGTGTATGTAGCCCCTCCAATTCTGGTGCACCCTGGATTGTGCTACACCCTCAGGGGCTCACGGCTGGTGAGTTTGGGAGTTGGCGATCCCGAGGAATTCCTGAGCTGGGTCCATTTTGTCCCCTTTTTTTTCTCTGACCTTGAGGCAATCCCTCTCCTCTTTCCCTTTCCTATCTGCCTTTCATGGCTCTCCTTCCTTCCTAGTCGCTCAATCCTCATTCTTCGATGGTTGAGAGCATTTTTTCTTCCTGTCCTTTATTTGCCTTATTATTTCTTTATTTACCATTTCTTCTTCTAGTATGTAAGTTTGTAGTCAGTATTAGTTATAGTTTGTATTCTGATCTCATCTTTCACTATCACGCAAACTATTAGGGGCCGATAACCTAGATGTTAGGCCCCTTAAAACAACAATTATCATCATCATCATAATGTAAGAGTATCATACTTGTATTTATGTCAGGCATTGTGAATATTTTGAATAGATAAAAAGAATACCTCTGTTTATTTTCATTCATGTATTCAACCCTAGGTTTTACTGAAATCTGTCCGATGGTTGGCAACACTGCAATATGCGCGAGTAAGCTTATATGACCTGTCCATCAACAAGTAATCCCTGACCAGCGATGTGGGTTTTAGATTGGAAGTGTTTGGTTTATGACCGTAGATTCGGATGTTATTGCTGTCATGTTATGTGTCACTATAATTGTTCAGAGGAAGGATTCAACTTGCATCCTGCATTACATACATGGGCTAGTCACATGACCAATGAGTCGACGCTGATTGGCTCACTAATGCGCGACAGCTCGCTGTAATGTTCTGCCGGGTCACATAACTTAGGCCCCTTCTACTCATCCCAACTGTCAGTTCCCGTTACGTCCACCAGACTGTGCGGTATCTGCGGTGAGCAGCAGATGCAACTAATGCATACTTCACTGGAAAACTTTGTTTTTGTTGTTGCTCTAATTCGTGGATACAGCACGTCCTTTATTCTAGCATTTTCATAAGCTACTGTGCGTTTATTAATACTGAAATAAGCATACCCTTAGAGTGGGGGAGTCGACCTGAGGATCGAACTGAGGCTCCTGGGAGAGTCGGGAGTGTTGCTAGGGTAGGGGTGCTGAACTGAGGTTCCTGGGAGAGTCGAGTGTGTTGCTAGAGTAGGGGTGTTGAACTTAGGTTCCTGAGAGAGTCGAGTAGGGGTGTTGAACTGAGGTTCCTGAGAGAGTCGAGAGTGATGCTAGAGTAGGGGTGCTGAACTGAGGTTCTTGAGAGAGTCGAGTGTGTTGCTATAGCAGGGATATTGACCTGAGGCTCCTGAGAGAGTCCAGAGTGTTGCTATAGCAGGGATATCGACCTGAGGCTCCTGAGAGAGTCGAGAGTGTTGCTATAGCAGCAGGCGCGGATTCAGGGGGAGGGTCACGGGGGTCATGACCCCCCCCCCCCCCCAAACGGGAGACCAATTTTTTTTTCAAACTCCAAAAACGAAAACACAAGAACCAGACAAATAAAACTTAACGAATTTTAACTGAAAAACAGTTTTTTTTTTCATTTTATTCAATACTGAAAATATCTTTATTGCAATTATTATGTTCTGTTACAACTGTACATATTTACAACTTCATACCTGTTACATAAAGACGATTATTTATATAACTAAATCAACTCGTCTATTTCGTTCAGCAAACCTTGTGATTGCCGAATCGATGTCTATAGTGATGTCACGATGAATGTGCAGCAATGCACGGATAGAAATTTGGGGCTTTTTTTCGCACCGAAAAAATTTTGCCGACGTCCAAACTGCAAGCCTGATTGGCAATTTAAGCTGTGACTTTCTCCCTTTGTCGGTACCAACTCGACTTGCCGAAACTGTAACTTACCTTGATACTTTTCTCGAAGCTCGATGTAAAAGTCGCAAAACACGCCGTTGCAATTTCTACGAATATTTTTGGTGCGCTAAACGCATCAAATTTCTATCCATGTAGCTTGCAAAAAAAATTGGTCTGGTTTTGTACGTTTGGTAATTTTGTGATTGCGTTGTTAGTGATACAATTTCTCTTAACAATTTCGATTATCTGACCCCCCCCCCCCCCCCCAGCCAAACTCTAGATCCGCGCCTGTATAGCAGGGATATCGACCTGAGGCTACTGAGAGAGTCGAGAGTGTTGCTATAGCAGGGATATCGACCTGAGGCTCCTGAGAGAGTCCAGAGTGTTGCTATAGCAGGGATATCGACCTGAGGCTCCTGAGAGATTTGAGAGTGTTGCTATAGCAGGGATATCGACCTGAGGCTTCTGAGAGAGTTGAGAGTGTTGCTACAGCAGGGATATCGACCTGAGGCTACTGAGAGAGTCGAGAGTGTTGCTATAGCAGGGATATCGACCTGAGGCTCCTGAGAGAGTTGAGAGTGTTGCTATAGCAGGGATATCGACCTGAGGCTCCTGAGAGAGTTGAGAGTGTTGCTACAGCAGGGATATCGACCTGAGGCTCCTGAGAGAGTCAAGTGTGTAGCTAGAGTACGGGTACTGACCTGAGGTTCTTGAGAGAGTCGAGTGTGTTGCCAGAGTAAGGGTGCTGATCTGAGGTTCCTGAGTTAGTCGAATTTAGTGAAAGCTTGATGTAGCAGTGTCAGTGCGAGGACCTGGCCTCAACGCAGTACAGGAAAAAGCGCATGAGAAGCTACAACAGTAGGATTAGTTAGTTATTGTTGTTTTAAGGGGCGGAACTACGAGGTCATCTTCCCCGAAAAAAAGTAGGATTCTAGTTGTGGAACCTGAAGTGGTAAAGGCGGTAATGCGAGCTGGGGAGACTATATGGAATATCCAGAGAAGTACTGTGATTATCTGCTTGCAGAGTGTAGTGGCATCCTGCACGTAAATACTGTGTAAGTTCATTCACAAGTGAACCCCGAACCAATGTCTCTCCGATACTGTACTTGTGAATGCTCCTCGTGAGAAGAGCACTACGCCAGTGATGTCGGGAACATGTCTACGAGGTGCTGTTGTGTTTATCTGTCACTTCCTCCCGCTATCTCGCGCGTGGGTGTCGTCGAGTGCTAACCTCGCGTATTTGCGCTATTTCGGGCTCGCATGCGGTCGCTCCCACGCATGAGGCGAGCCAAGGTTACGACTCAGGTCGCACGCACTTGACTGGCAGGTCGAGGGTTGTGGGATCGTCTCCATACAGCTTCCCATCTGTACCCACTTCTCGCAGACACGGAGGGGAGCTCCTCTCATAATGAAGGGAAAGAAACCTTCAATTCCCCCCAGGGTCTCACATCTAGTGGGACGTGGGTTGGCGACCACGGGACCCCAGCTGAGTCCGGCATTGCTTCCACATACTTGTGCCACTCTGTCTTCTTTCCTGTCGACCTCTCTTGGTCAACACTTGTTCTCTTCCGACCCCGACGGTATTAGGGTATCCGAGACCTCGGGAGTCGTTTCCTTTCCCGCCTTAATTGGCCCTTCTCTCATCTTTCCTGATCCATCATTCTTCGTGGGATCGGCCTTCTTTTCATTATAGTTCATTTTCTCTTTTAAGATTCCTGCCCTGTTTTTATGAATTGGCTCACGGTGACTCTAAATCACTCTTTTTTTCTTTAACTCCACATTTTGTAAGTATTTTCAATCTCAATTGAATTTTGTAAGTACAGTATTTTGTATCGCAGGCTTCCACATATTGTGAGTATTTTGAATCTAGCATACATTTTGTAAGTATTTTGAACCTCAATTGCATTTTGTGCGTATTTTCAATTTCAATTGCATTTTGTTGAGTATTTCAAATCTACATTGCATTTTGTAAGTAATTTGAACCTAAACTACATTTTGTGCGTTTTTTTTTTCAATCTAAATTCCTCTTATGAGTATTTTCCTTCTAAATTACCTTTTGTTAGTATTTCCACTCTACATTTTGTGAGTCGTTTCAATCTGAGTTCCATTTTGTAATGTGCCCAACTGGTCACGGCAGTCTGGTATCGAACTCAGGGCCTTATCAGAGAAGACCAGGCAAATGGTTATGCCTAAGGTCGAACCAGTGGTCTCTAAGGGGGAGCCATTATATGGAACCCACAGAGCAATGAGAGGTCTACTGACACATAATAGTCTAGCGTGATTTCACGATTATTTAGGTGCAAATCATAGCAATTTAAAGGAAAAATTGTAAGCAAAATGCAAGGGAATGTACGTTTTCAGTGCATACGAAGTCGAAAGAGGCTAGTATTGAAGTCTGACAAATGACTTTAAAAAGTAGGCGGAGTAGCCCTGGCGCCTACGGAACTATTTCCGTCTAGGGCGGTCAGACAGCTCAAAATTAATGACCCGGGAATCCACCGGTCGACAACGAGCAAAGCTTTGGCGGGACCAAGCCCACAAGAAATTAATTAATTACAGATAAATGGAGCATTGTAATGCAATGAAACATACACACAGATGAATGTATTCACGGAGGAGTAATTTAGGAGTGGTTTTTCACCTAAAATTACGCCTATTTCTCAAAATGACCGCATTACAACCTAACTCACGCTCGAGAGCATGGATACTTTAACCAACCAGCGGGAAATCCCCACCGTAGCATCCCACGCGCTGAACTAAGGCAATTAATTGTAATTAATTGGCCGAAGCGATCGCCGGCACGCGAGTGTTTTTAAAACCTCCACGCCTAGATAAACAAGATGCAGTTGTTATTTCGGCTGAAGACGGAGTATTTCAAGAAGGGAGTCGCTCTCACGTGTCCCGTGAACTATTTTGTGCAAGAAACCAATATAAGGGAAGAGCACCCTACGCCAAGGGTCAGTTATGGTCAGTTATACGTCAGTTATGGTTCAGTTGGAAAGCAGTTGAAGACGTCAGACGGTCGCTCGAGTTGGAAGTTAGTCCTTTGTCTACAAGCGTTCTGCAGTAAGCACGCCAATTATTAAGATATCAGCGTACCGCCGTTGAAGAAAATGGAGGCAAATTGTAAGCTTCATCAGTGATAATGAAGTGCATAAGGTAACAAAGTGCAGATATTGCTTTATTATCTGACAGATATAAATTCGCTACAGCGAATAGGAACTGATAATGTTTGGAACAGTTCGTATACCGGAAGGTATTGTCAATTATATGACATCAGCATTAGGAGCACTCCAGTGATGGGAGAGTGGAAGTTATTGCCACCTATCCAGGACAGTGAGATGAACGGGAGTGCAGGGAACTAGGATCGAACATCTATAAAAACGCTACTAGATTTCACGGAGACCAGCGGTTATCATAAGTCATCGCATCTCTGAGGTCAAGCGTAGGTGAAATCCAGATTAAGGATCAACATGTGAAATGATAGATGAAGTGTATAAATTGTGAAATAATAATTTAAAGTGTTAATGTGTTTAATGTTTAATATTCAGTGTTTATCAGTGGTAAAGGCCACTTGTGGTAATATGTGTATCATGTGTAAAAAGTGTGAATCTCAGTGTTGTGTATTGGATATCATGATGGATTAAGTCAAATCATCATGGTAGAGCTCAGGCGGAGATACTGGTACTTTCCAGCCAGAAGGAAACGTGAGTAAAACATGCAAATAATAACATTATAATGGCATAGTTCACCATGTAACGATTAATCACTTTGAAATTAAAGAAGTAATAGTCACTTGCTGAACGAGTTTTCACCACTCGTCTTGAATAAAGTATGACTTGGAAGGTGATTTGCTTAGGACCATGTAGGTCAAAAATAGTGATGGATCTAAACGTTAAAATAATAATAATAATAATAACTGGGGTCGGCAACCATAAAGTAAGGGCAAAGTTGGCCTAAGTAATGTTCAAATTAGTGTCATGTCTAATTTAAGATACTGTCATTTGGTAAACAGTAAAGAATGTAGTGTGGAATATCGCGAATACGAGAGCTTTTCTCAGTGTCAGTGAAATTTTGAATGAATATGTGAAATTAAAGTAAGCCAGTATATTTATACATTTGTGTTAGGAGCTATGTAAAGCTTTGGCTTAAATAATATAACAGGAAGAACGCAGGCACCTTGATAATGGAGTCATATATGTGAAATATTGTTTAGCCGCATATAGCGTGCAGATTAACGTAGAATCCAGTGATTTACGTAAGATAAGCACGGGAAAGACTAGTATAGCTTGCGCGTGAGGTGAAAATGGGCTTAATCTTCGAGAAGTATCGCCTTTGTGCATACTGTATGTGTTACGCAGCGATTTGGATAGATTCTGTCTATTGCCAACGCTTGCATTGAATTATAGCCACTATGGACGCCCAGCGAGGCGCGGTGAGCATTTTTACTTATGGTCTGCCCGAGAGGTAGAATCATATTCGTCGACGAGGAACGTGGTTTCCAAATATATGTAAATGACAGCTGCTGATGATAACCATGGGGTTTCATTATGATGCGCGTCTTATAAGCCACAAAGTAATCACCTTAGAACGGCAATGCTATCATTAGAATTCCACCCCTGCCATGAATGTTTAATAGGAGCCATTTGAGCCCAAATACACTGTAAAGTTAGGTGTTAATTAATTAAATGACTCAATTACTTAGGATTATGCCTAGCGGATCTTTATTGTTATATAATTGTAAACAAGTGTGGCTTTGACGGTAGAGAGAGACAGGAAATGTAGACCATTTCCGTGGCAGCCATCTTGGAGAGCTGTCTGGAACTAATTTTATGACCTGCTGAGGGGAGAGAGGTCGCTCGACCGATCCCTTGTCAATTACGGTCACAATAGGACACTGAGAGGTCTCGGTATTCAATAATGCAATTAAAATATGAGTATTTTAGTGATGCAAATGGAATTAATTGGTGTATGGCAACTCACATATGTGGTTGAACCATAGAAATCAGATGATATTTGGCGAAGTTATCCTCTGAGGGGGAAGGCTGAACCAAAATAATGTAGGCATCTTCTTTAAAGTGCATTTTGCCAGTTTATGCTAATTTAGGAAAAACGGGTATGTGTTTTTCCCAGAACATGACACAGTTGTATCTATAATAAGCCCGACAAGACCCAGATAATCGTTATATGGTGAAACTATAAATATTCTATCCATGTTTATGTTTATTTTATGATTAAGAAGCATGACTCATTTTCCTAGAGCGTTCATAGGGATGGAAAGAAGGAAGATGATTCGCACGACACAACAAAATATTTGCTAATAAATGTAGGAAACATTGAAGTAATGCTAATTAAAGTAAATGTCGTAGAAGACGGAATAATGTCTTAGAAATTCATGTTTATGTGACATGTGGTTTTTGTGTTAAGATACTTCCATTAAATAAAATTGTGTCACATGACGGACACTATGAAAACCTTGTAATCTGAACTATTATTGACAGGATATTAGAAGTAGGTTTGAGTGCATTGTAGCGCTATTTTTATGGAGAAAGCTCACAGAGTAACCCTATTTATTTGTGGGAATTAATTGTAATTTGTCCTTTGTTTGTATTTGTTGTACAGCCATGATTTTAGACCAGTAAATATTTTATTCATAGGAATGTTGTGTATTTCCTGTAGAGTAGTTACCTGGTAGACTCAAATCCTGAACATGTGGTCGTATTGTGGGCATGAACGTCCCATACCTCGAAAGACCGTGAGCTAGTTGGGATACGAACACATGGTCCACATGGTGACAATCGGGTACATGGGGGAGTTGTCTCTGTACTTGGATTGAGTCACAGGTAATTACTTAAGTCGGTCAAGGTATTAATGGTAGAAGCAAATATAGCATAGAATTTAGGACAGAATAGGAAGACCGCATCCCATTTGTTAATAAGCCACCACATTAAAAATAATTGTTAATCCTCCATAAGACATGCTTATATAATTGTAACTTTCATAAACCATAGCCATAGATAACACATATAAAATAACATGACGCTGATATGTGGGGCCAGTTTAAAAGACAGGTAACCTCCACTTAAGCATCATGAGCATGGCATAAATAAGCATGTTGACTACCCTAATTTAACATGTCACCCATGAGTGGGCCACCATGACCCATAAGATTAACATGGCACCCACGTGTGATATGACATTAAAATTTAACATGGCATGGCCCAGCGTGGGGCATTCGGCAGTAAAAACCACTCCTTGGACAGTTTTAATAGTAAATTAGAATATGGCCGATGTCTTACGATGGCCACCATGGATGCATCTTAAAAATTAACATGGCGCCCGTACGTGGTTGGCTTATGGGATTTAGAAAAACCCCATAATAAATAGCATGGTTTTCATGGGGAAAACCATAGAAATAATTTTTTTTGCTCAAACTTGGTTTGAGCGATTGTGAGTCTTTCTAGATGATGTTCAGACGTCAGACAAATGTTGTCAGACGGGTACGAGGGTCTATACCCATTCCATAGTTAGTTTGACATTTTATAATATGTTGTTGTTGTTGTCGCGGGATCGGAATCTTTTCTTTCCAATAGAACGCGCCAGTGTCTTCAGCTAGGGCCTACCTGAATCTCAAATTAAGTAGTACAGGATGGCCGGAACGGAAGAGGTACTCAGGTGTATCGCCGAGTTAAGGGAACATTTCGATGTTACTAATGATAAAAGTAAGGAAGAATCCAAAGCATTTAAAGATGAGGTAAGCCAGATGTTGGCTACAGTCAATACTAGACTAGAGGCTAATCAAGCCGAAGTAAATACTAGACTAGAGGCTAATCAAGCCGAAATAAATACTAGACTAGAGGCTAGTCAAACTAATGTAAACACGCAGTTAGAATTAAACCTAGTAGAGGTTAATAAGAAAATGGACGACGTTAAAGAGTCTGTCCAGAGACAGGTAACTAAGAATATTGTTAGCGTGATCTCAGAAATGCAAAATGATAACGAAAAACGCTTTGAGTCTATTGAATTAAAATTAGAAAGCAATTTGCAAATGTGCAGAGAGTCACAGCGTGAAATTAACGATAATTTAAACAGTATGTCCCGGGAGCTTAAAGACATTCAAAGTCAGAATGAAGCTAACACGAAACGTCAGTTAGAACAATTTAACACGTTTACTCAGACCGTGGATCATAGGTTCGAGGATAATGAACTAAAATGGAATACGCGAATGGCAGGTTATGCCAAGGCTGTAGACGAAGCTTTAAAAAAGCAGGACCAGAATATCCTTGACCAATGCAAGGAAATGCAGGAAATAAAGACGTCTGATCGAGATAATAAGGAAATAATGTCTAATATGAAGATACAAGTTGGAAAGGTGCAGAAAGAGTTGGAACAAACTCAGAACGACTTAGCAGTTATCCATAAAAGACAGGACGAAGACCAAGGAGAAATCACAAAAATAAGGACTGAAATATCTCATATACAAGGTCACATTCAACGGGAAGTTACAGGCTTACGCGAAGAGTTAGAGCTTCGAGAAGGCTTAAAGACTGAAGCCAGTGATAAGACTCTTGCCGAAGTAAGAGAAAGTCTAGCAGGGGAAATTATCCACCTGAAGGAAAACCTTAAGGATAATAAAGAAAAGGTATTTTCTATGGCAGAAAGAAACCGAGATCGCCTAGAGAAAATAGAACGAGAGGTATTAGCTCGTTTGGAAAGGACTGAAAACAGGCACAGCCAGTTAGAAACGAGAATGATAGCGCAGGAAGAATCCATGTTGCGGAATCCTAGGTCTAGCGAAGGAAGTATAGACGAGAATAGGAGGAATAAATGGGCAGAGATAGAAATACAGCCCACTCCAAAGAATGCAGCAATGCCAAGTGACAGCCCGTATGCCACACCTGGTATGCCAATGGCTATGTCAACACCGCAGGAAAATGCTGTACAGAACCAAATAGTCACAGTTATAAGGGCTAGTGATGAAAAACCAAAGAAATACTCTGGGAGTAATTCTAATATGACACCCAAGTACTGGCTTAAAGAAGTTTCCGAGTACTTGAATGATGCGAAAGTACCGCCAGAGCGCAGGTTGAGAGCGATTGAAAAACTCACCGAAGGAGAGTGTGCTCTATGGTTTAGAAGTTTTAGGTACACGTTCGATACCGTTGAGGAATTTCGCCAAGCATTTTTAAGCAGGTATTGGAACGCGAGCGTACAACAAAATCTCAGACTGGACTTGTATTCCAGGCGTTACAGTACTAGTAACCCGACCAAGTACGGAGAGTTTTTTGTGAACCAATTATGCCGTTTTCGCGAGCTCGACGAAGGACTCAGAGAGTCAGACTTATGCATAGCAATAGCTAAGCAGCTGCCGTATGAAGTGCAGCGCCTGCTAATCTCAGCAAACGCAAAAACTGCAATCGATATGGAGGAGGTGCTGAGACAACTTGATTTAACCACAGTGCAGCACGCAAGACAAAGCCGACATGTGGAACAAGTTAATATGACGAATACGCCGATCGAGCCAACGAAGGTGCAGACGAAATGCAAGTCTACAAGCACCGAAACAGAAAAATCCGACTGGCAGCGCGAAGGATGCGAAAACCAAAATTGGAGGCCAGCGTATCGAGGAGGTTCGAACCGTGGTAACCGAGGAAGGAAAAACTGGAATCAGCGTGGTACCAGAGACCAGCAGCTGGATAACAGAAGAAATTACGGCCGAAATGGGAATAACCAAGGATGGAGATCCCAAGAGCAGAGTCGTGGGTTCGATGAAGAGGCGGAAGAACGCTATCATGCATCTTTAAGATACATGGAAGAGCGCGGAGATGATCCAAGACAATCGCGAGTTCACTGGGATGAAGCGATTCGAAATAGAAGGTCACCCGACATATATCAAAATGATGATGGTGCCAAAAGTCTGGAACTTCAACAGCATGAAGACAGGCAGAAGAACTCCACAAAGAATGGAGCAATTGAAAAAAAAAACACCAATTTTAAATGACCAGAGAGAGATAGGTTCAGGATGGAGTACAGTAAATGTTATTAACTGGATTGCCAAACCTGAGGAGCTTATCGAAGACCTCGATGAAAGAACGGTCAATGTAAGAAGGGAACTACCTATTATTATTGTAAACATTGCGGGAACGAAAGTAAGAAGTCTCATCGATACAGGATCAACAGTGAGTTTGATAACCCAGGCATTATACAATGAAATCCAGAGTAAAATCCACGTATTGAAAATACCCATTTCAAGCGTGAAAATAAAAGGTGTCATACCAGACAAAGTTATGATATGCAGATACCAAGTATTTTTAGATCTGCAGATAGGGAACTCTACATTCTCACAGAGCTTCCTACTTGTAAATAAGCTGCCATATAACCTTATTGTGGGGATGGATTTCATAAGAGAGTATAAAGTTATTATAGATCTCTCGCAAGACATTGTAATGTTTCGCGCAAGTGAGGGAAAGGAAGACTTAGAACTCTCATTAAGGCATAATGAAGCGAGACAAGAAGAATACGTATGGCATACATACGGAGATATGACTGGGGAGGCAGTGTCGACAATAGAAGATATTGAGGAAGAGTTGGCAACACTGGCCGCAGACATTGAAAAGGATCTCAAACCAAAATTTGAAGAATGCCTGGAAGAGAAGATTGAGGAAGCTAAATTTGGTCCAGAATATAAGAAAATGCTAAGGGAACTACTATTCGAGTATAAAGGAGTCTTCGATTCGAGACCTGGCCGGATCAAGAATTTCCAGTATGCGTTTCAAGTCAGCGATTGGACGCCATTCAAACAGAAGCCGTATCCTGTAGCTGAGAAACATTATTTAAAGGTCAAAGAAGCGATACAGGAAATGCTAGAAGCAGGCGTCATTGTAAAGACAGCCACACCTTATGTCAGCCCACTGGTAGTTGTACCGAAACAGGATGGAAGCGTGAGGATATGCCTGGACCTACGAAATTTGAATTCCAAGGTTATACCGGAATTTGATACAGTTCCACCCATTAAGGAGGTACTCAGAAGGTTCAAAGGAAAGACTGTATTCTCAAATCTTGATCTAACGGCAAGTTTTCACCATCTTGCTCTGGAAGAGAAAACAAGTCTGTTAACCGGATTTTTATTTGACCAGCACACGTACTCCTACGTCCGTCTTCCATTTGGATTAAAAACAGCAGGTTCAGCGTTGATACGAGCGCTAGATAGGAACCTATCCGAAGAAGTAAAAGCTACAACCATATGCTACGTAGATGATATACTACTGACCTCTGAAACAGTTGAAGAACATGTCAGAGATCTACGCAAGTTGTTATATGACCTAAGTCAGGCTAACTTCAAGGTCAATATAAAGAAGTCTAACTTTGCTCAGAGAGAAGTTAAATTTCTAGGTCATGTAATCGATGCACAAGGAGTCAGGCCTAATCCGGGAAAACTGGAAGTCATAAAACGTTTCCCGAGACCAACGAAGGTGAAGAACGTCAGGCAATATCTGGGCGTTATTGGATTCTTTTCGAACCATTATCCGAAGTACACCGAGACTGTAGCACCACTCCAAGACTTACTTAAAAAGGGAGGAAGATGGCGATGGACGGAGCAATGCGAGGAAGCCTTCGTGAAATCTAAACAGATGCTGTTAGATTATGTAAAATTGGGATATCCTGACTACACTCAGAAATTTATCATCCAGACTGACGCATCCTTCGTAGGCATTGGAGCTATGTTGTATCAGGAAAATAAGGATAGGCCAGAGGAGAGAACTTATATCGCATTCATCAGTAGAAGGTTGAGGCCTAATGAAAAGAATTATACGGTCACGGAGATCGAATTACTTGCGATACTGTATGCATTACAGTATTGGCACAAGCTGATTTATGGTTTTAGAATTATTTTGAGAACAGACCATAAAGCCCTAACGTTCCTGCTGAAAACTGACTTGTCGAGTCAAAGACTGACAAGGTGGTCCCTGTACATACAACAATTTCAAGTGGAAATAGAATATTGCCCGGGGAAGGACAATATCATACCTGATTTGCTAAGCAGATACCCTACAGCAGAGGAAGAAGAAACTCTAGCTATTGAAATAGAAGATAGAGATCAGAAGACCTTAGATGATCTGAGGAACATCACCGTTTTTCAACGTGAAGATCCCTGGATACGGTTGATGATAAATTACTTCGAGGGAAAGCTGGATAGAGGAACCCCGATGTATGTAGAAGCTGAAGCACTTTCAACGGAATATCTATGGTTTAACCAGATGCTACATAAATGGAGCGACTCTGACCACACAAAACCTAGGATTGTTGTACCACCAGCATTGCAGAGAAGGCTAGTATGGCTAGCACACCGAGCTTTTGGACATTCAGGTGTAGATAAGACTGTTGCCCTACTTAAAGAGGCGTTTATTTGGCCTAAACTTAGAGAAACAGTCAGAAATACTATCAGGACATGTGATATGTGCCAACGAGTAAAGCCTAACTCGTACTTAATGAGGCAGAAACCTATACCACTCTTACCAGAGAAGCCATGTCAGCTCCTGGCGCTGGACAACTTTGGGCCCCTGCCTAGAGCTAGAAGAGGAAATAAACACATCCTAGTTGCACTAGACGTGTTTTCCAAAATGGTAGTCCTGTGTCCAATTCAGAAAACCAGTACAAAACAAGTACTTAAGAGGCTGAAGGAAAGAATCATTCCTATATTAGGACAGCCAGAAAACATCTTATCGGATCACGGAAGCTGTTTTACCAGCGTAGAATTTCGCAGGGAGTTGGAAAATCTGGGCATAAGACAGATTTTGTCCACGGTTAGGCACCCGGAGTCGAACTCAGCTGAGAGAGTTATGAGGGAGGTGCAAAAATACATGAAGATATACTGCTCCACTGAGAATTGGAAATGGATTGACGTGCTTGAGATTATTGAATATTGTATCAACAATACTGTGCACGAAGCTACAGGAGAGGTGCCAGTGAGCCTACATCTCGACAGAAGACCCGAGAGGCCATGGAATAATGTCATCCAGACACCCGTCGATGCACAACTTGGACGTGAGTTGAGAATCCAGAGGACGTTCGAGTATCTCAAGAAACAAGCAGATAAACGACAGCGGAGAAACAGGAGGAAACGCTATCATAGACCGCTACTCGTGGGAGAATACGTCTTATTGAAAAAACCCGCCAGTTCAGATCCAGAGAGCAGGAAATATAAGAAATTTCAGCACGCTTATCTCGGACCCTACCTGATTATAAGGGATCTGCAGAATAACGCATATCGGATTAAAGATGAGGCAACAGGTAGAGAAGTTGTGGTAAATGCCGCTAATCTGAAGTTATATAGTCCACCAGAAGACTATGAAGCGAGAGAAGAGCAAGCTACACACATCCAAGTGAACGAGGAATCATTACGTATGCACGGAAAGGTTCTGGAGAAAAGCTTGCAGGCTCGAGAAGGGTCGAAGAAAAGAAAACAGCTCGCCAGCCCAGCGGACACGAGGGGAGAGTGCAGCTGTCGACTGCAGGAGTTTTACGACCAGTTGAAGGGAGCCGCTGTGGAGTTAGAGGAGATGAATGAACAATTGAGACAGGAAAACGAAAGTCTACGAGACAGCAGACAAGAGTGGAGTGGGAAAACGTGAAAGCCCATTGCCGAGAGCAATGACCGCTTAAAGCAAATACTGCAAGGAGTTGATACCAGCTGATAGGCCCGAAAAATTCACTTATGAAATGAATTTTTCGAACTTAGCAGGAGAAAGATGTGCCCAACTGGTCACGGCAGTCTGGTATCGAACTCAGGGCCTTATCAGAGAAGACCAGGCAAATGGTTATGCCTAAGGTCGAACCAGTGGTCTCTAAGGGGGAGCCATTATATGGAACCCACAGAGCAATGAGAGGTCCACTGACACATAATAGTCTAGCGTGATTTCACGATTATTTAGGTGCAAATCATAGCAATTTAAAGGAAAAATTGTAAGCAAAATGCAAGGGAATGTACGTTTTCAGTGCATACGAAGTCGAAAGAGGCTAGTATTGAAGTCTGACAAATGACTTTAAAAAGTAGGCGGAGTAGCCCTGGCGCCTACGGAACTATTTCCGTCTAGGGCGGTCAGACAGCTCAAAATTAATGACCCGGGAATCCACCGGTCGACAACGAGCAAAGCTTTGGCGGGACCAAGCCCACAAGAAATTAATTAATTACAGATAAATGGAGCATTGTAATGCAATGAAACATACACACAGATGAATGTATTCACGGAGGAGTAATTTAGGAGTGGTTTTTCACCTAAAATTACGCCTATTTCTCAAAATGACCGCATTACAACCTAACTCACGCTCGAGAGCATGGATACTTTAACCAACCAGCGGGAAATCCCCACCGTAGCATCCCACGCGCTGAACTAAGGCAATTAATTGTAATTAATTGGCCGAAGCGATCGCCGGCACGCGAGTGTTTTTAAAACCTCCACGCCTAGATAAACAAGATGCAGTTGTTATTTCGGCTGAAGACGGAGTATTTCAAGAAGGGAGTCGCTCTCACGTGTCCCGTGAACTATTTTGTGCAAGAAACCAATATAAGGGAAGAGCACCCTACGCCAAGGGTCAGTTATGGTCAGTTATACGTCAGTTATGGTTCAGTTGGAAAGCAGTTGAAGACGTCAGACGGTCGCTCGAGTTGGAAGTTAGTCCTTTGTCTACAAGCGTTCTGCAGTAAGCACGCCAATTATTAAGATATCAGCGTACCGCCGTTGAAGAAAATGGAGGCAAATTGTAAGCTTCATCAGTGATAATGAAGTGCATAAGGTAACAAAGTGCAGATATTGCTTTATTATCTGACAGATATAAATTCGCTACAGCGAATAGGAACTGATAATGTTTGGAACAGTTCGTATACCGGAAGGTATTGTCAATTATATGACATCAGCATTAGGAGCACTCCAGTGATGGGAGAGTGGAAGTTATTGCCACCTATCCAGGACAGTGAGATGAACGGGAGTGCAGGGAACTAGGATCGAACATCTATAAAAACGCTACTAGATTTCACGGAGACCAGCGGTTATCATAAGTCATCGCATCTCTGAGGTCAAGCGTAGGTGAAATCCAGATTAAGGATCAACATGTGAAATGATAGATGAAGTGTATAAATTGTGAAATAATAATTTAAAGTGTTAATGTGTTTAATGTTTAATATTCAGTGTTTATCAGTGGTAAAGGCCACTTGTGGTAATATGTGTATCATGTGTAAAAAGTGTGAATCTCAGTGTTGTGTATTGGATATCATGATGGATTAAGTCAAATCATCATGGTAGAGCTCAGGCGGAGATACTGGTACTTTCCAGCCAGAAGGAAACGTGAGTAAAACATGCAAATAATAACATTATAATGGCATAGTTCACCATGTAACGATTAATCACTTTGAAATTAAAGAAGTAATAGTCACTTGCTGAACGAGTTTTCACCACTCGTCTTGAATAAAGTATGACTTGGAAGGTGATTTGCTTAGGACCATGTAGGTCAAAAATAGTGATGGATCTAAACGTTAAAATAATAATAATAATAATAACTGGGGTCGGCAACCATAAAGTAAGGGCAAAGTTGGCCTAAGTAATGTTCAAATTAGTGTCATGTCTAATTTAAGATACTGTCATTTGGTAAACAGTAAAGAATGTAGTGTGGAATATCGCGAATACGAGAGCTTTTCTCAGTGTCAGTGAAATTTTGAATGAATATGTGAAATTAAAGTAAGCCAGTATATTTATACATTTGTGTTAGGAGCTATGTAAAGCTTTGGCTTAAATAATATAACAGGAAGAACGCAGGCACCTTGATAATGGAGTCATATATGTGAAATATTGTTTAGCCGCATATAGCGTGCAGATTAACGTAGAATCCAGTGATTTACGTAAGATAAGCACGGGAAAGACTAGTATAGCTTGCGCGTGAGGTGAAAATGGGCTTAATCTTCGAGAAGTATCGCCTTTGTGCATACTGTATGTGTTACGCAGCGATTTGGATAGATTCTGTCTATTGCCAACGCTTGCATTGAATTATAGCCACTATGGACGCCCAGCGAGGCGCGGTGAGCATTTTTACTTATGGTCTGCCCGAGAGGTAGAATCATATTCGTCGACGAGGAACGTGGTTTCCAAATATATGTAAATGACAGCTGCTGATGATAACCATGGGGTTTCATTATGATGCGCGTCTTATAAGCCACAAAGTAATCACCTTAGAACGGCAATGCTATCATTAGAATTCCACCCCTGCCATGAATGTTTAATAGGAGCCATTTGAGCCCAAATACACTGTAAAGTTAGGTGTTAATTAATTAAATGACTCAATTACTTAGGATTATGCCTAGCGGATCTTTATTGTTATATAATTGTAAACAAGTGTGGCTTTGACGGTAGAGAGAGACAGGAAATGTAGACCATTTCCGTGGCAGCCATCTTGGAGAGCTGTCTGGAACTAATTTTATGACCTGCTGAGGGGAGAGAGGTCGCTCGACCGATCCCTTGTCAATTACGGTCACAATAGGACACTGAGAGGTCTCGGTATTCAATAATGCAATTAAAATATGAGTATTTTAGTGATGCAAATGGAATTAATTGGTGTATGGCAACTCACATATGTGGTTGAACCATAGAAATCAGATGATATTTGGCGAAGTTATCCTCTGAGGGGGAAGGCTGAACCAAAATAATGTAGGCATCTTCTTTAAAGTGCATTTTGCCAGTTTATGCTAATTTAGGAAAAACGGGTATGTGTTTTTCCCAGAACATGACACAGTTGTATCTATAATAAGCCCGACAAGACCCAGATAATCGTTATATGGTGAAACTATAAATATTCTATCCATGTTTATGTTTATTTTATGATTAAGAAGCATGACTCATTTTCCTAGAGCGTTCATAGGGATGGAAAGAAGGAAGATGATTCGCACGACACAACAAAATATTTGCTAATAAATGTAGGAAACATTGAAGTAATGCTAATTAAAGTAAATGTCGTAGAAGACGGAATAATGTCTTAGAAATTCATGTTTATGTGACATGTGGTTTTTGTGTTAAGATACTTCCATTAAATAAAATTGTGTCACATGACGGACACTATGAAAACCTTGTAATCTGAACTATTATTGACAGGATATTAGAAGTAGGTTTGAGTGCATTGTAGCGCTATTTTTATGGAGAAAGCTCACAGAGTAACCCTATTTATTTGTGGGAATTAATTGTAATTTGTCCTTTGTTTGTATTTGTTGTACAGCCATGATTTTAGACCAGTAAATATTTTATTCATAGGAATGTTGTGTATTTCCTGTAGAGTAGTTACCTGGTAGACTCAAATCCTGAACATGTGGTCGTATTGTGGGCATGAACGTCCCATACCTCGAAAGACCGTGAGCTAGTTGGGATACGAACACATGGTCCACATGGTGACAATCGGGTACAGTAAGTATTTTCAGTCCAGCTTAATTTTCGTTCTGGTTTCCATTTCATTGTCATTTTCGCTATCGCCCAGATCATTAGGGGCCGATAACCTAGATGTTAGGCCCCTTAAAACAACAATTATCATCATCATCAAACCTTCAATATTTAATCAAAAATAGTTTTATGATTACTAAAGAAAAGAAAAGGAAGGGAAGGGGGGATAGGGAAATCATGACATCACCTCTTGAGTTGCGGCTGTCACCCCGTTCGCCGTTCAGTGTGCCCCCATCTGCTTCGGGTTAGAATTCAGAGAAACTTTTCTTGACCCCTGATTTGTTTTGTAATGTTTTTCCTTTGCATGACAGATCTTATTGCGCATTAATCACATTATCCTGATTGATTCTGGATCTCATTTTCAATTTTAACAGCAGTTCCATGAAGAACTAAAGCCTATTTTCATATATCCTACTTATAATTGCCACTATCAACATACAACATTTCAGTTTGACTGCTGTAATAGATTCGTAGATATTGAGTACCGTCTAAATATTTCGGATGGTCGCCATGTTGGTTTGTTATATGTACAGGCCATAGAGTTATGTACCATTAAAGGAAAATTATTGCGTAGGTTCATTATTCAAACTTTCACTTCCATCGCATGTTTATGACACAAGAAATAAAAACTTAATTTTAAAACTTTGCACAGCCGCCATCTTTAGGTTATGTACACAATTGAACTAATGCCAGTGCATTACAATGTGTATAAACATTTAATATACCATATTTCACTCCACTCAGATGGTTAAATCGCGAAAAAAGTCTATTAAAATGTTTCAACTTCGCTTGGCCGCCATGTTAATTTTGTGCTCTACAGGTTTTGGAAACTTACAACTATAAACTTTTAGTAGTGCCCTGTATCACCGCACCAAATTTCAGGGTGATATCGGAACTAATTTCGGAGATATTGAATGCTGGTTAAATATTTCTCACAGCCGCCATGTTGGATTGGTAATAATAATAAGAAGAACAATAAGAAGAATATCGTATGGCCTCGGGTGCCGGGTGCAAGCTTTGTTAATTGACACCCAGAGATTAGCTTGCATGTCGAATTTCGTCGTTCCTTTGAACCCTATGGAAGTCAAGGAGGTTAGATATCTAAGCTCCTTCACACTACAGCGCTTTCTAGTAGAGAATGGAGGAACTTGATATTGGCGGATAATTTCGAGATTAATTTTGCCATTGAACACGGCCTACAGAATTCAAATGGGTTCTTTAACATGCCAACAACGTATGACATCCATGTCGTGATTTTTGTCGCCTTTCAAAAATCACTTACCACGGCCAGGGGCGAACCTGCAAGCTTGGGGTTGGTAATCCGACACGATAACCACTCACCCACCGTGGCATGTATGTTGGATTGATGAGACGTAATAAAATTTGAAGGGCACGGTCGGGGTCGGCCAAAATGGTGCTATGACCTTCCCGAGTTTCATTGAAATCGCCCCAGCTGTTTAAAAGTTATTGGAGGGACACTCACACACACGGACAAAAGGTGATCTCATAAGCCTTTTTTTTCTTCATAAAATGAAAGTAGGCTAAAAATTAAATAAGCTGTTTATTCTTTGTTTATTTGCTCGCCGTGAAAAATTCTACTTTGTCTTGCATTAATTTTGTCCTTATTATGAAGTAATTATATTTCAATCGGTTTTCAAGAGGCTCGTTTCTTATCAAATGTTTCATTTCTTATTATTGCGTCATTAAAAAGAGCTGCCATTACGGTAACAGATGGGGCGCCAGCACCTTGCCCACTGAGCTGCGGGAACCACAGGTCAGCTGCTCAGCTCGAAACACACAAAGAGTGTAGACGCTGCACTCGATGTTGCCCATTGTGCGACGTTGCCAAGTTTCCACGGAATTACAAATGCCCACAGGGGCTTAAAGGTTGGTTTGCGCCCACAGGTATCTTACCTCATATTGCTCCCCATACCCACCCCCATGCGTGGTTTGATTTTCTATCTCTTATTTTCCGACACCCTGTATATTGATTGATTGATTGATTGATTCATTGATTGAATCCTCACCAAAAATATGGACTAGCGAGCAAATAATAGTTTCCATTTTGACCCAACGGGACGGCACGGCCCAGCACGATACAAGTACGAGTAGTAAGTTGCTTGACCGCGGATATCCCAAATGCGTTAACCGAGAGAGACGTTCTTAACATTTCTGAGACCACCCTGATGCCACACTGAATACCTGAGCAACATTAAATAGAATATAAGGTGCGTTCAAAAAGTAACGAGCTGGAGGCTGGAATGCGCAAACCGGTGATGACATCGGCTAATGGTGGAGTGTGTAACGAGGTGTGGTTCCAACCAGAGCGTGGAAGGTCACAGCCCGTTGTTGGAGGGCACGCGTGCACGTCACGTGACGATACAAAGCGAGCAGCAGCACGCATCAATCGTCCAACACTGCCAGTCGCATTGCAAACAGTGACATGGAGGCGTCAAACGAAGAGCAAAGAGGTGTTGTTCGGTTTCTGACAGCGGAAGGAGTAGGGGGAACGGACATTCATCGCCGAATGTCACAAGTGTACGGCGAACACTGCATGTCCCTTGCAAGGGTCAAGGCGTGGCACAAGCGCTTCAGGGAAGGACGGGTGTCGTTAGCCGATGATGCCCGGTCTGGGGCACCCCCCTGCAGTACAGATGAGAACCTCCAGCTGGTTGATGCACTCATTACCCAGTACCGCCGAGTGACAGTGAATGCCATAGCCGCCGTGGTCGGATTGAGCGTCGGAAGTGTGCACACCATCATGAAGGAACGACTGCACTTGCGCAAAGTGTGCGCCCAATGGGTGCCCCACCGTCTTCAACCAAACCAGGAAGCATGTCGAATGGCCCACTGTCTTGGTCATCCGCTGCGCTATGCGAGGGAAGGGAATGGGTTCCTGGCACGAGTGGTGGCTGGAGATGAGTCATGGTGTCATCACTTCGAACCAGAATCCAAACGACAAAGCCTCCAGTGGAAGCATCCAGGGTCACCACCACCCAAAAAGACAAGGCCATCCACACGAGTGCAGGAAAGGTATCCTCCGGCTCGTTCCTTTTTAACGCACCGTATATATTAATAATGTTACGGCTGTGAGTTTGTTTCATCGCTCGCCGCATGAGTCACAACTGCCCCCGGGCTGGGCTGTGCTCTGCCTCAGTGTATTGCGTGCGCCTTACGCAACAGGACTACTAGGACAAAGGGATGGTCCAGAATATTCGTGACCCAGCCAGTGATGGAAACCTCGAGAAGCCGTGAACCCTGGATGGGTCTAGAAGCATTTATTGAGTCACCGGCCTGCTATATAAGAGCGACCTATCAAGCAGTGTGTGTGTGTTTTTCGAGCTAGTGCGAGCGCTTACCTTGAGCGACAGTTGTTGGCGACGTGACTTGCGAAACCCCCAGTGAAGCTGATTCTCTTGACAGCGAGGGAGTGAGAAGCATACAGGGGACTGCCTGTGTTTTGAGCGAGTGTGATTTCACTTAGCGACAGAGGTATTGTGGCGAAGTGCCGTTCGAGTTACGAAATCCAGTGACATTGTTTCCCAGCTTGTGGACAGCGAAGCAGCGTGTAGCAGGTTATCGTAAGTAACTGTAGTTTGTGTACATAATGAAGAAGTGCAGGTATTCCTAGGACACGGGTCTCATTAGTGGAGGATTAACTGCATGACTAAGTGAAAGGGGCAAGAGCGCTCCATAAGGAAGAGACTTGAGGAAACTGGAGTAAGGTTCTAATTGCTTGTATTTGATGTTGAGTGGTGTATCTTTCTGGCCGCAATAAAGTTAATTATTTCTTTAAAGGAACAATCTGTGTTGTGCTTCAACCCACATTAATCCAGTTAACAAAAGTGCCACTAGGGGGGTGGCACGTTATAATAATAATAATAATAATAATAATAATAATAATAATATAATAATAACAATAATGCAACCTGCATGTTCTTCTCTTTCATTATCATATCTCTCTCTCTCTCTCTCTCTCTATATATATATATATATATATATATAGTGCAAAAGAGCGGTTTGCATGCATAAAATGCTTCTCCTCAGCCCTATGCACGTAATCTTAAAATAAACAGTCGATCATTCCGTCAGAATTGCTGAAATAGCAAGGGATTCACCGCTCACCAGGCATGCTTTTTACGTGTGGATAGTCAAGTCAAACCTGCATCTTTCGTGTTACTCTTAAAACAGGGATGTCCAATTCATTTTACTGAAAATGAAAATCCACTGCCTATTCCAGTCGTCCAGCCGGGTTAGGGATGGAATGAATGAAGCCCCCCTACCTAGCGGCGAGGATATGAACTGTGCCGTCTGCCGAAGCCTGTCTCACTCCTCAGGGGCAATGATTAAATGAATCACAGATGAAATGAAATGATAGTGGAGAGTGTTGCTGGAAAGAAAGTTTTGACAGGTAAAACCCGGAGAAAAGCCTGTCCACCCCCGCTTTGTCCAGCACGATGGCTTCGGTGGCGTAGTTGGTAGTGTGCTGAGCTTCTAAGCCCAAGGTCGCGGGTTCAAACCCGGCCAAAGTCGTCGGATCTTTTAAGAGCGTTAAAAATCCCTCGGTATGCCTTCCTTTGGAGGGGAAGTACAGCCGGTGGTCTCATGTCATAGATTTATGTCATGGAAAAGAACCTTCCACTAATTACACTTGTGTGAAGCCAAAATGTGTAGGTTAAAATTGATAATGCTCTATTAGTACCAACGTTTCCGCCAGGTGCTGATTGTGATGCCATCTAGTAACCAAGCTAGGTGTCGTGGACGGTATCAAAGTTAGGAACTACAGTACTTGAAATTACTGTCTGCAGTCCTTACTTGAAATAAAACAGGTAACACACACTAATACAGCCATCACAATTAACACCGGTGATAAGACAGATTCAACACACACCCAAAGTACACGGGGCTACATGACCGCGTTGTCGCAGCCCCTAAACTGAGGAACCGACCATTTGTCCTGCACAAATCTCACATGGACTGACCGGGATTTGAACCACGGACCCAGCAGTGAGAGGACGGCGTGCTGCCGCCTAAGCCACGAAGGCTCAATTGCTTTTACTCTAGATTAAAGATACTATTCCACAAAATGTTAAATTTTCTGACAGTCAAAACTTTTAATTAAAACACCATTATTCTGGTTCGTGCAACTGAATTTGAATGAAAGTGCTCGCGAGTACTCTATGACGGGAGCACCAAATTCCATTTAAAGAGCGCCAGGTTGAGGACGCCTGGACTAATTCCTTCCGTCGCTGAGGGGCACTTAGTGAGGGTGGAGTGATAATCTGCAAAACATCCACGTCAAAGCCGACCAGGTCAACAGCGCACTGTTAACCGTCAATACATCTGTCGCCTTATAATGGTGAAGCCAAACTGTTGGCGTAATTGAAACGGAAGCCATACTACGAGTGAATGGTAGGAAGCGTGGACCATTAGGGGCAATCTGTTGCTCACATGGGTGTATCTACACCAGGCCTGAAGTATGTTTGCACAGTATACAGAGATTTTTTCAATTTCCCCTCAATTACCGAGGACGCATTGTGCTTCATTCAGTGCCACTGTTAGCAGTAACATTTTAACCTAAAGGGAAATAAATTGTGGAGCTTTACAACATGATGATGATGATGGTAATTTTTGTTTTATGGGGCCTGACATCTAGGTTGTCGGCCCCTAATGGTTTAGGTGATAGTGAAAGATGAGATGAGAATGAAAACTATAACTAATACTAACTACAGACTTACATACTAGAAGAAGGAATGGTAAACAAATAAAGGATAAGGAAATAAAGGACAGGAAAAAAGGAAATGCCCTCAACCCTCGAAGAATGAGGATGGATGGACTTGGAAGGAAGGAGAGCCATGAAAGGCAGATTGGAAAGGGAAAGAGGAGAGGGCCCACCCAAACGTCAGTGGAAAATGGGGGGAAAACGCACCCCGCTCAGGAATCTTCCGGGATCGCCAAATCCCGAACTCACCAACCGTGAGCCCCTGAGGGTGTAGCAATATCCAGGGAGCACCAGAAGTGGTGCCTCTTTCAGGGCCTAAAATAGAAGGCAGGAGATAACATGAAAAGAAAAAGAATGTTGACCCCTCGCAGAAGGAGGGTATCAGGAAAGATGAGACAAGGGCCAAATAAGGCGGGAAAGGAAGAGGCTCCCTAGGTCTCGGATACGCTGATACCGTCGGGGTCGGAAGAGAACAAGAGTTGACCAAGAGAGGTTGACAGTAAAGACGATGGAGAGGAGCCCGGCACAAGTGGAAGCAATGGCGGACTCAGCTGGGATCCCGTGGTCACCAACCCACGTCCCACTAGATGTGAGCCCCTGGGGGGTTCAAGACAACAATTTTCTATGAAATGTGAAGATGATTGTTGTTTTAATAAGTGAAACTTCGAGGTCATCTGCCCCTTTCCATTAAGTGTTATCAACAAAAATACTTGCATCTCTTCTTCTTAATGCTTCGTTTATTTTAAGGCTCTCAATTTTTGACAAAGCTTAACACGCATTGAGTTAAAAATAGGTTTTAAACAAGTAGTTCCGTGAAGAACTATACTGCCTATTTTCATATATCCTACTAATGTTACTTGCATCTATTAACATACACAATTTCAGTTTGATTGCTGTAATAGATTCGTAGATATTGAGAACCGAATAAATATTTCGGATGGTCGCCATGTTGGATTTTATATATGTAGGTCCTAGAGTTATGGACTGTTGCATGCAGATTATTGTGTACGAGTAGTATTCAAACTTCAATCGCATAATTAGGACACAAGAAGTAACAAGGAGATTTTAAAATTTCGCACAGCTGCCATCTTGAGGTTATGGAAACAATTGAAATAAATTAGATGTCAGTGGATTACCATTTGTATAAGGATTTACTGTACCAAGTTTCACTGCACTCGGATGGTTAAATTGAGAGAAACGTCCATGTGAATATTTATACTTCGCGTCGCCACCATGTTGGATTTGTGATCACCAGGTTATTGAAGTCCTATAGGTGAACTTATGTTCATAGCCCCTATAAACATAAAAAAATTCAGTTTGATTGCTATAATAGATTCGTAGATATTCAGAGCCGTCTAAATATTTCGGATGGTCGCCATGTTGGATTGTTAAATGTATAGGCCATAGAGGCATGTACCATTAAAGGAAAATTATTGCGTAGGTTCATTATGCAAACTTTCAATTCGATTGCATGACTACATTACAAGAAAAAAAACTTAATTTTAAAATTCGCACAGCCGCCATCTTGAGGTTATGTAAACAATTGAACAAAATTAGATACCAGTCATTACAATGTGCATAAATATTTCCTGTACCAGATTTCAGTGCGTTTGGAACATTAAATCGCGAGAAAGGTGTATTTAAAGTTTTCAAATTCGCTTGGCCGCCATGTTCGTTTTGTAGTTAACCGGTTTTTGAAAGTCTTATAGATGGACTTCCAGTAGTGCCCTTTACCTCCGTACAAAATTTCAGGGAGATACCGCTAATAGTTTCAGAGATATAGAATGCCGGTGAAATATTTCGCACATCCGCCATCTTGTTTTATGTAAACAATTGAACGAAGTTAGATGTCGGTGCATTACAATGTATATAAACATATACAGGGTCTTTCATATAAAATGAGAGCGCCAAGCGGCGGCTTTGTTAACCGCTGCTGCGGTCACCTTGGCCGAGCTTTTGGCACGCCAAGGCCCCCTGCTTTAAGCATGTGTACAATGCTGAAATCTTACTTTAGTTAGTTAGTTATTGTTGATGAAACCGAAACCCCTATAGTATTGAAAGCGCGCGCATAGTACATACGATGGCTGTTTTTTTTTTTCAAGTTCCGATGGACTGTATAAAAATAACAGATTGACATTACCAAACTTGACCTTGCAATAAGCGTGCAGGTGCTCAGTCGCCAGTCTAAACCTCAAGTACTAACATGGTGAGACAGTTATCATTGCAACATCGTATTTTTTATGTAAAACTTATTTTAAGTACGAGTCGGCTCGGCGGGTACGTGATGCATTTGTTCAACAATTTCCTGATAAAGTGCCACCTTCACTAGCACAGATTCACGTAATTGCAAATAAGTTTGACAATACTGGCTCGGTGATCAATAAAAACATGCCCGCACACGAACAGTTTTAACACAGGATGAGCTAGATGACAATGGCGAGAATCTTGAACGGTCTCCGAATAAAACACTCACAAAATTAGCACAAGTAGGGGTTTCGGTTTCATCAACAATAATTAACTAACTAACTAAAGTAAGATTTTAGCATTGTACACACGCTAGCAAGGCCGCTGCATCATATAGGATTGTACACACGCTTAAAGCAGGGGGCCTTGGCGCGACAAAAGCTCGACCAAGGTGACCGCAGCAACGGTTAACAAAGCCGCCGCTTGGCGCTCTTATTTTACATGAAAGACCCTGTACTGCACCAAGTTTCATTGCGTTTGGTAGGTTAAATCGCGAGAAACGTCTATTTAAAAGTCGCAAATTCGCTTGGCCGCCATGTTGGTTTTGTAGTTACCAGGTTTTCAAAGGTCACATATGTGACCTTATAGTAGTTCCCTTTATCACCATACAAAATGTCAGGGCAATATCAGTAATAGTTTCGGAGATATTGAATGCTGGTGAAATATTTCGCACAGCCGTCATGTTCGATTGGTGAGTCGTAACAAAATTTGAAGGGCACGGTCGGAGTCGCCCGGAATAGTGCTATGGACTTAGCGAGCTTCATTGAAATCGCTCCAGCCGTTTAGATTTTATTAGGCGGGGGGACACACACGAATCACACACAAACACACGCCTATTTTTTTTCAAAATCGAAAAAATCGAAAATAGGCCAAAAAGAGGATGACTGTGAAGTAGACTTTACAGGGTTTAATTATAAATGTGTGTAATACCACTACAGTGAACAAATTCTCTCTATATCGCAAGTGCGTTATTTTCTCCCTCGTCTTCAGGGGGGTAGAGATAGCTTAATACTGGCGTACTGAAGTATGGTTGGACAGTTTCCACTCCAAGTGTCGCTGCCCTGTGCACATACCTGAGATATAGAACATGTTGCGCAACCTTGGCTATTTCTGCCGCCCGCCATTGAGCTGCCGCCACTGCTATTCTTGGTGCGATCAGCTGAGTTCAGGAATGTGCGGTCTTCTAGGAAACTCCTCGCTTTTCTCGCTGCGTACGAGGAACGTGATACAAGCAACAGTCACTTCTTTAATGTAACTAGTAAATTAAGAACCCCCCCCCCCTGGGGCTCACATCTAGTGGATCGTCGGTTGGCGACCACGGGACCCCAGCTGAGTCCGGCATTGCTTCCAGTTACTTGTGCCAGGCTCTTCTCCGTCCTGTCGACCTCTCTTGGTCAACTCTTGTTCATATTCGACCCCGACGGTATTAGGGTATCCAAGGCCTAGGGAGTCTTTCACTTTCCCGCCTTAATTGGCCTTCGTCTCATCTTTCCTGATCCCTCTTTCTTCGGGGGGGTCAGTCCTCTTGTTTTCCTTTCATTTTGTTTCCTTTTCTCTTGAAGATTCCTGCACTGTTTTTGTGGATTGGCTCCCCGTGTATCTAAATTACCTTTAGCGAAATTTTTGACTCTATAGTTCACTACATTTTCTAGGTATTTTGAATCTGAATTGCATTTTGTAAGTATTTTGAATTTGAATTGCACTTCGTGAGTATTTTGAATCTGAAGGCATTTTCAATTTAAATTGCATTGTGTATTTTAAATTTCAATTGTATTTTGTAAGTATTTTCAATCTTCATGGCATTTTGTACGTTTCTTGAATCTAAACTACATTTTTTGCGTATTTTTGAATCTCTTCCTTTTATGAGTATTTTCCTTCTAAATTACCTTTTGCAGGTATTTCCACTCTACATTTTGTGAGTCGTTACAATCTGAGTTCCATTTTGTAAGTATTTTACATCCAGTTTAATTTTTGTTACGGTTTCCATTCCATTGTCATTTTCGCTATCACCCAGATCATTAGGGGCCGATAACCTAGATGTTAGGCCCCTTAAAACAACAATTATCATCATCACCGTCATATTATGGAGCTTGAACTCAGTTTTTTTTAATCAATAACTGATTCTGGTTCAATCGTTGTTGGTAGTCTTCATTTTAAGTATTTTAGTCGAAGCTCCAATGTTTTTGTTGTGCGCGGAAGAACGCCACTGGCTTTAGCTGCGCTAGCGTTTGTTAATTGCACTAGCTGTGGCCTTGTGGGACGAGGAGAGGAGAGGGGGGGGGGGGGGGTTGGTCACAGCAGTGACGGAGTACAGTGTCCACATAACTCGAGCACTGCTTAGCTTGACAAGAGCACGCCTACTACACAGGTTTTTACGGCCGCTCTGGGCGGTCACGGAACACACTGCCAGTAGAGGCCAAGAAGTTGCCTCTTTGGCGATTCATGTCGTTCATAAAAAAGTACATTGTGTATGAGTGATTGATTGTCTCGCTAAATGAATGAGTAACCGGATGGAAAATGAACGAACAATTTTGGTGATTGAGGTGAGGAAAGTGCGCACGAGAGAGAGAGAGAGAGAGAGAGTAGAATAATGTTTACTTTATTAAGGAAAAGCAATGGTGGACACAGCTGCGGTCCCGTGGTCGCCAACCCACCTCCCGTGTCCTTGGGGAAATGGAGCTTACGAGAGGAATTCTTCTTTCGTTTTTTCTCCCGCCCCTTAAAAACGCACGAGAGTTGGATGCATCTCTGAATCCCGCATGCAAAGTGACTTGTAGATCTTTAGAAGTATGTGAACGAAGCCCTTTTTATGGGAGAGACTATTTACGGACGAATTATGCAACTTTTACAATACTGGATGGAAGCTAGAACCAATCCGCTCTTGGAACGTGGCTTATAAAGATCGCATCTCAAACGGCTCAGTACGTAGAGCGCATATCCGGTGACGGTTTGGAGACAAACTTCCTCGTTAGTCTTCATGTATGTACTGTAGGCTAAAGAAGAGGAAAATACGCAAGTAAAATAGATACTGCAAATAACAGGTTGTAGGAATTGAACAGTGCGTGATCATGAGAAAAGAACACGCTACATGTCGCAATAAAGTCAACACGTGCATACTGTAATCGTAGCCTAGCTATGAGCAGGAAGATACTTTAATAATAACTCCCACGTAAAGATATAGTTGGCGGCTTCGATGGCATAGTTGGTAGCATGCTGAGCTCCGATGCCCAAGATCTCGGGTTCAAAACCGGCCGAAGTCTTCAGACTTTTCAAGAGCGTTAAAGATCCCTCAGTTTGCCTTCCTTCGGAGGGAAAGTCAAGCCGGCGGGCCCATGTCATAGATGTATGACATGTAAAAGAACCTTCCACTAACTACAATTGTGTGAAGCTAAATTTGTAGGTTAGATTTGATTAACGCTCTATTTAGTTCCAACGTTCGTCGCCAGGTGCTGCTTGTGGTGGCATCTAGTAGCCATGTTGGCGGCTAGGTGTCATGGACGGTAGCCTTTGGTAGCAAACGTAGGAACTACTACTTGAAATTCATCGTCTGCCGTCCTTCCCTCAAGCTTGCAGGTTCGCACCTGGCCGTGGTAAATGATTTTTAAAAGGCGACAAAAATCACGGCACGCATGTCATAAATGTTGGCATGTTAAAGAACCCTTTTGAATTCAGTAGGCCTTGTTCATAATGGCAAAATTAATCTCGGGATTTTCCGCCGACACAAGCGGTATAGTGTCAAGGAGCTCAGATATCTACCCTACTTGACTTTCATAGTGCTGCAAGCTGCCCTCTGGGTGTCAAATAACAAAGCTTGCACCCGGCACCCGAGGCCATACGATATTATTATTATTATTATTATTATTATTACCTGAATTACGACTAATTACACTAATACAGCCATCACAATTAACACCGGTTATCGAACAGATTCTACACACACCCAAAAACACGTGGCATTATGACTGCGTTGTCGCAGCCCCTAAACTGAAGAACCAACCAACCAAAGATACAGTCATGTTTGTAATTTTGGAATTCTCACCACGCCAGTGTTTGCGCAACCTCTAATGTGTTTGGGCACTCATTAGCTCTTCACTCTGTTGCTTGTATTTGCGCTGTTGATTTATACCTCCACGTCAAGGATGTTTTCATTTAGCGCTTGATGGAGACGGTGTGTGTGCTAGGACAGGGCCAATGTCAGACCTCTTTACCTTGCTATGGCTCTCAGTTTCTGAGGTGCCACTTATAATGAAAATAGACGGGTGTTATGCTTGAATCAGGGACCATAACCCCGTGTGCTTGTCAAAACAAGGCTACTCTTCACACGGTGAGGCACATCACTATAGCTCGGAAGTTAACGATGACTTATTTCTTCCTCGAGTGCCCCAAAACGAGGCCAAACATATTAATAGTACATTATGTAACGAGCCTATAATGGCAATAATTTCCATACGAGTGTCTTAATTACCATTATAGGCGAGTTGCATAGGACTGTTTATGTTCGACGATAATTATAACTATTTTATATTCGAACATAAATATTCATAAATATGTCGACATTTCGCCATTTTCATGTACTGAACAGAGCGCATGGGACGCAGAGAATACCATGGGCTCCTGGAATACCCCCACTATGACACTAGCCACGCAGTGAAATTTAAAATAGAAGGCCGTGGAAGTCAGCACAGGTGCGATACTATCCTTACCTAATTGGTCACACAACTGTTTCTTGAGATCTGATTGGTGGGAGAAACTGTTTCATAGTGAAAAATAGTGTTATAATGACCGCATTATGATACAGTTTTCTGACATAAATGTTAATTGTAGGTCGTTGTAGGTTGGTTTTATTTATTCGTTTTGCCTTTTTAGCGTCTTTTGAAGACTCAAATAACACCGCAGTGTTAAACAGTACGTGAAATGATCTACGTCACGGTGTACTACGCCATAGGATGGTGGTTGTTGTTTTTATAATTATTATTGTTTATTTCGCGCATGCGCTGACTCATTCTCAGCATATTTGCTGGAAAGATACAATATATACCGTATATATCATAAGGAGCATATCCTTGGTGACTGCATTGAGTAGTAGCTTTATACGTTTCCCTCACTCCTTCAGGCCTGATCGCCCAAGAACAGCCTTACTACGCGACATGTAGAAAGTATGACTGTTTTCTGCATCAGTTTGAAAAGGCCTGGATCTAATTTCAATAATATTTCTTTCTTTCTTTCTATCTTTCTTTCTTTCTTTCTTTCTTTCTATCTTTCTTTCTTTCTTTCTTTCTTTCTTTCTTTCTTCCTTTCTTTCTTTCATTCTTCGTCATGCCCGACTGAGGAGCGCGATTGAACTTATTTAGCTGTTGGCATTGCCTTGTCTTCTCCCAAAATATCTTCATCTTCTCGCTGTGGCTTCTCTCGCGATCTTCTGACCAGGTATTGTTGG
Organism: Meconema thalassinum; assembly: GCA_946902985.2. Lineage (NCBI taxonomy): Eukaryota > Metazoa > Arthropoda > Insecta > Orthoptera > Tettigoniidae > Meconema > Meconema thalassinum. The sequence goes on from OX336393.1 coordinate 52,068,271, forward strand.
TGATAGCGCTTGGATGGTCTGCAAAGCTCTGTCTAGTACAATGTCATCTGTGATGTCTATTTTCTGAATACCTTTCCCAAGTTCAAGCAGCCAGGTGTTTTTAACTTTCATTGACAGGGCAAGGTTGAGAATCCTTTTGGTCAGTCTCTGATTGCCCATCCTGAGGATATGCCCATAACATTTCAATCGCCTTTTCCTAAATGTGTCTTGAGATTTTCTCCGAGTGCTGGTATAAGTCTTGGGATTTTCTTTACATCTAGATTCCCCCTGTACATACTGGCCCAAAAAAAATGCTTAGGATTTTCCTTTCTTGCTTTTCCACGTCTTTAATTAATTATTTGCCCCCAATAATCAGAGTTTCAGAAGCATATAGTGCTTCAGACTTGATTAAAGTGTCTTAATGGCATAATTTTGCATTTCTAGATATTATTATTATTATTATTATTATTATCATCATCTTTAGATTACCAATAAACAAATTCAACATTCGTTGTTCAGATCAATTTATTTTGCAGTAGATCTTTAGGAACTGTGGTCACCTTTCGCTTTAATCCATGACTGCTGTCAATAAATACATATGTACATAGATAACTTTCCTGGACTCGGACGTGATCCCAGAACGTGTTGTAACCCACACTGTTCCGATGAGTAATGAAAGAGAAGAATTGCTGTGATTCCCGAACCACGACTGGAATATCGCCTTTCAAGCCACGACACAAGACTTCATTATTCCTGAGTAGCCAGCGGGCGTTTCACGTTTCTTTAGAAAAACATTAGAAACTTCTTTTAAAACTCTGTTGGGTTGTTTGTAGAGTCAGCGAACGTCAATCACGAATTCTTCAAGTTAATACTGTCTAATTAGAGAACAGTCGCCCTGGGGGGTTAAGAAAATAGTGGTCTGCACTGACACGTGTCTGTCTGTGGCGGGATGGGCCGACTGAGCCAGTCACAGATTAGGTTCTGATGTTGATGCCGTAAAAAAGTTTAAAAAATTTACTTAAAATTTTCAAAAATGACTGTAATAAATTATCTACAAATTCGAAAAATGCACTTAAAAATGTAGAAAATTATCTTATAAAAATAAACTCACCAATATTTCAAAAATTCGAAAAGTGCACTATAAAATGGAGAAAATTAACTGAGAAAAGAATACACACCCCTTCCCCTTTCTACCCCGCCACAGCTGACCTTCGTTAACAGAGCAGGTAACATTCTATTCCGCTAATAACTGGCTTACGACGAAAACAAGAGCATCTGTATACCTACGGTGCCGTTCTTCTGCATCCAAGGTATATATTTTTCTACTAATAGCAATACCGAAATACTTTATTTCAATATTTCCAATTATCTTGTATCAGCTACTAGCTTCTTCTTAACTCTGAGAGACGTAACTCCCTCATATAAAGCTGTGACATGACTAAATTGAAAAACAAAATACCTTAAAACGCCGATTTCTCTAAAATATGACTAAAAAATCTACCAAACTTAAAAAAATGCTCTTAAAATGGAAAAATAGCAAATAATGCAAAAATATGCAAATTAAAACTGACATGCATGGGTTGTTTTTTTAGTTTTGGCACCTTAGTTATAACTGGATTAATAACTCACTAAGATGGTTCCAAGTTTCACAGGACCTCGATGTAGTCCCCACCATTGCGTACAACGTGTTCCCAGCGATGCGGAAGTCGTTGGATCCCGTTGGCACTGCCCAATCAATTGATGGTACGAAGAGAGCGCTCGGCAGCCTGCTTAACGGCATTGTCATCTTCATATTCGGGATGAGATCATAGTCGCAGGGGCTGATGTCGGGAGAATATGGCGGGTGATAGAGGACCTCCCAGCCCCAGCGATCCAACAATGCCGACACAATGCCTGCTGTGTGTGTCCTAGCATTGTCATGCAGAACGATGGGTGGTGTAACCATGTGGTGGCGCAGTTTCCTTCTCAGAGCTCCTCGGAGATGGTCTTGCAGAAACGAACAATAGTAGACCGTATTAACGGTTCCCCGAGACGTTAAGCAGGCTGCCGAGCACTCTCTTCGTACCATCAATAGATTGGGCAGTGCCAACGGGATCCAACGACTTCCGTATCGCTGGGAACACTTTGTACGCAACGGTGGGGACTACATCGAGGGCCTGTGAAACGTGGAACCAACTAAGTGAGTTATTAATCCAGTTATAACTAAGGTGCCAAAACTAAAAAACCAACCCATGTATTTGAAGACGGGGTGGCCCGTCTGGAGTTTCTATGTACTTCAGCATTGTTTTAGACAACTCAGTAAAAAGATGACATGTCACAAACAGCCGGCCCCTAGTAATAACCGTTCCAGCAGTAGCACTGGGGTGATTCGAACGACAGAAAAAGTATTTTTAATATTTAAAAATCAATTGGCCGCCATTATGTTTTTTTTCTCAGGATTTGGAAAGTCCCACATATGCATGAGGCGTACTATATTGATTTACACTGCATATTTTCTACCCAAATGAAGTACATTACACATCAGTTGTTACGTCCACCTTCTCAACATAATCTCCTTGTAACTTTAAGAACTTTCGCCATCGATGGGCCAGTCCCTCCAGCCATTCATGTTCAAACAGAATTCTACTGGCATCTAATTTTAATTAATTGTTTTCATAATCCCAAATAAAATATTTCTGCCGCAGAAAGGAATTCAGAAATCCACAGTTGGTAGCATTTCAGACAAGCAACTGAATGTTGAAAACTAGACCTTCCATGGACACTGTTCCTTTAGGGGATTTGGACTTGGGAATTTACGTACCATCAACCTCTAGGGACATCAGCTAGGAGTTTTAGCCTATTTTTATTTATGAAAAAAAAAAAAAAAGGCTTATGAGATCACCTTTTGTCCGTGTGTGTGTATGTGTGTGTGTCCCCCCTAATAACTTCTAAACGGCTGGAGCGATTTCAATGAAACTCGCCAAGGTCGTAGTACTAGTTTAGCCGACCCCGACCGTGCCCTTCAAATTGTTTTACGTCTCACCAATCCAACATGGCGGCTGTGCGAAATATTTCACCCGGCATTCTATATTTCCGTAGCTATCACTCATATCACCTTGACATTTTGTACGGTGATAAAGGGCACTACTAGATATTCACCTATGTTACTTTAAAAAATCTGCCTTAAACTTTAAAATACTAAATTGTAATTCAAAGTAACACATTTTTAACCACGCCTATAGTAGCAGTCCACAGTTTAGTGTGATGGGAAATGTGTGCGACGCAACTCTTACATCTCGGGATAGCCTACCCAACTCCTATATCTGGTAAATAATGACGGCACGCTACGAGGATATATTCCCGTATTTAGTACACAACTTGGAAACACGGATTTTAGCGATCAGTTTGGCAACTACAAGAACACAATTGCATGCATTTTCAAGTGTTTAGTTCAAGTCTTTCTGATGTGGGAAGCCCTCAGCTGTAAGTAGCTACAGTGATTCAACATGCAGCGGTGGCGACTGTACTTCGTACATTAGCTGGTCCGTAAATCACAATCTACGGGCTCTCATTACACTGGTTAAATATACAATCACACAGGCGCTCGCATCACGAGCGGATAAGTCCAATAGATAATTAACTTTTGACACTGCCACCTCAAACAACATGGCGGCTGAATTTCATTTTCCTCCGCCAGATTGCACTCTTACAACACAGCCCAGTGCTCGTATTGAGGAACATCAACTGCGCTTGTGATAACTAGCGTTACCGAGTTCATGGCAGAATTGTTTCCATTTAGTTGTCATTTTCGCTATCACCCAGGCCATTAGCGGCCGATAACCTAGAAGTTAGGCCCCTTAAAACAACAATTACCATCATCAGCATCATCTAAATATTACGGCACCGGTGGGATGTCCCTTGCCAATGAGCGTAAGGTTCGAACCTTCGATCCCCGTAAAGGAATGCCAATGCCACCGTTTGCGTGGCGCCATGACACAGCAGTTGCCTGCCTGCTAAGCTAAAAAGCTGATTACCACGGAAATTTATTCACCAGTCATTCATTTGAAAGAACTAATCCCTTGTAATGTTTCACGTTCACAAGACAATGATGCATTGTATTCATGGGCTCCTTTATAACAGCCGACTGTGTTTACAAAGGTCCGAACACGGCGCGCGTTCTTCTGTAGTCGCCCAAGGGACAGCTGCCAATTCTAAGCACTGATTTCTGGGCTACATATCTCCGACAATAAACTAGCGTTACATTCTGTGTCCTGTTACACAAACACTCCACACGTTGGGCGCGCTCAAGGTCGTAAATAAACTAAACCGTGGCCTATTACATTACATAGCTCACCCGCTCAACTCAGATTTATCACTGCCTACTAGATTGCATAAGGGTTTGACAAGCTGGCTATTTTCGAGGATAGAAAGCTATACTATTTGTTGCAGAATTTTGGCACAGAAGGCGATTTTATGTGCACACCCACTGCCTTCTAGATTACACAGCTCGCTAGATCACATAAGGCTTTGGAAAGCTGGCTACTTTCGAGGATAGAATTTTGCCACAGAAGGCGCTCTTATGTGCACACTCACTGCCTACTAGATTACACAGCTCGCTAGATTATATAAGACCTTGACAAACCGGATATTTATTATTATTATTGTTTCGTTTCGGCCAACTAAGGACAAAGTCATTTAAACTGTTTCCATTTAGCTTTAAAACTAGCCTAGTATTCCTTCATTCGTAGACGGTGTTGTTCTATTACGTATCTCGATTGTCCACGCCTTTCCAGTTTTCAGCGTCGGCTTACGTTTGGAAACTCCGATTGTCGTATAATTTTCTCCTATGCCACGTCCCTGGATATCTTCACATGAGATCCGAATCTCGTGCAGATCTTCTTGAAACTCACTGAACCAGACTCGTTTTGTCTCTTCTCGTGGAGAAAAGTGAAAATTATTATTATTATTATTATTATTATTATTATTATTATTGATTCTTTTAGGGGTTGTTCTTGCTCCGAAGGAAAGGAGTGTCAGATTTGTACGGTTCAGCACGTGACATGTACCGTACGTTAACAATTCAAATCGCGATGAAAGATTTTCTTTCTTCTTTTAATGAGTCCAATGAATTAATTAAACCTTCTATTTAATTTTTATAGCTCATCGAACACTTTCATATTTGAAGAATAGTTCTTGGATTTACAAATACGCTCACACATGAGAATACGGGGCTAAGTGTTCACGATTGACAAACCCCCTTAAATGAGACAACTCCTTGTCTTGACTAGCTGGACGAACATTGATGATGATGATAATTGTTGTTTTAAGGGGCCTAACATCTAGGTTATCGGCTCCTAGTGGTTTGGGTGATAGTGAAAGATGAGATGAGAATGAAAACTATAACTAATACTAACTACAGACTTACGTACTAGAAGAAGAAATGGTAAACAAATAAAGGATAAGGCAAATAAAGGACAGGAAGAAAAGAAATGCCCTCAACCCTAGAATATTGAGGATTGAGGGACTTTTCAGGAAGGAGAGCCATGAAAGGCAGATGGGAAGGGGGGGGGGGGGAAGAGAGGGCCCACCCCAAAGTCAGGGGAAAAAGCGGACCCAGCTCAGGAATCCCTCGGGATCGCCAACTCCCGAACTCACCAGCTGTGAGCCCCTGAGGGTGTAGCACTATCCAGGGTGCACCAGAAGTGGTGGAGCTACACACACCCTGCTTCCTTGAGGACCTTGTGCAGAAGGCAAGATATAACTTGAAAAGAAAAAGAAGGCTGACCATTCGCAGAAGGAGGGTATTTGAAAAGATGAGACAAGAGCCAATTAAGGCGGGAAAGGAAGAGACTCCCTAGGCCTCGGATACCCTAATACCGTCGGGGTCAGAAGAGAATAAGAGTTGACCAAGGGAGGTCGACAGGAAAAAGAGACGGAGAAGAGCCTGGCACAAGTAAGTGGAAGCAATGCTGGAGTCAGCTGGGTTCCCGTGGTCGACAACCCACGTCCCATTAGATGTGAGCCCCTGGGGGGGGGGGGGGGGGGGGACGAACATCGGCTGGTGGTCTGTGAAATACTCGGTAAGTTTGCCAAAATTGACTGTGTTGTTTAGAGTAATGAATGATCATTAAACAAGATGTTCAGGAAAGAACATAATTATAGCTTGTTACGTAAACTGTCTCGACCAATTATATCCACTACAGCTTTGGGGCTATTCGGTCGAGTGGAAATTTGAAATACCGACGTTTCGACACAATTCCTTTTATCAAGGTTTGTAATGAAAGAAGGAATGATTAAAAAATGGCAAGTAGCCTCCATAAATAATAGTTATAAGACAGGAAGCCATGTTGAAACAAAGAGTTACTCCATTTATTTATTTATTTATTTATTTATTTATTTATTTAGCGTATGGCTTTTAGTGCGGGAGTGTCCGAGGACATGTTCGGCTCGCCAGAGGCTGTAGCTGCATGAAGCGGACACACATGGGGTGAGCTACAAGTTCCGTTCAATTTCCAGTAGTTCCAACTTTCGCTACCATATGTTACTGACACCTAGTGGTGAACGTTGGAATTTTGATGGAGCGTTACAGCAAAATCTAACCTAGAAATTTAACTTCACACAACTTTAGGTAGTGGAAGGATGTTATACATGCCATAAATCTATGATATGGGACCGCCGGTTTTACTTCCCCTCTGAGGGAAGGCATACTGAAGGATTTTAACGCTCTTAAAAAATTGGCCACTTCGGCCGGGTTTGAACCCGCGATCTTGGGCAGAGCAGTTCAACGTGCTAACAACTATGCCATCGAAGCCACTAGCTACTCCATGATCCATGACCTCCTGAGACCAAGAAGATATTGGTAATGAAACTATAGAGGGCAGCCATGATTTACTCAAGGGATAGCCATCGCCTCTATTCAAGTTATGTGGTTGTTTACTTATTTCTATCGCCTCCCAAACTATGATAGAGATGATGGTTATCCCTTGAGTAGATCATGGGGCAGATGACCTCGTAGTTCCGATCCATAAAACCTCAATAACGAAGTAGATCATGTCTGCCCTTTATAATTCCTTGACCAACTTCCTCTTGGTCTCAGGTCAAGGAGTAACTATGTCCGGTTCCGTGACTTAATGGTTAGCGCGCTAGGCTTTGGTCCGAAGATCCCCGGGTTTGATTCCCGGCCGAGCCATAAGGGATTTTAATCTTCTGGGGTTAATTCCCGTGGCTCATCATCATCATCACCTCATCCTCATTACGACGCGCAGGTCACCCACGGGCGTCAACTAGAAAGACCTGCACTCGGCCTCTCCGGAGGCAACACTAAACTATTTGTTTCGACATGGCTTCCTATCTTGTACCATTTATCTATGGATGCTACATGCCATTGCTTACTCATTCATTCTTTCTTTCTTTCTTTCTTTCTTTCTTTCTTTCTTTCTTTCTTTCTTTCTTTCTTTCTTTCTTTCTTCCTTGACACACCTTGATGAAAGGACAATAAGTTGTCTCGAAACGTCGGTGACCTAATAGTCCCAAAGCTATATAATGAATAATGAACATATAGCCTACTTTCTCCTAAATGTATGGGTATAGTTATAACTCTTTGTACTTATCAAGGAATGTAATTGAATGTTCCTGAGGGACTTGTACTCTACATAAGACTCCCGTTTACTAAGTGTTATTGTAATTCCGGGTTTTCGTCTAGAGGAATTGATTGAAACATTAGAAGAGTGATTCATAGTTATGGATTATAATGATGCATGATTTGCACGGCCGCCATATTGAAATTATTTGCCTGATGTCCTTGTAATTTAAGCAACTGACGCTCCGTACATGATAGTATATTTTTCCAAAATTTGGTAGAGATCCGACGATTAGTATAGTCGTAGTTTGATTTAAGTTTCGAATCTTAGGTGTCCGCAATTTTGGTTAAGATGGTGGCGATATAAATCTTGACATTTAGATGTCCTTTGCTAGTGCTACCTATGTATCAAATTTGGTTTAATTAGGTTTCTTCATGTTTCAATTGGTTGGGGGGTTGGGGGGACTGACATACACACACACCTTTGGCCCGTATAAATCTCATAACTCATTATGGTGTTTGAAGCCATTTTCAGGGTCGCCTAAGTAAACGACATTTAATGTTTTCCAGCCGGTCGACACGCATGCAGCCTATTGTGGTGGGTTATTCCCTAATCCTGAAAAAAGAAATGCATGAGACGGGTTGACGGACAGGTTCGACTTATCAAATAAAGAAGTACACAGCAGGATGGAACCGATAACAACAACAATTAGAAAGCAAAGATTGCTGTTCTATGGGCACATCTTCCGTATGAATAATGACCGGCCCACAAAGAACATCTGGAATTTTCTTAAACCGAAGATCTCCAAGTTGAAATGGTTCCAAGAGTGTGAGAAAGATATGAGACAGGTGGGCGTTACGGAGGATAAAATCAAAGACAGGAATAGTTGCAGAAGGATGGTGAAAAGCTCTCAGGGTTTTATGGTGGAGGTGGAACCCAGAAGACGGAGAGGCCCTTTAACAGAGGATGGGAAGAACAAGCTGATAGATGGGCTCAAGAGATACTGGCAAGATGTCAAACCCGGCAAACGAACAAGACGCAGACACTGAAATGAGAGTGGTTGTTAACACGCACTCCATAGAGGGTCATGTCGACGGTAAAAAAGAAAAAAACACATTTGGATGACTAGTTTCGATTGTCAAGCGATCATCATCAGATCCGTTACACTTAGGCTATTAAATCTATGTCTAAGTATGTGTGCGAGTATTTACAATATGTACACCTATTTAGTTGCAGTATTAGTTAAAATAATGCAACTAGTCAATATATATTGTTTAGTGATGTCTTGTTAAGATACTGAAAGTGGTGATTGACCTCCAAATTTTGGCCTAGGTTTATTGAAGAATGGTAATATCGAAATATCTAATTAGTTCAAAATATACCTGGTATGATGTAGCCTAATAGAACACTACAGTTGGCAGCCCTGGTGACTGAATATATTCTTAGTTCAATCTCTTAAGGTACAGAATACAAAATTTGGTTGAAGTCCAATGGACGTTACATGCAGTTAGACACTGGATCTATCAGCACGCGTAAAAGCATGTTGCCAACAATACCATGCGTGTGCTGGTCAGAAATAATCTGAAATATTATGATATCTTGTTGTGCCAATTAAGGATGAAATCCATTTTTTAGTATAGAAATTACATGTATTTTAAAATTGGACATATCAGCAGGCATAGAATCATGTTGGCAGCACTGCCTTGTATTAATTACTCCAAATTAATCTAGAATGTCAGGTGCTATACGTGTGCAAAGTATAGAGCTGTTGGCTTGCATACTTTCTGGTATATTGATATTAGGGAAAAAACAATACAGACAGCATTTATTAACAGTTGGCAGCCATGATTGCTCTCAGCAATACTTATAGTCATATATGTTATGGTACACATAGCACATACGAAATTTGGTTGAAATCCAACTGATAGTATAGAAGTTACATGTATTTAAAAATTGGTACTATCAGCAGGCTTATAATCATGTTGGTAGAACTGACGTATATAAGTTACTCCAAATTAATCTAAAATGTCAGAATATACGTGTGGATAGTGTAAAGCTGTTGGCTTGCATACTTTCTGATATATTGGTATTTGGATAAAATAAATAAATAGAGAGAGCAATTATTAACAGTTGGTAGCCCTGTTGGCTCTTAAAAATATGCTCATTCATATATGTTTATGTACAGATGTTACATACAAAATTTGGTTGAAATCCAATTGATAGTGTAGAAGTTATATGCATTTAAACATTGGACCTATCAGAAGGCTTAAAATTATTTTGGCAACACTGTCATTGTTGGCCTCCTGGAAATTAAACTGAAATAGTATTATCTGCATGTGTGCCAATTTTGGAGTAGCTCCCATGCATACCTTGCAAGATATCCAACATGGAGCTCAAATTTCTAGTGCGTTTTTTCAGCAGTTGGTAGCACTGACATCATTTTCAAATATGGACGTGAGCTATTCCGGTGCACATCTTTACTCATACTAAATTTGGTTTTGATTGCTGCAGCCGTTTAGGAGTTGATAGGGGGGGACACACACACAGCCAGACAGACAGACAGACAGACACACACACATTTTCCCGATCTCATAAGTCTACTTTTTCCTCATTTTTGCAAAATGTGAAAAGTAGGCTAAAAATGTAACTTCAAGAGAAGAAACAAATAAGACTCCTATCACCAACTTACGTCACTGGCGCTCTTATTTAATAGCGAATTGCTAGAGCAAGCAGTGTCAAAAAATAATTTATTATATTGTCAGTTAGTTCCTTTCAGCTTGCTGATGAATGCCAGTGGCTTGTAAGAAACCAATATCGCTAAACTGACAAAACTAACACAGAGCTTAGCATACGACAGAAAGCGAACAGAACACAAGCTTTTTACAGCGTGGAAATGAGCGGCTTTATGTTCGGTGATTTAATTAATGGCTATGTACACGAATTGTAAGAAGTTAATGATGCAGTAGCAAGCGATCTGTGTGGTATCTAGCCCACCCAATAGCGTCGACACGGAGCCAGCAGAAAGGCTGATACTCCTGAATGGCTTGACGGATCAGAGAACACACAGTATTCCGTGTTAAGGCCTTTCATGGTTATGTTAGTCAGACCTTTGCTGGCTTCAACTCGGAGTTCACTATAGCTTGATGCAGCTTTCCAAACCTCCCCCTATACCGTTGTTCTTCAACCTCTTCCACTCGCGACTTACTTCATGTATCGGATATAGCAAGAACCCTGCGCGGATAAAAAAAAAACCTTATCCGCATCCGCATGACTTTCTCCGCGTTCGCAAGTTTGTTATCCGAATCTACTGGCATTACAATAATACACTGACCGGCACGAAAAACGCAACACACAATAAATGATGTGTAATTATCTATTTAATCAAAGTGAAGCACTTCAACCTATTTTTTTTTAGACGGGGTATGCTATTGGCGTTGCTTTGCGAGCAAACAATGAAGTGCCGATTGATGATTGCACTAGCCTCAATTGTTTTTTTTTCCGCGCCACCTGGAAAACACATCACTGGATGTGAGCCAATAATTTGTTCCCGCTTTTATAGCGCTTATTGTTGTACTTTGAATTATTCCCTTTTCAATCACATGTGTTCGTAGGATCTTTCTGTGATTGTCATAATTAGCTTTCTGGAGCCAACATGCCCTTAAGCCCCGAACAAGCTGCAAAAGCTGTTGCTTTGGTGGAAGATGGTCGCAGCATGCATTACGTTGCAGAAGTGTTGAGGACTACAGCTTCCACGATTTCCAGAACCGTACGAAGGTACAGGGAAACTGGAGGCTTTGCAAGGAGACCAGGAACAGGCCTGAGAAAAGCAACATCGGAGAGAGATGACCGTTCCTTACAACTTCAAGTTCTCCATGACCGTCACACCACCGCCATTGAAGCACGAAATCGACTCTACCATGTTCGAGGGGTCGATGCTAGTGAGAGAACCGTCCGAAGAAGATTGGAAGAAACCAATGTTCAATCCATAAGACCAGTTACAGGCCCAGAACGCACCAGAGCACATCGCACAGCTCGACTACTTTTCGCAAGGGAACATCATGGCAGGACAGTACAACAATGGGAACAAGTGTTGTTCACCGATGAGTCATGATTTGGCCTCCGATCACCTGACGGAAGAGAGAGGGTCTGGAGAAGGCCAGGGGAAAGGTATTCCCCTTGCACATTATCACCCAGGACGCCTTTTCAGAGTGATTCTGTGATGGTGTGGGCAGGAATCAGTATGGCTGAAAGGACGGATTTGGTCTTCGTGGAGAATGGGAGCCTTGCCGGACATTGGTATGTGGAGGTAATCCGTCTGGAGCATGTTGTGCCTTTCACTCCCATTTATTGATGATAATTTCACACTAATGCAAGACAATGCACGCCCACTCGTTGCGAGAGTTCTTGGATAAAGCAGGGATTCATGCTATGGCTTGGCCTGCTCGCAGCCCTGATATGAATCCTATTGAGCACGTTTGGGACCGGCTGGGGAGAGGAGCCCGTCAGCGCTATCCAGAGACCCTAGAGGACCTACGGAATGCCTTCCTGGAAGATTGGGAGATGATTCCTCAACAGGACATTGCAGCATTAATCATGAGCATCCCTGAGAGGTTGAATGCCGTCAGTGGTGCAAGAGGTGGCAATGCACGCTTTTGAAGATGCGAACAGAGGTCTCAGAGATCATCTCCGAGGTTTATGAAGTAAAGGGTGAAGTGTATAAAATCAAAACAGAAGTGCATTACCTTTATGAGCTTACTCAAAATTTCCCGCTCTTATAGCGCTCTTTCCTTGAGGTGTGCATCTCTGGCTTAATTTGTTAAATTTGTTTGTAATCTTTTTTTTTTTCATTGTTGTTAGACACCTACATGGGACAGTACTAAAATATGTCATCATTTTATAGTAGATTAGTGTCATAAATTAAAAATTAATTTAGGTTATTGTAGGAAATTGATGTGTTGCGTTTTTCGTGCCGGTCAGTGTATGTTTCGTTAGATCAAGCATAAATTACTTAAGCAACATATTTAGAAATTTGAAGACAAATTTGTTCTCTTAGGCCAGGCTGTTCCAAATCCACGAGTTTGAGTATGCGTACACGCGAGTACTCAGCAGTGATGCTCGGAGCACGGTTGGAGAGGGACTGGGGGTGATAGCCAATACGTCACTGGGCGAAGTTCATAACACAAGTCCATGCACTTCCTGCCAGTCTTGATGTATCCACCGCGCAGTGACCGCACCCCCACAGCAGAGCTGCATTGCATGTTGCAGGTTTACTCACACAAGGCGGCGAGTACTCAGCTGATCACGGGCGAGATGCTCGGCTGGAACAGCCTGTCTTAGGCTATGTATGTATTGTGCTACTGTATGTTTAAAATGAATGTTATACAGCCAGAATTGCAACAATTTCCTGTTCGGAGTGTTAATTATGCCTAATGACATAATTTGAATGAGATTAGCGTAAATCATCCCCTTACATTTGCCATGAAAAAGAACAACGGAAAAATATAAGTCATAAACATCTGGGTCCTAATAATGAGTTTAAACAAGTTCGTATTGTATTCTAAAAACCATCCGGAAATTGTGTCCAAACATTATCCGCATCCACGTAGAGCTTTAGATACAGCCTATCACGTAATCGTCAGATCCTTTTTCTCTGATGATCCTCAAGATAAGCCAGTAAAAAACAAATTGAAGTCCGCCTTGTTGCGTGGTGGCTAGAACTCTTGGCTGCCACTGCGGATTCCCGGGTCTGCCAAGAAATGTAATTCTGGTTTGAAGGCTGGAATCTGTGGCAAAACCGAGAAGAGGCGGGTTCGATTCCCACCTCAGCCATCCTGGAAGTGGTTTCCCGTGGTTTCCCACTTCTACTGTAGCAAAATGCATGGGTGGTTCCTAACGTAAGTGTACGGCCGCCTCCTTCCCATTCGTCAACTGAATTACCCTCATACAAGAACACGAGGCTGAACGACCACGAAGGAGTGGCATCTACTCTACCCTTCCTTGAACCTTTGTAGTTCCAGACACTGCTCCTCCATAATATTTGTTTTCCCCCAGGGGCTCACATCTAGTGGGACGTGGGTTGGAGACCACGGGACCCCGGCTGAGTCTGGCATTGCTTCCACTTAATTATGTCTGGACTCTTCTCCGTATTCTTTGCTGTCGACCTCCCTTGGTCAAATCTTGTTCTCTTCCGACCCCGACGGTATTAGGGTATCCGAGGCCTAGGGAGTCTCTTCCTTTCCCACCTTAATTGACCCTTCTCTCGTCTTCCTTGATCCCTTATTCTTCGAGGGATCAGCCATCTATTATATTTCCTTTCCTCTTTAAGATTCCCGCACTGTTTTTGTGAATTGGCTCCCCGTGTATCTAAATTCCAATTTGTGAATATTTTGACTCTACACTACATTTTCCGGGTATTTTCAATCTAAGGTGCATTTTGTAAGTATTTTCAATCTAAATTGCATTTTGCGACTATTTTCAACCTCAATTGCATTTTGTAAGGATTGACAATCTAAATTGCTTTTTAGTAAGTCTTTGAATGTGTGGTACCATTTTTGTGAGTTTACTGAATTTCAATTGCATTTTGTATGTTCAACCTAAGCCGCATTTTACAAGTATATTCAATCTAAATTGCACTTTGTAGGATGGCCATTTTGTAAGTATTTTGATTTTCATTTGCATTTTGTAAGTATTTTCAGTCTAAATTTTACGTATTTTGAATTTCAATTGCATTTTGTAAGTATTTTGAATTTCAATTGCATTTTGTAATTATTGTCAATCCAAATGTGTCTGTCTGCGACATACGTGCCCCAGATGAAACATCAGGGGATAAATGAAAATGTCGAATTAACTCTAGTGGACTGTATTTACAAAAATGTACATGTTACAAAAGACACAACACTTGATATGCGAAGGAGCTGTTGCTCCGAAACACAAACACATTCAGCCATGATGGCTACTACTCTCTGTGTCTAGGTCACTGCTGCCAACCTAAACATAAATAAATGTCCTTTGCCAACTGTGGAAATAAAACACTTATATTCTCCCTGAGAGCAAACATACTCCCCACCTTGAAATACATGGATTTCAATAATCTGAAATGGAAACACTGAAATGTTCCAATGACAAGGACATCAAACACTAAAATATTCACTAACTTAAAACACTGACATATTAACAATCAAAATTATGTGTCTGCTCAATTGGTAGCGGAGCTACCTTGGAAACTGGTCGTTTAAAAATACCACTGTTGCACTTCACTGAAACCACTCTTACCACATTGTCTTTACCACCATGCACTTCTGTGATAACACCAAGGGGCCACTGGAGTGGGGGAACATAGTCTTCCCGTATCAGCACCACAGTACCTGGTGATACGTTGCGGGAGGAGGTCGTCCATTTGCTGCGCTGTTGCAGATGGGTGAGGTAATCTAATGACCATCTCTTCCAAAAGGATTGGAGTCTTTGTTGCAGAACCTTATATCTAGTTAACAAAGGCCGTTTACATAATGTTAAATCGGGTTCGGGAAGAGTCGTGAGGGGTTCGCCTATAAGGAAGTGACCTGGTGTCAAGGTAGATGCATCTGAAGGATCATTTGACAGGGTTAGAAGGGGACGTGAGTTTAAGCAAGCCTCAATTTGCGCAGTTAATGTAGCCAATTCTTCATATGTGAAATGAAGTGTTCCGAGAACTCTTCTTAGATGATGTTTGAGGGATTTTACTCCGGCCTCCCAAAGCCCTCCAAAATTAGGGGCATGAGGAGGTATGAAATGCCACTTAACTCCACAACTACTGGCGAAGATACTGATCTCCTCTCTAGTCCGTTACTGAGTGAACAATTTCTTGAGCTCCTTGAGCTCTCTACTAGCACCTTGGAAATTTGTACCATTGTCGGAGTACATGTTGCTGCATAATCCTCTTCTTGCGATGAATCTCCTGAGTGCTGCGAGGAAAGCTTGAGTGGTTAGGTCGGAAACTATTTCTAAATGAATGGCCTTGGTGCACATACATATGAAAATGCATATGTAACCCTTGACAATGGTCTTGCTACGTGGATTGCCGATCTTCAAGTAGAAAGGGCCCGTGAAGTCTGTGCCGGTGTTGCGGAATGGTCTTGCTTGAGACACACGAACTGAGGGCAACTGTCCCATTACTTGCTGTGTAGTTTTGGCTTTGAACCTGAAGCATTTTGTACAAGTGTTAATAACTCTTCGAACCACCGACTTTCCATTGATGATCCAGTAGCACTGTCTGATGGATGCTAAAGTCAACTGGTTTCCTGAATGTAGGAGTCTTTCATGTTCCCTCTTGATTATTAAATCAGTAAACTGATGTTTAGCGGGCAAAATCATCAGATGTTTGAAATCGTAGTCTTGATTGGAGTTCTCTAGTCTTCCTCCAACTCTCAAGATTTGATCCTTGTCTAAAAATGGTACTAAACTTTGAAGTTTGCTACGTCTTGACACTGCATTGTGTTTCAAAAGATCAGCTATTTCCTCGCGGAATGCTATTGACTGGACTAGTCTAACACATGTCATGTTAGTTTGCTGCAACTCTTCTATTGTTAATGGACCATGTTTCCGTTCTGGAGGTTTGTGTTTAGTGTTGTGCACGAATCTTAAACAGTATGCTAACACTCTTTGTAGCTTGAGATGGGAAGAAAATCGTGTGAGCACGTCTGCAGGATTAGAGTGGACTGAACAACTAAGCACTATCTTGCGTTGCTCAGGAATCTCTGATTCAGGTTGTTCACTGGAAGTGGGCCAGTTCCGTTCCGAACACTGTAGCCATTCAGGGCCATGCCACCAAAGATGATTATTTAAAAGGTTTGTAGGATCAGTTCCTCGAGAAATCAGATCTGCAGGATTGTCTGCTGATGCTACGTGCTTCCAATCCTTGACCGAAGTGTTGCCTTGCACTTCAGCCACACGGTGCGCAACAAAAGTTTTCCATTTTGACGGTTCACCTGCTAACCATGCGAGAACAATCTTTGAGTCTGTCCACAGATGAATACTATGGAATTCAATATTGAGAACATGACTCATCTTTTTAACCACTTGTGACAATAGTACTGCTGCACACAACTCTAGTCTGGGTAGCGTGATCTGTTTCAGTGGAGCCACTCTGGACTTGGAGCACAGGAAATGTGTTATTACGTGACCTTGATCTGTTGACGAGCGTAGGAATAAACATGCACCGTAGCCCTTCAAGGATGCATCAGCGAAGCCATGCAACTGCACCTGAGTACAATTTTCTTGAAGCACAAATCTGTTAATATATATATTGTCAATCAAGGGTATTTGAGAATGCAGAGTACGCCATCTTGTAAGAAGTTCCGTTGGAAGTTCATCATCCCATCCTATCTTCTCTTGCCATAGTTGCTGCAGAAACATCTTGAATGCGATGACAATAGGACTGATTAGCCCAATAGGGTCATAAATTGACGACACAATCGATAACACCTTGCGTTTGGTAACTGGAGATCCACTTCCTTGTTCTTTCTGCACACCACTGGATATCTGTAGTTTGTCTGTCGCTGGATGCCAAAGTAGACCTAAGGTCTTTATATTTTCTCCAGAATCAATCTGAAGGGGAAGTTTCGTCTCTCTGCAGTCCTTTGGAACCGCCTCTAACAATGCTGGATGGTTAGAGCACCACTTGCGGAGCTTGAAGCCTCCCTTGGATAACAATTGGATCAGTTCACGTTGTAGGAGTAATGCATTGTCAACTTTACTTGTTCCTGAAATGCAGTCGTCTACATAAAAATCACGAAGAAGGACAGATGCTGCCTGCGGATACTGTTGTCCCTCATCATATGCAAATTGCCTTAAACATCTTATTGCTAGAAATGGAGCTGATGATGTGCCATATGTGACCGTCTGAAGTTGGTACTGCTTGATAGGCTCATTAGGAGAAGCTCTCCAAAGGATGCGTTGAAGGCTGCTGTCTCTGGAATCAACCTTAACTTGTCTGTACATCTTCTCGATGTCAGCTGTAAAGCCTATGGCGTGAGTTCTAAATCTAGCGACAATCGAACATAAATCTTGTTGAATAGTAGGACCCGTCATTAAAATATCATTAAGTGACTTTCCTGACCTCGATTTACAAGAAGCGTCGAAGACAACTTTAGTTTTTGTAGTAGTGCTGAATTTCTTGAATACCGGATGGTGCGGCATGTAGTATGCTACCTATGTTGCCATACTAGAATTAACAATATCCATGTGACCTAGTTCCTGGTATTCACTGAGAAACTGGTCATAATCTACCTTCAGTTGCGTATCATTGTTAAGCCTACGCTCAAGGCATTGAAATCTGCTAGTAGCTGTTTGTAAAGAATTGCCTAATATACTTGGATCCTGCTTAAATGGTAGTCTGACTATGTATTTCCCAGATGCATCTCGTGTCACATGATCAGAAAAATGCTGTTCACATTCAATCTCTTCTTGCGACTTGACTGGCTCGTGAAGTTCTTCGATCTCCCAAAATCGTTGTACTTGGTTATGAAGGTGAACATCATTACGAAGGAAAAACGTTCCTGCTGCATTGTTTCTCTTTCTCGAGGTGGATTCATATGAACCTGACACAATCCATCCAAAATCTGTGTTTTGTAGGACTGGAAACTTCCCTGGTCTCGTTTTGTGTCCCCTCTGTAGAATTCTAAAGAATACATCAGCATCGAGAAGCATGTCTATCTTGGCTGGGGCATAAAACCTCGGATCTGCTAACTGAATATCATTAGGGAGCTCCCACTCTTCATAGGGTACCTGCTGACTAGGCATGTCGCTTGTAATTTTGGATAGGATCAGACATTCAACATTGTGGCGTGTGTTGCTTATGGAAGATTGCACTTCAACGCTCACACTATACTTGGCTTCAGACATGGACTGAGAAATACCTTCGATGGGTGTGAGATTCTTGGCCTTTCTTAAGCCCAAATTTTGAACCAAACTCTCGGTTACAAAATTGCTTTGACTGCCACTGTCCAATAAGCAACGAGCTAAGTGTAGCCTACCAGCACTATCCTTTACCTTTACTATTGCTGTAGAAAGTAGAACTTGAGTTTGTGGTTTGAGTTTCATAGTGCAGTAACTGGAGGAGTTACCACGAACTTGAGCATTGTGAGCCTGGTTGGACTCGGGGTTTGAACATCTGCTGATAGCTCCTTGCTGAGACTGTTCAGACGAGTTGGTATTGAATTGCTGATTCCCTGAATCAAAATGCAACAGTGAGTTGTGACGACCGTTGCAAGTTTTGCATGTTGACTTCGAAGGACAAGAACTTATAGCGTGTGATTCATGCAAACAGTTGTAGCAAAGCTTATGCTGCTTAACTAGGTTGTATCTACGATTAACATCATAACCTAAAAATTTATCACATCTGAAGATTGGATGTTGCCCCTTACAGGCTTCACAATTATTGTTAATTGCAATGTATGAACTACTTGTAAATGGTTGTTTCTCATGCTTGAAACCATGCTTAGAAGTTTTATCTTGAGACAATCTGCTGATCTTATCACTGTGACCCTTAGTAGGTGAAAAATCAATTAATTCAAGGGTTTGAGCCCGCCTTTCAAGATATTCTAACAACTCCGTAAGTGTAGATAGTTCCTTGGATTTGTTGCTCATTTCCCATTGCTTACTTGTGGCTTCAGGTAACTTGTCAAGTATGATTTGACCTATTATGATTTCATGTAGGGGAATTTTCAAATTCAAAGACTCAACAGCCTTTAAATTGGACTGAACTTGATTCAAAAGTGTGCGTAGACTAGAAGATGATTCCCTTTGGACGATATCTGGAGATAACAGTAATTTGATATGTGCATTTACTATTACCTTTGAATTGCGGTATCGCTTGCAGACCGTTTCCCAAGCTAGCTCAAAGTTATCTGCAGTAAGAGGAATGTTTTGAATGAGTTGATGAGCATTGCCACGCAGTGCTGACATTAAGTAATGGAACCTTTCAACATTACCCAAAGACTGATTCTTCAGTATTAATGAATCAAACAGGTCATGGAAATGCATGAATTGTGTAACATCACCTGAAAATTCTGGTAACCGTATCTTGGGCAAACTGTACGAACCTGTATTACTACTTGTAGATTCTCTACCGTTGCTAGAGACAGATGAGGCATGTGTGCAATGGGTATTTAGTAACTGTTGTAGCTTAGCCCTAAGTTCATCATAATCATCTTCGAATTCACACCGGACCTGCTCATGAGGATTTTTGTCATCCAAATCCTCCAATTTGCTTTGAATTTCATTAAATTCTGGTAATAGAGCTAATAAACGTTCATTCTTCACATGTAATACTTCAGCAGGAGTCTCATTATTAAATTCATTAATTTGGGTATGGAGTCTCGTGAGGGATGCTCGGAGAACACCTCTGCGGTTGGTCAGTGACTTTATCTCACGTTCAGTAGACATGCTTGAAATGGTTCATGCACAGGAAGGATTGCTGAGTATGGGAAGGAATTGCTATGAAATGCCTTTGTTAACTTATCTGGTGTAGAGGTTCTTTCAGTCTGCGTCGTCACCCAACGGTCGGATATCGAAGTCAGGACGTCTGAATGGAACTGCGTCTGTCAGGAATCGAAGGCTGCACCGCTGAATGGAACTGCGTCCGTCAGGAATCGAAGGCTGCACCGCTGAATGGAACTGTGTCCGTCAGTAATCGAAGGCTGCACTGCTGAATGGAACTGCGTCCGTCAGGAATCGAAGGCTGCACTGCTGAATGGAACTGCGTCCGTCAGGAATCGAAGGCTGCACTACTGAATGGAACTGCGTCCGTCAGGAATCGAAGGCTGCACTGCTAAATGGAACTGTGTCCGTCAGGATTCGAAGGCTGCACTGCTGAATGGAATTGCGTCAGTCAGTAATCGAAGGCTGCACTGCTGAATGGAACTGCGTCCATTGATGCTTTCAACTGCACACCGAAACTTTCACAATACTGGATATGCTTTTACGAATATACAATTCATCATGATTAATTTTGCAAGTCCCGCTGCATGTATTAACTTATTCAAATACGTAGTAAATTTGTAATTCAACAGCTGCGTTGTAAACATGAATCAAGCAGACTGGCGAGCGCTGCGATCACGCACATGTATGCACCGAATATAAACGACACTAGCCGAGACGACACGAAGGCATAGCACATGGGTTCGGTGTTGGCATTATTTGGCAGCCATTGTGCTCAATTTTCAAATAAGTTAGATCGAACAGACAAACATTGATAAATACATTGCAATTGCGCCTGCATTGTTCACAATAATGTACTAGTATTGTCTCTACATACGTATTTCGCACTGGTTCACTTAAATACAGCAGTTTTACCGTTTGTCGAGACCACATGGCCTCAGTTGATATAGCGGGAATCCTGCCCGTGTTGGACCAAAACATATGTCTGTCTGCGACATACGTGCCCCAGATGAAACATCAGGGGATAAATGAAAATGTCGAATTAACTCTAGTGGACTGTATTTACAAAAATGTACATGTTACAACAGACACAACACTTGATATGCGAAGGAGCTGTTGCTCCGAAACACAAACACGTTCAGCCATGATGGCTACTACTCCCTCTGTCCAGGTCACTGCTGCCAACCTAAACATAAATAAATGTCCTTTGCCAACTGTGGAAATAAAACACTTATATTCTCCCTGAGAGCAAACAAAATGAGTATTTTGAATCTAAATTACATTTTGTAAGTAATTTGAAATTCAAGTGCATTTTGTAAGTGTTTTGAATCTCGATTGCATATTTTCAATTTCTATCGCATTTTGTAAGTATTTTGAATTTCAATCGCATTTTGTGAGTATTTTGAATCTCGATTGCATATTTTCAATTTCAATCGCATTTTGTAAGTATTTTGAATTTCAATCGCATTTTGTGAGTATTTCGAAACTGCAATGCATTTTGTGCGTATTTTTCAATCTATTCCTTTTGTGAGTATTTTCCTTCTAAATTCCCTTTGGAAGTATTTCCACTCTACATTTTGTGAGTCATTTCAATCTGAGTTCCATTTTGTAAGTATTTTCAGTCTAACTTAATTTTCGTTATGGTTTCCATTTCATTATCATTTCCGCTATCACCCAGGCCATTAGGGTCCGATAACCAAGATGTTAGGCCCCTTAAAACAACAATTCTTATCATCATCATATACGTAATACGGGGTATTTGTTTAGTCTTGAGATTGTATTGCTTAAATCAACAGTTTAATTTAATCCATAATCGTGTAACCAACCCAGTGTCCGTCCTAAATCGGGCGCTTTCTTGAGCTCCTTCAGCACACGATTATTAAGGAAGCGAGTCCCACGGTGACGTTGCTACGTCGGGGTGAATGAAATAATTACTCAGTGCACGCCAAGTGGAGTGACGTAGCATCGGGTTACGTCGTAACACTAATTACTTAATTTGACGAGCTGCAGTGCAGTTAAATCTCCATTAGTATTAATAATTACATGAGATAACAGCACTTGACACGGGAACTCCAACTGCCGCTACACGGAACCCTCCCTAACTATTCTTCTTCCCATCTGGGAGGAAATCTGAAATCATGTCAATATCCTTTTAAAATGGTTCAATAGTACATTATGCAACGAGCCTATAATGGCAATAATTAAGACACGAGTTTTATAATTTCCATGCGTGCACCAACAGACAACACACATGTACTATGCAGGATCATTTTATTATTTTGGTCAAATAACACAAAATTGGCTGTTACAAACGCTTTAAAAATTAAAATGTATCTTATTATCATCTAGTTATTCTTCAAATTCGATGCGTATAGAATGTCAACGGAAGGCAATTCAATGGAGTCCCAAACAGAACAATCATGACATCTGTCGGAAAAGTTTCGCATAAGAAATCCCTTTACTGAGAGCTGGATTATAATTTCCGTGGATCTAATGTCATATGTTTGCTGCGTCCATGACGTTCTGGTGAGTTTATGTCAACAACAGCATTCACTAAAATTGTCGGCGAAATTAGAGTTGCAGATATTAAGGTACAGTGCTATTTCTTTTGCAATATTCCGCAGTTTGTTCATGCTAACATTACGGACGGTGCACACTTTCCATGTCGGTATAGGCTAGGCTAGGATGGTGTGTTACAATCTTCTGGACGTAGATTCCTAAATTGCATGCATATTTCATAGTATTTTCCTGTAACCATAAAGGTTCATGCTGATTTTGTCTTTGTGTTTGGGATTGTAACTACAATGGTTGATCCAATATAGGCTACATTTTCAACTTTTAAATCATGTAATTCATGTCCGACATGTTGAATTTTGAGCGCATGTGCGAAGCTATCCTTACCTAAATGGTCAAGAATGAACTCTGATTGGTTGGAGAAATTGTATCATAGTGAAAAGTAGTACTTTAATGACCTCCATTATGATACAGTTTTCTGACATATAATATTTATATTTCAACATCGTCGAACACAAACATGATTAAATAATTTCTCGGTAAGTCATTTCAGGTTCCATTTTAGTGGCAATTCTCCTCTTTGCACACAATCACGCTAGAAACGCTCAGTTCCGATTATCCGAAGTTGATGGGTCCAAGGGTAATTCGGTTAAGAGAAAATTCGAATTATCCGGAAACATTGTCTTTCTGCGACAAAAGGAATGCACGGCATGCACTTCGATAGAGCGCTCATTAATCGTCTTAAGGGGGAAAATACCTACCGCTAAGTTCTCAAGGTTGAGTGCATAGCTAATTCCCGGGATTTGTACAAGGTTCCCTCAAGTATAAAGCACCACGAGAATAAAACTAAGCAACGAATTCTTCAGAAAGACTTATATTAGGTCGTGCAAAATACTTCGTGGTTTGTGACGTTTCACCAGCAAGTACGGTTGGCATTTTCAATATGTTGTGAATAGTTTGAAGTGGCGCTTCTCTGAGATTTGTGCAGCCTATTGAAATGTTCTCGAAAAGAACATGGAATATGAGCAGTTTCTGGTTGCTCTGTTCTCACGTAGCTTTGCTAGTGACATAGACCTACGCTCTGTGGTTATTTCGTTGCTGTGTGCGCAGTACTGAGAGTGAAGCGTGACGTCATTCAAGCTCCAGGAGTTGACTAGCACCTGGCTGCCAGATATTGTTCATATAAAGTATCTCCATTTTTATATTGAAAAATATAAGGCTAAGTTGGGCAAAGTGGAAGACAGCTTGAAACGCCTTACAAGGAACACAGGAATGCGATTGAACAAACACTCATCTGTCTGCGAACATATTACTCTCGATTTCAAGTATTTATTTATTTATTTGTTTATTTATCGTATGGCTTTTAGTGCCGGGAGTGTCCGAGGACATGTTCGGCTCGCTTGAGTCTGTAGCTGCTTCCAGCGGACACCCTAAAGGGTGAGCTACAAGTTCCGTGAGGAGGCATGATTATCCTTTTAGTAGGTCTTTCAGTGTCCATTCATCGAATATGTCCATAAGATTTCAATCGTCTTTTTCTAATAGTATTTTTTTGAATGATGGTATAATTAGTTTTTATTTCATGCGAATTGACCACTTAGGATCACGCAACAACTGTATTTCCTTTTCTTTTCCTTCGCCTGGAGTTTCCTCTGTCTCCAATATTCCTCCACGCGTTCACTGGCATGTTTCCTTTGATCTTCTGTCCAAGTTCGTCCCAGTTATCTTAGGTCTTTCTTCATCTTGAAACCCTTCCTGATTTTTGATGTGTAACATCTTTGCACTCGGTTGCTGGATATTTTTGTGGGAGTGATTTTGAAAAATGGGACGGAAGTGGATCGGACGGAAGTGTGTAAGACGCACTGCCGGCTGGATCGTGTCCCTTCTGGACATTCATCAACACACAAAAATCTTTTTTTATTTACACACTAATAATACATAACAATTCCAAGACTGTCTTTTTTTTCGTCACTGCCTACTTGATATTTCTACTCTCGCACTGCCTTCTTGATTGTTTTCGCACTGCCTTCTTGAACTCTACTGCTAATCAAATCAACGTGACACATTTTATCAGGATCCATATGAAATTACGTGTTGGTCTGTGAATCAAGAGGTCCTGTTTATAAGGAATTTAAGGTTATGAGCGGCGTCGCGACTATTAATCTAGTTGATCCATATCGTATTCTTTATTTAGGCTAGTGCTGGTGGAAGCTACAAATCATCTAATAAAATGAGTTCCGTATTATAAACTATAATATCTGTAAAACACTCCCTTTTACAATAGATTAATATTTGTAGCAATGAAAATGAAAATCCACAGCCTGCTTCCAGTCTCCGACCGGGTCAGGAATGGAATGAATGAAGCCCCCATCTAGCGGCGAGGATATTGACTGTGCCGGCTGCCGAAGCCTGACGCACTCCTCTGGGGCAATGATTAAATGATTGACAGATGAAATGAAATGATAGTGGAGAGTGTTGCTGGAATGAAATTTTGACAGGGAAAACCGGAGTACCCGGAGAAAAACCTGTCTGCCTCCGTTTTGTCCAGCACAGATCTCACATGGAGTGACCGGGATTTGAACCACGGACGCAGCGGTGAGAGGCCGGCGTGCTGCCGCCTAAGCCACGGAGGCTACAATATTTGTACCAATAATATTATAAAATACCGGTGTATCAACAATATTTCACGTGAGGTTTCTTCTATGTCAGATGTTATACATCTGTATAGATGTCAGAGGAATGGCAGCCCCCTCTTCCGCATAGTCTCTGAGATTCTTTCCATGTTCTGGTAGACTTCCCTGTTGCTTCGCAGTTTCCATCCGTCTTCAGTCCGAACTGCACCCATGATTTTTCTTAGAATTCTCCTTTCCAGGATTTCTAGTTTTTTCGAGGTTATAGCTCATCGAGAGGCATTTATTATTATTATTATTATTATTATTATTATTATTATTATTATTATTATTATTATTATTATTATTATTATTTGGGGCTCTCAGTCATCTTTTCGGTTGATGTAAGAAGGAGTAAGAAAGTATATTTATGTTCGACGATGTCGAAATGTAAACATTTTGTGTCTGAAAACTGTATCAAAATGAGGCTCATTATAGTACAAGTTCTCATTATGATACAATTTCTCCAGCCAATCAGAGCTCATTCATTGACCAATTAGGTAAGTATACCTTCGCGCATGCGCTCAAAATCCAACATGTCTATATAAATTATCGACATGGAAAGTGCACCGTCCATATGTTCGCGTAAATAAACTGGCGAATATGAGACAAGAAATAGCACTGTACCTTAATATCCCCAACCCCAATTTCTACACAGCGCATTGCTTTCAAACGACTTCGGTGACAGTTTCACTGAATGCTGGTGCACATCGGCAGGCTGTAAACATATGGCATCAAAGAATATGTATGGCATTCCAAAGCGCACAGAGCGCATACGACGGTCGGTCAGAGAACTTGGAAAACAGGGATATCAAACCCAGCGCTTGCACTTCGATCAAAAAATTCAAGTGACTGAATCTCAACAGATATTTATGAATATTTATGTTAAAACCTATAGTAAAGTTATAATTATCGTCAAACATAAACAGTCGTATGCAACTCTCCTATAATGGTAATTACAGTAAGACACTATTATATACTCGTGTCTTAATTATTGCCATTATAGGCTCCTTGCATAATGTACTATTTCGGTCTCTTGCCATGATTTGCGCACTGTTATGCCAATTAACAGTTCAGAAATGTTTTCCCAGAGAAGAGTTTAATGGTTGTTACTAATTAATTTCCTTGCTCGCGAGGTCCATTTGTCTGTGATGTAATAATCGCAGCCAGTGTTGTTATTCACCATCCGAGGTTGGTCTACCCCTCCTTCACAGGAGCTTCCCCTTCGCAGACAAATGAAATATGACTTTGGGAAGAAGCTGAATTATATGAACGTTCTGGTTTTTTTTACCCACCACTTGTTACATTTTTGTTTTCAAGTGTATAATTCAAAGTGACAACGTAGATTTATAATGGTAGTCGGCAATCTTTGTGAAGATACGAGAACCAACTCCCGCCAAACTCATATTTCTCTCGCCGGCAATTGTCAGAGTACTTAGCGCGCGGTGTTCAGTTACTAGTTCGAGGCCAGACGGAAAATGTCCCTGCATGTCCTAATCTAAATGTTGATTTATAGAACAAACTCGCTTTGGTCCTTTTTCTTTGAATCAACCGCGCTAAGCTTTTTATTGCTCTTAATTGTTGACAGTGGCATTATTTAAGTATTCTAAATGAAAAGCTAAAGGAGGTAGGGGACGTCTATTACTTGGGAAGTAAATTAAGCAGTGACTATCGAACCCGTGCGAGAAATCTCGCATGTTCATAAACCACACTTTCCCCAATAAGTTTATAATGAGAGACTTACGGAGAAAGTTTATGTTTTTATTTCAACCAAATAATTACCGGTATAGAACACTATTTAAATTTCAGTTAGAATTCCAAGTTCTACGTTCCCTAACTTAAGAAGGCAATCACTGAAAATTGGATCATCATAACACTCACCAGTTATTCGATATTTATGAAATTACACGATTTGAGTACTCATTTCTTTGATTTGCTGTTTCTGAAATCCATGCAAAATGATCAAGGAAAGACCTCAGAATGTTAAAATGACATGAAACAGGCGTCACAACGGCCAAAATGTGACGTGGACAGCAATTATGGAGCGTATTTTCCTACAGCAACATTATCTGCAAATCGCACACTTCGTACATTTTTAAAAGTCATTTTTGAAAGAAATTATAGATATTTATGAAATTAGAGTGCAATTCGTCACTGCTAATGTCTGTTCTCTTTCATTTGAATGATCATTTGTCACGATCGGTCACTTGGGAGCGCCGCAGGAGGGATCTAGACTACTGAAATAATATAATTATATTAGAGGACCCGTGCGAGATATCTCGCATGTTCATAAACCACACTTTCCCAAAGGTTTATAATGAGAGCCTTAAAGAGAAAGGTTGCTGTAACACTCGCCGGTTATTCGATATTTATGAAATTATACGATTTGAGTACTCATTCCTTTGATTTACTGATCTGAAATCCACGCAAAAACATAAAATGACATGAAACAGGCGCCACAGCGGCCAAAATGTGAAGTGGACAGCAATTATGGAGCGTATTTCATACAGCAACAGTAATTGCAAATCGCACACTTCGTACATTTTTTTAATTCATTTTTTAAAGAAATTATAGATATTAATGAAATTATAGTGCAATTCTCATTTTTCACGATCGGTTGCTTGTGATACTACTGAAATAATATATATGATGATTCTTACTTTTTCCCAGGGACAGATGACCTGGAAATTAAAACCAGTACGGACTCTTAAGGGGATCGCTCAGTATAATGTGTCGTAACGGTTCCAGAAGGTACAGTACATCAGCTCCATGCGCTCTAATGATATGTTGGGTGGCCCAAATAGATCGCGAGCTGTGATAAGCATAGTGACCACACCCACTCCCTTGGGCGACTTAACTCATTGGTTATCATCGCAACAACAACAAGCATCTCCTTATTAGGGTAACTTATTTCATAGTGGAGGAGTGACTTTCCTTTGCTCAAATTTAATACCCTTTCTTGTTAACACAGCCAACTCCTTTTCAAGACCTAATAGACAAATAGTTTGGATATACACTGAGCGGCAAAGAAACATACCACTTGAAAAATTCAACATTACTTTCATTTAAATCATAATATGAATGCTCTAGGTCTAGTACATAAGTTACTGTTTATAGCATGGAAGTAAGGTTAATTGTTTTCCTGGATGTATTACCATTCTGCATGACATTGTTTCACTTAACATTAGCGATTCTTTGACATGATGCTGTTTCCCGCGGAAAGATGTGCGTGCCACCATTTTCGATCAGAGCCGCTGTCCTGGCAACATCTTCGTTTCTGAATTGTACAAGGACAACTGAGGATATGGCTGTATTGATCTTTTCCTATGGCAACACGTGGCAATAGAAAAAAAAGAATAAAACATTGCATTGTTGACGTACAGTGGCGGATCCAGAGGGGGGCACCAGGGGCAAGTGCCCTCCCCGAAAAACCAGTTGTGTGCTACATTGATATTGCCGATAAAAATGATTTGTTTCTCCAAACTGCGCTGCAAGTAAAATCTTTGCTCTATTGCCTGCATTCATGTAGCCTATGTGGTCAATGTTTATCATATAGTATGTAATGGCAACACTGTTAATATAATCCCTACTTCGACAGTGTTGCAAGTGCAGAGAGATCTTTTAGCAACCTGCAACTTGTCAAATCATGGCTACGAACGCGAATGACAGAGGAAAGGTTGAATGGCTTGTCTGTTATTTGTTCACCGTGATATAAATGTTGACGTTGAAAAGGTTCTAGAACGTTTCTCTATAGGGGGTAAATGAATGATCGCCCTGGATTTTATTTTGTAATAGGCATGTATTTTGCCTAGGATAGTCACCGAATAGAACCCCAATCAGTATTCCATACAACTGGTTATTTTTAAATTTATATTTATGTGACTAGTAGTGACTCAATGACTGACAGTGTTGGTACTATGTACATATTTTGTAACATTTGTGTAGTAGACTTGTAGGCCTATATTGTCTTTAGATAGTCACTATGATTGCAAATGTTTTTAATCATATTAGACTGTGTAATGTGCATTACAATGTGGAAATGTAGGCTACATATTTTGTACAATTAAAAGTTTTTTTACATAATGACAAAGACTTGAAATTGAAACCAATAAACCATTTTAATATAATTAATTTCTTGTAGAATTATAAAATATGGTGGTTGGATGTAGTGTAGTGTGTGTAGATTAAACACAAATTTAGTAATTTTATTACATATTTTCAGTAGCTACTCTGAAATCCTAGAGTGCCCGCTCCGAGGTCAACTTCTGGATCCGCCACTGGGACGATAGCGATGGCACGCAAATCTTTCCGCGGGAAACAGGATCATGTCAAAGAATCGCTATTGTTAAGTGAAACAATGTCATGCAGAATGATAAAGCATCCAGGAAACCAATTAACCTTACTTCCATGCTATAAACAGTAACTTATGTACTAGACCTAGAGCATTCATATTTATGATTTGAATGAAAGTAATGTTGAATTTTTCAAGTTATCGTTTTTTTTTTTTTTCAGTGAGTGTATTATGATTATAACCGATATTCTTAGACAATTGTCTGGTAAAATACACAAAAAGTATGCAGATTACATGGAATCAAAGCTTAATGAAAATCCACAGCCTGCTTCCAGTCTCCGACCGGGTCAGGAATGGAATGAATGAAGCCCCCATCTAGCGGCAGAGGATATGAACTGTGCCGGCTGCCGAGGCCTGACGCACTCCCCTGGGGAAATGATTAAATGAATGACAGATGAAATGAAATGAGAGTGGAGAGTGTTGCTGGAATGAAATTTTGACAGGGATATCCGGAGTACCCGGAGAAAAACCTGTCTGCGTCCGTCTTGTCCAGCACAGATCTCACATGGAGTGACCGGCATTTGAACCACCGACCCAGCGGTGACAGGCCGGCGTGCTGCCGCCTAAGCCACGGAGGCTTTTTAATCAAAGCTTAATGACCACCTTAATTTAGATCACTGCCAATGAATTTACGAACTATCCTAGTTTTAGCTAAAATCACTGCTTTCTGTATTAATTTATACAAGTTAATGTTCAGATCAAACTCTTTCAGCCCTTGGAGAAGATGTTCAGGAACAACGCCAGTGCTTGAGATGACTTGGTACTCTCTTGACCAATCCCCCCATTGCTTCGTGATAGGCTACACCAGAACCAATTAATATTTGGACACTTTTTCAGCATGTTTAGCCTGCAGGTTGTGCGCCACAAATCAGCGTGACTGTTGAGGACCACTGTGTGGGGTCTCTTATGTTCCAGTGTCCTTTCAGTGAGCACAGTCCGATCTCAATACAGTTTGAAATGTTTATTTTCAGCCACGTTCTCTGGAACTTACCCTACTGGTAGTCCGGAACATTGTTCTGTTTTAAAAGTTGGGAGTTCCCAGATAGCTCTTCGTGCATGATTTTTGATACAGAATCGTGCGTGCACTTATATTCAATTCCTGACAGCTGCATGCATCCAGAGGTGGGTTAGTGACCACGGGGCCCCAATTGATTCCGGTATTGGTTCCGCTTACTTGAGCTGGGCTCCTCTCCATCTCCTTTCCTGTATACCTCTTTTGGTTAACTATTGTTCTCTTCCGACCCCGAAGGTATTAGGGTATCCGAGACCTAGGGAGTCTCTTCCTTTCCCGTCTCTCATCTCTCCTGATGCCCATTCTTCTAGGGGTCGCATTCCTTTGCTTTTCATTATATTTCCTTCTCTCTAAGATTCCGGCACTGTTTTTGTGCATTGGATCCCCGTGTATCTAAATTACATTTTGTGCATTTTTTGAATCTACACTACATGTTTTAAGTTTCTTCAATCTAGATTGTATTTTGCGAGTATTTCCAACCTCAATTGCATTTTGTAAGGATTGACAATCTCATTGCATTTTGTAAGTCTTTTGGAGCAAGGGCTGTCATATTATGAGTATTTTGAATCTAAATTACATATTGTAAGTAGTTTCAACCTAAACCACATGTTGCAAGTATTTTCAATCTAAATTGCATTTTGTAAGTATTTAGAATCTCGATTGCATTTTGTATTTTGAATATCAATTACATTTTCTAAGTATTTTCAATCCACATTGCATTTTGTAAGCATTGTCAATCCAAATTGCATTTTTTAAGCATTGTCAATCCAAATTGCATTTTGTGGGTACAGTATTTTGAATCCAAATTGCATTTTGTGGGTACAGTATTTTGAATCCAAATTGCATTTTGTGGGTACAGTATTTCGAATCCAAATTGCATTTTGTGGGTACAGTATTTTGAATCCAAATTGCATTTTGTGGGTACAGTATTTTGAAACCAAATTGCATGTTGTGAGTACAGTATTTTGAATCCAAATTGCATTTTGTGGGTGCAGTATTTTGAATCCAAATTGCATTTTGTGGGTACAGTATTTTGAATCCAAATTGCATTTTGTGAGTACAGTATTTTGAATCCAAATTGCATTTTGTGGGTACAGTATTTTGAATCCAAATTGCATTTTGTGGGTACAGTATTTTGAATCCAAATTGCATTTTGTGAGTGCAGTATTTTGAATCCAAATTGCATTTTGTGTGTACAGTATTTTGAATCCAAATTGCATTTTGTGTGTACATTATTTTGAATCCAAATTGCATTTTGTGGGTAAAGTATTTTGAATCCAAATTGCATTTTGCGGGTACAGTATTTTGAATCCAAATTGCATTTTGTGGGTACAGTATTTTGAATCCAAATTGCATTTTGTGGGTAAAGTATTTTGAATCCAAATTGCATTTTGCGGGTACAGTATTTTGAATCCAAATTGCATTTTGTGGGTGCAGTATTTTGAATCCAAATTGCATTTTGTGGGTGCAGTATTTTGAATCCAAATTGCATTTTGTGGGTACAGTATTTTGAATCCAAATTGCATTTTGTGAGTGCAGTATTTTGAATCCAAATTGCATTTTGTGTGTACAGTATTTTGAATCCAAATTGAATTTTGTGTGTACAGTATTTTGAATCCAAATTGCATTTTGTGGGTACAGTATTTTGAATCCTAATTGCATTTCGTGGGTACAGTATTTTGAATCCAAATTGCATTTTGTGGGTACAGTATTGTTACGTGCCAACCCCTAGTGGCACTTTTGTTAACTGGATTACGGTGGGGGTACAAAGCACAACACCAATTACTGCTTAAAGAAATAATTAACTTTATTGTGGCCAGAAAATTACACTAGTCAGCAAATACAAGCAATTAGGAGCCTTATTCCAGTTTCCTCAAGTCTCTTCCTTGAGCGCTCTTGGCACTTCCACTTGTCAACAGATCACAGAAGTTAATCCGTCCTAATGAGTACGGTGGCCTTGACAGAAACTACCTGCTCCTCTCCTTTATGTTCACCGAGCACAATTACTTACGATCACTTGCTGCAGGCTATTTCGCTGTCCACAAGCTGGGGAAAAAATGTCACTGGATTTCGTAACTCGCACAGCACTTCGTCACCACACTTCTGTCGCACAAGATAATCGCTCGCACTAGCTCGTAAAACACAACAACGGCCACTGCTTCACGGGTCACTCTTATATAGCAGGCCGGTGACTCAATAAATTCTTCTAGATCCATCCAGGGTCCACGGCTTCTCGAGGTTTCCATCGCTGGTCCAGTCACGAATATTCTGGACTATCCCTTTTGTCCTAGTAGCCTGTTGCATAAGGCGCGCGCAATACAGGAGGCAGGGCACAGCCCAGCCCTGGGGCAGTTGTGACTCATGCGGCGAGCGATGACACAAACTCACAGCCGTAACAGTATTTTGAATCCAAATTGCATTTTGTGGGTACAGTATTTTGAATCCAAATTGAATATTGCTGGTACAGTATTTTGAATCCAAATTGCATTTTGTGAGTATAGTATTTTGAATCGAAATTGCATTTTGTGGGTGCAGTATTTTGAATCTTAATTGCGTTTTGTGAGTATTTTTAATCTAAATTGCACTTTGTCAATTTTTTTTTTTACTCTAACCTGCATTTTGTGCGTATTCTCAATCTAAATTACTTTTGTGAGCATTTTACATCTACATTCCATTTTGTCAGTGTTTCCCAATCTAAATTACATTTTGTGTGTCTTTTCAATCATTTGTCAGTATTTTCAATCTCCATTAGTTTTCGTTATTGCTTCCGTCTCATTGTCACTTTCGCTATCACCCAGAGCATTAGAGGCCGATAACCCAGATGTTAGGCCCCATAAATCAACAATTATCATTATCATCTTATACCGGTGAGTGTAGTAATTGATTGAAATGAAAGCCGATCCTTTAGTATTCCTTCCTTAGCTCAAGCTAGTGATCCTGCTCCAAATGAAGTTAGTATTTGTTGGAAGTAGGGTGTTACGCCACTAACCATCCAACATCTGTCTGCAGAACAAGAGGGTACCCAAGGAAAATCACTCAGCTAGGGTCCGTGGTCACCAACCCATGTCCAGCTATTTTTGCTGGGTTTAAAAATTCCTGAGAGAGTTATGTCTCCGTCCTGTATTCACAGTGGCGGTGTTTTCTCGAAGGCGTTCAGATTGGCAGGTGAAGGGAACTTGGTGGCGAGATGTACACGATCATTAATCAGTGCCACAGTACCGAGTTCGTTGCCCGGAGCCACTACCTCTCACTCGACTTGGTGCACTCTGAATAGCATCCAGCAGGCCCGCATGCCAGAGATCATCTAATTCTCCACAATTCTCTGGGGACATGTGGTCATACACCCTCCTTGGGACCTTGCCAATACACTATCACTTGTTGTTGCTTCGTTTAAGGAACGCCCCCATGGGCTCACAACTTTCGGGCACTAGCTAAGGCTTTGACTTTGATCAGGCTTCTTCTTTGCAGTTGCGTAGAACTGAATTACAAAATCACATTTGTATACCTCATTTATGCCTCCTTGTCATCGCCACCCACAATAATAGACTACGAGGGATGATCAGAAACTAAGGTTACAAAGCCTGCAGTGAAACATTTACATTTTGAGCCTATTTTCATTTATGAAACAAGTAGTTCCGTGAAGAACTATACAGGCTATTTTCATATATCCTACTCATGTTAATTGCCTCTATCAACATACAAAATTTCAGTTTGATTGTTGTGATAGATTCGTAGATATTGAGAACCGTCTAAATATTTCAGATGGTCGCCAGGTTGGATTGTTATATGTATAGGCCACAGAGTTATGTACCATTAAAGGAAAATTATTGCGTAGCTACATTATTCAAACTTTCACTTCGATCGCATGATCACGACACAAGAAATAAAAGCTTAATTTTAAAATTTCGAACAGCCGCCACCTTAAGGTTATGTAAACAATTGAACTAAATAAGATGTCATTGCATTACAATATGTATAATCATTTACCGTACCATATTTCACTGCGCTCAGGTGGTTAAATCACGAGAAATGTCTTATTAAAATGTTTCAACTTCGCTTGGCCGCCATGTTGGTTTTGTATTTACCAGGTTTTCGAACGTATCATAGGTACCGGTATATTTCTAGTAGTGCCCTTTATCACCGTACAAAATTTCATGGTGATGTCAGTAATAGTTTCGGAGATACTGAATGCTGGTGAAATATTTCGCACAGCCGCCATGTTGGATTGGTGCGACAGAATAAAATTTGAAGGATACGGTCGGGGTCGGCCAGAATGGTGCTATGATCTTACAGAGTTTCATTGAAATCTCTCCAGCCGTTTAGATTTTATTAGGGAGGACACACACACGAATCACACACACAGAAAGAAAGAAACAATGACAAAAGGTGATCGCATAAGCCTATTTTTCCATAAAATGAAAATAGGCTAAAAATAGGCTTATGAAATTACCTTTTTCCGAGTGTGTGTTTCAATTATGGAATCTAAACGGCTCGAGCGATTTCAATGAAACTCGGTAAAGTCATTGTACTACTTCGTCTGACTCCGACCCTGCCCTTCAAATTGTATTACGTCTCACCAATCCAACATGGCGGCTGTGCGAAATATATCACCGGCATGGTATATCTCCGAAACTATTACTGATATCACCCTGAAATTTGCGCGGTGATAAAAGGGAACTAGTCTATTATTCTATAAGTTTACTTGTCTTTCAAGAACCTGTTAAGTACAAAACGAACATGGTGGCCAAGCGAAGTTGAAACATTTAAATAGACTTTTTCTCGTGATTTAACGATCCGAGGGCAGTAAAACATTGTACAGCAAATGTTTATGCACATTATAATGCACTGACATCTAATTTAGTGAAATTGTTTACATAATATCAAGATGGCGGCTGTATAAAATTATTTTTTTATTTATTGCGTCTTAATCATCGATCGAAGTCAACGTTTGAATAATGAACCTGAGCAATAGGCCTAATCGCCAGCTAATAGTACATAACACTATGGTCTTCATATAAAAATCCAACATGCCGACCATCCGAAATATTTAGACGGTTCTCAATATCTACCAATCTATGAGAGCAATCAAACTGAAATTTTGAATGTTGATAAAGGCTATTAACATAAGTTCACCTATGGTACTTAAATACATTTGGTATTCACTCGGTTTCATATGAACAACCCTTATTTATGAACATGCTGACGTGATATGCAGAGAACCATCTCGTTGAGGAACATCGCTGAACACAAAAATTGTCGCATCAATATACGAAATATCAGAGTGGATGAATTACAGCGAGTATAGCAAAACTCGAAGCCTCCGTGGCTTAGGCGGCAGCACGCCGGCCTCTCACCGCTGGATCCGTGGTTCAAATCCCGGTCACTCCATGTGAGATCTGTGCTGGACAAAACGGAGGCAGACAGGTTTTCCTCCGGGCACTCCGGTTTTCCCTGTCAAAAATTTCATTCCAGCAACACTCTCCACTATCATGTCATTTCATCTGTTATTCATTTAATCATTGTCCCAGAGGAGTGCGTCAGGCCTCGGCAGTCGACACATTTCCAATCCTCGCCGCTAGATGGGGGTTTCATTCATTCCATTCCTGACCCGGTCGTTGACTGGAATCAGGCTGTGGATATTTCATAGCAAAACTCTCTACGTTGGTGCAATGTGTGTTTATAACATGAAGGACAGCATTTCCAGCAACAGTCGTGTAAGTAGTGATTATTATTAAATACGTTAAAAGATACAGTCAGTCTGAGAGACTAGACTTTATATAATTTCAAATGACACTTGCTACAAATGCTATGTTAGAAAGGCTCAGGAGGGCTTCTCGCTTCGCTCGAAGACCCAGGACTCTTCCAACAGACTCCATTATAGCACGAGATTTAGCTTTAGTAGATATAATAGCACTATTACTGTCAACACACGTAAACTGTAAGTAAGCAAGTTTAACGAACGATCCACAGAATCCATTATTAACACACTTTACTACCCTGCAAAAATTGTAAACTGTAAGTAAGCTTAACGAACGATCTGCAAGTACAGAGATAGCAAGAATCACGTGAACGCTTCATGATCAACAAGTTGCAAGTCATTCAGTATCACGCAGCTATAAGGCATCCAACGTTTAGAATGAAGCATTGGTCTTATGGCGCGTTACGACAGGGTTGCCACTCCATGAGAGGAGGCAGTACAAAGCGCGCTTCGCGTACACCTTCCGCACATTCAGCGATTGTGCAGTGACGAAGACTTGAATTAAGTACTGTATAATAATACTAATAGTAGGCTAACATAACACATACAACGAAATTAAATTAAATTAACTATAACGTATGCTGAATGTAACATAAAGAAAACAATCAAAATAAAATAAAGTACAAGCACAAGGAAATGTGTGAAGTTTCGACTGCAGTTACAGTTGAAGTACGTTATTCAAGAAAATACTCCTCATTGGCTTACCTTTCATGATTTATACTTTCGTTGGGTTTAAGGTTCTTAAAATAACTGAACACATTAATTACGACCTGTTTTTCCCTCCTTCTGAGCACTTGACCACGCTTTCTTTTCACAAAACTATCCATTGTTGTACGTGAAATACGTAAAATACAACACGTTAAATCTAACTGCTGCACACACACTCAAGATAGAGACAGCCAAACTACTGAAATACAAGCTCGAAGGCACAGTAATAAAGCTGTGAGTAGTAAGGTGCACCTCGCTGTCGTTCGAAACTTCATTTTTATAATCCGCGGTCAATGAACAGCCCGGCCTGTGTAAACAATTAAACCTACACTCTGGGTAGGCAGGTAGAAAACTTCTTCCAACATTCCTCTACAACTCTCAAACTGACATGACATGGTTATCTTTAAAAATAGAAAAGTTGGCAGCATACGAACTTTTTCAATGCTGCTATGTGGTTATGAGAGAATATTCAGAAGTTTTACCTATATGAAAATTGTAATATTGCCACCTGGTAGCAATACCAATACTGTATAACACTACTCTAGGTGCTATTGCACCACACTGTGTCACTCCACTAGTAGCAATACCAACACTGTATGGCTGTGAAACGTGGACCCTTTACCGACGTGATCTTAGGAAGCTTGAGCGTTTCCACCTACAAAAACTTCGATCAATCCTGAGGATTAAATGGGAAGACCGCATTACCAATATTGCTGTTCTGGAAAAGGCTCAAATCAACAGCATAGAATCATCCATAATAGGTCACCAATTTAGATGGATTGGTCATGTCCATCGGATGGATGATGTGAGATTACCTCGTCAAATGCTATATGGTGAGTTATGCTATGGCACCGGACCTCATGGTGGTCCTAGGAGGCGCTACAAGGACCAATTTAAGCAGACCCTGAAATTGACAGGTCTTGATTCACAAAACTGGGACATGCTGGCTGAAAACCGCTCAACTTGGCGCCGTACCATCTCGGATACTGTAAAGACGTTTGAAAGGGATCGACGCATACATGAAGAGGCCAAGCGTCAAGCTAGGAAACTTCGAGCAGCCCAACCACGTCCTCCTCCAGCAATACTATGCGACTTGTGTGGTCGCTTGTTCCATGCCAGGATTGGACTCTTTAGTCACCGTACTCACATCCACAAACTGGACTGAAGGAAGAAGATTTTACTCGGATTCGAGTTAAAGCCGATGATGATGATGATTGCCAGTATAAAATATTTCAATAATCCATCATCAAAACGGCACATTTAGCTACACGTGTGTAAAAAATAGGCATCACAAAGTCAATGCAACATGATATAAGATCGATTTTACTAAAAAGGGGACTCAGTTTAAAGCTTTTTTAAAAAATATGGATATCTAATTTTTCTAGCATTTCTATCAAGTTTACGTAGTTCTAATATAGGACAAAAAAGATCGGCAAAACATAGTTCTACCCGAATATGCTGTTTATTCGACAATGAAAAGTTTTCGACTGATATGGCAACAGTGGAGTGCTAGAAAATGACAGCGTCATACATGTCTCACGTGCAACAGAAAGAGAGAAGAATATCCCTATCTAACCAGTGCTTCATTCTAAACGTTGGATGCGCTATAGCGCGTAGGCTTCCCGCGCGGGGAACGGGGAGCGGGAGGTCCCCTCTGCTGCATGATGTCACGCGCTCGCCGTCTCAGACTCGGTGCATTTGCACTGAACAACATGATGGCGTCATACACGCCCTAACCGTAACGCATAACGTTAGACTCAAGCATAACGACGAAGTCGACAAGATCATTTGAAATGATAAAAAGTGTAAATGTGTTGGGACTAGTTGGGCGCTACGCTGCTGCTAGCCACAGTGCCCCGGCCGTTACACGGCGCATCCGAGGCTCCGATCTATAGGGAAGGCTCTCAGTGTATTATGGAAGCAGAACGGTAGTCACATGTGAGGCACCTACCAAGTAGGCTAGTGTCAGTCTCCATGTACCTAATGCAGACAGAGTAGTCATGACGTGTTTCTGGCCATCAAGGGGCAGCGCTCCTGCTTGTATGAGTCACCGCTAGGAGCGCCAGTTGGCCTTATCAGCCAACAGACTGAGTCACGCCACTCCAGGTGTGACCGCCCATACTGAATCATATTTGCATGGCGAATGAGTGGCGATCCTAGACAAGTTAATGACTCCATCATAGGTGACTTCATCACCGGTCTGGCTGGTTCTGCACTGCTTGTCAAACAG
This sequence comes from Meconema thalassinum, assembly GCA_946902985.2. Lineage (NCBI taxonomy): Eukaryota > Metazoa > Arthropoda > Insecta > Orthoptera > Tettigoniidae > Meconema > Meconema thalassinum. The sequence goes on from OX336393.1 coordinate 52,107,462, forward strand.
AGGTCGACGCGCACCAGTCTGTGAGGGGGATCAAGGGGGCCACTCCCCCAGGTTCTTATTTCACATTAGAGCTGATATAAGTAATGTTCGATGAAACGATTAATTCTAGATTATTCGAATAATTTGAAATTAATCGAAAACGATTAATCGACTGACCGTTAAATCGATAAATTGATTAAAAGACAGCAGTTGAGAAAAGAAGTTTAAATGAGAGGTTACCGCTTATTTTCGGAATGTTGTATGGAAATCAATAAAAGTTACTTTTCGCATAAATATAAGGGGCGTTCAAAAATTAACGAGCCGGAGGCATACAGTAATTACAGAAACCAGTACCTGTATGTTAGAAGTATTGGCCCTAGCTGTTGAGGCACTTGTCCCACTGTGACACGAGGCGGTGAATGGCTGTCTCATAAAATTCCCTGGGCTGCGATGTGAACCAGTTCCGCACGTACAGCTGGACGTCGGCGTCCGAGGTGAATCGTTGGCCCCGCAGAGCCCTTTTCAGGGGACCAAACATGGCGTAATCACAGGGAGAGAGGTCTGGACTGTATGGAGGGTGGCCGAGAACCTCCCATTTGAATTTCTGCCGGAGTGCCGCGACTGTGTTGGCCGTATGAGGTCGAGCATTGTCGTGGAGCGACCACGGCGGCTATGGCGTTCACTGTCACTCGGCGGTCCTGGGCAATGAGTGCATCAACCAGCTGGACGCTGTCAGCGGTAATGCAGGGGGGTGCCCCAGACCGGGCATCATCAGCTAACGACGCCCGTCCTTCCCTGAAGCGCTTGTGCCACGCCTTGACCCTTGCAAGGGACATGCAGTGTTCGCCGTACACTTGTGACATTCGGCGATGAATGTCCGTTCCCCCCTGCTCCTTCCACTGTCAGAAACCGAACAACACCTGTTTGCTCTTCGGTTGACGCCTCCATGTCACTGTTTGCAATGCGACTGGTAGCGTTGGACGATTGATGCATGCTGCTGCTCGCTTAGTATCGTCACGTGACGTGCACGCGTGCCCTCTAGCGACGGGCTGTGACCTTCCACGCTCTGGTCGGAACCACACCTCGTTACACACACCACGATTAGCCGATGTCGTCACCGGTTTGCGCATTCCAGCCTCCGGCTCGTAACATTTTGATCGCACTTTATTTACAAAGTGTTCTTCTTTGTTTATGTTAACAATAACCAAATAAGAGTCAGTGACAAACAACAATCACACTGGGAAGGGTTTCAAAGAAAAGAAAACGAAGAGTTTTCAGCAAAGATTTTGAATTCTTGTTCAATGTTTTCAATTTAGGACAGCAACATTTTTGTTTTACTTAGTTTTAGCCGAGTTTTACAAAAGAAGGTAGAATTGAATATATATGATACAATATATTTTAATTAATTAATACTAGGATCGAACCCATTATCTTGAGTTATCTTGGGTTTTCTTGGGTTTTGATGGCTACATTGTAGAAACTTTAATGTATTAATCATCATATATATTTTTCAGTAGTAGGTACAGATCCCTGCAGATACTGTCGCTGTAGGAAAATACGCTTACTAATTGCTGTCCACTTCACAATTTGGCCGCCGTAACGCCAGTTTCATGGCATTTTAACATTCTGAGGTCTTTCCTTTACCATTTTGCATGGATTTCAGAAACAGTAAATCAAAGGAATGAGTACCGGTACTCAAATCGTATAATTTCATAAATATCGAATAACCGGTGAGTGTTATAGCTGAGCTGTCAATCAATGGACGAATTGCATTCTAATTTCATAAATATCGATTTTTGTACGAAGTACGCGATTTGCAAAGTCTCTCATTATAAACCTATTGGGGAAAGTGTGGTTTATGAACATACGAGATTTCTCGCACGGGTTCGATAGTAATTTAAAATTTGAAAGGAGAATCACGGTACGTTTGTTAGGTCTCGTAGGCCTATAATAGCTTCCGTGTGTTCTGTTGGCTGTATTGCGTCTCAGCTTTTGCCAATTAACTCGTCGCTCAATCTCGATAAGAAATTCACAATATTAGAAAAAGGAATGTTTTATTGGAATTAATTAATTGGAAAGCCTTCAGTACTGTCAGAGGAGGGATTTACGGTGCTTTATAATTTCAGGGTACACAAAGTGCCTCAACTGTTCGGTCGTCGTGGAGTCTGGCGAGTGATTGTACGGAGAGTGGTCGGGCGAACGACCTGTAACTCTGTGATGAGCGTTTCGCAAGCATTGCAGCTACTTACTGCTTCTCCGACACGGTCCACCGCTCACATCTCCAGCCTCTTGCTTGACGTTGTTTCACCTCTTGTGAACGTTCGAATACATTCGTGGTGAAAGTAACTGCAATAATTCCAAACAGACATTACAAATCTCGTTAAAACTAATCAGTGGCCATAAGAAATATGTAAACACTACAAACCGTAGAATGACTTCAAATATGTATTGTCAAGCTAAGTGGTGTTGGTAGCAAATACTGTATCTCGCTGAGTTTGGTAGTTACGTCATGCTCTAATAATACGCAGTAAACGTGTTAAGCGACTAGCGTAGTTCTAGCGAGGTCAAGGCATTCTAGGGACTGTTTTCCTTTGACATCACAGCCAAATAATGAAGAGAAGACGCTGCTCCAACAATCCAACTCGTTTCCGCTTCCATTTTTAAGGTCACCACGTACTCTTACACGATGAAAAAAGAATATTTTTGTGGCATCACTTTACTAAGTATTTTCAGGGTTTATGCTAAAGGTACAGCTATGATTCTTGTCACATATAAGAAGCGGTATATATTCTGAGCTGTTTTTGACTATGTAGTGTTACTTTGCTTTTATAGGATGTGTGAAATGAATACAAATTTGGACACATACATTTTCAAAAAAATGTTGTATAAGTTGCTTCAGGTACACATTTCTCAGTTGTTTTTCAATCAAATATTCTCAAATGTTGTTCACATACTTGGAATGGATCATGGCAGATGATGAGTAACCACTTTGTTTCATTATTATTGGGACAGAATGCAAGAAAAAAAAAACGAACTCTTTCTTTCTAAATTTATTCAAAAATATGTTTCAATTTTTCTCTTCCCAATCCATGCCTACTATGTTTTGGAAGTGAAAATAGGTTAACATTCAAGTACTCCATTAGTCAAGTTAATGTAAAAAAATTAGCCCTCTATCTTAAATGGTTTCCTAGTTATTGGTACCTGAACATGAAAAATGAGTATTAACGGAAAACAGCTGGCAAAGTTAAGTGTATTATTCAGAGCATGGGACGCTAATTTAAAAAAACGAATTTAAGGTAGTTGTAGACATCAAAACCCCAACAAACTATAAATATTTGGATTCAGAAAAGAATGAAGAATTATATGGCGCCAAAATAAAAATAAAAATCGATTTTTTCATCATCCAAGAGTACGTGGTGTCCTTAAAGCGTTATCATCGTCTAAAACTCTACGAGCTCTACAAAGATTGGGCTATTACTTAGTTACATTTTGTAGATGCTACCAAAAGCTACCAACACTTTACATACAATTACAGAGATTTCGAAAATCATGCGTTCGTTACATTTTTTACACATTACACCTTATTATGTGCAAAAGCAGTGGTTGAAACTTTGTGAACGTAGCACAGCTGTCAATTGCGATCCTAACCCAGAAAATATTGTGTACAAAAACCCCTGGTTACCTCTATAATGTGTTTGAACCAATCAACTCCGTCCACCACAGAGAAAATAGATTTACTGATTCCACTCTACAGATTCCTGTCCACCGTACAACTAAATACAATAAATCATTCCTTCGCACAGCTTCACGGCTCTTTAATACATTCCACCTTCACTCATTTACAAACTCTGTTAACACTACACAACTCAACAATACCTAATGTCAAGATTCCTGAAGGAATACGAATCAAAAATATAAATAGTTCATACAATTTTTTGAAATATATCCGTGCCATACAGCTTTTAATAAATTTTTAGTATCCAAGATACAACTTCCGTGGAATTGATAGTCTAGTAGTTCGAGTAATCATGTAACTCATGTACTTGTTTTAATAATAGATCAAACTGTAGTAGTTTTTAACGTACTATACTTTTTTTCAATAGATTTAATAATACATTAGGTAGGTTATTAATTGAATTATCATACTGTAATTTGTATTAGGCGTATCATCTTGTACAGTATGTTTGCTAATTGGCTTGTTTAGTTATAAGGGTATTTTATATTTTGTTTGACTAATTGTTAGGCTAGGTTTAGTTTCTTATTACAATACTTCAAGCCAGAACATTGCATATGCTACATAAAGGGGCTCCTTAGCTTCAGTGGAAGTTCTCTATGAATACATTCAAATTCAAAAGCTTGATATCAGGTGTCAAAGCAACAACTTGAAACAATCATCTGTGTGTTTCTGACTACAGACTTCCTAACGTACAGGGCAGACCTATACCTCGATGTCGCAAGCAACTTCAGCATGTTTTCACACCTTATTTGTAAATTCCGCAAGGTTAATATTGAAACGCAATAAACAATTAGTAAACAATATCTATTGCGGAGTCTTACAACAATTTGTACCACCTAATAGTTTTCCAGAACAGGTGAAGGCTTCGTATTTCTGCTGAACAATACAAGACAGACAATACGCTATTGTACTGCTTGAAACATAAAACACGAGAGGTATTGAAGGTTGGGTCATCTTCTGAAGGTCAATTATGTCATCTCCCCGATTCTGCTAAGTTCATAGAAAAGAGGCTCTAAGGAAGGTTCCTCCGCTATGCTGAGAAACATCGACTGGACATGTTCTTATTCGTCAACGTATCGCGCACATTCAACAACCGGGATCTAAGTCCACTTGTCCTTGTTACCATGGTAACTAGTTGTCGATACAACTGGGATCTAAGTCTGCTTGTCCTTGTTTCCATGGTAACTAGTTGTCGATACAAGACGCTTCAACAACTGGGATCTAGGTCAGCTTGTCCTTGCTACCATGGTAACTAGTAGTCGATACAACTGGGATCTAAGTCTGCTTGTCCTTGTTACCATGGCAACTAGTTGCCAATAGAACACTCTACAAAAACCGGGATCGAAGTCTCCGCTGAACTAGAAAGCATAGGCCTTGTTACCATGGTAACCACCGTGTCCACGCTTATCATAGATAGACCTTTGTCCTAAATCATATCTATGATATAACAGCCATTTTCTGTTCGACCGTGTATCTCAGTGTGTTCAGGCACAAGGCCATTGGCCCAGGCTATCACCGAACTCGGGAGACCTGTGGGTTCGACCCCATCGCCGGGAGTCCGTCCATTTCTCAAATTCAGCTTGAAGTTCCAGAAGAATTCCTGTTAAGAGGGCTAATTTCAACCTTTGAGGTCGTGTGGAGTCGTGAAGAGTTTGTTTTACTGCAATGATAATTGTCGCCACGTTAATTAATTGAGTGTAGTGTACCGTTGCGTGACCGAGCTTCCTGCTACCGTGTGCATGCTAGGCACGCGTGCTGGGCTGCCCACACAATTACATGCACGTGTGCCCGATTAGAGAAAGTGATCGTAGTCCCTTGGACCTGAGCCATCGAGGGTAATCTTCCCTGACACTTTCTCCGCCTTGCTATTCTGACAGTGTTGCCAATATCATCAGAATTATGATTTTTTTAACGTAAACTTCGGTATTGCATCAAATAGAAGGTAAATATACTAACTATATTGGTAACAGTTTCTCCGTATTGCCTTTACTTATAATGTCGCAAATAATTGAAAAACGAACGGTTATCAATACTTAAGTTAATGAAACCAGATCTAATTTAATAATATTTTCCTCTTTTTCCATTGTCTTTGGGACAGATACCTTCCTCTTTCCATTTCCTATCTGCCTTTCATGGCTCTTGTTTCCTTCTCCCAGCCCCTCCATCCACATTCTTCGAGGCTTGAGTGCATTTCTTTTCCCCCTGTCCTCTTTTTTTTTTACCGTATTCTTGTTTTGTATATTTCATTCTCTAGTATATAAGTTAGATATCAGTCGGTGGTGCCCATTTTATTATCATGTATTCCCTATCATCCCCCAGAGCTCACAACTTGTGGGACTGGGTTGGCAACCATGGGACCCCAGCTGAGTCCGGCTTTGCTTCCTCTTGTACCGGGCTCCTCTCTGTCCTTTCGACCTCCCTTGGTCAACCCTTGTTCTTTTCCGACCCCGACAGAGTCTGTAACTTTCCCACTTTAATTGGCCCTTGTCTCATCTTTCCTGATCCCTCATTCTTCGAGGGGTCAGACCTCTTCTGTTCTCTTCATGCTATCTCCTGCCTTTTGATCAAGGCCCTTAAAGAGTCAGGGTGTACGTAGCCCCACCACTTCTGGTGCACCCTCGATTGTGCTACACCCTCAAGGGCTCACAGCTGGTGAGTTCATAAACTCATTCAAATCCTCGGCGTGTCGGCTAACAATAAGATGGCATCGGCAAATCTCAGAGTTGAAATTATTTCTCCTTGAATCTTTAATCATACTTCAATATTTTCTCTGAATATGTGACAAAATGTGATAAATGATTTGGGTTACAAATGATGATAATAATCGTTGTTTTCAGGGGCCTAACATCTAGGTTATTGGCCCCTAATGAAATGAAATGAACCTAAACCTAAAACTCACTACATACTTACATTCTAGTAAAGGAAGTGGAAAACAAATAAAGAATAAGGCGAATAATGGACAGGAGGAAAACAAAAGTCCTCAACCCTCGAAGAATGAGGATTGAGGGACTTGGAAGTAAGGAGAGCCATGAAAGGCAGATAGGAAAGGGAAAAGGGGAGAGGGTCCACTCCAGAGGCACTGGAAAGAAGGGGGAAAACCGGAGTCCCCAACTCCCAAACTCATCAGCCGTGAGCCCTTGAGGGTGTAGCACAATCCAGGGTGCACCAGAAGTGGTGGGGCTACATATACCCTGCCTCCTTAAGGGCCTTGAACAGAAGGCAGGAGATATGAAGAGAATACGAGAGGTCTGACCCCTCGAAGAATGAGGGAGCAGGAAAGATGAGACAAGGGCCAATTAAGGCGGGAAAGTGAAAGACTCCCTAGGCCTTGGATACCCTAATACCGTCGGGATCGAAAAAGAACAAGAGTTGACCAAGGGAGGTTGACGGGAAAGATAAGAGAGAGGAGACCGGTACAATTAAGTGGAAGTAATGCCGAACTCATCCAACCCATGGGCCCCTGGGGGAGGTTACAAAACAAATACATCTAATATATAAAAGTGAAAGTCTGTATGTATGTGGGTATGTGGGTATGTGGATCTGTTCCGTATACAAATCTACACCGTTCCACCAATCTCAACCAAATTTTGCATACACATAGTTTAGGACCCAGAAGGAACCGCTGGCTACATGAATTTACGATAGTCTTTCTCATTCTTCTGATTTCGACCATTTTGCACTCCAGCACATGCTAATCAAATCATAAAATATACTCATGAAGGAATGGCAAGGCGGATAGTTTCCATGGAAACATAGCTCAAGTCGAGACACGGCCGACTGGATGCCATTTGCGCTCTGCACTACCGGTATAGAAAATGAGGATCTTTACTTGAAATCACGTTAGTTACTCAACTGCTCACACAGCACTGTCAACCGAGTTTAGCATAACAAAGAATTAAAAACTATCTTCTACTGTATATTTGTCAAATACCACTCACTCACTCATTCATTCATCACGAAATCTCAGAAACCATCAAACGGATTGGAATGAAATTTGGTATGCAGCTTCCCCAAGGGCCGCAAATGCCCACTAAGAGAGGATTTTTGGATATTCTGGTTCTAAAGGGGTGTTAAGGGGGTAGACCTGCATTTCATTGAACAGCAATATCTCCCGATTGGTTTCATTGGGGGATGTGATACTCGGCACATAAACTCATCATTAAAAATAAGAAGACACGAGTCGGAGGGTTTTTCGATGTGGTGTATATTATGAGATGAAAGGGGTGAAAAGTGGGGATTGAAAGATTCCTAACGGAGCGTGTATCTCTTAAACGACATAAGCGAGGAGTTTGAAACTCAGCGGGAAAAAATCAGCATAAAAATATGTAAATATGTGTTTGACCGTTTCATCATAAATCCAATTTAAGGGGCCCATGGGGTGGGGTGAAATTCTGGAAGGGGGGGGGGGAGAAACAGGAAAGAAAGTGTCCTAACTGATTGACTGACTCACTCACTCATCAAACTCAGGGGGAAAAACTGCTTTAAAGTAAGTAAATAGCTGTTCGACAGTTTTTTTCATAAATCAAATATAAGGGGCTCATGGGGAGGGGTGAAATTCTGAAAAAAGAAAATGTCCTGACTGACTCACTCACTCACTCACTCACTCACTCACTCACTCATCATCGCCCAGCCAAAATGATTGAAGTTAGAAACATGACAGTTTGGGGATATGTTCATTGTATTTCAAAACAGTCTACTAAGGGAGGATTTTCGGATATTCAGGTTCTAAAGGGGTCTTAATGGGGCTAAACCTGCATTTCATTGAATAACAATATCTCCCGATTGGTTTCATTGGGGGATGTGATACACGGCATATAAACTCATCATTAAAAAGTAAGACACGTGTCTGAGGGTTTTTCGATGTGGAGTATATTATGAGGTGAAAGGGGTGAAAAGTAGGGATTGAAAGATTCCTAGCGGAGCGTGTATGTCTTAAACGACATAGGCGAGGAGTTTGAAACTCAGCGGAAAAAAATCAGCATAAAAATAAGTAAATATGTGTTTGACCGTTTTTTTTTTCATAAATCCAATTTAAGAGGCCCATGGGGAGGGGTGAAATTCTGTGGGGGGGGGGGGGGACAGGAAAGAAAATGTCCTAACTGATTGACTGACTGACTCACTCATCAAACTCAGGGGGAAAAACTGCTTTAAAGTAAGTAAATAGCTGTTCGACAGTTTTTTTATCAATCAAATTGAAGGGGTTCATCGGGAGGGGTGAAATTCGGAAGGGAAAAAAATTAAAGAAAATGTCCTGACTCATTCACTCACTCATCATCGCCCAGCCAAAAATATGGAAGTTGGAAACATGGCATTTTGGGGATACGTTTGTTGTATGTCAAAACCGTACACTAAGGGAGGATTTTTGGATATTCAGGCTCTAAAGGGGTCTTAAGGGGGTTAAACCTGAATTTCATTGAATAACAATATCTCAAGAGTCGTTTCATTTGTGGATGTGATACTCGGCATATAAACTAATCATTAAAAATACGCAGACATATGTCTAAGGGTTTTTCTATGTGGTGTATTATTATGAGGTGAAAGGGGTGAAAAGTGGGGGTTGAAGGATTCCTAACGGAGCGTGTAGGCCTATCTCTTAAACGACATAGGCGAGAAATTTGAAACGCAGCGAAAAATCATCAGCTAAAAAGATAAGTAAATCGGTGTTCGACCGTTTTTTCATAAAATAATTTAAGGGGCCAATGGAGTGGGGTGAAATTCTGGAGGGGAAAAGGAGAGAAAGTGTCCTAACTGACTAACTCACTCACCAAACTCAGGGGAAAAAGACAGCTTTAAAAATAAGTTAATAGGTGTTCAAGCGTTTTTTCATCAATCCAATTTAAGGGGCCCATGGGGAGGGGTGAAATTCTGGTAAAAATAATTGAAAGAAAATGTCCTGTCTGACTCACTCACTCATCACGCCCAGCGAAAACTATTAAAGTTGGAAAAATGAAATTTTGGGAATATGTTCGCTGTATGTCGAAAACGTCAACTAAGGAATGATTTTTGTTTATTCGGGTTTTAAAGAGATGTTAAGGGGGTAAACGTGCATTTCATTGAATAACGATATATCATGAGTTGTTTCTTAGGGGATGTGATATTCGGTATATAAACTAATCATTAAAAATAATCAGACATATGTCTAAGGGTTTATCGATGTGGTGTATATTATGAGGTGAAAGGGGTGAAAATTGGGGGTTGAGGGATTCTTGACGGAGCGTGTATCTCTTAAAGGACATAGGCGAGAAGTTTGAAATTCGGCGGGAAAAGAACAGCTTAAAATAGAAGTAAATAGGTGTTCGACTGTTTTTTTTTCATAAATCCAATTTAAGGGGCCCTTGGTGTGAGGTGAAATTCTGGGGGGAAAAAAACAGGAAAGAAAGTGTCCTAACTGATTGACTCACTTACTCACTCATCAAACTCAGGGGGAAAACAGCTTTAAATAAGTAAATAGGTGTTCGACCGTTTGTTTCATAAATCCAATTTAAGGGGTTCATGGGAAGGGGTGAAATTATCAAAAATAAATTAAAGGAAATGTCCTGACTGACTCACTCACTCATCATAGCCCAGCCAAAATTATTAAAGTTAGAAACATGACATTTTGGGGATATGTTCGTTGTATGTCGAAAACGTCCACTAAGGAAAGAGTTTAGAATATTCAGGTTCTAAATAGGTGTTAAGGGGGGTAAACGTGCATTTCATTGAATAACCATATCTCACGAGTGGTTACATTTGGGGATGTGATACTTGGCATATATACTAATCATTAAAAATAAGCTGACACATGTCTAATGGTTTTTCGATGTAGTGTATATTATGAGGTGAAAGGGATGAAAAGTGGGGGTTGAAAGATTCCTAACGGACCGTGTATCTCTTAAACGACATAAGCGAGGAGTTTGAAACTTGGAGGAAATCAATCAGCTTAAAAATAAATAAATAAATAAATAAATGAATAAATAAATAAATAAATAAATAAATAAAATAAATATGTGTTCGACCGTTTTTTCATAAATCCAATTTAAGGGGCCTATGGGGAGGGGTGAAATTCTGGAAGAAAAACGTCCCCTAATGAAGGATTTTTGGATGTTCACTCTCATCGACCAACCCAAACGATGAAAGTTAGAAGAATGATATTTTGGGGATATGTTTGTTGTGTGTCGAAAACGTCTACCAAGGAGGGATTTTTGGATATTCAGGTTCTAAAGGGGTGTTAATGGGGTTAAAACTGCATTTCATTGAATAACAATATGACACGACTATGACGCGAGCGAAGCGAGGCTAAAAATGAGATGATGTGCGTCTATGTATTACTCAATCACGCAAGTACCACTGGTCCGATTTACATGAATTTTACATGGAAGTAGCTGATTTACCTGGTTAACATATAGGTTACTTTTGATTTCAATACTTTGTACTATTTAAAGATGGCGACCATTTTAGTGACTTCACTACACCCTTTGGTTTAAAACTTTCATATTTCCATTTCAAATACAAAGAGAACGCAAAGAAATAGCAAACCTTTGATGGTATATACGAGGTTAAAAATTACATTTTCTATCCGAAAGGTATCTCCAACCGTTAGCGAGTAAAACCTAAATTTGTGCTATAAAACACGGTCAACGCCGAGCGGTGTAGTTGGACAAAATGTTCCATCCTTAATCTCCCTCTGCGCAGCACCTCGCCTATCCCCTGTTTTAACTGTCACCTTCATATTTTAATTTATTTATGACGCGTAGCGAAGCACGGGTACTTCAGCTAGTTTTAAATATAAAATGAATTCAACAATATTGTTGGTGAATTCACGAAGATTCGAACAGCTTAATACGGCTTGTTGTGAAAGAGAGTGTGCCTCGTATCCGTGATGGCGGGAAGCGTGTCGAACGCTTACAAATTGCTCTTCCTGCCACGTGAGTTATTCCCGATCTCTTATCGCAAGACGTGACAGTATTTGGTTGGGATCATTATCTTCCCAAAAGACCTTGAGTCTCGCTGAACGCGGTGGGAGCAGATCTAATTATCAAGAGGCTTTCGACTTCGTGGCATCGATTCTTGGATAACATCATTAATTAAACAATGCAGAGGCAATTTAGACAGATGGAATCAGTCTCATTTATCTGTGGACTCAACCGTAGCGATAATGACAGCTTCATTGAATTAGCGTTAGTCAACGGTATTGAACTTTTTTGTGTTGAATGCCGTTGCCAATCTCGTCGAGATTAGCTCCACGACTGCAGTGAAGAGCTTCATGCTGTGTGCTCCAAGCGTTGAATCCCGGCCTTGACATTGGCAATCCCAAGTGTGAATTTTTCCATTTTCTCCAGGCAAATTATGGGATATGATAACGTACGTAACGTCTCAAGGCACCTACTGAAATTCAGTTATAATTTCAAGTAGTTCCTACTTTTAGTACGAAATGCAACCGTCCACGACACCTAGATTGCAGACTTGGCTACTAGAAGGCAACGCAATCGGCACCTGGTGGTGAATGTTGGAACGAATAGAGAGTTATCAATTCTAACCTACAAATTTTGGCTTCACACAAGTGTAGTTAGTGAAAGGATCTTTTTCATGCCATAAATCTATGACATGGGACCGCCGGCTTTACTTCCCCTCCGAAGGAAGGCATAGTGAGTTTTGTTTAACGCTCTCAAAAAAAACCGACGACTTCGGTCGGGTTTGAACCCGCAACCTTGGACATAGAGCTCAGCATGCACCAACTACGCCACCGTAGTTTATCGTATTTTCGTATAGCCTATCTTGTATCGTGTGTCCATTCTTCTACCGGTTTGTCCAATGTGATTTGCTCGGCATCCTGTGCCTTGACACATTGAGTATACCCCTGAATTTGAATACGGGTATTGATTATTTAAATTTCGTAGATGCTTGCTGGTAGTGTTATTTGTTGTGTAGGTTATGCCTGGTTTCTTGAATAAATTGGTGATTTTATAAGTATCTGCGTTCACGCAATATTGTAACGTGTTTTTCGAGGGGTTTTATGCCACTGGCATAAGTCAGTAGGAAGCCATTCTATATTTATTTACGCGGCAAATTGTTCAGCCAAGAGAATTTTTCATGTTAATTTATTATTATTATTAATTTATTATAATTATTATTAAGATATTTTCGGAGCTTTTTATAAAAATTATAAGCATACAGATAGGTTTTCTATGTCTTAGAAAACGCTACCAAGTGTAACATTTTTTTAATGTGTTATTAATCGTGGTGAATGACTATTGTGGTTCAATAAAACAAACATGATAATAATAAATAATATACACTGTGGTGTGACCTTACCTGCGATAGTATAATATAATAAGTTGTTGTTGAGCGCCAGATTCCTATTTAAGACAGTGAATCGAAATTTATTGATTTAACCTCGGCTATCAGCAGTAGAGTTCGAGACCACTTACCCGGGCCGTAGTGTAACTGAGTTAACTAACCATTCAGTATTTATTTATAAGGAGTAGTTGAATTTTGCCTATAGTATGTGCTAACTACAAGAAAAGTTACAGTCATGAAGTTAAAGAAAATGAATTTATTATATGCAAAACAAAATACTAATAGTTACAAAAAAAAAAAGAATTTAATTTACCAACTGCGGTTTAATTATTTAAAAGAAAATGAACATTAAAAATGAATTGAAAGTTAAAAGGCTTGACTCTAAATTGAAAATTGAGACGGAAGTAATAATTGTTTATGCTCACCAACTTGCAGCTTTGTCATATTGAACGTTATAACAGATAACCTTAATGTTCCTTCTCATATTCAAAAAAATGTTGTAGTATGTCATAAGATACAGCATACTACGTTCCATTGTGTTGCCATCTCTAGATTAATTGTGTAGTATTCAACTATAAGCCATGGTCAGCTTACATATATATTTTGTCAACCTTGTGGTTATTATTTCGAGACATGATGTATGCTAAAGCAGTCGGTGGACCTCTGTCGCTGTTCTGCCACTAATGAGTTGTCATTCACTAATGACTCTGTAGATGCGAGTGTGCGGTTATATCTTCCTTGTCACGTGGTAGTAAGCAGCCCCCACTTCATAGTCAAGTCACCCCTTCTACCTGGGGCTTGTCCATTCATTGACGCGTAGCTTGGCTCCATTAGTGACGTATTGATTGCACCATACGTGAAATATAATGTTCCAATCCTTCTCGAAGGAACTAGATTGTGCGCACGTGATGGTTACTCATATTGGGTTTCATAGCATCTCGAAAATGACGCAGTTTGCCGTGGTGAAATTCTTACTACGTCGTTCAGTTTGTGACGCATTGGGTTGATCCTATTTGGCAATCTTGTTGCATTATATATTTTACTTCGTCTCTTTACAAATAATTGTTAATAAAAATATTTCTGACTAAAATAATAAAAACCGCTTACAATTATCTGATATAAAAATCATCTCATGGATGTACTAGTTAATAATAATAATAACATGATAATAAATGAATAACCCTTTAAATATAACAGCTATGGGATCGAATCGTTACAATCGCCCCTGATATAAATAATTTAAAATAAAATGTAACATTATTTATATCACTACACATCCTACACAAATGAATACAAATTTAAATATTAATACCCCCATAACGACAACATACAAATAATACCCTTCAACAATACATAAAAAAAATATACAAGAAATATACTCTTCACAAAATACACGTAGAGACAAAATATGCTCTCTCAAGTGTTCATAATTACATACATTCTTCTTTATGTATTAAACGAGCTGTAAAAAATATACATATAAAATGCCCTTCACTTTTATTTTTGACATATATGTCAACGCTGCACTCGTTTATATTTCGGTGATCGTATGCATGACATACAATTTTGGCTTCATCTCTTTTGAACGTAGTTTTTGTATATCAGTCTGGCGTAGAAGTACATTGTTGTAATACCAGCTGATTAACCCATAATAACTATTACAGCACACGATAATAGGATGCAAACAATACAATATTCCTTTCGTCTCTATAAAGGGATTACTCAAATGCAGTAAAATTTCAATAATTGAAGAAAAAAATAACTTAGCAAGATACATAAAGCAATTCCAATTTCAGTGCATATGTCATACCTGTAAATATTTCCCCAAATACATAATGACATCGAAATACCTTAAAGCAGTTATTAAACAGTTCACTTAAATATCCAAGTTACTACTCACCTGCCTTCGTGGCTTAATTCTTTCTTAGGCCACGGCCGCCTCCTTCCAAATTAATACTTCCTAAGTCTCCACGACTTCTTAACTTCTCATAAAACCATAATTCCTCTTTACTACTTCTCGAAAACAATAACTTGGATTTTTCAAAATCACAAATAAACATAAAATCTGACTTCTCGTTCATCTAATAAAATTTAACTTAGTGTCAAGATATCTTTACTCTATCGTCATTCCTTACTTACCACAACAAAATGATTAAGACTTGGACAAAATACTACTCAATACCTGAATTACGTATATCACTAAACTATTTCACAAAAACACATGACAAACTCCTCGGAATAAATATTTCGTTCCACAAAATATTAATGCTCTTATACTTTGAACTTAGTCTATTCATGATTTGACTTTTTGCTGAATACCTAAAAACCCCCCTTAGTTTTCTCTCAAAACTCTTAATTAAGTACCGTGTCCTCCAAACACCACTTCCTACTTGTTCTGACCGCCTGGACTATAGCTCACTCTTGCTATACCAGAATCTCTCAAAACTCATCGTGACATCACACGTCACATACAAAAACCTCCCCTATTCGTGGTATAATCCCACTTCTTCTTTATTGTTACAGGTCACCTCTTACTGACCAATAACACATTAAATTTCAGCTAAAAAAATCTTACATGCTTCGACTAATTCCTTGGAATAATAACATCATACTTAGCTTTCCTAACTATTGTCTTCCTAAAATAATGACAGTGTTCCAGTTGACAGTCAATAACACTGACACTCATAATTGGCAAATATTTCCCCATAATCACTTCATAAAGCAAGTCCTGAGTCATAACACAGTTCAGACACTCTCTGTTCTACCAAATTAAATGCGTAAATAACACATGCCTTTAATTGAAACTTCATTATTACCCCTTAGGTATACACTTATCTTACTAACCTACTCTTGTCTTCAAAAATATTAAACTTATCTTTACTAACTCCGTATGACATAAATAAAAGTTTAATTTCTCGTCTACCAAAAAAATGATTTATTTTTAAAATCCTCAAAACATCGAATTATAACAAATTCCTTTTACTTCTAGAAAATATTATGCCAACCATATAATTATTATTATTATCTTTACTTTAACCTGTGTATAGGACAACGATCTACCACATCCTTAATTCGTTATTAATCATCAGTAACTTTTTACTACAAAGTGGTTTAGCTCGATAACAAGCCTTGTAATATCTTTAAAACGTGCGTAACTGTAACAAAAACTTGGACAATCTTACCTTTGTAATCTCTTATTACCTTGTGTGCATACAACCATATATACTTTAAAAAACTCCCAACATTAACTTCACGTAGTCCCGTAGACACCATAAAAAAATCTCATTGCTCAACGGAATATACCTCGCTGACCTACTTCATCTTACCAAAAACTTCCTCCAACCTACTTCATTTGGCATTTTACCAAAAACTTCCTAAAAAAAAAACCAACTTCATTTGGCATCTTACCAAAACTTAAAACCACATTGCTCAACGGCATTACCTTCGTTGGCCTACTTCTTCAAACTCACGTCCATTTACGTGAAAATACACACATACACACACACATATCTGTCACCAAGTACCAGATGCCCTAATCATGTTACTACTTCCTCATTTCAACCCGATGTTGGTTAATTCATACAACGCATTACCATCAACTATTCTAAACCACTTCTAAATTTCTTCAAATATATCCACTGATAACCTCGCTGTCCTCAACTGAAACTTCTTTATTAAATCAATACTTAATTCTTCAACTCACTAGTTTTATTACCACTGTATCATCTTATCTTCACTCACTTTTGAATTAAATCTTTATTACCATTATTTTCATAATTATGGTTGCCATAATAATTATTACTACTTTCTTTCGATTACTTACCTATGTAATAACCTTCCTACTTTTTTAAATTTAATCTTCACTTCCTCCAACTTACCTGCAGCTTAAGGACCCACATTCAACTTACCTGAATTGCTCAATAGCACGACAAACTCTATCTTCCAAATTAAAAGATTTTAGTCAATCTAAATCAATAAGCGTAGGCACTACGCGCCCCTTACCATCCTAACTTCACGACTGAATTAAAATTACACACAGCAGGTTTCTCATCTACCTCTGTTAAATCCTATTAAACTTCATTACTTAATATTTAAGTCATACGGAACAGTAACTATCGGTAATATAAATTTACATAATGGCATTTCACCGTTCTTACCACATTCATCTTCAATTCTATCTTTAACTAGAATTCCACATAATTCCTTCCGTGTTACATTAGTTTCTACTTCCTCTGTACTACATTCATCCATAGTAACACAGTACTTCGGCTTTCCCCCTCTCACATCCCCAAGTCTGGCTAATTCAGTACGCCACTGCACATCATATGCTTTCTTTCTCTCCTTCATCCTGATTTCTTTCTCCTCTAGCAACTTAATTCTCTTTTCTTTCATTTTACTTCTAAAATATCTACCTTTAGGTTTCATTTTCATTTCTCCGTTACTATCACTTAATGCTCTCTTTAGCCGTGGACTACTGCTTCTGCTCTTATCTATCTCTCTCCTCTTAACCTGTTTACTAATTATGTTCTTCTGACTATGACTTAACGCACGCTTCTCTGCCACTAATAATTTCATATTAACTTCCTCTATCTCAGGACTAAATTCTTCCCTAGTTTGCCTATCTAATTTATCTATTATTGTCTGCATCTTAATCTCTTGGGTGCTTAGTACTTTCTTTATCTTACCTACTTCTATCCCTATCTTTTCTTTCATCTTCTCTTCTTTTTCACTACGTTCTATAGTACACAAGCAAATTATTACGAACGACAATATCATAGAAAATTATGTGATTGCGGAATTTTACGGAGTTTTCGTCAGTTAGGATATATTGAGAGACATGACTCACTGGGAATTCAAATACAAGCTGATTCCTGTCGAGAAGTATTACGCAAGCGGAGTCGCATCGTCAAGAAAAGACGAATATATGGAACGGAAATCGACTTCTCCCTCCCGCGGAGTGTAATGAGCCAGAGTGGGGATGTAACACATGGGGTGCAGCCAATCAGTGGAGACCACGTAAGCTAAAAGTCGGCTGAAAAGTGGGGGAGCCGACAGGTGCATATATCGTTCGACGCGCCGTGAAACGTGAACAATCTGTGTAGTTCTTGCCGAGTGTGGTTATACGCGGGAGTCGCTCCGATGTTTCGTGGAACGTGGACTATCTGTATAGAACTTAACGAGTACGGTTGTACGCGGGAGTCGCTCCGATGTTCCGTGGATTGGAGGACTAACTTTTGGTAAAACTTAACCAGTGTGGTTGTACGAGTGTTTGGGTCCGATGTACGGACCATAGAATTATCTAATCTACCAGAATATCATCAAATTTCGACGGAGATGACGACGTCCAGGAGACTGTGGGAAGCACACAGCATCATCAAGTACGAGGGAAATGCTTTGGCAATTTCCAGTGGTAAGCGCAAATGACGCAGAAATACGCAATCTCTCATTTCTCTTTGTTTTACATTTCATATTTCAGTAACTTCATAGCTTGGAAATAAGAGTAAAATCAATTTATCAGACTCCGTTTTCACGTAATTTTCTATCGGTAATATTAAAATCGCAACGCTCCAATTTAAATGTTATACTTATTATTATTATTAATTTTGCTATACTTGTTTTATATAATAAATTCATTTCTTTTACAATGCAATCTTTGCTTTCAGTAGGTAGCATTAGATATAGACCAATTCCTTCTCCTGATACATTGTTTGTTGGGTTAATGATCAAATCATACCACGATCTGAGTGAATAGATTCTAGCCAGAGCTAGACGTTGTTAAATACAAATTTAGATTTCAACATTGCATTGAGGTCTTGGCGCCCATTAAAACAACATAGCTTAGGCAAAGATAAACAGTTACATTTATTACCCAACAGTTAGGGCCAGTCAAACTGCTACATTTGTCGCTACCAACAGTGAGGGCTAAAGAAACCATTACAATATTTGCTCTCACTATTGTCCTGCTTTTGAATTGTTATATTCTATGGCTGGCTACAATTTGACCTATATTGTTGGCCGAGAAATTATTTTATTTAGCTATTGGTTCTGTTTTCCTTATTGTAGTTTCCTTTTGGCATTGGTATACTTAATGTCCTGTGTACGAATGAATTGAAGCCCGCTGGCTTGTGCGTGCTGGGCTGGTTCGAGTGATTGTCAATTACTGTCATGTTTGTGTAGGTTTGCGGAAGATTGAATATGAGAGTTCGTTATCTTTACGTTCGATAGTTATGTCCAGATAATTAATTTTCCGCTCGGCTTGGGATTCCTTTGTGAATTTAATGGAGTGGTGTAAATTATTGATTGCTTGGAGTATGGTTCCATCGTTTGTTAACTCCGTCCCGTAGACACACAGTACATCAATTACGAATCCTTCCCTCTGTACTGTGAAATATTGTTCATGTTCGACGATGTCGATATGTAAATATATGTGTCAGAAAACTGTATCATAATGGGGGTCATTTAAGTACTAATCATAACACAGTTTCTCCAAGCAATCAGAGCTCAATATTTTCATTCATTGACCAATTAGGTAGGGATAGCTTCAGACATGCACTCGAAATCCAACATGTCGGACATGAACTACATGATTTTAAAGTTGACAATGTAGCCTACATATTGGATCAACCATTGTAGATACAATGCATAAACAAGCTGGGCAATATTGCAAAATACATTGCACTTTACCTTAATATCCGGAATTTTTATTTAATTATTTTATTATTATTATTATTATTATTATTATTATTATTATTATGTGCGAATGGACCCAGATGGATCACGCAGTACTTTTATTGGAAATACAAAATGTGGTCGAGATTCAAAATACTCACAAAAAGTAATTTTTAGACACGCGGAGCCCATTCATTAAAACAGAGCGAGAATCTTAAGGAGGAAAGGAACAATAATTCGTAAGATTTCGCCGACAATTTTAGTGAATGCTGTTGTTGACATAAACACACCAAAACGTTATCGAGGAAGCCGGCGGTCCCATGTCATAGATTTATGGCATGTAAAAGAGCCTTCCACTAATTACACTTGTGTGAAGCTAAATTATAGGTTAGATTTGTCTAACGCTCTTACGTTCGTCTCCAGAAGCCGACTGCGGTGGCATCTAGTTACTAAGTTCACAACTAGTTGTCGATGACGGTAGCATTTAGTAGAAAAAGTAGGAACTACTGTAGTTCAAAATTGAATGTCTTCAGACCTTACCTGAATTACAGATAAAACACACTAATACAGCCATCACAATTAACACCGGTTATCAGACAGATTCTACACACACCCTAAGTACACGGTGTTACATGACCGCGTTGTCGCAGACCCTAAACTGAGGAACCAACCAACTACAGTCTCTAGCGTCACGAGGACAATTATTCCAATATTCCAATTTCTAATCCCCGCCAAAAGGAAAGAGTTACCGGAGATAGATGAATGAAGTAGAGGAATTGCAATACTTACAGATCCAGATCGCGTGTGATGTTCATGAAAGGAAGAAAGAAAACATAAAGAAAGAAGAGAGATAGTGAGGTGTGCAGGTTTCTTTGTTTTCAGTCGGTGAACATGATTGTACCCAATTGGAATGGCTGTTAATCTCTAAATCAGAGAAGGATTACATCAGATTATTAAATTCAAACACATTACTAGTATCGATCGACAAGCGATCATCATCAGATCCTTTACACTCAGTCTATTAAATCTGTCAAGGAATATGTGGATGAAGACATTTACACACTAGTAATTTATGCAACGAGCCTATAATGACAATAATTAAGACACGGCTATGTTTATAATACGAGCGAATCGAGCTTTATAATTTCCATGCGACTGTCATAATTATCATTATAGGCGAGTTACATACAAAACACCCCCCTAGGTGCTCACATCTAGTGGGACGTGGGTTGGCGACCATGGGGCCCCAGCTGAGTCTGGCATTGCTTCCACTCACTTGTGCCGGCTCCTCTCCGTCTTCTTTCCTGTTGACCTCACTTTGTCAACTCTTGTTCTCTTCCGACCCCGACGGTATTAGGGTATCCGAGGCCTAGGGTGTCTCTTCCTTTCCCGCCTTAATTGGCTCTTGTCTCATCTTTTCTGATACCATCCTTCTGCGAGGGGTCAGCCTTCTTTTTCTTTTCATGTTCTCTCCTGCCTTCTGCACAAGGCCCTCAAGGAGGTAGGGTGTATGTAGCCCCACCACTTCTGGTGCACCCTGGATATTGCTACACCCTCAGGGGCTCACGGTTGGTGAGTTCGGAAGTTGGCGACCCCGAGGGATTCCTGAGCTGGGTCCGGTTTCCTCCTTTTGTCCCTTACCTGTGGGGAGGACCCTCTCCTCTTTCACTTTCCCATCTACCTTTCATGACTCTCCTTCCTTCCAAGTCCCTCAATCCGCATTCTTCGAGGGTTGAGGGTCTTTCTTTTCCTCCTGTCCTTTATTTGCCTTATTCTCCTTTTGTTTTCCATTCCTTCTTGTAGTGTATAAGTTAGTAGTTAGTTTTAGTTATAAGTTAACATTTCATTTTCATCTTCACGATCACCCAAACCATTAGGGGCCGATAACATAGATGTTAGGCCCCTTAAAACAATTATCATCATCAACATACAAAACACGATCAACGTCCTTCAAGGCCAAACTGAGGCACTACGTTGTCGTTATTCGCCCGGAGGCGTTATGTGCATCAGAGTGCCTGGTGATGAATAAGAAAGGCCTAGCAGAACAAATGGAAGCCAAAGACAGGAAGATTTTGAGAAAGATCTTGGGCCCGGTCAAGGAACGAGGAGAGTACAGAAGACGACACAACATGTGGAGAAAATAACAGACACCATACGCAAAAGGAGACTGTCCTTTTATGGTCATTTAACACGAATGAGTTCCAGAAGATTGTCCAATCGAATGAGTGCCTGCTTTGTGGGAAAGGAAACCAAAGGGATCTGATTGACATAGCCGGACAAAGACCCACAAGAACTGGGGATATCACATGATGATATCTCGGAACGTGACTCTTTGAAGAAGAAACTTCGGGAAATACAGAGATTTCAGCCAAAACCCATATTGAAAACCGGCAAGAAGTGGACCGAAGAACGAAAAACAGCTCACCGAAGAAGAATGCGTGAACACTGGGCCAATGTAAAAGAACGAGAGAGAAGGCAGTTGAAATAACGTGGTCCGTAGAAGACCGAAACGATAATAATAATAATAATAATAAAATAAAGACGCTCCAAAGACACCAGGAACCAAGTGGACTAAGGAAAGGAAGATGGCCCACGGAGAGAGAATTAGAGCCATATGGAAGATCTGAAAGGCCAATCATAAAAGTACTGCGTGATCCATCTGGGTCCATTCGCACATAATAATAATAATAATAATAATAATAACATAAAAATATATAAAAATTGTTTGCTAAGGCGACACTGAAAAATGGCTTCCAACATGATAATAAGTTAGTGTACTTGTTGACAGCAATAGTTTCGAGGCCAAGTGAATAGAGAACTTGAGATTGGCGCAAGCTGCACTGGGTTCAATCGCTGGTTAGGTTACGGAATTTTAGCTTTGGATCTTAAGGCCCTAGCTAGGGACTGTTTTATGTGACGTCTAATCATTCATTTCATCCGTATTATGACCCCCAGTTCACCTACGGTTTAAAAGAACTGCAGCAGACATCTCGGGAGACCACACAGCATGAGTATTTGACACACTATTTCGTAGGTTTCCAAGCCATGAGCATTCTACACAATAGCATACATTCTGCGACATTATTTTTGAAACCTTTGTTGAAATCTTTGGACATTATTCCCTGTATGCAATGTTGATTCCTTAGGGGCTTTACGACATCGTAGCCTCGTGTATTTCAGTGTGTGTAGATACCTGTGTCACTATGATGACTGTACTAGTGTGTATTTGTACTTGAGGTAAGATTTTAGTAGGAAGCGGCCGTGGCCTTAAGATAGCTACTGCCCCGTAAATTGAATTATTTAGGGACAAAATGAGAGTATTTTCTGACCCCATGATAAAATTTAACCAGCAAATATAATTTCTGGAAGTGTGACACAAGATGGTCGTGTTACAAGCTCGAGACTGTGGGAGAGCCCGATCACGTGATATGTTGCACAATGGACGCTTCTAGAAGGCTATATCTAGCATAGCAACAGCGAGTTTGGAAATTAATATAATAAATATTGTTATAAATTATGCTATTGGATCCCAGCCCAGAGCCAATGAGAACAGGTCTTATTGAAGACGGGATCAACTTTAATTACACAATATGATGAAATTATGCATTTAGGCCCTTAGAAGAAGATTTTCTTATTTGGTAATGAAGAGAATATTAAGAGAAATTATGTCTGATACTTTAAAAACCGCAGATAGGTTTATCTACGCAGTAATAAGCATTAGTAATCTACGCGCTAAAATTATGGTGGGAGTTTGATATGGCCGCCAAAAATTCTACTTGGAGGGGGATATCCAAGGATCGATGTTCTTATTCCGACAGTCTTTGAAGAGTGAGGAAGTGTTTATACTGGGTTAACGGAGATCCCAAGGCTTAGTCCGAGTGCGACGACTGTCAACTTGTGGAGACGCGAGGATAGCTAGGTGGAACGTAGGAGATCACCGCACTTCCATTCTACGTGATGTCGCGAGGAACATTGAATTGATTATATCTCATATATAATTGAGATCTAAATATAAATAAGCGAAGATATATAAAGAACAGGTCGCATACTATATATTGTGAAAAGTCGAGCGTTTTAAAAGTTACCGTTTCGACAATATAAGCCTGTTAAGATAAGATTTTCAAATGTGTTGGAAATAAAGCTGAACATCATTTTAAATTGCAACGTGAAGTTCACGAACGCAGTTCAAGTGAACAGTAGTGGAGAAATTTTAATATTGGCGCAACACATAAACATTAACAGAATGACTATTATTATTCTTCAAATGTCTTCATTCAACATAAGTAACATTGTTGATATGATGAACTAAATAGTCATGCGCCAGAGACATATTCGATAGCAGGAGTTAAGATACAACGATGGAGCTTCGTTAGGCAACGTATTCTTGAATACAGACGTAGTGTACGGTCCATCTTGTGCATTTTCGTCAGTCTACGATCACTAATATAACATAAATTAGCAATGGAAATATTTCATTCACCATTTATATGAATATTTCCATAATTATATTCCAATGATGAAGCTGATACATATTTACGACGGAGAATGGAGACTTTACAGAAGAGATTTGTCAAGATGCGAGGGAAGGGTAGCCCAGCAACACAGAAGAATTTGCCAGAAGGATGTCGTTCGAGCCCAGGCGAATGTTGGTGAATTCCAGAGAGGGACGTTTCCTACCTCTGAGGTCGCAGATCCGAGGTTCGAATGCAGATCCATCTCAGTGTCTTGTACTGAGGAAACATCTAAAGTATTGTGGGAATACTTACATAGATCTTCCAAGTTTTCGTCCAAATAAGGGAGCAATGTATCTCATTTATAGTATAGAGCTTGATTAGTGACATTCTGAGCCAGCGATCTTATTCCATATTTCCATATTTTCACATTTCATGTATTTCAGTGTTTTCATGTATTTTACACTTCAGATGTGTGTTGAGATTTATATGCTTCAAGATTATTTAGGAGATGATTGCCTTTCACCTATTTTTCAATTTTATTCCACGGATCAGTTGTGGAACTGACATTAAAAATTTTGTTTGAGGAATCATATTGCCTCATAGGAGACTAGTCGTTTCGACTCTCGAATTTTAATAATTTCATTTAAACCAAGTATTCTGACATTGTGTCATAGCTTCAAATTAAATTCTTATTAAATTTAATTTGAGCACTTTAACGTAACAACATCTAACTTCAAGAACAGAAGAAACATCGAATGATATTGTTATATCATTATTGTACATAAACTGTCGACGATCTAAGAAATACTAGTCGTTTGATAAGACCGAAGTCTTAATCCCTATAAACATTCTTTGTGTAGAGTGGAAAAACATTAAGACATTGACAAACCTTTTTATTATTTGTAAAGCTAAGAGCTTTGTTCATTTAATATGTTTAGAGGAAATACCTTTTGATAGAAGATTATTCAAATCTTTGGCTAGGAATTCAAAGCTAGTTTATCCCGGTCAAGATTGAATTCTATCTGACACTATAAATAACATGTGTGTTATTTTATGCTATTTGTGTAACATCACGTCATTTTGTGGACATGATATTACAACGATAAACAATTTAAAGCTTGACAAGTGAGATGAGACGAGTATTATTTTTATTGCATGTATTTGCGACAGACGAGTTAACAGTTAATTATCTTGTTGTGGAGTAAACTTTAGGAGGTTAATCACGACTGTCTAATATCGTTCATTACAATTGGAAGTTTCGTTTGAAGAACTTAAGCATGTATAATTGTAGTTCAGTAATCATGTGTAATGATACTGAGGGTCATGCCATTATTTGAGAGAAGTTCCTACATAAGATATGTTAATAACAATTAATCCTTTTTGGTTATTGTTTAACATAGTAGATGATAATTGTTTATGCCATATATACTGTTATATGAGGATTTGTAGAGCTATGAAGAGTGCTCGTGCGAGGGAGTTCCGCATTTTAAGGGAAGTCAAAGTTTTGTTGTTCTTTGATAAGAAGGCATGGGTCATGATAAGAGCCGTTGTATACAAGTAGTCCAGTTTTTGTGAATTAACGATTTAGCTGTGTTAACAGGAGGGTTTCAGTGGAAATACAACTTGAGAAAGATTTCTACTCGTGTCTATAATACAATTATTATATTTTATTAAACCCAAAGTTATGTAATTACGTACAGTTTACCTTAATTAGTCAACTGTATTATACCGACAATGTAATGAAACCTATGTAAGACGATGTGTAAGCAGTATATCAAAACTACGGAACGTTAGAGAAGGGTTTTGTGAAAAACCAGTGTATATATTTAGTTAAGAATTGTACAGTAACCGAGAAGCCAGAATCTCGAAAGTATCGTGTTAGTAACACAAAATAATGGATATTATTATGAACATATTACATGTAAATATTTTTTTGAAAATGATTTAATTGGTTAAATAATTTAGTAGGATTTATTAATCAATTGTTTTGAAATAGCGTGTGTTTTATGAGCGGATGTTTTTGATATGAATGATTGTTCACTGTTAAGAGTAAATGTGGAACCGAATTGGTCATGAACAATTACGGGGTGCGAATGAAAGAGTGTATAAAAAATTTTAGAATGATTGTTTAAGAAACAGAGTAGTTATGTGAACTTTTGTAAGATCTAAATGTTAATTTTTACGTGTTTTTAATAAACGCACACACAAGCAGTCTCTCTGTGGGCTTGCCAGAATGATTCACCGTTTTATTGGAGAGCGATGACATAATATGAACAGGTGTACACTCACCGCCTTGTATATAAATTGTAAAACAGTTCCGAGTACGGCGTGGTGCTGAGGTATTTCATTGATGAAACAAAGTTAATGCACGTGCGTTCTACAAACGCAGGTTAGTGAATGAAACCATGTGTCTGGAATGCCTCGAAGGTAAGAGCCTTCATTAAACGGTCTTATTTTTACGCAGTGTAGTCCTAGAACAAGCCAAGATTTATGCTCATAATTTTTAATACAGCATTGTAGTAAGATGTAGAGTTGAAAGGAGGTGTGAATGATTGCGTGTTTTTAATTTCAATTTCTATTGTTAAATTAGTTTATTTTGTTTATACTAGATTAGTTTACCCTATTGTTAATAAATTTATTGAGTTTGTTATACATTGTTGTTGGAGTGTGATTCATTTTAACCCGTTTCTGCCTGAATTAATTTTTTTGACATAAACTAATTAAGATTTGTACCAAAAGCTGTTTATAGAGTATTTCTACAGTATTTTAATGAAATTTGTTTAAAACAGAGTGTAACATGGATAATTCAGCATGTGCCATATATGGCACGCTAGGCAGATTATACAATATAATTATCTATGTGAAATAAATTACAACACTGTCTTTCTCTCTAGTTTGTTTGCCTCCACTGCCTTATTTGGTATGATATGTTACAATAATCACTATACACAGACCAATTGCACATTTGAAGAACATGGTGTGGGGACGACCTTGTCAGTTTTCAGCAACACAGTGTTTCTGTTTCTTATCAAGAACCATGGCCACCAAATGGTTTGTCCCACCATACCTGATGTCTTATGTTATTATGCAGATAGACCCTGGGGAGTTCCTAGGATGACCTGGTCCTCTGGGTATTGTTGGGTTCGATGTCAGGTAGTACTGCACAATATGTCTTCTAAATTGTAGCTGACGCAGAGCAACCTCCATTTTCTGGTAGGGGACCCAAGCATTGTCAATGGACACATCTATCAACCACGTAAATGTATGCCACCACCACTTTTTCTCTGGGATGTGTATTATATACATTCCAATGTTTTCGTCCATTTGGCCAGTTCCACCCATATGCTGCTTATATTTTCCAAACGCACATGGCCAAGGGGCAACGATTCTCTTTTTCTTCTCTGTTTAGAGTACCGAAACGCGCCAGAAACGGAACAATATACTTTGTCGAAGCAATAGTGACAGAAGAGTTGTCCTGCCATCATATGATGATTGTACCATTCTCCTCACTACTCCTGTACTCATAGTAACCCCTATGTTCCTTCCTAACCATTTGCTTCGACGGGATCACTTCACTGTTTTTGGGGGTGCGATTGTAGCGGATTGTTCCTGTACCCCCATATCCTCGGTCTCGTAAGCGAGTTTGTAACCCAGCAGAGGTGAATATGTTGTCAAAATAGAACCTGAATCCAAGGGGCTTCACTTTCTCTGAAAACTCGCCTGCAAGGGCGCCGCAGCTTTACCGGATACCTTCAGGTATTGTTCATTTTACAAGGATTTTGCTCTAGGTACACGTTCACAATTTACAAGCTGCCCTTGGGTACTACTCAAAACCATACCTTGTACCCAAAAATAACAAGCTTGTCTTTTAGGAATTTTTACAGCCATGTCTGCCGTAATATATTACCATGCATTCGTCATGAGGCCGGTTTTGCTCTGGATAAAAATTGGAAATACATTTCACTTTTAGTGCGTCTGTGAGTGGCCGTAGTTTCCACATCTTCTTCTTTCTTCGAATGAGCCAACTGGACTACATTTTATCACAATAATTATTTTATTTGTACAGTACCGTACAATACGCGTCCCATAAGAAGGTATGCTTTCACCAAATTTGGTCAAGATCCGATGATTAGTTAGGTCATAATTTAATTTTAAGTTTTGACCATTTTGGTGGCTGCCATTACGTTTTGATAAAGATGGCGGCAATATAAAACATAACACTGAGGAGTCCTTTGATAGTGCTACCTCTGTACCAAATTCCTTAATTTCCATCTTATTACTCCTCTAGTGTCCATGTACAGCCATATATGGCACGGCTACATATGTTTGTAAATAGCTCAGTCAATTATGAACAATCAGACAAAGCATCATAATGTACGTATCATGAAAAGAAAGTTCCGCAGAATAATTTATATTGTTCATAAATAATTACGTACCATTTTTGTGAATTCATTACTTTTCATCAAGGCGCGCACTTCTCACTTCAATAATGCAATGCTACAACAAAGCACGCAGCTGATAGGTAATGACAGTTGAGTCACACAGTATATGCAACAAGTAAGTACAACCAACAACAGAAAAATAAAATTCTCTTAATTCCAAGTGATAATCGTACCAAAATTGCAGCGTGCCATATATGACACGCTAGGCTGAAACGGGTTAAATATAAGGTGAAGAGTATTGTGGATGTATTGTAGGCGAAGCTGAATTCCCAGTCCCCGAGAGAGGTAAGTAAAGGTGAGTGCCCCGTGTAGTTGGTTGTTGATCCACAATATTCTTGTAACTGCAGTATGTAAATCCCTAAAGGCCATGTTGAAAGCGATTTCTAATGTAGTATTTGCCGGAGCTATTAGAAATAGGCAATCCAGCGGGGACAATGGATATTCGAACAGGATCCTTTCCGGATTATCGGGTGCAGTACCATCCCGGCATTTGCCTGGAGTAGATGTGGGAAACCACGAAAAAACACTTCCAGGATGGTAGAGGTAGGAATCGAACCCATCTCTTCTCATGTTTGCCTCACGAGGCTGAGTGTACCCCGCTCCAGTTCTCAGATCAGGATTTAATTTCCTGGCAGTGCTGGGAATCAAACCCGGTCCTACGTGGTGACAGCCACTACGCAATGAGGCGTACTAGTACAGAGGCATAGAAAATACACATTATCACAGGTTAATAGACAAATTCTACACATGCCCAAGTACACGAGGCTAAATGACTGCTATGTTCAGGCCCCTCTGGCGAAGCAGCAACAACAACAACAGCTGATGTTGCAATGAGTTGAATATGTTTGATTCTTTGGCCTGGATTGGAATAGCTGCTTTGTATCCAAGCCCTCCACCAGATTCATGGAGATAAATAACCGTTGGTGGCAAGAAGCACTTGGAAAGACTTCAATGCTCGGGTAGCACAAGAACGTTTACATTCGCTCCATCCCCCTAGGGGCTCACATCTAGTGGGACGTGGGTTGGCGACCACGGGTTCCCAGCTGAGTCCGGTATTGTTTCCACTTACTTGTGCCGGGCTCTTCTCCGTCTTCTCTCCTGTTGGTCAACTCGTATTCTCTTTCGCCCGACGGTATTAGGGTATCCGAGGCTTAGGGAGTCTCTTCCTTTCCCGCCTTAATTGGCCGTTCCCTCATCTTTCCTGATCCCTTATTCTTCTAGTAATCAACCTTCTATTTATTTTCATTATTGTTCCTATTCTCTTTAAGATTCCCGCCCTGCTTTTATGAATTGGCTCCCCGTGTCTCTAAATTACATTTTGTGAGTATTTTGAATCTCAACCACATTTTGTGCGTATTTTTTAATGTATTCCTTATGTGAGTATTTTCCTTCTAAATTCCCTTTTGTGAGTATGGTATTTCCACTCAACATTTTGTGAGTCGTTTCAATCTAAGTTCCATTTTGTAAGTATTTTCAGTCCAACTTAATTTTCGTTCTGGTTTCCATTTCATTGTCATTTTCGCTGTCACCCGGAACATTAGGGGCCGATAACCTAGATGTTAGGCCCCTCAAAACAACAATAATCATCATCATAATCATATATTTTCAATCTAAATTACTTATGTGTGTATTTCCCATCTAAATTTTGTGTGTATTTTCAAATTATAGTCTGTTATCTCCGTTAGTTTTCCTTATGGTTTCCGTCTCTTGCTATCACCGAGGGGCCGCTAACACAGATTTTAGGACCTCATTATCATTCGCTCCTTCTTCCTGTGCAATTTATTGTATTTATGGCTTGGACCGTGCGTTTGCACGAACTAACATAATCTCGATCGGAGCCTAATGTGGATCGCGATTGTATTAGCAATATTCACGGGTCCTCGGATGAATTTCCCATTCTGTAGCTACTTATGCCAAGGTTGTCTTCTGAGTTGTGGTGGCGGTGGCTGTAATCCATTGGATCCACTGATATATATAAGTACATGCATTTTGGTGACAATATACTCAAACCAAGGCAATTCCTTTTTGTTTCACTATTGATACCATAGAAATCAAGTGTCGTCTGACTCTGATCTGGAGATGTTCAGTAAATACACGTTGGTAGCACTGGTAGTGTTGGTGAAATGTCTTGTCGGAAAGCTGGGAGATGAGATGAGATGGGATTTATCCACGCTGTTGTTTAATTATACCTGGAGTGTTATTGCGGAATGCGGTTGCAATAATCCTGTGTCAGCTTGGTGCCACTTTAATGGCTTCAAACGAGACAGGACTGCGTGTCTCCACTGCTATCTTAAACAACACAGGTCCCCTCTGTATAATATCATCCCCAAGGTGCTCACATCTAGTGGGACGCAGATTGGCCACCACGGGGCCCCAGCTGAGTCTGGCATTGCTTCCACTTACTTGTACCGGGCTCCTCTCCGTTATCTTTCCTGTCAACCTCCCCCGGTCAACTCTTGTTCATTTCCGACCCCGACGGTATTAGGGTATCCGAGGCCTAGGGAGTCCTTCACTTTCCCGCCTTCATTGGCATTTATCTAATCTTCTCTGATCCCTCACTCTTCGAGGGGACAGACCCTTAGTTTTCTTTTCATTATATCTCCTGTCTTCTGCACAAGGCCCTCAAGGAGGCAGGCTGCGTGTATGGGTGTGTGTGTGTGTGTGTGTGCGTGTGTGTCCCTAATAACTTCTAAACGGTTGGAGTGATTTCAATGAAACTTGGTGACCTCATAGTTTTTGCCCGACCACGACCGTGCCCTTCAAATTGTATTACGTCTCACCAATCCAACATGGCGGCTATACGAAATATTTCACTGGCATTCTATATCTCCGAAACTATTACTGATATAACCCTGAAATTTTGCACGCCGATAGAGGGCACTACTAGAAGTTCATCTATGAGACATTCAAAAACCTGGTAACTATAAAACGAACATGGCGGCCAAGCGAAGTTTAAACATTCAAATAAATTTTTCTAGCGATTTAACCCTTCAAACACACTGCAATGCACTGGCATCTAATTTAGTTCAATGTTTTATATAACCTCAAGATGGCGGCGGTGCGCAATTTTAAAATGAAGTTTTTATTTCTCATGCGATGGAAGTGAATGTTTGAATAATAAACCTAGGTAATAATCCTCATCTAATAGCACATAACTCTATGGCCTACATATATAAAAATCCAAAATGTTGACCATCCGAAATATTTAGACGGTTCTCAATATCTACGAATCTATTGCAGCAATCAAACTGAAATTTTGTACGTTGATAAGTAATTAACATAAGTAGGATATATGAAAATAGGCTGTATAGTTCTTCACGGAACTACGTGTTACTAATCTATTAAGGCGTAACTACTATTTCTGAGATTCACTTAATCAGTAAGCTCTAAACTTCTGTAGAACTGTAAACTAATCTGTAGAAATGACCAACAACTATTCTACTGTGATGATGGTGAAAAGCTATAACTACTACATATTAAATGGAGTTTGTCTACTACAGTATTGTGATGAAAGACTTATGTCATTTCTTATCTGAATTGTGTAATGTCTACAGGCCGCTCAGTACACTATTCCTATGTAACATTGAATGCTTTGCATTTGATCAGCCTTTATAAAACAATTTCAGATTATGTAAGGATGAAAACCCTAGAAGACTCGCTGGAGTTTATTTACTGCGCCTGAACAGGCAATATTTCAACAAGAGGAATGTAAACCCTGGATTTCAATCATTCTCCACCTAGTGTAGTTTATTCAACCATCTACAACCAGCCGCGTAGCCCAGCACGGTATGTCACGCCTCATGACTCCGCCCTGGCGTTGAGAGTGGCTCCAAGAACTATTGTTCTCCAACTGGAGGTAAAGCCAGGTCGCTCTGCAATCTAAATATCAGGTGCAGAGTTTGGCAGGGGGAGGGGCAGGGGAAGGGGGGATGATTAATGGTTTTGGCAATTCTCGGTGAAGTTTGAAGGCTGCGGCGTGGAGAGCGTACAGTACAGCACAGTATGTGGAGCGCGCCACACTCCTACAATACCAGGCGAGGACACTGCTCTGCTCTGCTTTGGTACAGTCACTGCTGGACACAGAGTACACCCTGAGTCGATTGTGCTTAATCCATTCAGTCATGAGGACCACAGCTGTGTCCAGCATTGCTTCCACTTTCTTGTGCCGCAATCCTCTACGTCTTCTTTCCTCTCGACCTTTCTTGGTCAATTCCTGTTCTCTTCCGACCCTGACGGTATTCGGGTATCCGAGGCCTAGTGAGTCTTCTTCCGCCTTAATTGGCCCTTGTCTCATCTTTCCTCATCCCTCATTCTTCGAGGGGTCAGACCTCCTTTTCTATTCATTGTATTTTCTTTTTCTCTTTAAGATTCCCGCACTGTTTTGTTAATTGGCTCTCCATGTATCTAAATTACATTTTGAAAGTTTTTTTTTCAAAATACCTTTTGTGAGTATTTCCAATCTACATTGCATCTTGTAGGCTAAGTATATTTTATCTAAACTCTATTTTGTGTATTTTCAATTTCAATTGCTTTTTGTAAGTATTTTGAACCTCGACTACATTTTGTGCGTAATTTTCAATGTAACTTGCCACATTTTGTGAGTCTTTTCAATCAAGTTCCATTTTTAGCCTTTTTTTTATTTTATGAAAAAATAGGCTTATGAGATCACCTTTTAGCTGTGTGTGTGCGCGCCCGCGCGTTTGTGTGTGCGTGTGTGTGTGTGATGGTGTGTGAGTGTATCCCCTAATAACTTCTAAACGGCTTGGGCGATTACAATGAAACTCGGTAAGATCATAGCACTATTCTGGCCGACCCCGACCGTGCCCTTAAAATTTTATTGTGTCTCACCAATCCAACATGCCGGCTGTGTGAAATATTTCACCAACATTCAGTATCTCCGAAACGATTACCGATATAGCCCTGGAATTTTGTACGGTGATAAAGGACACTACTAGAAGTTCACCTATGAGAATTTCAAAAACCTGGTGACTACAAAACCAACATGGCGGCCAAGCGAATTTGAGACTTTTAAATAGACTTTTCTCGCGATTTAACTATCCTTACGTAATGAAACATGGTACAGCAAATTTTTATACACACTGTATTGCACTGGAGTCTAATTTAGTTCAATTGTTTACATAACCTGAAAATGGCGGCTGTGCGAAATATTTCACCGGCATTCTATATCTACGAAACTATTACAGATATCAGCCTGAAATTTTGAACGGTGATAAAGGGTACTGATACAAGTTTATTTATGTAACTTTCATAAACATGTAAAGTATAAAACGAACATGGCGGCTAAGCGAAGTTGAAACATTTTAATAGATTTTCCTCGTGATTTAACTCTCTGAGCGCAGTGAAATGTGGTACGGTAAATGATTGTACATATTGTAATGCACTGGCATCTAATTTAGTTCAATTGTTTACATAACCTCAAGATGGCGGCTGTGTAAAATTTTAAAATTAAGTTTTTATTTCTTGTGTCGTAATCATGCGATCGAAGTGAAAGTTTGAATAATGAACCTTGGCAATAATTGTCCTTGAATGGTACATAACTCTATGGCCTATACATATAACAATCCAACATGGCGACCATCCGAAATATTTTGATGGATCTCAATATCTACGAATCTATTCTAGCAATCAAACTTGGATTTTTTAATGTTCATAGGGGCTATGAACGTAAGTTCACCTATAGGACTTTCAGTAACCTGGTGAGCACTAAACCATCATGGCGGCGACGCGAAGTATAAATATTTAAATGGACGTTTCTCGCGAAATAACTATCCGAGTATAGTGAAACGTTGCACGTCAAATGCTTATACAAATGTTAATCCACTGGCATCTAATTTATTTCAATTGTTTCCATAACCACAAGATGGCAGCTGTGCGAAATTTTAAAATATCCTTGTTTCTTCTTGTGTCCTAATCATGCGATTGAAGTTTTAATGCTACACGTACACAATAATCTTCATGTAACAGTACATAACTCTAGGACCTACATATATAAAATCCAACATGGCGACCATCCGAAATATTTAGTCGGTTCTCAATATCTACGAATCTATTACAGCAATTAAACTGAAATTTTGTATGTTGATAGTGGCAATTAACATAAGTAGGATATTTGAAAATAGGCTTTAGTTCTTCACGGAACTACTTGTTGTAAGTGTTTTCAATCTACCTTGGTTTTCGTGATGGTCTCCCATTTCATTGTCATTTTCGCTCTCACACAAACCAATAGAGGCCGATAACCTAGATGTTAGGCCCCTTTAAAGAACAACCATCATCATCATTCAGTCATGCTTAGAGTATACAAATATTGCATATCAAAACAAGTGTGTACAATTAATTGTTCGTCCAAAAGCATGCCACATGTAGGACACTCACAGTGGCTACCACCAAATCCTGCTCTGACATGATGATGGACACATGGCACTCGGTGTTTCCAGATGTAATTATAATGATATTTGTTTTACGTCCCGTTTAAATTCTGCGGCTCTTAGAGACCCCGAGGTGCCGAAATTTTGCCCCGAACGCGATCTTTAACGTGCCAGTAAATCTACTGACATGGCCTCCTCCCATTTGCGCACCCTCAAATGCCAGCTGATTACTCCAGGATTCGATCCTGCAACCTTGGTGTCAGCAAGCCGGAACGTTACCGCTGAGCCACGCAGCCAGCCCCTCGTTTCCTGATGTGTGACCCCAGCGTTTGACGATGATTTTAGAGCTGCCAACATAAATCTCAATCGGTTGAGTGAACTTCAAACTCACCAATCGTTTCCGTGACTGGCCAATATTCACATGGATGCAGGACTCCTTGTTTTGAACACTGTGACTCTCGACTTATCTGATGGCTTATATTAAGCCTTTGGCGTGTGGAGAAATCTACCCCTCGGTTAAATAGTTAGGTGGATTAAAGAAAAAGGAAAGGAAGATTGTAGTTTTACGTGACCGTGAATCTAGGGATTATGAGCCACGGGACCTCCTTTTTACGTGGAATCCGAACCACAGGACATGGCATTTCACTTCGAAAATCTCACATGCATTGACCGGGAATCGAACCCGGGCCGCCTTGGTGAGAGGCATACAGCTAGACCGCTGAGCCACCACGCCCCACTTAGGTGGATTATCCTAAGCCTTTGTGTGTGGAGAAAACTACCCCTCGGTTAAATAGGTGGATTATCTTAAGCCTTCGGCGTGTGGAGAAAACTACCCCTCGGTTAAATAGGTGGATTATCTTAAGCCTTTGGTGTGTGGAGAAAACTACCCCTCGGTTAAATAGGTGGATTATCTTAAGCCTTCGGCGTGTGGAGAAAACTACCCCTCGGTTAAATAATTACAACAGAAGAGTGTGGAGCACGAATTACACTCAGGAAATATCACCTCGTGGTCCAATGGCAATACCCTTGAGCTTCGGGTTTGATTCCCGGCACTTGCAAGAAATGTAATTCTGGTCTAAGGGGTGGAATGATGGACACTCAGCGTCGTGATGCAACCCTGAGAGGAGGTGGATTTGATATCTACAATACCTCAGCCACCCTAGAAGTGGCTTTACAGACAAATGCTGGGCTAGTAGCTAAGTTAAGACCGTCTCTTAAGCCCCTATTGCTAGAACACACACTTGCTCGGCCATCAAAATAACACACGTTATCAGAAATATTCCATACCAAAGTGCACGGGGCTACCTTGGAATCACAAAGAGACTGCTAACCCCGAAGCATTACGCACTGCTGCGGGAATCTGCAGTTAGGGATACGAGACTCGATACTCGGCACTGACAGTAGTTTCTCCAACTTGATTCTCGGCTATGGAAGGTTTTTGTTGTGGCGTGAGCAGTGTCGGAGCGCTCTATCACGTAGCGATAGCGTGTCCGCTACTCGTTCAGAGCTAATAGGGGACTTTTTATTTCCCCCCTGAGGGTTTACAATTTCCGGGAGGTGAGTTGGATACCAGCTGATTCTCGCAATACTTCCAGTTATTTGAGGTGGGCTCTTCTCTATACCTCACCTGTTGACCTCCCTTTGTCAACTTTGGTTTCATTCCCCCCTCACGGGCTTACATTTAGTGGGACGTGGGTTGGCGACCATGGGACCCCAGCTGAGTCTGGCGTTGCTTCCACTTACTTGTGCCGGGCTCCTCTCTGTCTTCATTCCTGTCGACCTATCTTGGTCAACTCTTGTTCTCTTCCGACCCCGACGGTATTAGGGTATCCGAGGCCTAGGGAGTCTTTCACTTTCCCGCCTATATTGCCCTTGTCTCATCTTTCCTGATACCCTTATTCTTCGAGGGCTCAGCATCCTTATTTTTTTCATGTTATCTCCTGCCTTCTGCCCAAAGGCTTACGGCTGGTGAGTTCGGGATTTGGTGACCCCGAGGGATTCCTGATCTGGGTCCGTTTTGTCCCGTTTTTCCTCTGACCTTGGGGCGGGCTCTTAATGGATTTTTCTCGCGACTTTTCATCCGAGTGCTGTGACACTTAGGAACCGTATAACTTCATATAAGTCTTAATATACTGACGTTGAATTTAATGGAATTATATGAGAACTTTAAAATGGCGGCTGTGCAATATTTTAAAATCTCGTTTTCATTTCTTGTGTCCCAAGTAAGGTCAGTAGGATATATTAAAGTGGGCTATTTAGTTCTTCACGGAACTACTTGTTCTGTATTTCATGCACCTTCCATTTCCTGATACCCTGAGTGTTCAATATTCTTCGCTTATCTTATCTAGCGAGGGGCAGATATTCTCCGTGTTCCATCGCCGTCTAGGGCATATATTATATTTAATGATGTGGTTAGACGACCTCTTTTATATGACTTAAAACTGTAAAATCATTATTAGTTTTCAAAAATTAGAAATTAATAAATTCTGTGATTATTTTTCAAATAAGAAGAGATGTAAGTTTGTCGACTGTGTCTGGCAAGGAGGGGGGACAACTTGAATGGCACAGCACATTTACAAAAGTATTCTAGACACCAAAGTGCCGTATCACCTATTCGTAACTAGTCCAAAACATAACACTACTTCATTTTAACAGATAATCTTTCAGAAAATAACACCATAGATCTCTGAGAAATGGTTTCAATGAATTACGACCTATATCCGTTTTACGTCTCGGCATGATGGATTAAAATCACTGACTGGACTGTTAAGTATATTATCGTGGAGATGCATGTGCAACTAATTCTTGTCAGTCGTAATTTAAGGTGCATGAAACACAAATCACCTTTCCGTCCAATCTTATCTTGACTGTGTATTTTGCGGAACGGAAAGTTCACAAGCGAAATGAAGAAAAGCGGAGTTGCACTTCCTGGGAAATTCCCAACACAACCACTCTTCTCTAAAGTTTTTAACTCAACACGACCCGACAGTTCGCTGCTGGCTGTAACTGAGGTGATAGGCTCGCCCCTAGCTAGCTCGTAAACTGTCGCCTCAGTAATTGAATGATTGTTGGAAGAAATGAGAACGTAAAAACACTTATAGTGGGCGATGTATTGAAGATAGATTCTTTTGTAGAACTTTTCATGCTGAACAATTTTTACACTCCTAGTATATTGATAATTTTCTACAGAAACCTTCCTCGAGATATCCTTTACAGAAACGTGAAAACCGCATAAAAATCCATCCAGTGGTTCCCGAGATTAGCCGTGACATCCAAGAATCGGGGACTTGGTTTTATACTAAGTAGAGGTTCTCGTATACTTGGATCAAAATCCCGTGTGTTCAGCGCACGATGATGACCACATTGCTCGTGGAACCGGAGCGATGCCTCGCATGGTTGGTTGCTCACCGACCAGGCGCGGTGACCAGGGAGGTGCCAACTGGGCGAGGTTGCGCGCAGCTGCATCTCCTTGGATATCACTCAGCAGGGATCTTGGTATTCAAATGTGGGTAACCTCGACACCTGAAGACGGACGGAAACAATGGAACTGCCTCACTAATTGCCCCCACTGACAGCTTCACCCGGTGATGCTCAACGTTGCGTGCAGAATTCACAAACCAAGAGCTCTTGTGTTCTCACCTGGAGTGCGAGACTGACAGCTCGCCTCGAGCATCACGGAACCAGCATGGGGAGAACTAAGCATACGTCTGGGCAATCTCACCTTCCTGAGCAGGGCAGATCAAGGGCCGACCACAGCGCACAAATTATGAGAAATATTATTTCATTAATCGTGGTATTGATAATTGGAACTCATTTCAAGGAG
The DNA here is from genome assembly GCA_946902985.2 of Meconema thalassinum. Taxonomy (NCBI): domain Eukaryota; kingdom Metazoa; phylum Arthropoda; class Insecta; order Orthoptera; family Tettigoniidae; genus Meconema; species Meconema thalassinum. The sequence continues at coordinate 52,146,227 of OX336393.1, forward strand.
AAATAATTTAAACTCTGAGATTTGCTGATGACATCGTCATCTTGGCCGACACGCCTGAGGATTTGAATGAGTTTTTTAATGGTATGGACTCCGTCTTACGGAAAGAATACATGTTGAAAATTAATAAATGTAAGAAAAACTGGAATGCAGCCGAAATAAATCAGAAACCTCTATGGACATTAAATTGGCAGGTGAAAAGCCGAAGGATGTAGGAGACATCTGTTACTTAGGAAGCAAAATACAGAGGTGGCCAAATTATTAGACTAAAGGCCTGAAAATCCATTATTCAATTTTGCTGAGTACACAATTATTTGTTTTTCTATGGGAACTGGCACTGGAGATGTTACAAAGCTATAGGGTCATGTGGATAATGTTTTTAGGATTTTCTGTCTCATAGTTTGGCAAAACTGTTAGAATTGATTGTCTGCTGTCTCAAGGAACTATTTATTTCTATGCACATGTGGTTGTTTGTTTGAAATTTACCAAAGAATTTAGTGAATGTTTAGTTAATATCTGTCACTTAATTCCATCAACAAAGCTCTGGTGCTTTATGCTGAGATATTTTAACCTATATTTGCGACGTGATTTGAAGGCAGTGCATCACATCGACCTATCAGGGGAATTTTAAGTTAATGGGTAGAAAACGTGCTATGTCCCCAAGGAAAATTGGGATAACAAGAACACTGCTTGAATAAGGACACTGCACTCAGCAGGAGATAGCAACAAGTCTCAATATTGCACAAAAATCAGTGAGTAGAATTAAGAAAATAGATGGAAACGAGAGGTTTACCAGTCTTAACGAAAGGGAAAATGTGGTGGAAAAGTAAATTAAGCCCTAGAGGTGTGCCAAAACTGATCTCAATTTCACGAAACCATTACTCAGCTACGAGCAATGAACTAAGAAATAATTTGAAAAGTAGTGACATAGATGTATCTGCTAAAACTGCAAGAAGAACATTGTTTAATAGCGAATGAAACCTAGACGACCCAGAAGAAAAGCAAAGATCACTCCCGTTATGGCAAAAAAGAGCTAAGAATGGGCAAAGGGCCAGGAAGATTGGTCTACATACAACTGGAAGTAGGTATGTAACATAAAAATAGTGGATTTACAAACATTAACTACTTTTATCGCAGGTTTAACAATGCTCACTCCAAATTTATAAAATTGTTGTTATTATTGTTCCTTTTTTACTTGAAATAATACCGACATTGCACTAATAAAAGGAAAAAGTGTTAATAGGTTTGCTTCAGTGATGAATCTATATTTTAAGTAAGTGAACAAATGAGTCAGTACGTTCATAGGAGGTCAGAAGAAGAGTTTCATCACCAGTGCGTACAACAGACAGTAAAATATCCAACGAAAGTTATTGTCTGGAGTGTGATGTCTGTGTATGGAACCGGAAGATTATATATTGTAGAGGGTACCATGAAGCAGGACCAATATATAAAAGTCCTTGAGAAGCGTTTCTTACCTCAGATAAGCGATTGGTTTGGGGAAAATCCTTGTGACTTCATGCATGACGGTGCACCCTGTCATGCGGCCAACAAAGTGATAAAAAAAACTTTCTGTGCTTCCGTGGCCCGAAAATAGCCCAGACATGAATCCAATTGAAAGTTGTGGGCTATTGCCAAGAAGAAAATCGAGAAAACCACTGTTACAACAAAAATTGGGCTGATTGAAACTTTAGTACGGATTTGGAACCATGGCAATGATATCAAAAACAATTGCCAAACACTCATGAAAGTATGCCTAAAAGGGTGAAAATGCGTAATTCTATCAAAGGAATGCATACAAAGTATTGACGCACATGCATGTTTAATTTTCATTTGTAAGCGTAACCAGGAAAATTAAATATGTTATTTTTCAAGCTTTAGTCTAATAATTTGGCCATTTCTGTAACCAGTGATGGACGAAGCAAAGAGGATATAAAAAGTAGGTTGGCACAGGCAAAGAAAGCATTTCTACAAAAGAGGAATCTGTGGACATCGAATATAGATTTAGGTATTAGGAAGTCATTTTTGAAAGCCTTTGTCTGTAGCGTGGCGCTCTATGGAAGTGAAACTTGGACTATTGGTGGAGGTGAAAAGAGGAGAATTGAAGAATTTGAAATGTGGTGTTACAGGAGAATGATGAAGATCAGATGGGTAGATAGGGTTACAAACGAAGTGTTATTAAGACGAGTGGGAGAGGAGAGATGTTTCTGGCGACTGCTAATGAAGTGAAGAGTAAGGTTGGTAGGACACGTATTAAGACACCCAGGAATAGCAAGCTTAGTTATAAAAGAAAGGGTTGAGGATAAGAACTGTAGGGGTAGACCGAGGTTAGAATATGTTAAACAGATTGCCTCGGATGTAGGGTGTGGTAGCTATATAGAGATGAAACGATTAGCTCAGGACAGGGAGGCATGGAGACTGCATCAAACCAGTCAAACGACTGAAGACTCAAACAACAAAAACCTTCCACAGTCTTGGAGCCTTCCCCCAAACATATAGATGTGTTTAGAGAAGACCTAAATTGTGTGTAAATACTCCGATGTAATTACTAGACTAGAGTCCCCAAATCACGTCTTGTTTGATATTATTGATGGTAACTTCCTGTAATTGTACAATTTGCCAGTGGGGAATTACCCTTTTTTGCAAATAAAATAAATGAATGATCCAATTCTATTGTTACGGCTGTGAGTTTGTGTCATCGCTCGCCGCATGAGTCACAACTGCCCCAGGGCTGGGTTGTGGCCTGCCTCCTGTATTGCGTGTGCCTTATGCAACAGGGCTACTAGGACAAAGGGGTAGTCCAGAATATTCGTGACTGGACCAGCGATGGAAACCTCGAGAAGCCGTGAACCCTGGATGGATCTAGAAGCATTTATTGAGTCACCGGCCTGCTATATAAGTGCGACCTGTCTAGCAGTTGTGGTTGTTGTGTTTTACGAGCTAGTGTGAGCGATTATTCTGAGCGACAGAAGTGTGGTGACTTGCGAAACCCCTAGTGAAGCTGATTCTCTTGACACCGAGGAAGTGATTGTGGTGCTTGTGAAACAGTGTATAGTACAGTGACAGACCTAGTGCAGCTATTTCGAGCTAGCGTACGGGACCGGACTCATTAGCGAAGAGGATTAACTGTGGTCTGTTGACAAGTGAAAGGGAAAGTATTCTCGACCGAGGAAACTGGAGTAAGGTAATAATTGTTGTTGAGTAGTGTATTTTTCTAACTGCAATAAAATTAATTATTTCTTTAAGCAGTAATTGGTGTTGTGCTTTATACCCACCGTAATCCAGTTAACAAAGGTGCCACTAGGGGGTGGCACGTAACACTATTTTAATGTTGCCCAATGAACAATTAACTGACAATCTCCAGTCGGTCAATACGTTAATGTCCAATTATATTAGACGGGAAATACAGGATTATCGCTGAAAGAAGTATGTCAATTAAAAAACTCAGCAATTTCTGCTGAGTTTTAATTCACTGGCCGTGAAAGCCAATATACCATATATTTGGTAGTCTTCATAGAGAGGTTAAGACGGCTTGAGTTTTAGCTCTCGCAGTTAAGAGGCGCAGGTGCGCTTTATAAAAAGGGAGGTAGCGCGCAGTTCAATACCCCTGTGGGGGTCCTGGCAGGGACACCAAGAGCCCGCTGATGAGCCAACTTGGTGTCCTAAGCGAAACCCCACACAAGACACGGTCCAACCTAGAAAAATTGCTGTGTTTTAATTCACTGGCCGTGAAGGCCAATATACAGTGCCTACCAAAAGTTTAAGACCACTAGCTTATTTTCAACAAAAGCTTCCTAGTCTTATATGTTTGATTCAAATTTTGCCAAATATTTTATGAAAATACTTTGATCTAATATGCATTCACCTTTAACAAGAACATTGTAATATGGCTTTCAGTTTTTGAGTTTCATTTTTTAATACAAGTGGAGTATCGAAGAAAAACGCAATTTTCAACCACAAATTAATTTGTGGACACTAAACTAATAGGGTTACCTTTTTAATTATTTTTTATAAGTATTGTAGAATGTATACAAACGTTTTGATAAATGAAAAGAAAATCCCAAAAATTTTCTTGCCATTTGGTAGCGACTTTTGTATACCTGTCTTCTCAGAATATACGAGGGAAACTGATTCCAGGTACCCGGAGTGTTGACCTTGGAACTGTCTCTTTATCTGTTGACAACATGCTGTGCTGTGCCTGATGAAAGTTTGGGCCCGCTGAGACAACCCCCACAGAAGCTATTAACCAGTGAACGCTCATCAGTCTTATCTTCAATTCGTTACCTTTTACAAAAAGAACCAATATCACTACCAAATGGCAAGAAAATTTTTGGGATTTTTTTCATTTACCAAAACGTTTGTATACATTGTACAATACTTAAGAAAAATAATCAATAAGATAACCCTATTAGTTTAGTGTCCACAAAGTCATTTGTGGTTGAAAAATGAGTTTTTCTTCGATACTCCACATTTAAAAAAAAATGAAACTCAAAAACTGAAAGCCATTTTACAATGTTCTTTGTACACGAGGATTTCTATTAGATCAAAGTATTTTCATAAAATATTTGACAAAATTTGAATCAAAAATATAAGACCAGGAAGCATTTGTTGAAAATAAGTCAGTGGTATTAAACTTTTGGTAGGCACTGTACCATCAATAACTGTGAGGATTGGGAGACACTCTGAGTATTTTCCAGGTTCCCTCTCTGTTCGGCCACTTTTGGTCATTTTTCGTTGGGACCAATCACCTAGATGTTAGGCCCCCTAAACAAGAATTATCATGATCATGTTTCGTTTTATTCTGCCCCTTGTTTTAGAAGGCTAGTCGGTCTTCCATTTCACATGTTTTACTTTTCTAACCGGACATCCTCGTTTCCTGAAGGATCAGGACGATAACGACACCAATGGCCTTGAAACGAAACATCATAAACAAATAAATTAATGAAGGAATGAAGAAAGGAAGGAATGAAGGAGGGAATGAAGGAGCGAAGGAAGGAATGAAGGAAGGAGCGAAGGAAGGAATGAAGGAATTGTCCTCAAAAGGCTAAATGCACCCCATTTCTGCCACCATGACAGTTCTAATATTACTGACGGCGCCGGCAATCGAATCCGGGATATTTTAGGTGAGAGGCTGAAGAGGATGAAGAGAGTGCTACCATCCACAGACGCGTGGAAAAAACGAATACAGGAAAGAATACAGAAAAGGGACGAAATCTGGCTCGAGTTTTACACAACGGAGGCCATGATGACTAGGGCATGGATGAACACAAATCAAGACTTGCGACACTTTGTCAATTCGATTTTTTTTATAGCGTACGGCTTTTAGTGCCGGGAGTGTCCGAGGACATGTTCGGCTCGCCAGTTTTGTAGCTGCTTCGCGACGGAAATCCAATGGGTGAGCTACAAGTACCGTTGGGGAGGAAAGTTGGAATGTAAGGACGAGGAGTTGGAAGGTAGCGGCTGTGGCCTATAGTTAGGGACCAACCCCGGCATTTACCTGGAAGGAAGATGGGAAACCACAGAAGACCATCTTCAAGGTTGCCGGCGGGGGGATTCGAACCTCCTCGCCTCCCGGATGTGAGCGACTGCCAACAGTCATGCCGCAACGACCTCGGCTAACTCACCCGGTTGTCAATTCGGTGGCGGTACATAACTTGTGCTATAGTGAATACTTTCATGCCCCTGCTGAATCCTGCGTATGTAAATTATGCGGTGTACAGTGTAGTAGATACCATGTAATTCCTTGTGAAAATCGGGGATCATCCATTGTGATGTTTTGTGAATGACAGTTTGTTATCACTATGCACACTTTGTGTGCTTTATCTTGAATAATTTATGTGAGAGGCAAGTGGGGTACCGCTACACCATGGGAATGGGCCGGCTGCCCAGTGGTCAACCTTTTAATGAATGAAGTTTTAAAACCAACAACAACTGGTACTTCTCCAACAGACCGCCAGAGTGCGCAATAACAAGCTCAATAAATCTTATCATTTACTTGAGTCGGCTATCTTTTGAGAACTTTGTTGGGAACTTCGATCGCCCACTTTATTGGAGAAATTCTCTGCTGGGACAGAGTGGGAGGATACTGCTGCCAACTTGATGGGGGATTAAATGAGAAACTTGTGGGCATTTCAAGATCATATATTAAAATAGTCTGTTCTGCTCCGGCGAAAGGTACTGTCTCATTTTAAAATAGGTATTTTCTGTTGTTGACCAAAGAAAACACAGCAAACTGTCCTTGGTATTTAATAAGATGACAAAATCTCGTTTTTTAACTCTTGGCTCGGACGCAAACTGCATTTAACTTCTACCATTTAGGTCCACAGTGGTCTACATTGGATCACTTTTGAAATGATTCATCCCTGAATAGTGTTGAAGGATCAGAAGTTGGCTACCCCGGAGTGTATGAGAAGTGTTTGGAGGAGCGGACCCAATCAAATGTTCACCACAATATCCCTTTTGCAACATTAATTCCACATGCTGAAAAAAGTGGCTGTTCATATCCTATGTCGATCAAATACAATATTGACAGCAACATTTTAATGCCATATTTAAAAGACAATCTAGAAGATGTAAGGTGGGTAGTTAAACTGAAACAGAACAGTGCAGTATGTGAACACCTACCCTGTGGTACCACATCCATGAAGCGCCCTGGCCTACCAAGCGACCATCATTGTCCAGCCAATCAGCCTACAGATTGCGGGTGAACGCATGGTCAGCGTGTCGGGTTTCTTTGGTCGTTAATCTTGGTTTCCGTGACCGGGTGTGTATGTAGATAATGATAAGGTGCAACTCCACAAAACCCTGGATGATCTAGAAAGATGGGTGGATAATAATGAATTGGATATACATATGGAAAGAACAGTCCAAATGACATGGGAAAACCACAATAAAGGACACGTTATCATTGAGGGTAGAGCACCTGAAAATAGTAACAAAATTCAGATATCTTGGAGTAAAACTTTTAGTCTTCAGGAACCTCGTTTAGCCATCACGTCCAAGAGAGAACCACTGCAGCCGTCAAAGCAATATATATATATAGGGTGTATCTTAATTATACCGACAAAAAAATCAGGGACGCTCTGCGTGTTATGTAAAAGACGATGCCGCAATCGGATTGGCGGAGAAAATTTTTCCCTCCGAGAAAATGAGGTAACTTTGTTACTTCCGGGCGCGCGATTCAAATCTACGAACTCGCCGTATTTGCTGAGTCAGGCAGCAAGCCGCTGGCCACCGCTGTGCTTCAGGCAAGGGAAGGGAGTGTGATAGAAGGAGACAGAGATATGCTGGCAGGTATGCGGCAAGCCGAGGCAATCGAGGAAACTTGCGCATGCCCGCCAGCATATCTCTGTCTCCTTCTATCACACTCCCTTCCCTAGCTTGAAGCACAGCGGTGGCCAGCGGCTTGCTGCCTGGCTCAGCAAATACGGCGAGTTCGTAGATTTGAATCGCGCGCCCGGAAGTAACAAAGTTACCTCATTTTCTCGGAGGGAAAACATTTTCTCCGCCAATCCGATTGTGGCATCGTCTTTTACATAACACGCAGAGCGTCTCTGATTTTTTTGTCGGTATAATTAAGATACACCCTATATATAACAAATAGTTCCGAGACTAACTAAAGAGCCTACTTTTCTTAAAATGTAAGATGCATGCTAATATAGACCTATATAGAATAATGATGAAATCAAATTGGTAATACTAACATTTATAAGTACTGCAGTTTGAAATACACCTGAAATAGTGCAGCCTAATAGAGTAACTTACTACAGTTGGCAGCCTTGGTGACTCCTAATATATTCTTAGTTGCTTCTCTTAAGGTATAGAATAGCAAAGCAAAGCCAAGCCAACTCCGTACAGGCCATGGAGGCCCCGGGAGTAGTGGAAGGTAGAGGCTTCCACTTTTTGTGACATCGGCACTAAATGGGATGGAGTTGTCAGCTCCACGCTCGGCCGCCTTTGCTCCCAGGAATTACCCTGGTACTCATTTCTGGTGTAGGCTGAGTAAACCCCAGGGCCATTTGCGATTCCGAAAGTGATAGTTATGTTTCTAAAATCCACTACCTGGGTGGGGATCGAACCCACTCCCTTTCAGTTAGAAGCTCAGCGCCTCTACCGACTGCGCCACGTATCCCCCTTAAGGTATAGAATGCACATACAAAATTCGGTTGAAGTCTAATGGATAGTATGGACGTTACATGCTATTTGATATTGGATTTATCGGTGCGCAAAAAATCATTTTGGGAACAATGTCATGTATGTGATACTAAGAATTAATCTGAAATATCACGATCTGTTATAGTGCCAATTTTGGACAAAATCCATTTGTTAGGAGGAAAGTTACATGTAATTGAAAATTGAAACTATCAGAAAGCTTAGAATCATGTTGGCAGCACTAAGGTATATTAGTTAGTTACTTCAAGTTAATTCAGAATGTCAGGTACTATAAGTGGGCAAAGTTTAGAGCAGATGGCTTGCATACTTTCTGATATATTGATATTAGGATTTAACAAATAGAGAGAGCATTTATTAACAGTTGGCAGCCATGGGGGCTCTTAAGAATACGCACAGTCATATCTTGTGTAGTACACACACTACATACGAAATTTGGTTTAAATTCAATCGATAGTTTAGAAGTTACACGCATTTAGAAGTTGGACCTATAGGCAAACTTAGAATCAAGTTGGCAACACTGGCATGTACAGACTTCTGAAAATTAATCTGGAATGTTATTATCAGCCTACTTTTCAAATTTTGCAAAAATGAGGAAAAAGTAGACTGAGATCGATCCGGGCAAATGTGTGTTTGACTGTCCTTCTGTCTGTCTGACTGGCTGTGTGTGTGTGTGTGTGTGTCCCTATCAACTCCTAAACGGCTGCAGCAATCAAAACCAAATTTCGTATGAGTAAAGATATATACTTGAATATCTCTAGCACATATTTGAAAATGTCTGTGCTACCAACTGCTGAAAAACCGCAATTGAAATTTGAGCTCCATGTTGGATATCTTGGACGGTATGCATGGGAGCTATTCCAAAATTACTTGTGCCGGGCTCCTCTCAGTCTTCTTTCCTGTCGACCTCCCTTGGTCAACTCTTGTTCTTTTCCGACCCCGATGGTATTAGGGTATCCCAGGCCTAGGGAGTCTTTCACTTTCCCGTCTTAATTGGCCCTTGTCTCATCTTTCCTGATCCCTCTTTCATCGAGGGGTCAGACCTCTTGTATTCTTTTCATTACATTTCCTTTTCTCTTTAAGATTCCCGCACTGTTTTTGTTACTTGGCTCCCCGTGTATCTAAATTCACTTTAGCGGTTTTTTTTGCATCTACACTACATTTTGTAGGTATTTTTAATCTACTTAGCCTTTTGTGAGTTATTTCCATATAAATTGCATTTCGCGATTGTTTTCAACATCAATTGAATTTTGTAAAGATTGACAATCTAAATTGCTTTTTAGTAAGTCTTTCAATGTAGAGGCAGGGCATTTTAGTGAGTATTTTGAATTTCTATTGCATTATGTCAGTATTTTCAACAAAAACTGAATTTCGCAAGAATTTTAAATCGAAATTGCATTTTTTGTGGTGGGCATTTTGCAAGTATTGCATTTTGTGGGTATTTTGAATCTAAATTTCATTTTGTCAAGTATTTTCAATCTAAATTGCATTTTGTAAGTATTGTCGATCCAAATGTGTAGTTTCAATCTACCATACATTTTGTAAGCATTTTCAATTTCAATTGCATTTCGTGAATATTTTGGAAATGGGATCTTTCAATCTGAATTGCATTGTGTATTTTAAATTTCAATTATATTTTGTAAATATTTTGAACCTCAATTTCATTTTGTTCGTCTTTTCGATCTCATTTGCATTTTGTGAGTACAGTATTTTGTGCGTATTTTTAAATCTATTCCTTTTGTGAATCTTTTTTTGTGAATTGTTTCAATCTGAGTTCCCTTTTTGTAAGTATTTTCCGTCTCACTTAATTTTCGTTCTGGTTTCCATTTCATTGTCATTTTTGCTATCATCCAGATAATTATGGGCCGATAACCTAGATATTAGGCCCCTTAAAACAACAATTATCATCATCATCATATTCCAAAATAGGATTCGAACTCCCACTCGCAGTCCTGGTGTTCGATTTAACGCGCTCGGTTTCACCGCGTCTAATTCTAATTGTGGGTCGCTCCCTGAAGGAAGTTACAAGTACATGGGCCTCATGACCACGATGTGCCTAGCTCCTAAATGAAGTAACAAAACTCATTATCATCCCAACTGGATTTCATTCCAATTTATCCATGAAGTGTATCGTGCTCGAGAAACTCATCGAACTTTTAATGACAGTGCGAGACCAATCTGCTGGCATTTCAATTAAAGCCACGAGGAGAATTCGCCACGCACTGGGTCTGACCACCTTCCTTGACCAGGCAGTGTAGCCAGTCTCTACTACTAGGAGGGACATTTGGAAGTCTGGAGATGACAACAGCCATCCTGAGTGTGTATCTCCTCATTTAAAACAAGAAGTTCCATGACGAACTAAAGAGCCTACTTTTCTTAAAATTTAAGATTCATGCCAATGATTAAACTATATGGATCTATCTAGAATAATGACGAAATTAAGTTGGTAATATCGAAATTTCTAATTAGTTCGAAATACTGTATACCTGGCATAATGTAGACTAATAGAGAACTACAGTTGGCAGCCCTCGTGACTAAATATATTCTTAGTTCCATCTCTTAAGGTACAGAATACAAAATTTGGATGAAGTCCAATGGATAGCATGGACGTTACATGCAATTAGACATTGGATCTATCAGCGCGCAATAAAATCATGTTGGCAATAATGTCATGCGGGTGTTGGTCAGAAATAATCTGACATATTATGATCTAGTCACAATTTTCGATGAAATCCATTTGTTAGTATAAAAGTTAATGTATTTAAAAACTGGACCTATCAGCAGGCTTAGAATCATGTTGGCAGCACTGACGTATATTAGTTGCTGCAAATTAATCTAGACTGTCACGTGCGATACGTGTGCAAAATTTAGAGGTGTTGGCTTTCATACTTACTGATATATTGATATTAGGGTATAAAAATATAAACATCATTTATTAACTGTTGACAGCCCTCGTTGCTCTTAAGAATATGCATAGTCATATCTGTTATGGTACACATAGCACACACGAAATTTGGTTGAAATCCAATTGATAGTGTAGAAGTTATATGCATTTAAATATTGGAACTATCAGCAGGCTTAGAATCATTTTGGCAACACTGTCATGTCGGCCTCCTGGAAATTACACTGGAATATTATTATCTATATGTGTGCCAATTTTTGAATAGTTCCCATACATACCTTCCAAGATATCCAATATGGGGCTCAAATTTCAATTGCGATTTGTATGCAGTTGGTAGCACTGACATCCTCAAATGTGGGCTTGAGATATTCAGGTATATATCTTGACTCATATCAAATTTGGTTTCAATTGCTGCAGCCGTTAAGGAGTTGATAGGGGTGGGGGACACACACAGAGCCAGACAGACAGACAGACAGACAGACAGAGAGGACAGACAGACACACACACATTTGCCCGGATCGATCTCATAAGTCTACATTTTCCTCATTTTTGCAAAATGTGAAAAGTAGGCTAAAAGTCCACATTCCTTTATTTTTGAATTCACGAGGTACCTAGCTGAATCCTAGACAGAAACACAGGTTATCAGATATGGGACTGAGGACCTATAATTAATATTGTAAAAGCGGCTTTGGTGGCGTAGTTGGTAGCATGCTGAACTGCTGTCACCAAGATCGCGGGTTCAAACCCGGCCGAAGTCGTCGGATTTTTTAAGAGCGTTAAAATCCTTCAGAATGCCTTCCTTCAGAGGGGAAGTAAAGCCGGCGGTCCCATGTCATATATTTATGGCATGTAAAAGATCCTTCCACGAACTAAACTTGTGTGAAGCTAAATTTCTAGGTTAGATGTCGTTGAAACGCTCAGTCAAAATTTCAACGTTCACCACTAGATGTCATTGACATCTGGTAGCGAAAGTTGGAACTACTTGGAATTGAACGGAACTTGTAGCTTACCCTATGGGTGTCCGCTTGAAGCAGCTACAGCCTCTGGTGAGCCGAACATATCCTCGGACACTCCCGGCACCGAAAACTATACGATAAATCATAAATAAATATTGTAGCTTCCAGTTGGTCAACAAAATCATTCCAGTCTTTGGACTGGTTTGATGCAGCTCTCCATCCTCCCTCTCCTGAGCTAATCGTTTCATCCCTACATGGCTACTACACACTACATCCGAAGCAATCTGTTAAACATATCCTAACCTTGGTCTACCCCTACAGTTCTTTTCCTCGACTCTTCCTTCCATAACTAAGCTTGCTATTCCTGGGTGTCTTAGTATGTGTCCTACCAACCTATCTCTTCTCTTCATTAGCAGTCGACAGAAACGTCTGTCCTCTCCCACTCGTCCTAATACCTCTTCATTTGTAACCCTATCTATCCATCTGATCTTCATCATTCTCCTGTAACACCACATTTCAAATGCTCCTATTCTCCTGTTTTCTGCTGCTCCAACAGTCCCAAGTTTCACTTCCATAGAGCGCCACGCTCCAGATAAAGGCCTTCAAAAATTACGTCCTAATACATACATTTCTATTCGATGTCAACAGATTCATTTTCTGTAAAAATGCTTTCCTTGCCTGAGCTAACCTACTTTTTATATCCTCTTTGCTTCGTCCATCACTGGTTTGATGCAGCTCTCCAGAAGTCTCCTACTTCCTTCAGGTTTCAGGAATAAGTGAAAAATAACCTTAAATAAATTACATGTGATTAGGATTTATATTGTTGTGGACTTTTGAAGGTAATAATACAATATGAAAAGCAATCGTTAACAGACTGGAAAACTAATATACGACATAATTCTAATCTATGGTCATGTCTGTACATTAGTTAGTTAGTATAGTCGACGATCGAAACTAGTCATCCAAGTGTAGCCTATTGGTTAATCTCATGTAAATTTTTCTCACGATTAAGGAAGCACCCGTTACAATTGGGTACAATCGCGTTGACCAACTGAAGAACATTACATTTCTTTCTTTCTGATAACTTGTAGAATTTTTAGCCTATTTTCAATTTTGAAAAAAAAAAAAAAAGGCTTATGAGATCTCCTTTTGTCCGTGTGTCTGTGTGTGTGTGTGTGTGTGTGTGTGTGTGTGTGTGTGTGTGTCCTAATAACATCTAAACGGCTGGAGCGATTTCAATGAAACTCAGCAAGTTCATAGCACTATTCCGGACGACCCCGACCGTGCCCTTCAAATTTTGTTACGTCTCACCAATCGAACATGGCGGCTGTGCGAAATATTTCACCAGCATTCAATATCTCCGAAACTATTTCCGATATCACCCTGGAATTTTTACGGTGATAAAGGGTACTACTAGACGTTCACCTATGTGACTTTTGAAAAACTGGTAACTACAAAACCAACATGGCGGCCAAGCGAATTTGCGACATTTAAATAGACGTTTCTCGCGATTTAACCAACCAAACGCAATAAAACGTGGTACAGTATATGTTTATACACATTGTATTGCATCGACATCTAACTTGGTTCAATTGTTTACATAACCACAAGACGGGTGTGCGAAATATTTCACCGGCATTCTATATCTCTAAAGCTATTAGCGGTATCACCCTGAAATTTTGCACGGAGATAAAAGGCACTACTGAAAGTTCATCTATAAGACTTTCAGAAACTGGTTAACTACAAAAAGAACATGGTGGCCAAGCGAATTTGAAAATTTTAAATAGACCTTTCTCGCGATTTAATGTTCCAAACGCAATGAAATCTGGTACTGGAAATGTGTATACACATTGTAATGCACTGGTAGCTAATTTAGTTGAATTGTTTACATAACCTCAAGATGGCGGCTTTGCGAATTTTAAAATTAAGCTTGTATTTCATGTGTCGTAATCATGCGATCGATGTGAACTTTTGAATAATGTACTTAAGCAATAATTTTCCTTTAATGGTACATGACTCTATGGCCTATACATTTAACAATCCAACATGGCGACCATCCGAAATATTTAGACGGCTCTGAATATCTACGAATCTATTACAGCAATCAAACAGAAATTTTGTATGTTGATAGAGGCAATTAACATGAGTAGGATGTATGAAAATAGGCTGTATAGTTCTTCACGGAACTACTTGTTATATTTATTTAACTATTTAATTATTTATTTCTTTATTTCAAAATGGTTAAACTTTGAGATCTTGTTCAATAACATGGTGCAGATGACCTGAGTGTTCCGCCCATTAAACCATTCTGAATTCCATTAGTTTCTGAATCTGGTGTTGAGACATTTGAAGTGGAACACCCCGCAAGGTGCAATCCTGTATGCGGGTCCAGGATGGCTGTGATGTGTGGCACCGTCTACTTTATGTGAATATTCAAAGCGCTCTTGATGTAAGACGTGGAATTATCCCTGGAGCATAGTAGCTTTGTGCCGGAGAGTGTTCGCTGCAATGGACGGTACAGGTTGAGACCGACTGCTAACTTTAGACTAAGTCTACTAAGGCTGTGTCCCAATACTCAAGTTGTCTGCTATTGACTAGTTGCTAGCTACTATGTGCTATGCACTACGGAGATTTGGGACATGTCTGCTTGATCACTGCCTCCTTCATAGACTTGTGTTCTGAAACGCACTGGACTTACATGCTGGTACCAATCAAACCAACACTCAAGATGGCGGTGATCTGCTGCTGCTCCTAGTAAGCTCTTTTCGCTTTCATCAGCTGTTTTAAATAAACAATACCTGAACGATACGTTCATGGATGCGCCAAGAAGATCACTTTTTAGCCGAGCCCTAATTATGGTTTGTGTTTGGCTGATTAAGAGAATACAGTTCAGGAGGAAGAGAAGAAGGACAAGCATGATAATAAGGCAGCGGCAAATTGAGGCCCTTATTGTGCGCTGGAGACCATGAACCGAGTTGTCGTTGCAATCCTCAGTCGTGATTACCACAGAACCAAAC